>CP092884.1:36063956-36291976 GCA_030710605.1 Cordylochernes scorpioides
ATTGTCCGTAGCAGTAACGGGGCTGCCGCTTCGCTCGTCATCATGCACGTTTTGCCGTCCTTCTAAGAACCATGAACGCCATCGGCGAACCATTTGGATGCTCATACATTCTTCACCATACACTGACACTGAATTGCGATGAATATTGACCGCAGTTTAATTTTTCGCCGTGAAAAAACGAATTACAGAACGGGGTTCGCAAGTGGACACGTTCACCAGTGGTAGCTCCATGGAAACTGAAGCGCTACGGACTTGTGCGTACGAGTAGCGTGATTTTGAAGGTCACCAGCTTCCAACGCATCCTAGTGACCATTTCTTCTATACTAACTAATTTTTACAACGTTTCGTTCGCAGAAAAAAAATAGGGAAACTTATTTATTGGATGGCCCTCGTATTTCTCGGGAAAGATAATGGACCTAATTTTTGGGAGTTGAAGTAAAGCCTGCATCACGCTGACGAGGACCAACAACCCGAAATGCGTACTTGGTTAGTTTTTTCTTGTTTTATCAAGAAAAAATGAGTTGGCCAAATATTGTGGATATACATAAATCAAAGTTGAATTGATTTTTATTCCACTATACGGCGCTCTCTGCAATATAAAAATATTTATATGAGTGGTTAGAATATGCCTTTTTTATGCTTTCCAATTTGAGCGTTTCAAATTGCAAATCCTCTATGTCGCTATAGGCACTAGAAGAAGTGTCGTTTGTCGAAAGCTTGCATCTTTTTCACTGATAAAAAGGCCCACTTCTTCCAACAACCTATAGTCATCATTGTAAAACTTGTCCCAAAAGTTCGTAAAATATTATGATTTCAAAATTCTAAACTATTATAGACGCGTATGATTCTTTTTAAAAATAAACAATTCCTACTACCCTTACTGTAATGGAAAAATTAATGTGAGGGCATATTTTTCAAATGTTTACGAACTTTTAGGACAACCTTTTAATTCTGAAACTTGACCCACCTGCTGATGGCCACCCTTGATATAGAACATCAGAGATTAAATCATTCTTCTCTAAGAATTCTGTTATAATTTTACCAAGTTTTACCTTGGAACCTTAGAATGATTTTTAACGCCTTGCTAAATGTTTTAATTTTTGGTTGCTCCTGACGAGGACAAAAGATTTTTGTCGAAATGTCGATATAATAAAAAGATTTACTGGCCGAAGTATCTTTATTTTCAAGAAATTTTACCAAGGTTACCCCAAAAGTTCGTAAACACCTACAAAATATAAATCATGTTTACGAACTTTTGGAACAACCTTATAAAAGAAACAACATACAGACACCAACAAAGAAATCTAACAAATTCCATAAAGAATCAGAAATCTCACACAATATCCCAATTGTTATAGGATATGAAGTATGAAGCTATCTTTAGATCACAAACTTCATTCTGACCTAATTTCTTTTCACTTTTTTTTTTTTTTTAGAAAATAAAAAAGTTTCGGTAAAGAATGGAAAGTGATGTATCAGGAAAGACTGGGGTGGGTCTCCTTGATGTTTTGTCCTATTGCAGGTGCCCCCTTGCCCCCCCGTAGTGCGTCAGTTGACCGTAGATATGCAATTAGGGTCCTCAACGCCCACCTACCTATCATAGCTAATCATACATCTCTGTTGTCACAACAAACAACCCTATTATGTAGCCCTACTGACTTATGAAGCTTTATGGGAGGGGAACTGTCACAGTGACGTAGAAAAATGTCACAAAATGTCCTTTTTGAAATAATGAGCAGACGATTTTTCAAAGTCGTCTGCATCAATTGAGATGTAAACAAGGAATATTCAATTTTCGAGACACGGTTATATATTCAGAAAAACAATTTTTATAATATAGTATTTTTAATTTTTATTGATAGTGTGTGTGTTTTTGTAATGTTCCTTCGATTAAATATATAAATATGATTTACCAAATTAAAAACAAAAACAAATTTTATCATATATCTTTTTAATGCTATATATTACACTTTTGAATATATTCATAACAACAACAACAATAACAGTGCTGCCAAATCCAAACATTCAAAAATAAATTAATTAAACAGAGTATATTATAATATTATTATAAGGTATATTACAGTTCTATTTTAAATTTTTACATCGTTTTTTAAATTTGAATATCATGGTTTTATTATTATTACTATTTTGTTTATTACCGTATATTGATTTTTGGTCTAAAGGAGGTTTCTTTTCACGGAAATTTATTGGGAAAAAATGTGTTGATTTAGTGTGATTAATATATTGCCTAAAAACTCGACTACTAACCAATTATAACACGCCAAATTTTAAACACAAGTTTAAAAGAAGTTTAATATACAAGTAAAAAAAAAAATCTAACCCTTGATCCCTTATTGATTTTTGTCAAAGTGTAAAAGCAAGGTAGAATTTTATATATTTGTCTTTTGTTGAAATTATATCAAACAAAATATAAATATATAAAATTCAACCCATTTTGTAGATTTTTTTGAATTTTAGAAAAAAAAACTACTAAATTCCATTGTAACGCTTTTATTTAGAAATTTACTCTTTTTAGTATTGTTTTAATTGAATAATTCTCTAATATCTAGCATATTTTCATTATAAAATATTCCTTAAAACTTTTTCTAAACTGTAAATTGCTTTCTCGAATACACACAATACTTTACACAATTTGATTTCATTTAACTAAATTTGCATTTCAACCCTTTGTACATATATCAATTGTGTTGATTTTTTTTATCTTTTCATCCAACTAACTTGCATACTAATTCTTGTATATATTTAAAATATCTTTCTTTTCTTTCAAAATTTTTGTTTATCTTTAAAGTGCAAGTGTCCTTAGGAGGACATAGCGCTTTAAGTTGTAATTCTCTTGTAAAATTCTACAACTGTTATCTGACATTTGTCGGTAGCGGTGAGTTAAGAGCGAACCCCATTGTACAAAGAGATTGTTCGAATGTTTCAGAGCTGTTACCAAATAATTCAACAATACCTGACACGATATAATGTTTCTTCTTACCTTGCCTTAATCTCTTTTATATTTCGCTTTCTATGAATGAAAAAATACTGTGAACGCTTCAAATTCTTATAACCTTCATTCATCGTCTGAGAAATTATTTTATTAAGACGAAAATTCTTAGTGCATGTATCAAATGTAAATTCCTGCGTTTTTCTTCTTCATTCCTTTATTTTGTATCTTTTTTTTCCTTCGGATTTACCCTTTCAAATCTCTTTATGAGCTTAATTGTCTTAACTACAATGTATAAATTTCATTATCTCAATATTGATTGTGATTAGCTTTTGCTTTTTATCTTCATTTGCGGTGAATCCGCGGTAAATCCATGTATAGTAAATTTCCTCCAATTTACCCAGACTAATCTATTAGCTTGATTGTCTTTATATAATTTTTACTGTATATAAATATCATATTAACACAAAGCAATAACGCGTCCTCTCTATATATAAAATGAAAGTATTTAAAAGCGCGAATGTTTCTTTTATATACAATACAAACTTCTACTGTCCTTACTGTGATGAAGCTAGAGTGATACAGCTGGTTGTACAGTCTTGGTGGATAGTTACTTGTGTACGGTCTTGTTGTTTGATAGTACAGTCTTGGTGGATAGTACAGCTGATTGTACAGTCTTGGTAGACTTGTACAGCTGGTTGTACAATCTTGGTGGATAGTTACTTGTGTACGGTCTTGTTGGATTAAATTGGCGAAACCGCTAGGAGGGGTTCACCACTGATGATGAGCCAAGCCCTCCCAATATATTTTTTCATCGCAGTAAGGACAGTAGAAGTTTGTATTGTTTATAAAAGAAACATTCGTGCATTTGAATCTCTTCATTTTATAAATATCATATTACCATTAAGGTACTATTATTCCTGCATGTATCCTACATTTCTGCTTGGAGAATCTGTACAAGACTAAAAGGTCTTAATAAAGCTTTTGTTGTTGTTGTATAAAGAAGTTGTAAAAGGATTTGCTAAGGTCTCCGGATCGAATCCAGTGATTGACCAATATTTTGTGTAGCTAGGTTGTCAGTTACTGGTATACAAGAAGCCGCGAGGTCAAAACGTCCAACCTCCGTTCCGGAAGACGAGGCTGGAGAAAGGACAGGAAGACGGGTTGCATCTTTCCGGTGGTAGACCTTGGCTCAGATTCTGTGGTCTGCAAGGTTGTCTGAACTTGTCGCGTGACTTGTCGTTAATACGGTCTTCTTGTTGGATAGTTACTTGTGTACGGTCTTCTTGTTGGATAGTCACTTGTATACAGTCTTGTTGGATAGTACAGTCTTGGTAGACTTGTACAGCTGGTTGTACGGTCTTGGTGGATAGTACAGCTGATAGTACAGTCTTGGTGGACTTGTACAGCTGGTTGTACGGTCTTGGTGGATAGTTACTTGTGTACGGTCTTGGTGGATAGTTACTTGTGTACGGTCTTGTTGTTTGATAGTACAGTCTTGGTGGATAGTACAGTCTTGGTAGACTTGTACAGCTGGTTGTACAGTATTGGTAGACTTGTACAGCTGGTTGTACAGTATTGGTAGACTTGTACAGCTGGTTGTACAGTATTGGTAGACTTGTACAGCTGGTTGTACAGTATTGGTAGACTTGTACAGCTGGTTGTACAGTATTGGTAGACTTGTACAGCTGGTTGTACAGTATTGGTAGACTTGTACAGCTGGTTGTACAGTATTGGTAGACTTGTACAGCTGGTTGTACAGTATTGCTAGACTTGTACAGCTGGTTGTACAGTCTTGTTGGATAGCACAGTCTTGGTAGACTTGTACAGCTGGTTGTACAGTCTTGTTGGATAGCACAGTCTTGGTAGACTTGTACAGCTGGTTGTACAGTCTTGGTAGACTTGTACAGCTGGTTGTACAGTCTTGGTAGACTTGTACAGCTGGTTGTACAGTCTTGGTAGACTTGTACAGCTGGTTGTACAGTCTTGGTAGACTTGTACAGCTGGTTGTACAGTCTTGGTGGATAGTACAGTCTTGGTAGACTTGTACAGCTGGTTGTACAGTCTTGGTGGATAGTACAGTCTTGGTAGATTTGTACAGCTGGTTGTACAGTCTTGGTGGATAGTACAGTCTTGGTAGACTTGTACAGCTGGTTGTACCGTCTTTTTGGATAGTTACTTGTGTACGGTCTTGTTGTTTGATAGTACAGTCTTGGTAGACTTGTACAGCTGGTTGTACAGTCTTGGTGGATAGCACAGTCTTGGTAGACTTGTACAGCTGGTTGTACAGTCTTGGTAGACTTGTACAGCTGGTTGTACAGTCTTGGTAGACTTGTACAGCTGGTTGTACAGTCTTGGTGGATAGTACAGTCTTGGTAGACTTGTACAGCTGGTTGTACAGTCTTGGTGGATAGTACAGTCTTGGTAGACTTGTACAGCTGGTTGTACAGTCTTGGTGGATAGTACAGTCTTGGTAGATTTGTACAGCTGGTTGTACAGTCTTGGTGGATAGTACAGTCTTGGTAGACTTGTACAGCTGGTTGTACCGTCTTTTTGGATAGTTACTTGTGTACGGTCTTGTTGTTTGATAGTGCAGTCTTGGTAGACTTGTACAGCTGGTTGTACAGTCTTGGTGGATAGTACAGTCTTGGTAGACTTGTACAGCTGGTTGTACAGTCTTGGTAGACTTGTACAGCTGGTTGTACAGTCTTGGTAGACTTGTACAGCTGGTTGTACAGTCTTGGTAGACTTGTACAGCTGGTTGTACAGTCTTGGTGGATAGTACAGTCTTGGTAGACTTGTACAGCTGGTTGTACAGTCTTGGTGGATAGTACAGTCTTGGTAGATTTGTACAGCTGGTTGTACAGTCTTGGTGGATAGTACAGTCTTGGTAGACTTGTACAGCTGGTTGTACCGTCTTTTTGGATAGTTACTTGTGTACGGTCTTGTTGTTTGATAGTGCAGTCTTGGTAGACTTGTACAGCTGGTTGTACAGTCTTGGTGGATAGTACAGTCTTGGTAGACTTGTACAGCTGGTTGTACAGTCTTGGTAGACTTGTACAGCTGGTTGTACAGTCTTGGTAGACTTGTACAGCTGGTTGTACAGTCTTGGTGGATAGTACAGTCTTGGTAGACTTGTACAGCTGGTTGTACAGTCTTGGTGGATAGTACAGTCTTGGTAGACTTGTACAGCTGGTTGTACAGTCTTGGTGGATAGTACAGTCTTGGTAGACTTGTACAGCTGGTTGTACAGTCTTGGTAGACTTGTACAGCTGGTTGTACAGTCTTGGTGGATAGTACAGTCTTGGTAGATTTGTACAGCTGGTTGTACAGTCTTGGTGGATAGTACAGTCTTGGTAGACTTGTACAGCTGGTTGTACCGTCTTTTTGGATAGTTACTTGTGTACGGTCTTGTTGTTTGATAGTGCAGTCTTGGTAGACTTGTACAGCTGGTTGTACAGTCTTGGTGGATAGTACAGTCTTGGTAGACTTGTACAGCTGGTTGTACAGTCTTGGTAGACTTGTACAGCTGGTTGTACAGTCTTGGTAGACTTGTACAGCTGGTTGTACAGTCTTGGTGGATAGTACAGTCTTGGTAGACTTGTACAGCTGGTTGTACAGTCTTGGTGGATAGTACAGTCTTGGTAGACTTGTACAGCTGGTTGTACAGTCTTGGTGGATAGTACAGTCTTGGTAGACTTGTACAGCTGGTTGTACAGTCTTGGTGGATAGTACAGTCTTGGTAGACTTGTACAGCTGGTTGTACAGTCTTGGTGGATAGTACAGTCTTGGTAGACTTGTACAGCTGGTTGTACAGTCTTGGTGGATAGTACAGTCTTGGTAGACTTGTACAGCTGGTTGTACAGTCTTGGTGGATAGTACAGTCTTGGTAGACTTGTACAGCTGGTTGTACAGTCTTGGTGGATAGTACAGTCTTGGTAGACTTGTACAGCTGGTTGTACAGTCTTGGTGGATAGTACAGTCTTGGTAGATTTGTACAGCTGGTTGTACAGTCTTGGTGGATAGTACAGTCTTGGTAGACTTGTACAGCTGGTTGTACAGTCTTGGTGGATAGTACAGTCTTGGTAGACTTGTACAGCTGGTTGTACAGTCTTGGTGGATAGTACAGTCTTGGTAGACTTGTACAGCTGGTTGTACAGTCTTGGTGGATAGTACAGTCTTGGTAGACTTGTACAGCTGGTTGTACAGTCTTGGTGGATAGTACAGTCTTGGTAGATTTGTACAGCTGGTTGTACAGTCTTGGTGGATAGTACAGTCTTGGTAGACTTGTACAGCTGGTTGTACAGTCTTGGTGGATAGTACAGTCTTGGTAGACTTGTACAGCTGGTTGTACAGTCTTGGTGGATAGTACAGTCTTGGTAGACTTGTACAGCTGGTTGTACAGTCTTGGTGGATAGTACAGTCTTGGTAGATTTGTACAGCTGGTTGTACAGTCTTGGTGGATAGTACAGTCTTGGTAGACTTGTACAGCTGGTTGTACAGTCTTGGTGGATAGTACAGTCTTGGTAGACTTGTACAGCTGGTTGTACAGTCTTGGTGGATAGTACAGTCTTGGTAGACTTGTACAGCTGGTTGTACAGTCTTGGTGGATAGTACAGTCTTGGTAGACTTGTACAGCTGGTTGTACAGTCTTGGTGGATAGTACAGTCTTGGTAGACTTGTACAGCTGGTTGTACAGTCTTGGTGGATAGTACAGTCTTGGTAGACTTGTACAGCTGGTTGTACAGTCTTGGTGGATAGTACAGTCTTGGTAGATTTGTACAGCTGGTTGTACAGTCTTGGTGGATAGTACAGTCTTGGTAGACTTGTACAGCTGGTTGTACAGTCTTGGTAGATAGTACAGTCTTGGTAGATTTGTACAGCTGGTTGTACAGTCTTGGTGGATAGTACAGTCTTGGTAGACTTGTACAGCTGGTTGTACAGTCTTGGTGGATAGTACAGTCTTGGTAGATTTGTACAGCTGGTTGTACAGTCTTGGTGGATAGTACAGTCTTGGTAGACTTGTACAGCTGGTTGTACAGTCTTGGTGGATAGTACAGTCTTGGTAGACTTGTACAGCTGGTTGTACAGTCTTGGTGGATAGTACAGTCTTGGTAGACTTGTACAGCTGGTTGTACAGTCTTGGTGGATAGTACAGTCTTGGTAGACTTGTACAGCTGGTTGTACAGTCTTGGTAGACTTGCACTGATGAGGGTCTCAGCCCGAAACCAATGGTATACTGTGTGAAAAAAATAGTACAAAAGTGAAGTTTTACTAGGATCAGGTAGATAAATTAAGGTCTCACTAAAAGTCTAAAAGTCTAAAAGTCTAACTGCTTTCTACATATGTAGATATGTGGTACACCATCTATTCCATTGCCCATTCCTACATGAAAAGAGACTGGAAATTCGCGAAATTTCGGAGCTAGCTCACTACAATGAACAACATGTATATAAAATCTTTACTGCTCTCCTGCTGGATAAAACATTTGTTTATAAATATTTTAAATATTTCAAGGTGATTGATAAAATGAGAGAAGAGGTGCTCAACTCCACAGACAACGGCTGATTGCTCCCCCTCCCCTATAAATTGCTTTTCCTCCTCACTCATGTACATATATAACCGTTATGGGGAATCCCCTTGTAAGACAATAGTGTCTTAATAAAGGTTTTTGTTGTTGTTGATATGTGGTACACTTACAGTAAAAGCAGTCGCCAACTTCTACCCACCATGGTTATCTTGACCTGTACCACGTGTACTAGGGATAATAATAAAAAAAATAGATAGCATTAGTTAGTAAATATTCACTCTAGAAGAACCCGTACGAAGCCATGCCCTTCCTCTAATTTTTACTATCTACCCATCATGATTATCATGGCCTGTACCACGTATACTAGAGATATTAATAATAAACATTTTAAAATAACTTTGTTTAGTAAACATTTACTCTAAAAGAACTCGTGGAAAACCATGCTATTCTTCTAATTTTCACTCATCTACCCACCATGATTATCATGGCTTGCACCACGTGTACTAGGGATAATAATAATAAACATTTTTTTAAAACTTTGTTTAGTAAACCTTTACTCTAAAATAACTCGTGGAAAACCATGCTATTCCACTAATTTTCACTAATCTACCCACCATGATTATCATGGCCTGTACAACGTGAACTAGGGATAATAATAATAAACATTTTAAAATAACTTTGTTTAGTAAACATTTACTCTAAAAGAACTCGTGGAAAACCATGCTATTCTTCTAATTTTCACTCATCTACCCACCATGATTATCATGGCTTGCACCACGTTTACTAGAGATAATAATAATAAAAATAACTTTGTTTAGTAAACATTTACTCTAAAATAACTCGTGAAAAAACCATGCAATTCCTCTAATTTTCACTCATCTACCCACCATGATTATCATGGCTTGCCCCACGTTTACTAGAGATAATAATAATAAAAATAGCTTTGTTTAGTAAACATTTACTCTAAAACAATTCGTGAAAAACCATGCCATTCCTCTAATTTTCACTCATCTACCCACCATGATTATCATGGCCTGTACCACGTGTACTAGAGATAATAATAATAAACATTTTAAAATAACTTTGTTTAGTAAACATTTACTCTAAAATAACTCGTGAAAAAACCATGCAATTCCACTAATTTTCACTAATCTACCCACCATGATTATCATGGCCTGTACCACGTTTACTAGAGATAATAATAATAAACATTTTAAAATAACATTGTTTAGTAAACATTTACTCTAAAAGAACTCGTGAAAAAACCATGCAATTCCACTAATTTTCACTAAATATTTTAAAACATCATATTTATTATTAAAAAAAAACGTTTCCCCATTATATTTGGAGCCTACCAACGTAAATACAATAAAGGATGAAAACACACACTTTAATTTTACTCTGTTTGAGGAGAAGTTACAAAGTTTTTACATTTTTAGAAAGTGGTCTCTACAAATAGAAATCTGTAGGTTAAAGGTTAAAGATCCCAAATCTTGTACCATTACTGTCTTGTATGCAAATATTCAATTATTTGCTAATAGGACAAATCCTTATTTAGATCTTCTGGTATTTATTCTTCTCAACTTTTTTACCATATTCTTTCTTTCCTTCTTTTTATTCTCTTGTCACAATTGTAGACAACGTATGGTGACATTTATCTTTTGGTTGTTTTTTTAGATCGACAAACATTTACACTCATTAATTTTAGAACGTTCTCAAATTTCTGTGAATAGATCATTTTTTGTTGTTTTGTTTTTTTTTCAATATTTCTAAATATTATCATTTTTACAAGTTAAAAATATTTACTCAAAACATTTTACAATTAAAAAAGAATATAATTCAAAGATATAATTGTATTATAAAAAATTATAAGTATATCTATATTAATAAAATGGAAATTTCATAAGTGGACATCACTAAAAACTTTCGTTACAATGCATCAATTTCAACCAAATTTTCAACATTTATGTAAAACGAGATGGAGCAGGTTTTGCTTAACATCAAAATATATTAGTATTATAAAAAATTATAAGTATATCTATATTAATAAAATGGAAATTTCATAAGTGGACATCACTAAAAACTTTCGTTACAATGCATCAATTTCAACCAAATTTTCAACATTTATGTAAAACGAGATGGAGCAGGTTTTGCTTAACATCAAAATATATTTCCTAACATTAACATGCGTAACTTCGCTGTTATCGATTAAATACAAAAAAAATCAACAGAGTTAATTTTATTTATATATAAATACAAAATTAAATTTCAACAGAGTTAATTTTTTTACATACTAGCTAATAATCTCAATCTAAAAAATATTCAAAACAAGCAATTTTAAGATAACACCATATGTAAAACAGTCGGCCAAGAAAACAACAACGATATTACATCTTTCTCACATATTCACACACAATCTTGATTAATAATTAAAACTAATCTTTAACATTGTTTATTATACTTCAACTTTTATTTCTACATTTTTTTAAATACCCAATTGTTTTATCATGTTTCTAATTTCGCCTAACAAATATACAAATTTATAGTGACCAACATATGCAAATTTTATCTTTGTTTTTATTTAACTTGATATCGTAAACATAACATCCATTGTAAGCATTTTTCTGTTCACCTTCCGTGGTTTCTCTTTTCTCTGATAGTTTTTAGGTGTAGTATATTTTCTTATTACTAGACTACAAACATTCCCTCGAGAAAAACCTGGGCGAAGCCGGGTACATCCGCTAGTATATATATATAAAATTATAATAAATAATATGTAAATAAGAAAAAAATGCCCGTATAAACGGTCAGAAAATGTCAATTTTGTGTTTTAATAAATATTACGATGCATTAGCGCGCCATCTGTTATCAAAATTCGAAACTATTATAGACGCGTATGATTCGTTTAAAAATTAAACAATTACTACTGCCCTTACTGCATTGTAAAAATTAATGGGAGGATGGCCTGGCTCATCAGTGGTAAACCCTCCCAGCGGTTTCGCCAGTTTTTTACATTGCAGTAAGGGCAGTAGAAATTGTTTATTTTAAAAAAGAATCATACGCGTCTATGATAAAGTTTCGAATTTTAATAATAAATATTAAAAATATATTATATTTATAATTTTACCGCAGCATATCTCGGAAGTACTAAAGACTCAACCCAAAAAGTCCCAAAAAAAAGATTACCCAAAGGTAAAGAAAGTTATTTCGTAAAAGAAAGATGGCAGCGGACATATGACCTAAATAGATAGTTGTTCCAATTAAAAGCATATAAATCCTATTGCGTCTAGTTTTGACGTCTATTTTGACGGGAGAGGCGACCCTTGTCTCTTTAGATAAATCCTTTTGTAAAAAAGCAAGGGGTTTCGCAACATATTACGCTATTGGAATGAAACATAAGAATGAGTTTTATAACTTCCTTCTTCTGCTAGGGATGAAGTAAATTGCCAAAGCCACTCATTTTTGTTATAAATTTAAACTTGCCAAATTGTATCTTTGGGTAACTTTGGATACCTTTAGGACTTCATCTTTAGCATGAAATGGAACACCTATAGCTTTAGTGGCTGTTTTAAAGATACTGGTCATGTAGTTAATTTTGAGAACGTCTAATTTGTAAATATTCATTGAGAGTAATTAAAGGATTACTCTGTGAATATAAGAAAAAGAACGAATAACGAAAAAAATAAGACATTTTTGTAACTTTTCTCAAAGTTGCGTTGAAGATCATAAATTCGTTCGAAAGCTTACAAAAATCTAAAATATATTTTCAACCTGAATTCTATTTTTCCCTTTAAAATGTGGTGGTGGTGGTGTCTTGTCCATCTCCATGGAAAGGAGGGGGTGCCATTGCCCCGTTAGTCAGCCACATTTCAGAGTTCCCTGTTCACGGTTACCGTAGCGGCTCGGAGCTCACGACACTGTACTACAGGGCAGTCCCTTACTTGTGCTGCTTCTCCCCATGTAGAGGAGGACTTCTGGGCGGGTCCTTTTAAAATATATTTTGGATAACTATTTCTCGTATAAAGAAATTAATTTCTAAACAACCTTTTCCAAAAATATATATAGCTCAAGGGAGAGATTCAAATTTTCAAATTAAAGATAGAATTACCTACAGGTGTAATTCCATCCACCTTTATCCTGATTGAAGGTTACATTCCAAGATATAGATGATCACACTGTAGAAGGGTTATTGACCCGAAAGCTCGCCTTTATTAAAACTTATAAGATACGCATCCTCGTACGCTTTGAATCTATTACTTATATTCTTTAGAGGATTTCAACCTTCTTTAGATGATCACACACACAAAGCTTTATTAAGACTACCGGTCTTATGTACAGATTCACCACAGGAAGAAATAATAGATGGAGCTCCTATACTCCAGGTAGCGCAGCACCCAACAACAGCCTCCAGGTCCGACACATGTCCAATGGCCACACGTTCCTTCGTGCATACGTCATGGTTAGCGAATCTCTGAACAGGCGAGTGTGGAATCAGCCGCGTTCTAGTCTTCACTTTCTTCATCCAAATGGATCACGGTATTCTGCGATTCTATTAATCTCCTCCGAACGGTTTCTGCGGCCTTGTAGAATTTATATAGATTATCTTAAAAATAAGGCTTATTTTGAATTGTAATAAGATTATTTTATAAATCCGATATTTCGATGGACCAATCTTCCATCTTTTTCGAGGTATTTTGCCGTGAAGCACGCAGCAGGTCGCGTGCCCCAGGTGAGCCACTAGACGATCTGCTGCGTGCTTCACGGCAAAATACCTCGAAAAAGATGGAAGATTGGTCCATCGAAATATCGGATTAATAAATAATCTTATAACAATCCAAAATAAGCCTTATTTTTAAAATATACCTATATTATGGATTGCTCTATATTCAGAATAGATTATCTTATTTACATACAAAGCTAATCAACACCACAATCCAATACACACCGATATATTGTTAGTAACCTTAAACATTGTTTTTTTTTTATTGTAATCAACATTTGTATAAAACAATGGCTTATTCTTGAAGACAATAAGACCAATTTATAAGAGAGTGGCAAAGGTCAGCAAAGAATTGATGAATTTTTCATATCAATAAGATTTTGTTGACAGGTAGTGTGAAAGATTGAGTGAACTAAGGATAGAGATTGTAGATTTTGTTGGTGTAGTAACCCCACCCACAATTTTATCTCACAGTTTAGAGGACAATGGTAGATTGTGTTACACCAAATTGGCTTTTTTTTTTATTCTTAGATATGTGTTTTATGGGTTGGTATGGGGTGTGGTTCGAAATGGCCTTGTGTTTATGATTACAATACGATCAATGTTTGATTGTCTTTTAAACCGTTTTTTTTTTTAATGCGATAAATAGGTGTGTGTGTGTGTGTGTGTGTGTTCGTTTAAAAGTAGAGTTTAATAAATACCCTATCTCTCTAATATTTGTTTTATTTTATTTATTGGCGAGTCGAACAAAAACAACAAATTCTCTAAAAGAATAAAACTTTATTTATGAAGATTTTACAAGAAATGAAGATTGGTGAAGGGGCCACGTAAAGATGGTCTGAAACCACACAGCCAAACATTTTATTTGAATTGAACACCAGGCTTTCTCTCTTCCAGGAATAAGTTTCTTACAAGATTTTTTTAATTTAAAAATCTCTCAAACTTTCGGGCACGAGAACCCATCTACAGGGGAAAACGTGGTACAGCCCGAAAGATAAAGATTTGTAAATTTAAAAATCTTTTAAAAAGCTTGTCCCGGGAGAATTGTTGTTTTCAACTATATATTAGTATTTTATTAAATTACTATGATAAAAAAAAACATTCTACAAAGTATCTTGTTTCCCGTTTATATGTTTCCCTAGTTAAAGATATGAGAGAAATTATCCAAAAGCAAAAAATGTTAGCAGGGTTTTTTTTTTCAAAGGTTTTCAATAATATTCGTGTAAATTATAATTTTATAAACTCACAAAGATTTGTGAAGCAGTGTTGTATAAAATGTCGGGTTTCCACAGCCATGACTTGGGATCGAATCCCGCATTGAACACTTTTTTCTTTAATAAAAATTTCTTCATTAGGCTCCTTATTGTTACCAAAGTCCAACCTAGCTAGTGAGTATAAGTAACCAAACGGGGTTTTGGTACATTTTTAAATGCAAAAGTCGAACTTCTTTCTACATGTGTAGACATGTGGTGCATTCTCAGTAAAAGCAGTCGCCAACTTCTACCTACCATGATTATCATGGCCTGTACTAGGGGGATAGCAATATTAATAAAAAATTACAATTCTCTCAAAATTGCCTATAATATTTATACACTCATAGACAAAACGTAAGGAATTGAAAAATCTGATGTCGCTGGTTGTCTATTTTTATTTTTTTTTTTTAAGAGAATTTTTAAGGCAAATTTGTTCACACTTGGTTATCTCATGTGTCTTCATTAAAAGTTATTATATATCAATATCTTTCAGAGTTATTGTCTGAATCCCGATATACATGCTAAAAGGTACAACTTCCTTTAGTTTTGTCCATGAGTGTATATTGGTTATCTCGTGTGTCTTCAATAAAGGTCACGGTAATATATTTCAGAGTTATTATCTGAATCCCGATATACATGGTAAAAGGTACAACTTTCTTAAGTTTTGTTCATTAGTGTATTTCGGTTATCTCGTGTGTCTTCAATAAAGGTCACTGTAATATCTTTCAGAATTATTGTCTGAATCCCGATATACATGGTGAAAGGTACAACTTCTTTAAGTTTTGTCCATGAGTGTATATTGGTTATCTGGTGTTTCTTCAATAAAGGTCACTGTAATATCTTTCAGAGTTATTGTATGAATCCCGATATACATGCTAAAAGGTATAACTTCCTTAAGTTTTGTCAATGAGTGTATATTGGTTATCTCGTGTATCTTCAATAAAGGTCGCTGTAATGTCTTTCAGAGTTATTATCTGAATCCCGATATACATGCTAAAAGGTACAACTTCCATAAGTTTTGTCCATGAGTGTATATTGGTTATCTCGTGTATCTTCAATAAAGTCCACTGTAATATCTTTCAGAGTTATTGTCTGAATCCGGATATGCATGTTAAAAGGTACAACTTCCTTAAGCTTTGTCGATGAGTGTATATTGGTTATCTCGTGTATCTTCAATAAAGGTCGCTGTAATGTCTTTCAGAGTTATTATCTGAATCCCGATATACATGCTAAAAGGTACAACTTCCATAAGTTTTGTCCATGAGTGTATATTGGTTATCTCGTGTGTCTTCAATAAAGGGCACTGTAATATCTTTCAGAGTTATTGTTTGAATCCCGATATACATGCTGAAAGGTACAACTTCCTTAAGCTTTGTCGATGAGTGTATATTGGTTATCTGGTGTGTCTTCAATAAAGGTCACTGTAATATCTTTCAGAGTTATAATCCCGATATACATGGTAAAAGGTACAACTTCCTTAAGTTTTGTCCATGAGTGTATATTGGTTATCTCATGTGTCTTCAATAAAGGTCACTGTAATATCTTTCAGAGTTATTGTCTGAATCCTGATATATATGGTAAAAGGTACAACTTCCTTAAGTTTTGTCTATGAGTGTATATTGGTTATCTCGTGTGTCTTCAATAAAGGTCACTGTAATATCTTTCAGAGTTATTATCTGAATCCCGATATACATGCTAAAAGGTACAACTTCCATAAGTTTTGTCCATGAGTGTATATTGGTTATCTCGTGTGTCTTCAATAAAGGGCACTGTAATATCTTTCAGAGTTATTGTTTGAATCCCGATATACATGCTGAAAGGTACAACTTCCTTAAGCTTTGTCGATGAGTGTATATTGGTTATCTGGTGTGTCTTCAATAAAGGTCACTGTAATATCTTTCAGAGTTATAATCCCGATATACATGGTAAAAGGTACAACTTCCTTAAGTTTTGTCCATGAGTGTATATTGGTTATCTCGTGTGTCTTCAATAAAGGTCACTGTAATATCTTTCAGAGTTATTGTCTGAATCCTGATATATATGGTAAAAGGTACAACTTCCTTAAGTTTTGTCAATGAGTGTATATATATATTTGTCATCCTTTCATTTAGCATTAGTATAAATGTGTCTTCAATAAACCGAACACAAAATAACCAGCGTTACTAATGGCTATCATTTCCACACACAGATGTAGATGTCAACAAATAAGGATCTTCTATCCATATTGGATAGTTGCGGGGGTCGACGCTGTTTGTCCTTGTTGAGAAAGTGAAACCACGACCTAGTTTCCGGTATGGGGTAAGAGTTATATTGACAGATTCTGTCGTAAATTTCTTCTTTCTTTCTTAATTATTACATAACTACTGTTGTCTGCACAAACTATACGTAATCTACGGAATTACAAACACGAACATAAATAGGATATTGTGAAAATATAATCATACATTGCCTTTATTAGCATTTAGAGTCTTATATATTCAATTTGCTTTGAAATCTCTTCTTCATTCTTATCTCTACTCAATCATATTTTTGTATCAAGTTGTGACCCTTGATGGTGTCTGTTTGACAACCATCATGACTGGGTGAAGCAGCATGCGTCTGCCTTTGTCATTAAAAGACTGGGAGCATTACTCAGTGTCAGGCCGACTTAACTCCAAAAGAAATGGCCGCCTCTGACATAAGGAACAGACGCCATGTGCAGCTGCTCCTAACATGGAGTACAAACACTGCTCATCCTGTATTCCTGGATTAGGAGCCCTTACAGGGTACTATCAGCCGGGCCAGCTGAGCCCAGGTTTTTCAGTGAGCTTGTTACTGCTCCCCCTCCTCCTTTTTCATCCGGGCTTGGGACCGGTTGAAGTCTAAAAATCAAAAATGTGTATGAACGAGAGGTAAGGTAAAATCTATTGATATTTTACTAACACAAACAATATTTTTTCCTTTCTTTCTCTTTCTTATTATCTTATGACTATACGGCCTAAAATTACTGTAAATATGTATGTTATATAAAAATACTTTTTTTTATTTTAAATTATATTTTATAGATTCAAATACTCTGTTAAATTGACCGCCAAAGGTCACGCTTCCCCTATAAAAACTCATTGTTGTTGTTTCCCGATGGCCGGCTCAAACTTTTGTACATTATGTAAATATGTTTTCTTATTTTTTTTTTTTATTCTTACGCCTTAAGTCAGGCAGTACTTTTATCAAATTAATTATTTTTTATATATTTCCATAAGCTCAATTAAAGCTATTTTTTAAAACTAATTTTATTTAATTATTGCCACAACTGCAAAACAATGTCGTAAAATACTCATGGATACCAAAATCAAGCAACAGCTAATAATTCTATATAAATAACAATCAAAATATAACAGAAATCTATCATTTTTATATACGTACTAGCCGAATGACCCGGGCAACGCCCGTGTTTTACCCGATTGAATGTTTTGATTCAAATACTATTTGTTACAATTATAATTTGGCGCCTTAAATAAATGCATATGTTAGTTAATAACTATAGCCTATGTGCTTTATCTGTCTATGTACTGTTGGCTTCCGTAGGCGTCTCTTACTGGGAAAAGGAAAGAGAGGATTCCATTTGGTTATTAACTAATATATGCATTTATTTAAGGAGCGACCCGCTCCAACACAATAGTTACAAAAACGAAAATGCGAGTGGGGGGGGGGGGGGGGGGGTGCAAAGGTGGCGTGATCGTAGCCGACCAATAGGAGGGCGCCATTCCAAAAAAAAAAAAAAGCATACCGTGACAGAGGCGACGAAGAATGACGCTCGTAACTGTACATAGAATATACGTATAATATGTATATACAACTGTAGAAACATACATTAATGACAGCGCAAGTGTCCCTATAGGGGGACATAGCGCTTTAAATTGAAATAAATAAAAGTTACTCCGCTTTTCTCAGGCTCTGCCCAAGTGAATGTTTGTTTAATAAATATTGTTATGATAAATGTAAATTACTTTTTATTATCCTTAGTACACACACGTGGTACAGGCCATGATAATCATGGTGGGTAGAAGTTGGCGATGGCTTTTACAGTAAGTGCACCACATGTCTACACATGTTATTATTTGGATCATCTACCACTTGTCCCAAAATGTAATGGTCTAAACAATATAAAGGCAAAAGATGATACGATGTTTCGTTCTGTTGGCAAGTATTCCTGGACATCTGACAAGGCTACATCTTACAAAAGCAGCTTGAGGGATTCAACTAATTTACTAGTGGAAGACTCCACAATTGACTCACAGGTCGAAATGCTTACAAGTGAAGTCAAACCGGCAATGTCAAGGGCGGGGAAGATGACTAGAAAAGTTCTACATAGCTAAGAAGTCTCAGAACTGCTACCAAATAACTCCACAAGACCTAACACGAGAATCCGTGGTAAATCCATGTATAGTAACTTTCTTTGCCTCCAATTTGCCAGATTAATCTATTAACTTGATTGAATTTATATAATTTTCCCTGTATATAAATTTTATGTTACCATTAAGTTCTATCATTGTTTTCCCTGCATGTATCCTATATTTCTGCTTGGAGAATCGTATAAGACTAAAAGGTCTTAATAAAGCCTTTGTTGTTGTTGTATACACATGTTAAAAACAGTTGACTTTTGAATTTATAAATATGCCAGACACCCTGTATGGTTCCTTGCACTCGCTGGTGTAGATTAGACTTTGGTAAGAATTGGGGACCAATGGAGCATTTTTATTTAAGTGCCAAATGCGGGAAATGCCAAATGCTGTTATAAGAAATGAAAACTATTTGACGCGTATGATTCTTTTCTTTTTTTAATAAAATAGTTTTCTACTGCTCTCACTACAATGATAAATTAAAGGACCTGGCTCATCAATTGTGAACCCTCTCAGCGGTTTCGCCTGTTTAATCTACCATACATTTTAATTGACAACTAACATAATTTTATGAAAAATAGACATTTCCTGATCGTGCAACTTAAATTTGTTAATGACTTGCGCCATCTATCGGAATAGTATATCAACTAATCATTGATTTTTAATTATTCCAGAATGGGCCAAATACCGTTTCTTGATTAATCAAGAAAAGCTAACCATCTACGCGTTTCGGGCTGTAGGCATTTTATTGACATCTTGTTAATACACGAAAAAGTCCATAGTCTGAGCTATTAATTATATATATTGCCACGTGGAAAATTAGGGAAGACAAAAACTTCAGGAGGAAACAAAATTTATTTCAGGGAAGGACAAACTATCAAAGGTAAACAAAAGATAAGCCACGAGGGAAATTTACAGAGTCATAAGATATAAAACATAAAAATGACCACTCTGTTAAATAAAAAATAATAAAATTAATAGATACTATGTTACATAGCTTCTTCCCTATGGGAGCTGTGACCCACAGCTAGCAATTATTGTAGTTACTGACATGGATCTGACGTGCTTCTGCCAAGGATTCCATCGAAGTCTTGGAACTTTGTCCCTAGTACCTTTGCGTCCATTTTCTTGCGGCGTGAAGAGCGGCTTTGTCGTCGTATCGTCTATAGGGACATTGTCATCTTCGAGGGAAGTCTTGGCTTTAGCACGGCGGTGGAATCCTGATGTCAGTCTCCGAAAATGTAGATCACAGCACCCATGGCTTCAAGGTCTTCTCGGCGGTCTTCAGTTTGTCTTCCCTAACTTACCCAGCATCTCCACCAAAATGCCACGTGGAAAATTAGGGAAGACAAAAACTTCAGGAGGAAACAAAATTTATTTCAGGCAAGGACAAACTATATCAAAGGTAAACAAAAGATAAGCCACGAGGGGAATTTACAGAGTCGCAAGATATTAAACATAAAAATGACCACTCAGTTGAATAAAAAATAATAAAATTAATAAATACTATGTTACAATATACTATGAACAAAGAACATGGCGCCTCTGCCAGCGCTGCAGAGTTTGGTGGAGAATCGCCAGCAGGTCTTCAGCGACACCACGTATTTCGTGATCTACGAAGAAAACGTAGATTCCATGCTTCACCGCTGAGGAGATGGTGATGGCGTGGTCCTCGAGACCCACTGTAAAGATCCAGGACTGTAGGTCCACCATATTGTATACATATGATGCACTAGCACGCCATCTGTTATCAAAATTCGAAACTATTTTAAAGGCGTAAGATTATTTTTGATATTAAACAATTTTGATATTGTATACAGTTTAAAACAACCTATGTCATCTATATCCATAAAAAGCATCTAATGAAATATAAGAATTGATTATGAACGGTTCTAAAGTTACGGAAGGATGATATTCAGGTATCAAAAGTGATACCTCTCCCTTTAAAAATGTATTAAAATGATGAAACAATCCATTTGATGTTACCACTCCAGTACAGAACGTAGAGTTGGTGATAAGGAATGGGTCACAACAGCAGTTTTGGAAAATTCAGACAAAATCGAAGCCGCTCTTGTACCAATAAGGGTCATAGCCTGAAACCATGGTATACAGGTTGTTGGCTTTTTGTCTGAATTTTCCAAAAATGGTGTTTTAGGGTTCATAATTATCATCAACTCTACTTTTTAAACTGGATTTATAACACAAAAAAAAAAATACATTTTTTAATCATTTCAATGCATTTTAAAAGGGAGAGATACATCTCATAGTGGTACGGGAACCCTATACTGATATGGGCCAAAACTCTAAATCATGGTATGAGGGTTCTAGAAGGATTCCATATAGCGGAAGACAGGAAGAAAGTAGGGAAGATATAAAAAACAACGGTGAGAGAAGAAGACACGCGGTAAAAAAGTCGGCTCCGCCTTCAACACGATATTTTTATTGCCAGGAGGAAGTGAGAGTGTTTCCGACAAGCCTTACGTAACTTGACGTGTGATCGGCATCCAAGCTTGACGCCCAAACCTCTAGCTGATATCCAATTTTGTGTCAAATACCACACACACACATCTCTCTATATATTGTTACGTCGTACCCAGACACTATTCGTGTACTTTGTCTATTCAGTATGCCACAAAGATACACATGTAAGTTCGAAGGGATTGCAGCTAAAGTTATCGCTTTATTGTATCTCACTCAACAGAAAGAATACAACAGTGGGACTTGCCTTCAACCTTCCCGTCAGAAGAATCCTTGGCGCCGTGGACGTCCTCTTGTGAAGCGTTCCGCTCAACACTATACACATGCAGCTTGGACTACACCGCCTTGTAGGTCGCTCCGATGTCAGTCTCTCCTGGCACCGCCTTGTAGGATCATCCACACGCTCGGAGGCAAGTCACCACGTCTTCTTCTCACCGCAGATGTAACCAGACTCTGTCCTCCCCCACACAGGAATGCTGTTTTTGGCACCTGCCACATAGCAGCGGGGGTCGCTAGAGTCCACCCCTCTTTCCCCAACTTTACTCTGGTATCTTGGCCTTGTCATCCACGTTACAATATTAAGTAAAAGGCATCTCCTTATCAAGTAACTGAAAGTTGCTGATGGCATGCGCCATCTATCGGAATAAATATCAACTATTCTCGCTGATTTTTAATTTTTCAAGAATTAGCCAAATATCCATTCTTTATTCATCAAGAAAAGCTAATCACGTGAGAGATTGGGTATTTTCTCAATTCTGGAATAATTAAAAATCAACGAATAGTTGATATTTATTCCGACAGATGGCGCAAACCATCAGCAATTTCAATTACACGATAAAGATGCATTTTTCTTAATTTATGCACCTTATCCCAAAGTAAAATTTCAAATTTGTACTGTTTTTCATATCTATATATAAGAAATGGAAGTATCAAAGCATAAAATGTTTCTCTTATAAACATAAATCAAACTTCTACTGTCCTTACTGCGATAAAAAATATATTTGGAGTGCTTCGCGCATCAGTGTTGAACCCTCTCAGCGGTTTCGCCAATTTAATCTACCAGACCGCTTCTTAGAGCTCTAATACTGTATGGATCATTCTGCTTATACTGTGTATATGCTACACTGAAGTGTGTAATCTTAGAAATGGTATTCAAGCAAACTATGGGAGGGTTCACCACAGATGAGTCAAGCCCTCCCAATATTTTTCATTGCAGTAAGGACAGTAGAAGTTTGTTTTATATTTAAAAGAAGCATTCATGCTTTGATTCTTTCATTTCTTATATATAGATGCATGCTATCGCCATATCTATATATAACTTAAAGATCCAAGGGATGATATTCATGTATCAAAAGTGGCACCTCTCCCTTTAAAAATGTATTAAAATGATGAAACAATGCACTTTAGGTCACCACCCCAATACAGAAGGTAGAGTTGATGATAACGAATGAGTCCCAACATCAGTTTTGGCAAATTCAGACAAAATTGAAGACGCCCTTATACTGATAAGTGCCATAGCACGAAACCATGGAATACAGGTTGTTGGCTTTTTGTCTGTATTTTCTAAAACTGGTATTGTGTGGCTCGTTCGTTATCACCAACTCTACTTTTTTGAACTGGGGTTATAACACAAAAAATGCATTGTTTCATCATTTCAATGCATTTTAAAAGGGAGAGATACATCTCATAGTGGTACGGGAAACCCTATACTGCCTGATGAGGGCCAAAGCCTGAAACCATGGTATACAGGTTGTTGGCTTTTGTCTGAATTTGATAAAACTGATGTTGTGGCTTATTCTTTATCATCACCTTTATGTTCTGTATTGGAATGATAAAGAAAAGGCTTCGTTCTAATGCATATTTTAAAGGGATAGGTACCTCTTATATATACATGAAAACCATCCTCAATGTTTTACAAGAGTGCAATTAATAAATGGTAGGTCAAAAATGGAAGCATTTTTGTGGTCTACACTCATGGACAAAACTTAAGAAAGTTGTACCTTTTAGCATGTATATCAGGATTCAGACAATAACTCTGAAAGATATTACAATGACCTTTATTGGAGACATACGAGATAACCAAGTGTGAACAGCCTCTGTCTTTAAAAATAGACAACCGGCGACATTAAAATATGAAACATCCCAAGTTTTGCCCATAAGTGTCATTGTTGGTTTAAAATGTCTCTCTCTCTACAGTCCGTGAAAAGAATATACACCTATCCCCCGATTTACACGGTAGATACGTTCCTGAGAAAAACGTGTAAATCGGGGGATAGGTGTACACAGAAATAAAAATAAAATGCATTGACAGGTTAAAATATGTAGTCAGCACATAAGCTCGGGATTCCTCGTGAGATAAGTACACAGCGCAAGTGTTCAATCACAGTGGCATTTAGTATAGTGCGATAAAAACAAAAATCTATATTAATAAAATGCAAATTTCATAAGAGTACATCACTATAAACTTTCGTTACAATGCATCAATATCAACCAAATTTTCAACATTTATGTAAAACGAGATGGAGCAGGTTTTGCTTAACATCAAAATATTTTTCCTAACTTTAAAATACATAACTTTGCTGTTATCGATAAAATACAAAAAAAATTCAACAGAGTAAAAGTATTTATACTTTCAAAAGTGTTTACTTTCCGCTTCTTGCTAACTGCTCTAATTTGAAATATTTGGTAGGTTTTATTTATTTATATATTTTCATTTTTAGATATAACTGATCTAATTCGTCGTTTAAAATAACTTCTCTTGAAATATTTGGTATGTTTTATTTATTTATATATATTTTCATTTTTAGATATAACTGATCTAATTCGCCGTTTAAAATAACTGCTCTAATTCGAAATATTTGGTATGTTTTATTTGTGTTCACTCTATTTCTATTTATTTGAAGTATTATAATTTCCATGTTTCAAAAACCTATTTCAAAAAGGTTGTTAGAAATATGTAAGGCCTGAAATAGCTTTACATGCGAACATTTATGATGCCAAGCGTAGCTTAATAACTGCTCTTGAAATATTTTATATGTTTTATTTATTTATATATATTTTCATTTTTAGATATAACTGATCTAATTCGCCGTTTAAAATAACTGCTCTAATTCGAAATATTTGGTATTTATTTATTGAAGTCCTTTTTAAATTTTCTTATGGAGTTTTTTAATTATTGCTTTTATCTTTTAAATACAGTTTATTTATTATATTTTCTACATATATGGGTTGTATCTAAAAAATAGGTTATTTATATTTTTAAATAAGCGAGGGATTTCTTTAACAGATTCATTTATTTGTCTTTTTGAGGTCCTTTTTCAAAATTTTATTTAAGATATTTTAATTGATTTGATTAAGTATTTTATATTTAGATTATTTATAGTTTTTTTTTAACATATAGGGGTTGTATTTTGTATTTTAGAAAATTATTTCTATTTTTTTCCTCAAAAAAGCATGCTTTTTCATTGCCGTGTCCTGCGGTTGGTCTATTTTGAGGCTTTTTAATGATAAATGGTTTTGTACATTAATTTTTTAGCTTTTTTTTTTAATAATATGGTTTTAGTTTTTTATAATCTTTTTAACATATCTGGAAGGTTATTTTGAAGAAAAAATTTAGGAATTTTGATTTTTACCTCAAAAAGACAGGTATTTTTTATGCTTTGTTTATAAATTGCTGGTTTTTAAGCTTTTGTTATTAATCTCAATATTTTTTTTCAGAATATGCCTCGCCGCAGCCGACCTTTAATTGGTAGGAATACGGCTGCTTCCAGGAGATATAGGAATGCTATAGCTATTGAGACACCACTTCAAAGTGAGACGCGTCGTGCGCTTCGCCGTCTTAGGTATTCTGAAGCCCGCGTCGCAGCTGCACAAACTATGCAAGTTCCTGTTCAGCGTATTCAGCTTTGGACTCAAGCCGTTTTCAGGTTTGCAGTATAATACCCATATTGATTATAAAGCTGATTCATCTGTCGATATAGGCCAAATGTCTCGGGTATGCCAGTTTTGCTCTGCTTTGAGATTTAGAGATGAACCCTTTGGCCTCTGTTGTAAACAAGGTAGAGTTTCTCTACCTGCTATTGAGTCCCCTCCAGAACCTATTTTCTCTTTGCTCTCTGGCCTACATCCTCTATCGAAGTCCTTCTTGCTGCATATCCGTAGATATAACTCTATATTCCAAATGACATCTTTTGGTGCTAGACAAGTTGTAACTGTAAATATGCATATTTTGTGTGGTATTACAAAAGTTTCAATAAATATATTTTTTAAATATTTTCTCTTCAAGCCCATCATACACCACACATGCTACATTTTTCACATGTTTCAATGTGTAGGGTTTTAAACCTTCATGGTAAGGTATTCTTACTTAAGAAGTATACTGTGTTAGAAAAATTTATGGTTTTTAATTATTGGTTATTTTATTGTGTTTATTTTACATACATGTGTTTATATTACATAGTATGTGTTATTTTTTGATAATTTTATTGGAAATATTAGTTTTAGCACAACTTGCTTCATACCGTAATGTTATATCTGTGTTGGCTTGCTGAACAATACTGGCCCAACATGAATTTACCTGTTTACCCAAATTACCATTTTAGCATAAGTATACATCTTGCACCTAATAAGAGACCTAAACAATGTGTAAGGTTGAACAAAGAGTGGTCTAACATACACATTGTTTCGGTTTCAGTGAACAAAGAGGTCAGTAAATTTTATTAGAAAAAAAAAACTATTCCATGTAATGTAATAGAAACAAAATACGACCACTACGACCCGGGTTCGATCCCCGCATTGGACACTTTTTTCTGTTTAAAAAAAAAAATGCTCCAATGGCCCCCCGATTCTTGCAAAAGTCCAACCCCACCAGCGAGTGCAAGTAACCAAACGGGGCTCTGGCACATTTGTAAGTGCAAAGTCGAACTGCTTTCACATGTGTAGACATGTGGTGCGCTTACAGTAAAAAGCAGTCGCTAACTACCCACCATGCTTATCATGGCCTGTACCACGTGTACTAGGGATAAGCAAAAAAATAAAAATAAAAAAATAATGAGGATTAAAGATTTTGAATTGTGTTGAAAATTTTGCATGCATTTCTCTATTTCTGTTCTTATCTTGCAAAGCTAATGGATTGTTTAGGTTGCTTATTTTTGACTCGCCAATTTGTTTAGTGATAAAGTGGTATAGCGTTCTTTTTCAGAGCATCACCCTACAAAAAAAATACCTGACCTTTCCTAATATTCAGATAGATTGATTATATCAACGTACTAGACTACAAACATTCCCTTGAGTAAAAACAATTATTTAAAAAAAATCTTATCTAAATATATATCACTCGGGTAGATATGCACACGGGTCAATCCCGGGGCGAAGCCCGGGTCGGCGTCTAGTATATATATATATTTGGAAAACCGTTTAAAAGCGAAAACGTGTAAAACAAGTACCGTGTAAATCGGGGGATAGGTGTATATTGAGAGGCTTGAGCTCATCAATGATGAATCCCTCCATCAATTTCCTCGAAGGAAACGATCATATATATTTTGAAAAAAGTGACAAAAAATGTTTTTATTCTTCACACATATCGAACAAGCTATTGTGTCCAATATATCATTGAGTTTCAGCCGATCATTTTGAAGAGTGAATTCCATAGCCGTGTTGCCAAACACCAATCTCCAGAAGTCCATGGAAATCTGACGCGATGTAAAAAGTCCCTATATACAGGAGGACCAAGCACAAATTGCAATCCATTTAGAGTTACCCAGGGTGCACCACGTGGAGGCGGATTACACTACACCCCGAAAGAGGAAGAGGTCGCGTCTTGACGTCCCCTCCACGAGGGGGACAAAACAGGACAAAACAAAGGGCCGACACGACAACGAGATGTCCCCCAAATAAAGCCGTTACCCAGGTGGCAGAATTTGTGAGACCACGTTGAAGGCGGCCCTAAGTTCTGAGCCTGGAGTCAACCCAACGTGGAGCGGACGCCAACGACCAGATCCCCTTTCGGGTAAATTACTAGGGTCGGGTTTGTCTTATATACCCCGCACTGGGCGGGGGTGGGATCAAACGGGTAGTTTGGGGGAACAACACAGTTATCTCACTTTTTACAGTAGTTTTACATTTCTTGATGCACGAATTGTTGTCGGCAGTGCACTGATTGATTTGCATAGCAAAGATAAATAATATGTAAATATTCGCGATACGCCTGCCATCTATAGTTGAAGAATGTAACTATTCTTGGTGGTTGCCGGCATTTTTCGGTGACCTTCAAACATTGAGTAGCGCGCGCTTATGCAAAATAATGTCCAATAATTAAAAACATATTTACATAGGAGCGGCGTTTACAGAAGACATCCAGGTAAGTTTTCTGCGCCATATCGTGATTATTTTATGATTTTTAGTTAGAATTTCGTCTTTTAAACACACAGGAATACATGTTATATAAAATATATGTTGTTTAGATGTAATTTATAGATACCATTTGTAATCTTATAACTATAAAATAAACTTTTGTTTATTTTATAGTTATAAGATAAAATAAAAACTATAAAATAAACAAAAGTTTATTTTATAGAATATATTGAACACAAAATACTGGTTTTGTTGTTAAAGATAACATTAACTACATTTCACATTTACCTATTATTATGTTTTAAAGACTTGTATACATTTTAATTCGAGATTTAATCAATAATTGTAAAACAACAAAAATGTAATCAGTTTATTTCCATAGGCGAATATATGGAAAGAAAACATAAGTTTACTATATGGTGGTGGTGTCTTGTCTACTCTCCATGGAAAGAAGGGGTGTCATTGCCCCGTTAGTCAGCCACATTTCAGAGTTCACGGTTACCGTAGCGGCTCGGGGCTCACGACACCGTACTTCGTCATACAGGACAGTCCCTTACTTGTGCTGTTTCTCCCCACGTAGAGGAGGACTTCTGGGCAGGCAAGTTTACCAGAATGGATATAGGTGAATATCAGGAAACATGAGATTGCTACAGATATAGGATTCCTAGTCCATGATATCATACTTTCTTGTAGCATATATTCATCTATTTCAGTTTTCCTAACTATAAATGATCGTTCATATCAAAATTATTGTTAGAAACACTTCAATGCTTTTTATTTTATAAAGAAATTTTAATATATTTGATCTCCATTTTTAACAACAATCATTTATCTGCATTCACGAAATCTGAGTAGATGGGAAGAATTGTATTGTTTAATTCTTTTTAGAGAGAGATTGAAACTACTTTATTTCAATGTTCATATAAGGTTAAATATGGAATAAATATGAATAAATAAGATTATTTAATGATAAATATGTTTTTATATATCATATATAATGATAGAGAGAGAGATGACTTTTGGCATATATATGATATGACAGCCAAGTTTTCCCCAGAAAAGAACTCGTAAGCCTAACTATGAAACGATACTCTTATAGTTAAGACCTATCGATAGCCTTTTTTTTTTAATGTTTGGCTACCTATCCCAATACACTCATGGTATAATGAATTAGACCAATTATTTCTATACTAGATAGAATATTTATGTTCAAAGCTTAATTCCATGTTGTTGTGTAATATGATTATACATTCATGGACAAAACTTGAGGAAGTGGAAAGTCTTTGATGTCTGGAGAATTTGATTATCTCTCTCTCTCGTGTATCTTCAATAAAGGTGTCACTGTAATATCTTTCAGAATTATTGCCAGAATCCCGATATACATGCTAAAAGGTACAACTTAAGTTTTGCTCATGAGTGGATACACACTTGGTTATCTCGTGTATCTTCAATAAAGGTCACTGTAATATATTTCAAAGTTATTGTCTAAATCCCGATATACATGCTAAAAGGTACAACTTCCTTAAGTTTTGTCCATGAGTGTATATTGGTTATCTCATGTGTCTTCAATAAATGTCACTGTAATATCTTTTAGAGTTATAATCCCTATATACATGCTAAAAGGTACAACTTCCTTAAGTTTTATCCATCAGTGGATACACACTTGGTTATCTCGTATGTCTTCAATAAAAGTCACTGTAATATCTTTCAGAGTTATTGTCTGGATTCCGATATACATGTTAAAAGGTACAACCTCCTTAAGTTTTGTTAATGAGTGTACATTGGTTATCTCGTATGTCTTCAATAAAGGCCACTGTAATATATTTCAGAGTTATTGTCTGAATCCCGATATACATGATAAAAGGTAGAACTTCCTTAAGTTTGTTCTTGAGTGTATAATGATAATAGTAGTAGGAAATAGATTACGACAGTTTATACTGTAAGTACATCACATTACACAGACAGAAGTAGTTCGAATTTCATTTACAAGGTGTTCTTTCTTAGGAGTATGAATTTACCGTTGGAATATACGGACTTGTATAGGAATCAGAATACATTACAAGCAATTCACAGAATGTATTTCTATATTGTGTGGATTGTTCGAAAGCTCACCAAGCTTGTACATCTTTAATAAAGAAACTTGTCACTTTTACCTTTGGTGTCTTCTTAGCAATGATATACGGCTATTACTGTAAACATACATGTGATAATTCCTTGTATCAATATTGAGTAAAAATACACCTATCCCCCGATTTACACGGTAGATACCACCCTGAGAAAAACGTGTAAATCGAAAATTAAAAATTTTGGCGAAATTTTTATGCGAAGAAATACAGACACAGTGTGCGTGTGCAGCAAGTCAGCACATAAGCTCGGGATTCTTCGTGAAATGTGTACACAGCGCATGTGTTCAATCACAGTAGCATTTAGTATAGTGCGATAAAAACAAAAAAAAAACTTATTTGGAAAACCGTGTAAAAGCGAAAACGTGTAAAACAAATACCGTGTAAATCGGGGGATAGGTGTATATCAGATCTCCAAGGAAAAGTATATATTCAAAAACATATTTATTCTCTAGCTTTCAGGTACGTACACCCTTCTACAGGATAAAACCTGGTAGATATTGGCGAATCATTATACCATGTTTTCTCCTGTAGAAGGGCGTTCTTTCCCGAAAGATAGAGAATAAATATATTTTTGAAAAGATACTTTTCCTTGGAGATCTGATATATTTTACTAAATATACATGTGTATTGAAAATAGAGCAATCCATAAATGAATATTTAATTAAAAAGGCATATATTGGATCAAAATATCATTTATTTTACCAATATTTCAGTTGGCTAAACGCCAACCTTTATCAAGGTATTATAACATTTTAAAATGTTGTTGACACACACATTAATATGTTATAATACCTTGATAAAAGTTGGCGTTTAGCCAACTGAAATATTAGTTAAATAAATGATATTTTGACCAACCTTTATCAAGGTGTTATAACATATTAATATGTTTTTGACACACACATTAAATATGTTATAATAACTTGATAAAGATTGACGTTCAGCCAACTGAAATATTTGTAAAATAAATGATATTTCGATTCAATATATGCCTTTTTAATTATATACATGTGTATATACTAATTCCCTTATCAAACAATAATTCGTTAATTAAAAAAAAAAGGTCAATGCGGGATTCGGTCCCTAGCCCAAGTTACCGATGACCAACAGTTTCCACCATTAGGCCATCGCCCCCGAAGAAAGAAGGTTACAAAGAGGTCAAGATAAACGGTACATTACATGTCAGCGGAGAGAAAGAAAGGAGTAATGAATGAAGGCTCTAGAGAAATTGCCCCATGTTCTGGGCACCATAAATAGAGGAAGGCTAGGAAAGAATAGAAGTGAGGAAACGCAATCATAGGATTACCATGAGCCTAGTTTGAGCCATGTTGTAAATAGATTTGGTGCTAAGAACCTAAAATAGTAGTCTTTGAACAATAGAAGTTTCAGCTTCTTGGAGATAGTTTAACCTAAGTGAGAGTTTGTTAAATGTTTCCTCTGATTGTCATCTCTTTCAAGCGTTCTCTTGGAAACATAATTATTTAAAACACATTAATTATATTGTGGACGTGTATTAGAGTTAAAATGCAATACACTCACACAAAAGCCTTTATTAGGGACTTGCCCCATACAGATTCTCCCAATTGAGTAAGGTAATAATCATGTGTTATTTACATAGAAATTGAACTGGCTTTACTCTTCGTCTCAAAGTCATTCACTTGTTGACTGGTCCTTACATAATGACGATCTAAAAAAATGTATAGTAAGCTATTGCCTTAGATTTGTTTGCTGATATTTTTGGGGTAGGGTGAAGTGTTGGTACATTTAATTTGTTGATATAGGGCCTTCCTCTCTGCATCAAGGGCTGTACAATTAAGCAGGTAATGGGGGAGTTCTTCAGTAATTTCGTTATCACACAGTGTACGCTAAGTTTTTGACCTCAAACGTCAGAACGTATATATATATATATATTTTCAACTCTAAATAGTATTCTCGATTGAGCTATGCATCGTTTGACTGGTAAAGGGAAATCATCGGTTGAGTAGCATTCTATTGAGGTATGAAATTTTTTATAATATAGATAACGTTTTGAATTTCTTATTCTTGATTGGTCTTCTTGTATCGATTGATCTGATGTTAAAATGCAATAAACAGTGAATATATTTTACTTACATTATTTGCATTCATGGACAAAACTTGGTATTTTGATGTCACCTGTCGTCTGTTTTTTGTTTGTTTTTTTTTTTTTTGAAGGAGACAGGGGTTGTTCACACTTGGTTATCTAGTGTGTCTTCAATAAAGGTCACTGTAATATCTTTCAGAGTTATTGTCTGAATCCCGATATACATGCTAAAAGGTACAACTTCCTTAAATTTTTTCCATGAGTGTATATTGAATATCTAGTGTGTCTTCAATAAAGGTCACTGTAATATATTTCAGAGTTATTGTCTGAATCCCGATATACATGCTAAAAGGTACAACTTCCTTAAATTTTTTCCATGAGTGTATATTGAATATCTAGTGTGTCTTCAATAAAGGTCACTGTAATATATTTCAGAGTTATTGTCTGAATCCCGATATACATGCTAAAAGGTACAACTTCCTTAAATTTTTTCCATGAGTGTATATTGGTTATCTAGTGTGTCTTCAATAAAGGTCACTGTAATATATTTCATAGTTATTGTCTGAATCCCGATATACATGCTAAAAGGTACAACTTCCTTAAATTTTTTCCATGAGTGTATATTGGTTATCTAGTGTGTCTTCAATAAAGGTCACTGTAATATATTTCATAGTTATTGTCTGAATCCCGATGTACATGCTAAAAGGTACAACTTCCTTAAATTTTTTCCATGAGTGTATATTGGTTATCTAGTGTGTCTTCAATAAAGGTCACTGTAATATATTTCAGAGTTATTGTCTGAATCCCGATATACATGCTAAAAGGTACAACTTCCTTAATTTTTTTCCATGAGTGTATATTCAAAAGGCATTTTGTAGGATGCGTTACCTATGTACATAAGGAACTTATAATCTAACTCAATCTATATATCGTGTTATTTATATATTTAGAATTTTTATATAAATAAAAAAAAAATCGACTTCCTTTTTACTGCCAATTGTAAAAATATTTGGGAGAGACTGGCTTTTTTTTCTCTTGTTTCTTGTTTTTCTGTTTGTTTCTGGTTGATGAAATCGAAGCCGCCCCTGTACTGATGAGAACCATAGACTGAAACCATGGTATACTGGTTGTTGGCTTTTTGTCTGAATTTGATGAAACTGATGTTGTGGCTTATTCTTTATCATCACATTAACGTTATGTACTGGGATGATAAACAAAATCCATTGTTTTAATGCATTTTTAAAGGGAGATATCCTTCTTCCGGTATATATACATTTAAATTTTCTCTTTTTAAATTGTTTTTGAATTATTTTAAAGATTATACTGGGATACGGAGCTTAGTTTCGTAGCTCCTAGGATGGGTAGCTGTCTGGAATCTTTGGCATTGGAAAGGCTGGACAGATTACAAGGAGATGATCCGAGAGTTAGGTAACCAGAACTGTTCTGAAAAATGGCATTATATCATCGCTTAGCATTAAAAGATAGTGTTTACAGAGTAGACATCAACAGGTTATGACATCAAAGAAAAAAACGAACATTCAAGAATTCTATAACCAGAACTATCCCAAAATCCGACATTACATAGCCAATAAACAGAAGAAAGAAAAGAGTTAACATCGCTAGGTTAGTATACCAAAGAAGACACAACGAACATGCAAGAATTCCATAACCAGAACTATCCCCAAAAATGGATATTGCATAACCAATAAACAGAAGAAAAAAAATTAACATCGCTAGGTTAGGATACCAAAGAATAAACAACAGAATACAAAACCAAGTTTTACACGAAAGAAGACAACAACGAATATTCAAGAATTGCATTAACAAAACTATCCCAAAATCCGACATTACATAACCAATAAACAGAAGAAGAGAGATAACATCTCTATGTTTGGATACCAAAGAAGAAAACAACAGAGAATACATCGCCAAGTTTTAACACTAAAAAAGACAACAATGAACATCCAAGAAATCTATAACCAGAATTGTCCCAAAAATTCGACATTACATAACCAATAAACAGAAGAAAAGAGCTAACCACGCTAGGTTGGGATACCAAATAAGACCAAAAACATAGAATACACCAAAAGCGACATTACATGACTAATAAACAGGAGAGTTAACATAGCTAGGTTAGGATACCAAAGAAGACACAACGAACATCCAAGAATTCTATAACCAGAACCATTTTGGGATTGCCAAAAGCGAGATTACTTAACCAATAAACAGAAGAAAAGAGTTAACACGCTAGGTTTTAACACCAAAGAAGACACAACGAACACATACACATCCAAAAAATCGACATTACAAAACCAATAAACAGAGGAAGAGAGTTAACATCACTAGGTTAGGATACCAAAGAAGACCAACAACACAGAATACACCAAAATCGACATTACGTAACCAATAAACAGAAGAAAAGAGAGTTAACATCGCTAGGTTAGGATACCAAAGAAGACCAACAACACAGAATACACCAAAATCGACATTACGTAACCAATAAACAGAAGAAAAGAGAGTTAACATCGCTAGGTTAGGATACCAAAGAAGACCAACAACACAGAATAAATCAAAGTTGACATTACATAACCAATAAACAAGAAGAGAGTTAACATCACTAGGTTAGAATACCAAAGAAGACAAAAAGGAACATCCAAGAATTCTATAACCATAACTATCGCCAAAAGTTGACATTACATAACCAATAACCAAAAAAAAAAAAAAGAAGGCAGCTAAGATCGCCAGGTTTTAACACCAAAGAATACCACGACATACATGCAAGAATTCTATAACCATAACTATCCCAAAATCGACATTACATAACCAATAAACAGGAGAGCTAACATCGCTAAGTTAGGATGCCAAAGAAGACCAACAACACAGAATACACCGACATCTATTCAACACAGATCTCAATTAACGTGAAATTAAACTAACACAGGGATTAAACACCGACCTTGCAGTGTGAAAGAACCCAAGGCTATCAGATCCATGCTCCATAATGGTACCTAAGGTTATCGCCATTCTGAATGACCTTGCCACCGAATCCAGAGTTCGCTGATGAAAGGAACCTCTTCCTCTTCTATATAAACATTTTAATGGGCCAATTACCCCAACAGTGGTTTTGTTTGGCCTTTCATTCGACTTTCATTCAAATGTCCAACTTTTTACTTACTCCTATACACCTGCCCTTCTTCTCTTTGTTCTTCGGTTTTTTTTCTAAGAATATGAAAAAGTTTAATGAATTATTCTTCCTTTTTTTAGTTTTAAAACGTGCGTTGATGATTAATTTTCTTCTTGAAGAGTGAATTTCAACGCTGTGTTTGGTCAAAAGAGAATTTATAATAATAACTCGTAGACAAAACTTAAAGAAGTGAAAAAGACAGGCTGTTCATACTTGGTTATTTCATGTGTCTTCAATAAAGGTAACTGTAATATCTTTCAGAGTTATTGTCTGAATCCCGATATACATGCTAAAAGGTACAACTTCCTTAAGTTTGTCCATGCGTGTATATTGGTTATCTCGTGTGTCTGCAATAAAGGTCACTGTAATATCTTTCAGAGTTATTGTCTGAATCCCGATATACATGCTAAAGGTACAACTTCCTTAAGTTTTGTCCATGAGTGTATATTGGTTATCTCGTGTGTCTTCAATAAAGGTCACTGTAATATCTTTCAGGATAATAGATAAGTTTAAAAAACAGTTTTAAATCATTTTTATTACAAATTTCTAATTCATTATTCTTTTCAATTGCAAAACATTAATCATGGCCATTTATAAATGATAAATCAAATTTTAATTAATTGATGAAAGAATGTGATTAAATCTTTAATGGGGTTCTAATCATTGTTTCCTTGAAAAGAGCTATTGCAGCTGCAGGAATTCTAAGATGATGTCCTTAAGGAAATCTTGACAATGTCAGGGTGTAATCAAGTGTAGCCCGATAGTATCAATTTCATTGCTCAACTCTTCAAAGCCCAGTAAGTTGAGATTACGAAAGCCATCTTAGAGACAATTGTGGGGGATAAGGATTCTCTAATAAAATTAATAATACAACGAAACGTTTGCTAGACATGTGATGTACGGATCAGCAGAAGAGACATTGATGACAGTGTTTGAGGGAAAGCTCCGGGGGAAGAGATCGAGGGGAAGGAGACAACAGGGATCAACTCTTCAAAGCCCATGAAGTTGAGATTACGATAGCAATCTTAGAGACACTTGTGGGGGATAAAGTTTCTTTAATCTTATAAAGTTCATAAAAACAGCGAAAACTGACGTTTGCTGGACATGTGATGCGCGGATCAGCAGGAGAGACATTGCTGACAGTGTTGGAGGGAAAGCTCCGGGGGAAGAGATCGAGGGAAAGGAGACGACAAGGATACACAGAGGATCTAAAACAATGGACTGGACGACACGAGGAGATGAAGAGGATGGCGGAGGAAGTATGGAGTGACCATGTGGCCAGCCACCCTCAGTAGAGGAAGACATTAAAGGAGGGAGATATGGAGAGACCATCTCCCTCAGTAGAGGAAGACATTGAAGGAGGGAGATATGGAGAGACCATGTCCCTCAGTAGAGGAAGTCATTGAAGGAAGGAGATATGGAGAGACCATCTCCCTCAGTAGAGGAAGACATTGAAGGAGGGAGATATTGAGAGACCATGTCCCTCAGTAGAGGAAGACATTGAAGGAGGGAGATATGGAGAGACCATGTCCCTCAGTAGAGGAAGACATTGAAGGAGGGAGATATGGAGAAAACATGTGGCCCACCCTCAGTAGAGGAAGACATAGAAGGAGGGAGATATGGAGAGACCATGTCCCTCAGTAGAGGAAGACATTGAAGGAGGGAGATATGGAGAGACCATGTGGCTCAGTAGAGGAAGGCATTGAAGGAGGGAGATCTGGAGAAACCATGTAGCCCAGTAGAGGAAGGCATTGAAGGAGGGAGATATGGAGAAACCACGTAGCCCAGTAGAGGAAGGCATTGAAGGAGGGAGATATGGAGAGACCATGTGGCCCAGTAGAGGAAGACATTGAAGGAGGGAGATATGGAGAGACCATGTGGCCCAGTAGAGGAAGGCATTAAAGGAGGGAGATATGGAGAAACCATGTGGCCCAGTAGAGGAAGGCATTGAAGGAGGGAGATATGGAGAGACCATGTGGCCCAGTAGAGGAAGGCATTGAAGGAGGGAGATATGGAGAGAACATGTGGCCCACCCTCAGTAGAGTAAGGTACTGAAGGAGGGAAGTATGGAGAGACCATGTCCCTCAGTAGAGGAAGGCATTGAAGGAGGATGTATGAAGGCACTGAAGAGGAATCTTATCTCCATGATCGGAATTATGATCTGTGAAGAGATGGTGTCCAATGATGTTAGGAAATATGTTACACAGCTGGTTTGTGGGTCATCTATGTTCCTGAGGTCAGCTTGGCATGATCAACCTTTGACCTTGTCTGGACATATATCATTTGAACTGCCGCACGTCTATTCTCTCTCGCCTGCTTGTTCTAGATCTTTCTGTACCGCGGCCTTGATTGGATTTCTTTTGACCTTCTTGTATCATCTATGCCGTGGCTCTTGATAGTTCTCTATCTTCATTACCTACTAGATTTTTGTGTTGTTTTTTTTTCAAACTAATTTTCGAGTTTACTTTTCATTTTGCTCTTTTCTTAACTCTTTATACCCTCTTTCTTTAGGTTTAATAATGCAATTTATGTAAAAAATTTAGTTTTTTTGTATTTTTGGGGTTTAAAAGAAGCCACTTTGAAAACCCAATCCAATACAATATTTAAGCGGTCTGGAGAATAATTTGGTGAAACTGCTGAGAGGGTTCACTACTGAGGAGTCAGGTCCTCGCATCATATAAAGATCTGTAAAGGTATTTTGAGGAAGTTAAAAGTCTTTGATGCCTTTTGAAGAAGACAGAGGCTGCTCACACTTGGTTATCTCGTGTATCTTCAATAAAGGTCACTGTAATATCTTTCAGAGTTATTGTACGAATCCCGATATACATGCTAAAAGGTACAACTTCCTTAAGTCTTGTCCATGAGTGTATATTAGTTATCTGGTGTGTCTTCAATAAAGGTCACTGTAATATCTTTCAGAGTTATCATCTGAATCACAATATACATGGTAAAAGGTATAACTTCCTTAAGTTTTGCCAATGAGTGTATATTGGTTATCTCGTATGTCTTCAATAAAGGTCACTGTAATATCTTTCAGAGATATTGTCTGAATCCCGATATACATGCTAAAAGGTACAACTTCCTTAAGTTTTCTCAGTGAGTGTATATGAAAAAGAAATTCATTAAGAACAAAAAGAATGGAATAACAGTAAAAAAGAGTTGAGAACAAATAAAAAAGGACATCAAAGACTTTCTGTAGGCAGGAAGATTCGTCATTGAAGAGTGCGGGTCTTTAGTGTTTGTTCAACAAGAAAGATTTAATTGCCCACTTTCTGGGGCATGACTTGTGAGCATAACTAATCGACCTTCAAATTGGGAGCATGACATTATGACATCTTGCCTGGACACGTTCTAGATGGCTGCTGCAGTGACAAGGATTTCTAACTTGAAGCGATCCAAGTACAGAAGCTAATGCAATGAGGGTTGGTTCTTAGCTAGGCCTCGGCTACACCAGATTTCTTCACCGAATCAATATTTAATGATACATTAGCGTGCCATCTGTTTTGAAAATTCGAAACTATTATAGATGGATTCTTTTAAAAATTAAACAGTTTCTACTGCCCTTACTGCAATGAAAAAAATATATAATGGGAGGGCCTGGCTCATTAGTGGTAAACCTTCCCAGCGGTTTCGCCAGTGTAATCTAACCTTCTCATTTAATACTATCGTTTTAAAACATTATTTTCAAACTGCTAAGGACCAATTTATATCTTTCAGCTTGACTGTCAAAAAAGAATCAATAATCTATTATTAAAAATATTTTCCACATTGAAAAAAAGAAACTCATTGTGAAAATTTTTATAATTATATCTTTCATTATTTTACCATAAATCAATCATTAATGCCCAAAAAACTAATATAACCACATTTCACTTTTAAAAAAAAGCAAAAAGCACCTAAAATAAAATCCAGAATACTAATATTCATGAACGTAAAAAGAAAAAAAAAAGCAGACGAACACTAAAATACCAAACGAAAAGTCATTCACCACATGACAACGTAAACCAAACAACTTACTTTCAAGTCAACCACCCACTCATACGCCCATCATAAAGACGACCAAACGACTACATTATATGAACAAAGACATTTCGTAGAAACACAAAAGAACATAAGAAGAAGCCGCCCTCCCATAAAGAAAGGAATTTGTGTAAAGTTTCCATATGCAAATGTAGAAAGGTACAACGCGGTTGAGTTAACTGACCTACAACCATGTCCATATTTATGAAGGGCAGGTCTCAAGGTCACCTTGGATTCACCTAGAAGCCAAACGAACAGTCAATATTGTTAATTTTCGATTGAAGAGTTGGAGCATTTCGACATAAAATATATTTATTGGCTTATATACTTAGCACAGCATTTATAAAAGTAAGAAATGATTAAATACAAAAGGTTATTCAAAAATTAAACACCATCCTTTTTTTCTTCATATCAAAACATTCTTCTTTGTTCTTCATGATTTTTATTGATATTCATTTTTTCACAGACATTATACCTTCAAATATTGTGTTTATTTACTTATTTATTAATCAACCAGACGCAATATTAAAATATTTGAGCCTATTACAAAGGAAACAAACAAAAACAAATTTGAACTTAGAATTAAAAATATTTACTAAATTACGCTACCTGGAGTATAGGATCTATATCTATGCTTCTTTCCTGTGGTGAATCTGTATAAGACAAGTGGTCTTAATAAAGCTGTATGTTGTGTATGTATTTATAGATTTACATGTATAAATCGACAGAGTTTATTAAATTTATATAAACAAAGTTGCTGATGTTAAGAGAGTTAAATCATTTAGATCAGGGAACAACCGATTCTTACTAAAGATATTGTTAGTGAGAAGTATTTATTATTTTACACTAGTATTATCATAGTATCATTTTTATGTTTATATTTTACTACTCTGTAAACTTCCCTCATTCCTTATCTTTTGTTTATCATTCATAGTTTGTTCTTGCCTGAAATAAATTGTTGTGTCATCCTGAAGTTTTTGTCTTCCCTAATTTTCCACGTGGTAATATAGTTGAAACTTGAGGAATTCTCTACAATTTGAAATACTTCTGAAATAATTAAATTATTTTTTATATCACTGACTACGCCCTTTCCAACACACATAATAGTTAATCCATTAGAAGAACGGAAAGGAAATAGATTATTAAAAATCATTTTGAGCTTTTTTTTTGTAAAGCATTAAAGAAAGTTAAGATTGTTAATGGTGTCAAGATTATGGGGGTAGCGTGTGCAAAATGTCTATGGACTTTTTAGATTCTTCAAGGTCAAAAATCTTTGAGAAATATTTCTTTTGATGAAAAATTAACCGTTTAAATCCTTTATTTCAATGAATTATATGGAAGAGTTTAGCTTCTTCAAGTTCAAGAATATTTGAGAAATATTTCTTTTGATGAAAGATTAACGGTTCAAATCCTTTATTTCAATGAATTTTCATTGATAGTTTCAAATTCTATGAACGTTTTTAGCTTCTTCAAGTTCAAGAATCTTTGAGAAATATTTCTTTTGATGAAAAATGAACTGTTTAAATCCTTTATTTCAATGAATTTCATTTATAGTTTCAAATAATAGAATTTTCAATCTTTCATAGTTACAGAAGTAATCATTTTTATACCATCGAAATAATATGTGAATTTGTATATAACAAAGACACCTATGTAAAATTCAATATTTTTTAGAAATTAATTTCAGATTTTCTTTTATGTTTGAGAAAACCAACCTTTCAGTTTTAATTGTGTTTTTATTCTTGTTATTGAATCGTATATAAAATGAATTGTATATAGGTTGATAAAATGTATTTAGGTGCAAGTATCCCAAGCTGAGATATCGCTTCCGATATGACAAATAAAACGAAAAACTTATATTTCAGTAAAGTTATGTCGTTTATTCTAACCTATTATAGGTTTTTACCATATCACTCGGGGGTCGGTGGAAGGCTGGTTAAACCGTTTGGTTTTCGACTACTACGACCCGGGTTCGATTCCCGCATTGGACACTTTTTTCTGTTAAAAAAAATGCTCCAATGGCCCCCGATTCTTGCTAAAGTTTAACCCCACCAGCGAGTGCAAGTAACCAAACGGGGTTCTGGCACATTTGTAAGTGCAAAGTCGAACTGCTTTTCATATGTGTAGACATGTGGTGCGCTTACAGTAAAAGCAGTCGCTAACTACCCACCATGATTATCATGGCTTTGAGATAAGAAAGAAGAGACCATATCACTAGCTTAGACACTTTCTGGAAAATTCGACCGATTTTATAACTCATCGTAGGATGTTATGAAATCGAAGCCACCCCTGTACTGATGAGGGTCATAGTCTGAAACCATGGTATACAGGTTGTTGGCTTTTTGTCTGAATTTACCTAAACTGGGGCTATGGCTCATTTTTCTTTCCCACCTGAATGCTCCATTAAGGGGTGATACACAAAATGTTCTGATGTATTTTTAAACGGATGAGATACCCTATACAGTACAAATATTTTGAAAAATAATACAGATGTGAAATTTTACTGGGATAAGGTGAATAAATTAAGAAACAAGGCATCTCCTTATCATGCAACTAAAAGTTTCTGATGGCTTGCTCCATCTATCGGAATAAATATCAACTATAATTTTTTAATTATTCCCGAGTTCTGATTCAATAATTCCGATAGATGACGCAATCCATCAGCAACTTTCAGTTGCACGATAAGGAGATGTCTTTTTCTTTAAGTATAAATATTATTTTATATAAGCGTAGAATTTTCCATTAATAATCATCTAAAAAAATAGATTTACCTGGTCCCTCCTTGAGGCGGTTTCTCATTGGAGATTGGGTTATGTAAGATTTGTCATTTTTGATTTTACAAAGGTGGTCCTTCATGAGAAGTTTTGCTGTATTTCTAAAAACGTCAATTTTTTTGTTTGTTTGTTTTTACCAATGCTTTTTCATCCATAAAAATCGTTTGAATCTCAATTCAGATTTTGATCAAAATAAAAGGGAAAGTTCGTTTGGCCACATAATTTTGGTTATTTTTTTATGTAAACAATCTTAAAAATTCGATAAAATAATCCATTCAATCAATATTAAAGTTAAAACATTAAACCTCCAGGGATGTGTTTCTTTATTAAAATTGTTTATTACAAATATCTCAAGCTTTCGGGAAAGAAAGCCCTTTTACAGGAGACATATTTTTACATTAAATCGCCAATAATAAAAAAGTTAAAATAAATAAATAAATGTATAATGCTTGGGGTGTTTATTTTAACTCTTTTTTTATTAAATTACAAAACTATTTTAGACGCGTAATATATTTTTTTTAATAAAACAATTTCTACTGCCCTTACTGCAATGGAAAAATTAAAGGGAGGGCCTGGCTCATCAGTGGTGAACCCTCCCAGCGGTTTCGCCAGTTTAATCTACCATACCGCTGTTATATTGCATTTTTGGTAGGTATCAATTAATCCGCCTTCTACATGCTAGTCTGGAAGCATTTTAAGGCACAATTGGACACCTGGACGACACATGCAAACAGCCCGCTGCATCTGGTAACAGCGCGCCGCTTGCGAGGGAACCAAGGCAGCACCAAGCACACCTAGAGCTCCACCCGGCTGCAAAAATAGGGGATCATAAGAGATCAAAGTCTGGCTTTCATCTTTCGAGCTCCCGTTGGTATAGTATCAATTAATCCGCCTTCTACATGCTAGTCTGGAAGCATTTTAAGGCACAATTGGACACCTGGACGACACATGCAAACAGCCCGCTGCATCAGGTAACAGCGCGCCGCTTGCGAGGGAACCAAGGCAGCACCAAGCACACCTAGAGCTCCACCCGGCTGCAAAAATAGGGGATCATAAGAGATCAAAGTCTGGCTTTCATCTTTCGAGCTCCCGTTGGTAACAATTTATTCCGCCTTCTACTTCGAGCTCCCGTTGGTAACAATTTATTCCGCCTTCTACTCGAGCTCCCGTTGGTAGTATCAATTATTCCGCCTTCTACAAGCTTTCAGGTAAGCTTTTTAAGGCACATAAAAAGACACAGGACAACATCTAGACGACACGTGCAAACAGCCCGCCGAATCTGGTACAGCGCGCCGCCTGCGAAGGAACCAAGGACGCACCAAGCACACCTAGAGCCCGAAGCCCCAAGGCGGCAAAAATAGTGACCACGAGGATCGAAACTTCATCTAGGAGTTCGAGCTCCCGTTGGATGACAATTGTTCCGCCTTCTACATGCTATCAGGTTAGCTCGAGCTCCCGTTGGTAGTACAATTTGTTCCGCCTTCTACATGCTATTCGAGAAGCATTTTAAGGCAACAACAGGTCACAGAAAGGGCGCGAAGCGCCCCGATGTGGAGGAGGCAGGGGCAAGAAGATCAAGGATCTGGCAGGGGGGGGAGGAAGCTGGAGAGGTCAGGGAAGCAGCGCCAAGAAGAGAGAGAAGCCCGGAAGGTGGCCAGTTGAGGAGGCAGGAGGCCCTGGAAGCCTAGAACTTGAGGGCTCTAAGCTTCAAGGTGGGGCAGCTCGAGGCTCTCGCCTCGTGCTTGTCAGAGAGGCCCTTGGCACAGCAGTTGGCGCACTTGGAAGTGCGCCTGTCGGCAGCGGAGGGGCAGGCGCGGCCTTCGTGGCCGCCATCGAGCTCCCGTTGGAACTTCCTTTTATAGTGATACTGATGGTAGACTCTTCGAATGGGTATTTTAAATGAACTATGGACATAAGCTTTTAGAACAGCAGAATTACATATAATTATAAATATATAATATGCTTCGAGCAATCGCTCTTCCGCAAATATCGATTTGTGTCATTTATTCAAACAATTATATTTCGATGCACTAGCGCGCCATCTGTTATCAAATTACAAAACTATTTTAGACTTTTTTTTTTATTGGCGAAATAATGTAAAATATTTTCTCCTGTAGAAGGTCTTTCTTGCCTGAAAGCTGGAGATTTATAATTTAAAAATAAAATTAAAAAAAGAAACTGGAGGTCTTTTTACTTATTTGACATATCGGACGCGATATCCCAGCTTGGGATACTTGCGCCTAAATACATTTTAACAACTTATATACAATTCATTTTATATACAATTCAATAACAGGACTAAAAACAAAATTAAAACTGAAAGTTTTCTCAAACAGAAAAGAAAGTATGAAATGAATTTACAAAAATTATTGAATTTTACATAGGTGTCTTTGTTATATACAAATCCGCACGTTTCTTCGATGGGATAAAAATGATTACTTCTGTAGCTGTGAAAGATAGGACATTCTATCAATAAATGTATTGAGTTTTGGTTTTCTTTGCCACAGAAACAGCTAGGATAATCTGCTGTCCCGATTTTTGCCAGAAATTCTCCAAAATTACCATGATTTGTAATGAATTGTGCGTTTTAAAATTTGGACGAAAATAGTAAGGAATTCCAAATGGGAAAAAATATCCGGAATGTTTCATTAGTGTTAGCTATTATTTCAGCCATTCTTGATTCTATGAAGTTGTGAATTATAGTTGGAGCTTGCGGTCTTAATGTTCGTTTAATAGTTCTAAATATTTTACAATTTAATTTATAAAGAATATATGTAAGCACACGCTTCAATGATATAATAATAATTTAGTTGATAACTATAGTTATGATTATATCTTAAACTAAATTTTAAATGAGAATTACTAAATATGTACAAATACATTACAAACATTAAAAATTCTAGACTTAAAATGAACGCTATATGTTAATATAATCCCCGTTTTAAATCTTCATTATGCGTGTGTCATTCTAAAAGGTATCATTTATATCCCTTTTAATTTGTCGATTTACAAAAAAAAAAAAAAAATTGCACTTGTTTTCCCGCCATTTTAAAACTTTCAAATTATCTTCTGCTTTTAAGGAGTTCAAGGTCATGCAGCTAGGCGTGAGAATTTAGCAGCAGACGAGGAATGGAGAGTCTGTAATTATCGACTTGACTTTAAAAAATGCCGTCAATACTTCCTCATTCATCCATCGTTTGGTACACTATTAGCTTGTTTTGCAAAACTTTTACCTTCGTTTGGTCACATCAATCTCTGTCAGTTACTTACTTTTCAATAGAATTTTACCAATAGTCGAATAATCGCACTTTTTCTATTGCAAGAAATTCTATGAAGCTAATTCTTTAGATATATTCTATTAGGTAACGATTTCTTAGCGTATAATAATAGCGTATATGTCGAATCACCAGAGCATCTTCTTTTATCTTGCCCTCTGACTTATCAAATTGTATGTAGATACTTTGAAACATTACCAAATTGTCTTAGTGTATATACTCAATCTCATGGGAACTTTGTTAAATTTAGATCTATTTGTACAATAATTTACAAAACACTACTAATCCATCGTATAAATAATTAATCATATATATGTAAATAATACTAGCACAGCACAATAGTCCTTTGGACTTCGTGCTTTTTGTAACAATAAATAAATAAATATAAATCTTTTTTTAAATATAAATAATCCCATGATCTTTTGATAGACAATCCAATATAATTTATTGCCACTCTTAGTTATTCGTTACAAAAATCAAAGATAAATTAAACAAAGATAAATGTGATTATTTACAATTTGGTGATAAAAATATATACAAAACTGTTCTCAGGAAGGGAGGCTCCTCCATCTTGTCTTCCTCCAGACAAGGACAGGATCTCTCAGTTCAATGTTTATATAATGCTTATAAAGATATGTCTTGGCAGACGCCAGGATGAATTAGATTTGATAGATATTCTGTTGTATGTTATATACGGTTCTATTTTAACTTTAGCTTTATTTATACATACATATATGAAAAAAAAACAATAGAAAAAAAGAAAAATAAGTGGGTTAGGTGTTGATATTAAAAATAAAGAAATCATATCCTAACCAGGAGCACATGTGCTTTACAGAAGGCAGAGCGCCATCTGGTGGAACAGAAATCAACTAAACATTGATTTAGCCTGTTCCCTGATATTTGGCCAACCCAATTTCTTAATAAATCAAGAAAAGCCATCCACGAACGCGTTTCGCGCTGTTGGCGCTCGTCAGCATAGAGTAAATACATACATATATTTAATTAAGAATTGCTAATGGCTTGCGCCATATATCGGAATAATTAGTTGCACGATCAGGAAATGCCTTTTTTTTCTTAATTTATCCACCTGATCTAAGTACAAATTCACTTTTGTGCTATTTTTCACATATATAGTTAGAGCCTCTATACAGAGGCTATTAATATAGCACTGCGCTAGATTAATTTTATATTTATTATTACTTCATTGCTTACCAAACAGTGTTGCCAGGTATTTATATTTACACAGATTATTAATATATACATGGAAAGAGGGGTGCCATTTCCCCGTTAGTCAGCCACATTTCAGAGTTCCCTGTTCACGGTTACCCTAGCGGCTCGGGGCTCACGACACCGTACTTCGCCCTACAGGGTAGTACCTTACTTACTTGTGCTGCTTCTCCCCACGTAGAGGAGGAGTTGGACTTTTGACCGATGTGATCTGCTCCATGTACAAGAAACCACCTTCATTAATATATATACCAGGTCTATTAGTATGAAACGCGAAAATGGCCGCAAGAGGGCGCTGTGCAACTTTATTTAAGCCGACGGTGGCGCTGTTGAAGGCGTTTTGTTCTTTGACTCACGTGGCATCAGCATGCGTGCAGTTTTAGAAAAATTCAAATTGTGAAAAATTTCTGGAGCCCGTGGAAAATGGCGATTTCCGAGCCAAAAAGTGCCCATTTGCGGGAAGTTTTTTTGTTCGCCTTTAACTGGAAGAAAAGTGCCACTGAAGCCCACCGAATGCTCGAGGAAGTTTACGGCGACCACGCTCTGAGCAAATCGCAGTGTTACAGGTGGTTTAAAAAATTCCAAAGTGGCGATTTTGAACTTGATAATGAACCACATGGAAAGCCGCCCCAAAAGTTCGAGGACGCTGAACTGCAAGCTTTGTTGGATGAGGACAGTACCCAAATGCAGGAGAAACTCGCAAAACAGCTCCAGGTGTCTCAAGGTGCTGTTTCTCTACGTTTAAACAGCCTCGGAATGATCCAAAAGCCTTCCAGATGGGTCCCCCACGAGTTGAACGAAAGGCAGCAATAACGGCGTCTGATAACCTGCGAAGGGCTGCTCGCCAGGCATGAAAAGAAGTCATTTTTGCACCGAATCGTAACTTATGATGAGAAATGGATCCACTTCAGCAATCCTACGCGCCAAAAGTCGTGGGGCCTGCCCGGCCAATTTCCAAAACAGACGCCTAGGTTCAATCGCTTCGGAAAAATAGGCAATGCTTTGCATATGGTGGGACCAGACCGGCATAGTATATTTCGAGTTCCTGAAACCTGGCAAAATGGTCAATACTAGTCGCTACGAACAACAAATGCACAGTTTGAGAGAGGCGTTGAACGAAAAAAGACCGGAATGGCGTGAAAAGCACAACAACCTGATACTGCAGCATGACAACGCTCCAGCCCACAACGCTACGGTGGTCAAAAACACCATAAAAGACTTGGGCTGGGAACTCTTACCCCACCCGCCGTACTCACCAGACTTAGCGCCGTCGAACTACCACCTTTTCACATCTTTAGGACACGCCCTAAAAAAAACAGGAATTTTAGAACTCAGACATACTTCGAAAATGACTTGTTGACTGGTTCGACTCAAAAGGAATAGAAATTTTCAGACAAGGAATTCGAAAATTGCCTGAAAAGTGGTCCGAGTGTATAGCTAATCAGGGCAGTTACTTTGAATAAAAAATCTTTTGTTGTATGGAATTGGTGAACTTTTGAATTCACTTAAAATTTTCGCGTTTCATACTAATAGACCTGGTACAACATATTCTATTAAACATTCTAAATTCGTTTGCATATTATATGGGAGATTTAGCTTTACGTCTGGTTTATATTTGTGAAAAAAAAGGAAATTTACAGAAAGGTTGACCAAGATGGACAAAGATGGACGTTCAAAGAGTTGTTTGTTCATCAAATAGGTGTCTAACGAGAGGCTTAACAATAAATATTTCATGTAAAATATACAAGATACAAGATAAGTTATACCAATTTTTATTTCTGGTCTCAGCATAATCCAACCTATCCAGAACTTAAGCAATCTTTCTAAGAAGTTCGTCTGCAATTCACCTAGCAACTCTTTAAAATTGCATATGCTACTAATTTTTCTATATGAATAGAGAGATTGAATCTACTTTATTACAATATTCATATAAGATTATATATATGGTTAAATATCCATAGAAGCATAGGACGCCTCTCCCGTCATTAACCAGAAATCATGGTCTCTAGGTGGACGCTTGTCAGTTTGCCAAAGCTGGTGTTGTGGCTTTTGTTACCGACCCGAGGCCGCTAGTTTGTGGCAACGGTCAATAGATGGTGTCTAGTTTTGACATCTATTTTGAAGGGGGAGGCGCCCTATGCTTCAATGGATCAATTTCCTCCAGGCAAATTTTTCATCTATCAGGTTAAATATATATAATAAATATGAATAAATAAGTATAAATAGATAAATAAATGTTAAATATAAAATTGATAAATATGCATATATATAATATTTGCCGAATGACCCGGGCAACGCCCGTGTTTTAGCCGATTGAATGTTTTGATTCAAATACTATTTGTTACAATTATAAATTGGCGCCTTAAATAAATGTATATATTAGTTAATAACTATAGCCTATGTGCTTTATCTGTCTATGTACTGTTGGCTTCCGTAGGCGTCTCTTACTGGGAAAAGGAAAGAGAGGATTCCATTTGGTTATTATCTAATATAAGCATTTATTTAGGGAGTGACCCGCTCCAACACAATAGTTACAAAGACGAGATAGCGAGTGGGAGGGGGGGGGGGGGGGGGGCATGATGAGGGGGGGCAAAGGTGGCGTGACCGTAGCCAACCAATAGGAGGGCGCCATTCCAAAAAAAAGCAAACGGTGACAGACATGAAAAATGAATGACGGATTAAAAACGCATGACGCTCGTAACTGTATATAGAATAATATATACAAGGTCTTTATTGGTAGCACTCACCACGGGAAAGACTCCGCCACCGATGGACTGCGAGAGTTCTTGAAGAGAGAGAAAGTTTCAGAAAAGAGTCTCCTCTGTATATTTATTAAAACCAAACTCCACAATTGTACACAATTTCATAATCTTTACATGTTTTGTCTAAATTGTCTCTTTATCAAGAGAGATAAGTTATATTGCCGTCAAACGAACAAGCCAATCGCCAAACTTATTTTCAAAGTCTAGCTTTCCACTCTCAAATGTTTCATCCAGCAACCTTAATAAGGCTTAATATATTATTTAAGAAGCACTTAATATCACTCAAGAAATAAAGCATCTTGACAACATCTGTTCAAGTGAATGTTCACCACACTAAAAAGTTCTCAATTTGAAGAAAAACTTGGACAATTGATCACTTCTAAACATTCCCCGAAGGTCGAGATTATATACATAGAAATATTTTATATATTAAAAAGGAAGAAAATATGTTGACTTTGCTTAGAATTTTTAATGAAACTGATTCCAAGAAAAATATTAAGTAAACAATATATTTATTGATTTACAAGGAAGAGAACAAAATATAAAATGGAAACCAATATTAAACAAAGGAACTTTTTTTCGGTTAGCGCCTATTTACCTGTGAGCTTACACACACTCTGTGGTAACGATTAATTAATATATATGTACAAGAAAATAGCATTCCATACAATGATAAACTTTTTAATACAATAGCTAGGAGCTAGTAAAGACCAAGAAATGTCAAATACAACGAGTTTAAATATAAAAGCAATAACGAAAAGTAACTGTCTTTTTATGAATATTCTTTATAATGAAAAATTCTAACAAAAAAAAAACGGTAATTGTGTTGTATATATATATTAATTGGTTAATTATACCCACAGAGTATATGTGTAAGATCACCAGTTAATAGGCGCTAACCGTAAGAAAAAAAAAGTTCCTTGTTTTAATATTAGTTTCTCTTTTATATTTTGTTCTCTCTTTTGTAAATAAAAAAATATAATGTTTGATTATAATTCTTGGAATCATTTTCATTAAAAATTCTAAGCAAAGACAATAAATTTCAATTTCGTTAAAGTTTGCTACAGTATTTATTTCGAAATCAGTTTTTATTCCATATTTTATCTTTCAAAGCATTAAAATTCTATTTATAAGTCTCAATATACAAACATAATCTTTTCTAAATCAATCTATGAAATTTCAAGCAGAAGAACCGGGAAAAAGCCTGAAAATTTGGCGGGAAAGTGACGGCCGTAGAAGACGTCGACCCTACAGCAGCCAACCAAATAAAGCTCACCGCTAACCAATGAAAATTAACGAAGATTGAGGACAAAAGGTGCTAATTGTCACAGGTCGTCGCCCTTTAGAGGGACCCATTTCACCTCTTTAAACATACTTAGCGGCCACAAAGGGGGTTTAAGAATAGCAAACATTATTCAGAGAGAGACACTATTGAGTAGAAAATATGTGATAAGTGTGAAAGTTAATTTTATTGTGTCATATATATATATATATATATATATATATATATATAAATGAATGTTTGTATGTTTGTTTGTATGTCCGGTATACAAATTCGCAGTAGTTCACTAATTCAAACCAAAATTTCCATACATAGGTAAAAAAAATACGGGGAAGACGATAGGCTATTTAAAAATATATATAAATCAATTATTAAAACTATATATTTTTAGTCAGAAAATGATGATGACGATATTGCTGTATCATGTTTGATTATCGGATACAAAATTATATCGGGAAAAAATCCAAAAAGCAGAGACCACGGGTGAAACCAGTTCATTATTTTGTACGCAGGAACAAAATTCTAACAGAAAAACATTCATTCGAGCAGAAAACAAAAACCAGATCATTTTATAAAAATATCGCTTCTCAGACACAAAGTTTGGAGCGGGACGTTTCACAAGAGTGACATCCACGGCGCCAATTTATAATTGTAACGAATAGTATTTGAATAAAAACATTTAATCGGGTAAAACCCGGGCGTTGCCCGGGTCATTCGGCTAGTGTATTATAAAATCATCATTTGTATTTAGGTACACTGTGTGACTTCACTGCTCTCTTTGATGTGAGAAATAAATAAAGGATTGGATAGGCTACTTAAAGTAGAGGTATCTCATTATTCCCTTATATAAATTTGTAGGATGGTTGAAACACGCTCTGGTAAGATACAAGACCCAGCACAGGAGAGGACCAAGGTTGAAGAGTCTGCCAAGCCACAACCTGGTGCAACAATATGCTATAAAAAAAGAGATTTTCTGCTTGATTTTTGATTATCTTGAGGATTATGCTATGGTAATGCAGTCGTGGCAAAAATCTTGAAAGTATAATAATAATAGTTTTGATCAATAATTGCTTTAATTGAGCTAAAGGAATATATAAAAAAACATAATTTGATAAAAGTATTGCCTGGCTTAAGGCGTAAGAATAAAAAATAATAAAATTATTTACAAACGGTTTGAGCCGGCCATCGAGAAACAAGGAAGAAAATATCTTTATTTACAGGGCTGCTAACCAAAAACAAAACCAACATCGAGAAACAACAACAATCAGTTTTATATAGGGAAATTCCCGACATCTGGTGGTAGATATAACCAGAGTATTTGAATCTATGAAATATAATAATATTTTGATATAACATATATATATGGCATTTCCTGATCGTGCAACTAAAAGTTGCTGATGGCTTGCGCCATCTATCTAATTATCCACCTGATCCAAGTACAAATTCACTTTTGTACTATTTTACATATATATATAATGAATATATATATATATATATATGTCTGCATCACGCTGACGAGAGCCAATAGCCAGAAACGCGTTCGTGGTTGAATTTTCTTGATTTGTCAAGAAATTCGGTTGGCCAAATATCACGGAACAGGTTAAATAAACGTTTAGTTTATTTTTATTCCATTAGATGGCGCTCTGCCATCTAGAAATGCTTATGTGAGCCTGGTCAGGACATGCCTTTTTTGTTTTTAATACAGTTAAACCTGTCTATAGCTCCCCTCTAAATAGCGCCTCTCTCTATATTTATTCATGTATTTATCATTATATAATTTTATTTATTCATATTTTATCTGTATTTAACCATATATAATCTTATATGGACATTGTAATAAATCAATCTCAATCTCTCTCTCTCTATAGAGCCCGATTTTAAATACGTACGTAGTACGATTCGATTTACATTAAAAGTGACCTGTCTATAGCACCCCCTCTCTATAGCATCCTATTTTGGCGAGTCCCAAGAGGGGGAGCTATAGACAGGTTTAACTGTATATATATAATGGTAAATTGTACAATTTAGATTATAATTTTACAGGGTAACAAGACTATATCGATTGCATATTATGTGGTCTACAACATAAAAGTTACGGGAAGATGATATTAATATACCAATGAGGCACCTTTCCCTTTAATTATGTATCAGAACAATGGCACTATGCATCACCCTAGTAAACTAAACTTTACTAGTAATAAAGAATGAGCCACAACGCCAGTTTTGTAAAATTCAGACAAAAAGCCAACCTCTGTATACCATGGTTTCGGGCTTTGCCCCCTTATCAGTATTAAGAAATCGAAGCTGCCCCTATACTGATAAAGGCCAAAGCTCTTAACTATAGTATTCTTCTTTCTATTCCGAGTTAATTGGCCTTTTAAAGCAAAGTCTTCTAACTCCCATGGCAGAACGCGACTTCCAGAGGCAAGTGATCCTATGATCTGGCAGCGAAGATGTCTCGCAGGGGTGGAGAAAACGTAAGAGTTGGCAGGGGAATACTGCCAGGGAGCAGGGAGAGACAGCAGTCTTGGCAGGGGATGAAATCCAGTAGAAGAGGACAGTGAAGGTGGAGGCAGGAGGTTCTGGAAGCTTAGAACTTGAGAGCCCTAGACTTCAGGATAGGGCAGCTTGAAGCTCTCGACTCAAGATATCTTGCAGGGTTGGAGGAAACGTAGAGATGGCAGGGGAATACTGCCAGAGAGCAGGGAGAGACAGCAGTCTTGGCAGGGGATGAAATCCAGTAGAAGAGGACAGTGAAGGTGGAGGCAGGAGGTTCTGGAAGCTTAGAACTTGAGAGCCCAAGACTTCAGGATGGGGCAGCTTGAGGCTCTCGCCTCATGTTTGTTCGGAAGGCCCGTAACAATAGTATACAAGTTGGATTTTTGTCTGAATTTACCAAAACTGGTGTTGTCTCATTCTTTATTATCACTAGTAACGTTTTTTTTACTGGGGTGATGCCTAGTGTGCCATCGTTGTGATGCACAATTAAAGGGAGAGATGCATCTTTTGGTATATTATGTGGTTTTATGTTTATATTTATGTTGTTCTTACTAGACGAATGGGCTTTGCCTGAGTATTTTCCAGGTGAATTTCAGCCACGTTTTGTTAGAACATCTAACCAGTTGAACAAATTTGGCTTCAAAAACATTGAGCAAAAGAAAGGTAACCACACAATCAAATATATATCAGAATTTGCACAATATCAAAGATGTATAATTTCTTTTCACCAGAATAAGTATGTTAAACTGTAAATATGTTAAGCTTGTGCTAAAATGTAAATATGCAAATTCATCCATCTATAAAAAATACACAAAAATAACGTGGTAGACATCGCGGGCGAATGCTACGGCACGTCGCGGGGTGCACTGCTCACTTGGCTGGAACTAATTCTTGGGATTGCGTGCATAACGGTTTCACCCTTTCATTCGATCACGACATATATATACGGAGGGTGTTTCCTTTCAAATGAAACGATTTTCGAGCGCTCGCGTTTTGCACGTGCAGGCATGCTGCACACGACACTGGTTCCAATAGATCTAGAATCTTCTGGAGAATTCATTTTCATCAGGTATCATGATTTTTGCAACATGGGGGGGAGAGAGACTAACGCTCCAAGTCGAACAAACAATTCGGACCCTTTCCAAAGAAGGAAACAGTTATAGCGTCATAGTGAAAAAGCTAAAAGCAGAAGGACTAGATGTTGGCAAAGCTACAATATGTAGGGTAGTAAATGGCATCGGAAAGAAAAGGGAAGCTGAATACAATGGGCAAAAATTTCAAGTCGATCGACCACGTCCGGTGCGGACCGGTACGGTTTCCAAGGTAAAGCGGCTAGCAACTACTGAAAATCCACCATCTCAGCGCCAACTTTCCAGAATGTGTGGAACATCGCTAAAAACGATAAATAACATCATTCACAAAGATTTGGAACTGGATACCCGACGAAAAGGCAAGGTTCACAAGCTCACCCCTTTCCACATGAAAAACCGTGCAACGAATGCCCGGAAGCTCTACGAGGAACACCTGGCCGGTTCCAGATCGGAATATACTGCAAAATTGGACGAAGCATGGATGTATGTGACGTATTGCAATGGAATCCGGAAGATCTGTTACATCAAAAGAGGCAATCAGGTCCCGGATAATTGGGTTCACCAATGCTCCGAAACTTTCCCTAAAGGTTTCATGGTTGTCGGGGTAATGACTGGCCGTGGAGTCCTTCCGCTCATAAAGGTTCCATCGAAGGTGAAGGTGAACTCAGAATTCTATATAGAATGCGTTCTGAAACCTGTCATCGAACAACTGAAGGACCTTTACCCAGGGGAAATGGACAAAGTGTTCCTTCATCACGACAAAGCCTCTTCCCATACCTCCAACAAAACCCAACAGTTCCTACAAGAAATGAAGGACACCCTAGGCAAAATTTTATCAGGAACTCGGACATTCCAGTGAAGTCTCCCGACGCCAGCCCACTGGATTTTTACGGGTTCGGTATGTTGAAACAACGGCTCTTCAACCGACGTCCCAAAACTGAGGCCGGACTTTGGAAAGCCGCACAAGAGGAGTGGTCGAATGTTTCGCTCTCCAAAGTCAAGGAAGTGTTCGCAGCTTGGAAAGTCCGATGCAGGGAGATAGACAAGAAGAAGGGGAAGCACATAGAACACATGAAAAAAATTCACGTTCGAAAAATAAAGTTCTAACGGACGTTTGAAATCGTTTCATTTGAAAGGAAACACCCTCTGTATTAGCCCTATCGATGCTACCTTAGCAGTAGAAAAGCAAAACTTCAGAAAATTATTTTTTTAATTACCACAGCAAATATATTTTTAATAAGTCTATATGTTGATCTATATCTTTTCAGTTACCTTCATGTGGAATTTCTTAGTAATTGATTCAGTAGACTTAAGTCTGGAATTCAAAGACTGTTGTTCCCTTGGAAGGACAGAATTGGTATTTGTCGCTTCTGCTCTGTACCAGTCATGTTCTGCAGTAGATTTCCATTCTTGATGGCATTGGGCTTTGATGGTACAGAAGAGGTCTTTTTCATCTAGTAGGAAGTAGATTTTCTTGTCTCAAGGTGGCCAAAAGTTTCAGATTTTGCCAGAGAGTCTGCCAGTTTATTTCCAGGAATTTCAACTTTTTCAATTCAACACCTCAGAGAATCAGAATTTTCGGTGGAATTAAAATATGTTAAAATAAATAACCTTAGTTAGGGTTCTTCTTTCTTATCTCCACTCAATCGTATTAGGGTAACAAACTTGTAAAGCTTGAGACTTTTGATGGTGTCTGCTGGGAATGAGTAGAGCTCATCAGAGGAGATTTGACATAACGAGAGTTTTTTTCATTAAGACTGGGAGCATTATTCAGTAACAGATTGACTTATCTCAAATATGAAATGGCCGCCTCTGACATGAGGAACAGACACCATGTACAGCCGCTCCTAACATGCGAGTACAAACACTGTTCATCCTGTATCCCTGGATTTAGAGCCCTTACAGGGTACTATCAGCCGGGCCAGCTGAACCCAGGTATTTTAGTGAGCTTGTTACTGCTCCCCCTCATCCGGGCTTGTGACTGGCATATTGAATTAAAGTATTGAGTTGAGGGATTTTACAGTTTCATTTTTTTAACGGAAAAGTAACTCTGTGAGTATCTCAATTCTTTTAGATTGAAATTGATACATAATTACTTTTTCAAACAAAATATTGGGAAATTGTAAAATTGTGACAGTCAGTGTGATTGTCTCCTGCAAATTATCTTTTAATGCATATTTAATAAGTGCCTTAAATACATTTAATAATAGGGAAAGGTGAGACTTTTTGTACACATATTGACAATTACTAAAAATATCTAAATATATTTGTAGGTGGAAGATTTTGATGTGCGAAATTCTCCCATCTGGAAATACAGTAAAATAATTCATTTTAGTCATATCCTTGTGCAGAAGGCAAAAATTATAATGAAAGAATACGCCAAAAAATAACCTATATACCGAAGTTTTGGGTTATGGTCCTAATCAGTACAAGGGCAGCTTTGATTTCGAAAAATTCTACTGAAATTGGTCAACCCTGACTGTGAATTTGTCAGTTTATTTTATACTGTGTCTGTGCATATATGTCTGTATCCACACACTCATGGACAAAACTTAAGGAAGTTTCATATTTTGATGTCACCGGTTATCTATTTTTTTGAAGGAGACGGAGGCTGTTAACACTTGGTTATCTCGTGTGTCTTCAATAAAGGTCACTGTAATATATTTCAGAGTTATTGTCTGAATCCCGATATACATACTAAAAGGTACAGCTCCCTTAAGTTTTGTCCATGAGTGTATATTATACTAGATAGGTCCAAAAAATATACTTTTAAAATCTTTTATAACTTTTATTGATATGAAGCACAAGGTAACAAGGCAAAATTCAAATTAATGAAATATTTGTCACATTTCAGTAACAACGTTGTTGCCATCATCAGACAAAAGTTGTTTTTTCTTATCCCCTTGTGTCTTACCCCCATGTGTGATGATCTCACGGAATGGGATCAGACAAAATACCGAAACAATGCTGTTATTCCAAAAGAAACATTTCAATAATTTGAATTGGTCTTGTTACCTTATGTTTCATATCTATAATCCAAACAGTACCTTATCATTATATAGATATACTTTTTAATTCCAATTATTATGTACTTTAAGAGTGTTTCATCTTTTTTAAGAGTTACCACTGATGAAGAGCTTGTTTATATCTTCTTCTTTCTTATCTCAACGCGATGGCCGATGCAGCATAGTGGGGAGATTTGACAACCATCATGATTGGGTGAAGTAGAATGTGTCTGCCTTTGTCATTAAGACTGGGAGCACTACTCAGTGGCAGGCTGACTTAGCTCCAAAAGAAATGGCTGCCTCTGACATGAGGAACAGACGCCATGTGCAGCTGCTCCTAACATGGAGTACAAACACTGCTCATCCTGTATCCCTGGAGCCCTTACAGGGTACTATCAGCCGGGCCAGCTGAGCCCAGGTTTTTTAGTGAGCTTGTTACTGCTTCCCCTCCTTTTTTATCCGGGCTTGGGACCGGCAAAGGCGGAGTTGATTGTTTATATAAGAATGGGAAGCGATTCTGTGCGTTTTTAAACTCGGTTCTAATGGTGGTGGTTTCTTGTTCATATAAATTGTTGCTCCATGGAAAATGAGGCTGTCATTGCCCCATTAGTCAGCCACATTTCAGAGTTCCCTGTTCACGGTTACCATAGCGGCTCAGGGCTCACGACACCGTACTTCGTCCTACAGGACATTTTCCCTTACTTGTGCTGCTTCTCCCGCCCACCACGTAGAGGAGGACTTCTGGAAAGGGATGTTTCTGATATACCTCTTTTATGTAAGTATTTCTGGAATTTTCCGTGTGATATGAAAAATTGAGTGATTATATAATTTGGATGGAACTGTATGTCAAAACAAGTCTTCAAATTTCTGTGTGGTTATAGCATATAGAATAAATAACGGGAGTCAGTAGATGAATGGTTTAAACTGTTGATGTTCAACCACTATGACTCAGGGTCGAATCCCATATTGGGTAATTTTTTCTAACTAAAAAAGAATGCTTCAATGGCCCCTGGTTCTTGCAAAAGTCCGACCCAACCAGTTAGTGTATGTAATCATAAAGGGCTCTGGCACACTTGTAAGTGCAAAAGTCTAACTGTTTTTCACATGTGTAGACATGTGGTGCACTTACAGTAAAAGTAGTCATCAACTTCTAACCAAAATTATTATCATGGACTGTATCATGTATCCGGGAAACCTCCATGAAAGGACATTCACACTAGAGGACACCTCTCTACAGTTGACAGTTTTCACTTATAAAATTAGAATTTTTACTATTTAGCAACTCTCCAGTAAATGGACACTTATCTCTAAAGGACACTTTGGCTCTGCAACTAGGTGTCTTTTACAGGAAGATTCTACTATACTAGAGATAATAAATAATGCTGAAGAATTGTGAGTGAGGATAGAAATAATAATTAAAGACACTTTGAAGAAATATTTTATTTCATTCAGTAATATCTACACAGCTGGAAATATAAAGTTTCTGTGATATCTCCACTTGCTATCCTAGGAGAGAAAATCTTGCAAGCATGAGACTATCTGATGTTGATATAAAACTAAATAAAATGATATCTTCACATCTTTTTACATTTTTCATGTTTATACAGTAGACACATTTTTGACTTGCATTAGATACACTAAACAGGATCTTTGGGAGATGCTACTGCTTATCATAAAACAGCTTGAAGAGCATGAACTCATGGAATATATAATACAAATGAAAATGCCAAAATGCAAATGTTTCTTTTCACAAATAAATCAAACTTCTACTGCCCTTGAGCCAAGCCCTCCCAATATATTTTTTCATCTCAGTAAGGGCAGTAGAAGTTTAATTTATTTATTAAAAGAAACATTTAAATTTTGGTGTTTTCATTTGTATTACAGTTAAACCTCTCTATAGCGTCCAATTTTAAACATTAAAATATAAACATTTTACATTAAAAGTGACCTGTCTATAGCACCCCCTCTAAATAGCACCTTCCTTTCCATAGCGCCTAATTTTAAACATTAAAATGTAAACATTTTACATTAAAAGTGACCTGGCTATAGCATCCTATTTTGGTGAGTCCTAAGAGGAGGCGCTATAGACAGGATTAACTATATATATAGCGCGTTATTGCTATGTATTAATTCATGGAGTATTTACACAAGGGGATAACAAACAACATGTTTATACATGGAACCTCATTATCATAGCATCCCCATTGTTTTACCCATAGCTATAACAACAACATGGTTATACTAAGTTTACGTTGAAAGCTATCCAATATAATTAGACTCGTGGACAAAACTTAAGGAAGTTGTACCTTAACATAAGTTTGATATTTATCTGGTGTAGAAAGTATATTTTCAAAAGAACAAAATCATCAGGCAAAGAGTTTCCTGCACCTTTTAGAATGTACAGTTAAACCTGTCTATAGCGCCCCCTCTTGGGACTCACGAAAATAGGGTGCTATAGAGAGGGGGTGCTATAGACATGTCACTTTTAATGTAAAATGTTTACATTTTAATGTTTAAAATCAGGCGCCTTATAGAGAGGAAGGCGCTATTTAGAGGGGGGCGCTATAGACAGGTTTAACTGTATGTCAGTATTCAGACAATAACTCTGAAAGATATTACAGTGACCTTTATTGAAGACACACAAGATAACCAAGTGTGAACAGCCTCCATTCCTTAAAAATACATTGCTGGCCACCTCAAAGAATTTCTACTTCCATAAGTTTTATCTATGAGTATATATAATTGACATACCTGGATGTGTGAAATAAAATACAATGTTTTTCAAAATATTCCAAGCAATTGCTTCCTCTTTATCAATATAGTACAGTAATTTACAAATTCTTGAAGATCCCATGGAAACAACCCATGTTTTTACTTTCACATATCCAGGAATGCTCATTTTATATATGAGTTTTAACAAATCCAAAGTTATATTCTTATTATGATGCATAAAATTTGTGGTTTCTGGCGGAGACCAGGACAAACTCCGCACTTTACATTTGCCTAAAACAATTATATATTTATAATTGTATGTAATTCTACTGTCCTCAAAGCTTATATTCATAGTTCATCTAAAATACTCATTCCAAGAGTCTAGCATCAGTATCACTATAAAAGGAAGATCGAATAATACAATATAACAGCGGTATGGTAGATTAAACTGGTGAAACCGCTGGGAAGTTTCACCACTGATGAACCAGGCCCTTCCATTAATTTTTCCATTGCAGTAAGGGAAGTAGAAATTGTTTAATTTCAAAAAGAATCTTGCGCGTCTAAAATAGTTTTGAATTTTTATAATATTCTTATAACGAGGTTTGACAGTTTGTATTCATATACAGTGAAATCTTCATGAGGACATCTCTCTACAAAGGACAGTTTTTATTGACAAAATTACCATTAAAATGAAAGGATTTAAAAGCACGAATGTTTCTTTTATACATAATACAAACTTCTACTGCCATTACTACGATGAAAAAATATATAGGGAGGGCTTGGCTCATCAGTGGTGAACCCTCCCAGCGGTTTCGCCAATTTAATCCACCACTTTCACCATTGGCGAAACCGCTGGGAGGGTTCACCACTGATGAGCCAAGCCCTCCCTATATATTGTTTCACCGCAGTAAGGGCAGTAGAAGTTTGTATTATGTATAAAAGAAACATTCGTGCTTTTAAATCCTTTTATTTTATATGTATAGATGGCGCGTTATTGCTTAGTGTTAAAATTACCATTTTTACTATATTAGCTGTTCTCTAAGTAAGATAACACCCCTCTCTTTAAGACATTTTGTGTCTTCAACTAGTTGCTGTTCTTTAGAGAGAGTTCTATTGTACATGCTTATATTTTTGTTTTTAATATAAAAATATACGTTTCTTTTATCCACCTCAGTTATCCACTTGCCCAAAATGTAGCTTGGCACCTGCAGCTCCAAAACACATTTTGGCTTGCATTAGATGCACTAAACAGGACCTTTGGGAGAGGCCACTACTCATCACAAAACAGCTGGAGGAGCATGAACTCATGGAATTGGTGTAATCTTTACACAAGGGGATAAGAAACAATAACAACATTTCTTTTTAATTAGGTGGACTCTCTCTTGAATAAAAATCAATTCTTATTGATATTTCAAAAGGCCATTAGTATTAAAATACTTTTACTTTAACATGGTTATTCAAAAAAAAATTAATAAACCCCCAATAAACCCCCATATTAATTAATTTATAATTATAAATTCAATTGCTATCTATTGATTTGTAACAAATAAACTTTTTTTTTTTTGGCAATGTGTTTCTTTTTTATAATGCAGTAGAACCTCCTTGTAAAGGACAAAAGATTGCAGAGCTTAAGTGTCCTTTAGGGAGAGGTGTCCTCTTACCGGAGAATGTTAAAATAGTAAAAAATGGTAATTTTATAAATGAAAACTGTCTTTTATAGAGAGGTGTCCTCTAGTGCGAGTGTCCTCTCATGGAGGTTCTTTTGTATCATCAAATATGATCTCTATAAAATATATTTCTAAATACATAGGATAATTGAGTGTTTTAGAAGGGTTTAAAGTTTTGATTTTGTTATGCGCGCTCGCATGTGAACATTTATTTTTTTTACAAACAGTTTGTATTGCTCCACTTGACATTGTTAAGTCAGTAGAAGAGCATCATTGCTCAAAAGCTTTTTCTAATAAAAAAATATACATACAGTAGAACCTCCCTATAAAGGACAACACTTAATTGCAGAGCAAAACTGCCTTTTAGGGAAAGGTGTCCTCTTACTGGAGAGTTGTTAAATAGTAAAATGGTAATTTTGCAAATGAAAACTGTCTTTTATAGAGAGGTGTTCTGTAGCGTGAGTGTCCTCTCATGGAGGTTCTACTGTATTTTATTAAATTTTTGAATATTTAACAAGTTTGTTGGAGATATTCATATACAGTTAAACCTGTCTATTGCGCCCCCGCTTGGGACTCGCCAAAATAGGGTGCTATAGAGAGGGGGTGTTATAGACAGGTTTAACTGTACAATGTTATAACCAAGTTACTGTTATAACGAGGTTTGACTCTATATTGAAGAAGTACGATTTTATATTTTTTGCTTATCCCTAGTACACGTGATACAGGCCGTGATATCATGGTGGGTAGAGGTTGGCGACTGCTTTTACTGTAAGTGAACCACATGTCTACACATATGAAAAGCAGTTTGACTTTTGCACTTACAAATATGTCAGAGCCCCGAACTATAGTAAAAATCTGAGGTTTCCCATTTAAAAAAGCAAAATCAATAGAAGTTTACCTCATGAAAATTAAATGTTAGGTACATAAACTCAAATAAATTATGGATGACATTTTAGTAACAGAATTGTCATCTTCAGAGATGTCTCCTGTAATTGATTAATTCAGATGTCGTCTTGTTTACATAACTTTATATATATATATATATATATATATACAGTTAAACCTGTCTATAGCGTCCCCTCTAAATAGTGCCTTCCTTCTCTATAGCACCCGATTTTAAATACGTAGTACGATGTGATTTACATTAAAAGTGACTTGTCTATAGCACCCTATTTTGGTGAGTCCCAAGAGGGGGCGCTATAGACAGGTTTAACTGTATATACAGTTAATAGCACCCTCTAAATAGCACCTTCTTCTCTATAGCACCCTATTTTGGTGAGTCCCAAGAGGGGGCGCTATAGACAGGTTTAACTGTATATTATACAGTATATAGAATCTCTCCAGTCCTACAGTGTGGTTTTATATAAAGCTCAAATAAAAGTTAAATATATTCAATTAGACGTTTAAGCAAGAAGTTTATTCTAATCACAAAGTAATAAGACCAAATCCAAATAATTGGTCTTATTACCTTGTATTTATAATCTATAATCCAAATTGTGCATTACCCTTTATTCTAATTGGTAAACTGAAGAATTTTGAAAAGATCTAAAGGTATATACAGTAGAACTGTCCATAAGAGAACACCCATGTTAGAGGACACCTCTCTATAAAAGACAGTTTTCATTGTCAAAATTACCATTTTTACTATTTAGCAACTCTCTGGTAAAAGGACACCTCTCCCTAAAGAACATTTTGGCTCTGCAATTAGGTGTTGTCCTTTACAGGGAGGTTTTACTGTAATATAGATATAAATTGAATAATTTCTGATGTAACAGATTCTATTTCAAAACTTTACTATAATTATCAGTTTTTGATTTGTTCCAAGGATCATTCTATAATCACAAATTCCAGGCAACAATGGCAAATAAGAAACTCTTACTGACTTTAAAGACAATCTTCTTGTTAACTTTCTCAAGTAATCGAGGATAACAAAGAGACAAGGTGGTGTTTATACAACAAGTAAGAAACAAGGAAGAAAAAAGAGGTCTTTTTTTTTTTCTTATTTTATCCCACCTAATCCAAGTACAATTTTACTTTCTCATTTTTTTTTAGCTCAAGGAGCATGAACTCATGGAATTCTTGTAATCTTTACACAAGGGGATAAGAAACAACAAGAAAAATTTTACTTTTGTACAATTTTGCACAAGTAATAAACAAGTTGTGAAGAAAGGCTAAACATGGCATAAGCACATGGCCAGAATGATGAGTTTAAGGAAACCATCATCAATATAAGATTAGTAGCAGACATACCTTATATCAAGGGTCAACAACCTTTTAAGTCAGTAGAGTCAAAAAATTACAATTTACAGAATTTCAAAATTTTTATAAAGGGCCACAAAATTGTTTCTTGCCAACAATGCCTCACATTTCATTTAAGCGACTACTACACACAACTTCACATCCAAAGAGCTGCATATGGCTCATGATTCTCAGGTTGCTGATCCCTGTCCTACGCTGTCGTAATGAAGATGCTACAAGAAGGATCAAAGTGACTAGTATTAAAGCAGAAAGAATATTTACATGCTGTTTACCATGACTCAACAGGGCCTATGTAACTCCATATGGATCCTTACCCATGTTATCTATTTACACTCATGGACAAAACTTAAGGAAGTGGAAAGTCTAATGTCGCCAGTCATCTATTTTTTGTAGGAGACAGAGGCTGTTCACACATGGTTATCTTGTGTATCTTCAATAAAGGTCACTGTAATATCTTTCAGAGTTATTGTCTGAATCCCGATATATATGCTAAAAGGTACAACTTCCTTAAGTTTTGTCCATGAGTGTATATTGGTTATCTTGTGTGTCTTCAATAAAGGTCACTGTAATATTTTTCAGAGTTATTGTCTGAATCCCGATATACATGCTAAAAGGTAGAACTTCCTTAAGTTTTGTTCATGAGTGTGTATTTGTTGCCTTATACAGTAGAACTTTCATGAAAGGACTCTTGCTAAAGAACACCTCTCTACAAAGAACAGCTTCCATCTTTAGATTCACCATTATTAGCAACTCTCCAGTAAGAGGACACCTCTCTCTAAGGAGAGACTTTAGCTCTACAACTAGGTATTGTCTTTTACAAAGAAATTTAACTATATTTGGTAATTATAATACCTAATAATTAGGACTGGGGTCAGTGGAAAGCTGGACTAAACCGTTAGTTTTCGACCGCTACGACCCCGGTTCGATTCCTGCATTGGGTACTTTTTTCTGTTTAAAAAAAAAAATGCTCTAATAGCCCCCACCAGCGAGTGCAAGTAACCAAACGGGGCTCTGGCACATTTGTAAGTGCAAAGTCAAACTGCTTTTCACATGTGTAGACATGTGGTGCACTTACAGTAAAAGCAGTCACCTACTTCTACCCACCATGGCCTGTACCACATGTACTAGGGATAAGCACAAAAATAAATAAGACACTTCTCTTCAATCGTCGTTATACTTTGCTGAAAAAAATAAATAATTGGTACTAATTTTTGCTAGCACAAAAGTTATAGTTTTATCTATTTTAAAAACATCACTGTGTGAACATCATATTTAAAACACAGTCTTATTTATATACACCAAAGGTAAAAGAACAAAAAGGAATAGTTACAAGAAAATAAGACCTAATTCAATTAATTTAATAGTGTATATGACTTCTTGTGTTTATTCTTTTGTTTGATGATGGTAACTGTAGTCGCACTCTTCATTTTTTTTTTTTTGACTTGTAATATTTTAAAAGTGTTTAAAAACTATATTTTTAATAAAATAATGAATATGCAAAATAATAATACTATACAATGTTTTATTTTAAAATGAATAATAATTTTTTTTTTTTTTTGATAACTCTGTGACCTGAAAATATAGAAGTTCTATATATATATATAATGAGTTCGTTTGGTAGATGTAAATATTAGCCACCATTTTATTATAAATAAAAAAATAATTAATTTGTGATTTAAAAAGGCTAATGCTATTTCTTCAAAACATCTACCACAGTAACAATTGTAAATTAATTGAAAATTAGGTCTTCTTATATTTATAATCCAAATTGTACTTTATCAAAAAAAGGAATAGTTGTGAGTGATATTTACAAAGAAAAAAAAAAACAACTAACATATCAATGCAAAAAAATATATACTTTTATTTGACTTTATATATTTTCTTTAAATCTATAAAATAATTTCACTCTCTTATATAATATTTTCATCTAAATTTTTAAAAATATTGTTAAATATATATTACAACTGGCCAAAAAAAAAAAAAAAAAAAAAAACATATATATATATTTACAAGGAAATATCACAGAAAAAAAATCATTAAACAAAACAATTAAGTGTTTTAGGTAAAAAAAAAAAAAAGATGGTTGTGGACATAAAAAAAAAAACATGGTGCAAAAAAAATATTTGAAATCTCTTTGGGATCAAAAAAAAAAAAAAAGTGAGAGATAGACTATGATAGAAGAGACACATAGATAATTGTCTATATACAACAAAACTGTACATGTGGATGGCCAGAAAGTAATGTAGGACTTAGAAGAGCTCACCAATGGGAGCATTCTGAAGCCACAGATCATGCATAAACTGGTAGAGATCATCAGACACTGATACCTGCACAAACACCAAACTTTTAAATACAGGAGAGAGATGACAATTTGTGGATTATTTGATTAGAAACACGCTATTATTGATTTGAAATTACAAATTTCTCAAAATTCAAAGATAAAGAATCTTAAATAATTCTAAAGATATTACCTACAAATTGATATATCTTTTGTTATCAAAGTAGGATAACTCTTTACAGTTTATTTCTATATTAACCCCACCAGTGAGTGCAAGTAACCAAACGGGTCTCTGACACATTTGTAAGTCCAAGTTGAACTGATTTTAATATGTGTAGACATGTGGTGCGCTTATAGGAAAAGTGGTCACCTACTTCTACCCACCATGATTATCATGACCTGTACCACGCGTATTAGGAATAAGCAAAAAAAAAAACATATATATTAAAGATAAATTCTTTCCATTTGTTTAAAATTTTTACGTCAAAATGAAAAACATTCAGAGAATTTTCATATTCTGCATTGTCAAGCTACTAATTCTCCACTTGTGTCAAATTATTGCTTCAAAGTGGAAAAAAATGAACATTCAGAGAATTTCCATATTCTGCATTGAAGACATTGTCAAGCTATTAATTCTCCACTTGTGTCAAATTATTGCTTCAAAATGGAAAAAAAAAGAACATTCAGAGAATTTCCATATTCTGCATTGAAGACATTGTCAAGCTACTAATTCTCCACTTGTGTCAAATTATTGCTTCAAAATGGAAAAAAATGAACATTCAGAGAATTTCCATATTCTGCATTGAAGACATTGTCAAGCTACTAATTCTCCACTTGTGTCAAATTATTGCTTCAAAATGGAAAAAAAAAAGAACATTCAGAGAATTTCCATATTCTGCATTGAAGACATTGTCAAGCTACTAATTCTCCACTTGTGTCAAATTATTGCTTCAAAATGGAAAAAAATGAACATTCAGAGAATTTCCATATTCTGCATTGAAGACATTGTCAAGCTACTAATTCTCCACTTGTGTCAAATTATTGCTTCAAAATGGAAAAAAATGAACATTCAGAGAATTTCCATATTCTGCATTGAAGACATTGTCAAGCTACTAATTCTCCACTTGTGTCAAATTATTGCTTCAAAATGGAAAAAAAATGAACATTCAGAGAATTTCCATATTCTGCATTGAAGACATTGTCAAGCTACTAATTCTCCACTTGTGTCAAATTATTGCTTCAAAATGGAAAAAAATGAACATTCAGAGAATTTCCATATTCTGCATTGAAGACATTGTCAAGCTACTAATTCTCCACTTGTGTCAAATTATTGCTTCAAAATGGAAAAAAAATGAACATTCAGAGAATTTCCATATTCTGCATTGTGGACTATGACAAGATACAAAATCTCCATTTGTGTCAAATTCTGTTATTGCTTCAAAAAAGATGAATTTTCATATTTCCATATTCTAAATTGAATATACATTGGCAAGATACTGAATATATTGTGTCAAGTTATTGCTTCAAAATGGAAAAGTTTTTCAGAGAATTTCCATATTCTGCATTGAAGAGATTGGCAAGCTACTAAATATCCATTTGGTCAAATTATTACTTCTAAATGAAAAAGCTTTTGGAGAATTTCCTTATTCTGCATTGTGGACTATGGTGAGCTATTAAATATCTGTTTGTTTCAAATTCCTCAATTTGTTTCAAAATGAAAAAGCTTTAGGAAAATTTCCTTATTCTCCATTATGGACTATGACTAAATCTCCATTTGTACCAAATTCTTCCATTTGTGTCAAAAATCTGTTCTTGCTTCAAAAAAGATAAACTTTCATATTTCCATATTCTGCATTGAAGACATTGCCAAGCTACTAAATCTCCATTTGTGTCAAGTTCTTTAAAAGGTTTCTGGAAGTATTCCATATTCTAGACATTGTGTGAAGAGTGACATGGGCTACCTTGTAGGGTGAAGTTACCTTGTAGGGTGTGGGGTTGAGGTTTCTCTTGATGTCAGGTCTGACGGAGCGCAGGCTGTCAAACACCTTCTGTCTGACTTCTGCCAGGGTGGGCAAGGGCTGACACAGCTGTGCAACAACAACAACACCTGTTAACTCTAGCTATATTAGAACCAACTGAATTAGTACTATAGTAAACACAAGGTAACTACAGTAGAACCTACATGAAAGGACACTAACGCTAGAGGACACCTCTCTACAAAGGACAGTTTTCATTGCCAAAATGGACTGGACAGCCCGACCGTGCGACTAGGCAGCGGTCAGGACCCACAGAGTGGTGCGGTGACACTGGCCTAAACAGATCAGCCGACCCTGGGTCAAGCGATTAATGTTTGCTCCCTGTGTCTGGGACCCTGGCTACCTCATTGCCAAAATGACCATTTTTACTATTTAGTAGCTCTCTGGTAAGAGGACACCTCTCCCTAAAGGACACTTTGGCTTTGCAATTAGGTGTTGTCCTTTACAGGGAGGTTCTACTGTATATCTTTAGAAAAAGAAATGGAATAATGATTTTATACAAAATCCTAGAGGAGAGGAATCAGTCATTTTGAGACATCTCAAATCTCTCAAATTTATACACAGGTGACATTTCCCCAGATGCTGTCTCCCATGAGATACCATAGTGTAAAAACATGGCTATATCCATTCTCTACTGGAGATGGTCTCTTATCTAACTCTATCAAGTCAGATCAAGTCAAGAGGTGTCTTTCAACTGATAACATACAGGAGACACCAGGTTTAGATATGTTTTAGGCTATGGTCTTTCATAGGAATAGCTAAGTGATTAAACCAACCCCCAAACATGCCCCTGTTAATGTTTATAAATTATTCAAAACTCACATACAGTAGAACCTCTCTGTAAAGGATACCTTGTTGCAGTGTGAAAGTATCCTTTAGAGAGACAGAGAGATGTCTTCTTATTGGAGAGTCGCAAAGTATTAAAAATGTTAGTTTAGACAATCTTTATAGAGAGATGTCCTCCCATATATATATATTTTTTTTTAAATGATAAATTATTTTTCAAAAACTATTCTTGCACAAGTCAAACTCTTCTAGTGAATGTGAGTAGACAAACAGGGTTCTGGGCACCTTAGCAAGTGTAAAAGTCAAACAACGCATAGGTTTCTTCAAAGAAAGAAACAGTATCATGATTTTATAGGAAATTTAACAAAATCAATAAGAAATCCAAGGCCAAGTCTCTTTTAACCACTCTTTATTTCTCAAGTTTTTGGGCCAATATGTCCTTCAACAGGAGACCTAGAAGTACCACTTCAAGCCAATTATACACATCAGCGTGTATAATTGGCTGGAAGTGGTATTTCTAGGTCTCCTGATGATGGACAATATATAAGGGTTAAAAGAGACCTGACCTTGGATTTCTTAATGATTTTGTTAAATTGTAAACAATGACTTTTACTTCCTCTAAATGGCCAAGTTTGATCATCTTCCTGGCTCAAATAACAGGGAAACTGATCGATGAACCAGTCCGAAGACTTCACTAAACCATTCAATCGGTAGTAGCGACGGACAGTGTGCACAAAGGGCAGGGACCTAATCAACGCGAGCTGATGACTTGCGCTTACTGGGAATTCCTCGTTCAAGGGAAATAATTACAATCCCCTATCCCCATAGGAGATTGTAAAAGCAGGGATGAATATGTACTATAGGAAATGAGAGCATTAAAACAGGAATGTTTTCTTTTACACATAAAACAAACTTCTACATTCATTACCTCAATGAAAAATATTAGGAGGGCATTAGAAATTTGTCTTAAGTGTACAAGAAACATTCATGCTTTAATGATTTCCTTTTTTGATAAGGTACTAAAAAAAATTTGGTTTTATAGATTCAAATTAAAAGGTAATAAGACCAAAATCAATTAAATAAATAGTATGTGACTAAATGTTGTAACCAAAACATCACACACTATTCATTTGTTTGAATTTGGTCTTATTACCTGATGTTTCTAATCTTTAATCCAAATTGTGCTTTATCAGAACAACACCTAGATACAGAACCAAAGTGTTTTTTAAAGAGAGAGAGATGTCCTCTTACTGGAGAGTAAGTAATTGTTTAAAATGGTAATGTATTTGTTTTTCTCTTATCCCTAGTACACATGGTACAGGCCATGATAATCATGGTAGGTAGAAGTAGGCGACTACTTTTACTGCAAGTGCACCACATGTCTACACATGTGAAAAGCAGGGGAAAAAAATGGTAATGTAAAATGTTGAAGTGTCTGCTAGCAGGTGTGTTCTCTCATGAAGGTTCTACTGTGCCATCAAAGTGTAACTTTAAGATAAGTGGCCTATGGATAGATAAAAGGTTGTGGAGGAATGTTGTTGTTGTTTCTTATCACCTTGTGTAAAGATTACATAAATTCCATGAGTTCATGCTCCACGAGCTGTTTTATGATAAGCAGCGGCCTCTCCCAAAGGTCCTATTTAGTGTATTTAATGCAAGCCAAAATGTGTTCTGGAGGAATGTGGTTTAAGAAGGGTTAGAGCTGTTGATGAATGTTGGGAACCAACCTTGCCATCCTTCCAGTAGAGCTGATAGAGTTTCTCCACCTTGGAGGGGATGACGTAGGCTCTCTTGGACTCCTGTTACACCACAGAACACATGTAGACACAGATGTAAGAGATATAGCAATCAGGAGAATTGTAAAAAGGTTTAGGATATATTGCAATTGTTCTGATTGGTAAACAGTAGAACCTCCCTGTAAAGGATGCCCAAGTGTTCTTTAGGGAGAGGTATCCTCTTACTGAAGAGTTGCTAAATAGTAAAAAATGGTAATTTTGACAATGAAAACAGTCCTTTGTAGAGAGGAGTGTCCTATTATGGAGGTTCTACTGTATCATGTTTAAAACTTTGCAAAGATTTTTAAGAATGGTGTAAGAGATGGGACAGTACCTGGAAGGGATGTCTACACAGCACCCTCTTGGTGGGTTCAGGGGGCGGCTCATCCACCCTCTGGAGCAGGTCTATCAGGGCATGGCCTGGACATTACCTTTCAGTTAGTTGTGTCTTCAGAATTACTATCGCAGCTTAACAGGGGCAAGTTTGGGGGTTGGCTTAATGCTTTTAAGTTCTTCAAATTAAAGACACTTAATGGCCAGTAAATCTCTTTTATTGTCTGGACAAAAATCTTTTGTCCTCGTCAGGAGGGAACAAAAAATAAATAATTTGGTAAAGTGCCAAAAATTATTCTAAGGCTGCAAGGGTGTTCTCACATGGTATTTCAAATTTTGTACAACATCCTTAGAATAATTTTTAATGCTTTGCCAAATGTTTTAATTTTTGTTCGCTCTTGACAAGGACAAAATATTTTTGTCGAAACGTTGAGGCAATAGAAAATATTTACTGGCCGAAGTATCTTTAATTTGAAGAACTATGAATGCCAGCCAGGCAACCTCTATCTTTACTATAATGCTTTTAAATTATTCAAAACCCACATACAGTAGAACCTTTCTGTAAAGGATACCTTGTTGCAGTGTAAAAGTATCCTTTAGAGAGAGAGATCTTACAGGAGAGTGGCTAAGTATTAAATATGATAATTTTAGCAATAAAAACTATCTTTATAGAGAGTTATGTCCTCTCATAAACAGTTAAACCTGTCTATAGCACCCCCTCTTGGGACTCACCAAAATATGGTGCTATAGACAGGTCACTTTTAATGTAAATTGCATCGTACTACGGATTTAAAATCGGGCGCTATAGAGAGGAAGGCACTATTTAAAGGAGGCGCTATAGACAGGTTTAACTGTATATGTATTTTTAAATAATAAATTGTTTCACACACAAAAACACAATGTAATAAGACCAAATCCAAATAAATAAATAGTGTGTGACGTTTTGGCAACAGCATTGTTACCATCTTCAGACAAAAGTACTGAATACAAACTAAAAAAGTACATTCAGTACTTTTGTCTGAAGATGGTAACAATGCTGTTACCGAAACGTCACACACTATTTGGATTTGGTCTTATTACCTTGTGTTTATAATCTATAATCCAAATTGTGCATTATATCTGTTTCAAAAACATTTTTTTCACAATTCAAAACCTTCTAGTGAATATGTGAGTATACAAACAGGGCTCTGTCACCTTTGCAAAGTGTAAAGGTCAAGCAACATAGAAAGATATTAACACAAAGCAATAACGCGCCATCTATACATATAAAATAAAAGGATTTAAAAGCGCGAATGTTTCTTTTATACATAAAACGAACTTCGTTTTATGTATAAAAGAAACATTCGCGCTTTTAAATCCTTTTATTTTATATGTATAGATGCCGCGTTATTGCTTTGTGTTAATTTATGCCTAACTGACCTTGTCTTTATTGTTTGCTGAAGAGCATTGCTCGAAGCAAATATTTGAATGTAATTCTACTGTCCTATAAGCTTATGTCCATAGTTTACTTGAAAACCATTTCTAAGATTCCATCCTTCAGTGTAGCATATAAAAGCAGAATGATCCAATACAGTATTAGAGCTCTGAGAAGCGGTCTGGTGGATTAAAAATTGGCGAAACCGCTGGGAGGGTTCACCCCTGATGAGCCAAGCCCTCCCAATATATTTTTCATTGCAGTAAGGACAGTAGAAGTTTGTTTTATGTATAAAAGAAACATTCGCGCTTTTAAATCCTTTTATTTTATAGGTAGATATATAAGTTCACATCTTCCGCCAAAATAGACGCCATCTATTAACCGCCGCTGCAAACAAGCGGACTCAGGTCGGTAACAAAGCCACAACACCAGCTTTGGCAAACTGAGAAGTGTCCACCTGGAGACCATGGTTTAAGGCTAATTCTTAAGGCTTGGTTTAAGGCTCTTCATCCTGGATTAGGAGCCCTTACAGGGTACTATCAGCCGGGCCAGCTGAGACCAGGTTTTTTAGAAAGCTTGTTACTGCTTCCCCATCATGCTTTTTCATCCAGGCTTGGGACCGGCAAATAGTACTCATATAGAGTAAGAACTGATATCAAAACTAGCTTCCCTCTTTAAAGAGCATTTTGAATAAGTCATGCCACTACATGATTACTCACAGTTTTCTTCAGTCTTTGCTAGTCTGCTGCTTGAGTTCCTTCTTGGTTTTTCATTCAGCTCTGAATTCTCACCTTTCTTTGCAGCAAATCTCATCTTGCCATCTCTTCTTGGCTCTTCTCCGTCTCCTGGAACCATCTTGAGATTGGTCCAGCTTCCATTCTACCCCACTATATATTCTCTAACCTCATCTTATACTCTTTTTACTACAAAGTCTTAGTAGACATTGCTGCTGCTGTGATGGAGATATCTGAGGCTCTTCTTAGGACACGACAACAACAACTACAAAGTCTTCCACTTTCTCATTGTCATAAAAGAAATATAGTAAAATTCATATCTTCACTGTGTCCATTTTTTTTTTTTATTCATGCTCTTGTTGGCTGTTCATTGTCAATGAGTTCATCAGCCAATCAGCATACAGTGTTTCTTTTAACTTTGAGGTTGCATTGAACAATGAAACTATTCTAGATTAGAAATAAGATTGTGAGTGTTTTCTATTCAACAAAGTTTTCTCTCCCTCTTTTTTTTTTCTAAAGCAATATTGCATATTTTCATTGTTTTTTACTTGTATTCTTCTTGATAAGGCACAATTTGGATTATAAACACAAGGTAATAAGACCAAATCTTAATAAATAAATAGTGTGTGATGTTTCGGTGTAAAAGCGTTGTTACAATCTTCAAATGAGAGTACAGAATAAATTCTACTCTTCTTAAAACAATTTCAAAGTTGTATTCAAGCGTTATTTTGATAGTAGGTTTATTCATCCATTATTTATATCATATAGGGATTTGATGTTCCATTCTGTAAATTCTGGCAGTGTAGGAATAGCGCAACTAAATTACACAGGATTCTTCTTTAGATGTTCATTCGCATGCTCTATGGCTGTAGGCCAATGCTTCACATTAAACTTTCCTCCCTTGTATTAATGATATTATTATTATATGTATGCTTTTCTGTCATGGGACCTCAAGAACCAACAACAAAGTTTTTGGATGTCCCAAGTCTTCTATTTTTTTTAGACTGAGCCAATATATTTTTCATACTTGTTTATCTCGTGTGTCTTCAATAAATTATTGTCTGAATCCTGATATATATGCTGAAAGGTACAACTTCCTTATGTTTTGTCTTCTTTTTCTTTTTTATCTCCATTCAATCCTATTAGAATATAAATGGGGGTCTGTGGAAAGATGGTCTAAATTGTTGGGTTTTTGACTGCTACGACCCGGGTTTGATTGCCGCATTGAGCACTTTTTTTCTGATAAAAAAAAAAATGCTCCAATTGCCCCTGAATCTTGCAAAAGTCCAATCCCACCAGCGAGTGCAAGTAACCAAATGGTCTCTGGTACATTTGTAAGTGCAAAGTCAAACTGATTTTCACATGTGTAGACATGTGGTACACTTAAGAGTAAAAGCAGTTGCTAACTACCCAACATGATTATCATTGCCTGTACCACATGTATTTGGGATATATATATTTTTTTTTATGTTAAAAAGATATGCTCTCCCTACTACTGTCTTTAAGAAATACCGGGTTGATTGTTCTCTACATATTAAAACATATCTACAGTGCCATATGCCAATAGGATTCTGACAGACAAAGAGTGAGGAACGTACCATCTTGGCTGTAGAGTCTATAGGCTTCTTTCCTGCCAGGAATGGTGACTTTCTCCATGTCCAGGCTTAGCTTGATACAGGGCAGCTTGTTCACCTCCACCAGCTGTTGGCACACATCCAAATGGTGTTTTAATGGAGACTGTACCATGTAGTCTTTCTACCAACCAAAAAGTGAAGAAGAGAACAGTTACCTTGTAGACACAGCCAAGAGCTGGTTGCTTCTGGCATGTAACCAGGTGGGTTCCAATACCAAAACAGTTGATCTTGTGGCCCTGTGGAACACACATCAGAAGGATTATAAAGATCTGAAAGCTTGCACTTTGTACGAATACAGAAACACATTGCTACTGTTTATATTCTTATTTTAAACCCACCAGCGAGTGCAAGTAACCAAACAGGGCTCTGGCACATTTGTAAATGCAAAAGTCAAACTACTTTTCATGTATGTAGACATGTGGTACACTTACAGTAAAAGCAGTCACCTACTTGTACCCACCATGATTATCATGGTCTGTACCACGTGTACTAGGGATAAGCAAAAGGAAAAAAAAATCCTTATTTTACACAGTTTATATATTTATTACTTACTAAGCACAATTTGAATTAATAGATTTAGAAACACAAAGTAATAAGACCAAATCCAAATAAATAGTGTGTGATGTTTCGGTAACAACGTTGTTACCATCATCAGATAAAAGTTGTTGTTGTTTCTTATCCCCTTGTGTGAAGATTACACGAATTCCATTTATTCTGCGCGACGGGCGATGCAGCATGCAAATCAACATCTGATCTCATGGAATGGGGTGCAGCTTTCGTTGATCATGGCACCATGATCCAGGCACACTTTGGTGAAAGTCTGACTTTGCCTGTAGTTTGAGGCCGTTCCTAACATGGAAGCAGATGCTGATCAGATAAAAGTACTTCCTATGAACTAAATAAAATATATTTCCAAAGTGTATAGCAGTACTTTTTGTCTTATGATGGTAACAACGCTGCTACCGAAATGTCACATACTATTTATTTATTTGGTCTTATTACCTTGTATATTTGTCACTTGTTTAGTTATCTGTTAGCTTTATGCATTTCAGTCACAGTAAGGACAGTAGAAGTTTGTTTTAGGTATCAAAGAAACATTCATGCTTTAATGTCTTCAATCTAAACTTTTATTATATTCATGGACAAAACTTAAAGAAGTGGAAAGTCTTTTATGTAGCCAGTTATCTATTTTTTTAAAGAGACAGAGGCTGTTCACACTTGGTTATCTCATGTGTCTTCAATAAAGTTCACTGTAATATCTTTCAGAGTTATTGTCTGGATCCTGATATACATGGTAAAAGGTACAACTTCCTTAAGTTTTGTCCATGAGTGTATATTGGTTATCTCGTGTGACTTCAATAAAGGTCACTGTAATATCTTTCAGAGTTATTGTCTGGATCCTGATATACATGGTAAAAGGTACAACTTCCTTAAGTTTTGTCCATGAGTGTATATTGGTTATCTCGTGTGACTTCAATAAAGGTCACTGTAATATCTTTCAGAGTTATTGTCTGGATCCCGATATACATGGTAAAAGGTACAACTTCCTTAAGTTTTGTCCATGAGTGTATATTGGTTATCTCGTGTGTCTTCAATAAAGGTCACTGTAATATCTTTCAGAGTTATTGTCTGAATCCTGATATACATGGTAAAAGGTACAACTTCCTTAAGTTTTGTCCATGAGTGTATATTGGTTATCTCGTGTGTCTTCAATAAAGGTCACTGTAATATCTTTCAGAGTTATTGTCTGAATCCCGATATACATGCTAAAAGGTACAACTTCCTTAAGTTTTGTCCATGAGTGTATATTGGTTATCTCGTGTGTCTTCAATAAAGGTCACTGTAATATCTTTCAGAGTTATTGTCTGATCCCGATATACATGCTAAAAGGTACAACTTCCTTAAGTTTTGTCCATGAGTGTATATACTTGGTTATCACATGTGTCTTTAATAAAGGTCACTGTAATATCTTTCAGAGTTATTGTCTGAATCCCGATATACATGCTAAAAGGTACAACTTCCTTAAGTTTTGTCAATGAGTGTACTATAGTAAGTCTTAGGAATAATAGACGGCCGAGTTAAAGAGAGAGATTCTACTCTTCTTCTTCTTTCTTATCTCCACTCAATCATATTAGGGTAACAAGCTTGTAAAGCTTGTTAATGGTGTCGTCTGGGGATGAGTAGAGCTCATCAATTTTAGTTTTTCTACTGTTGTATAGAAGTAGGTAGTTACCTGTTCATTGAGGGAAATGACTGTATCTTCGTTGATGTCGTTGCTAGCGACAATCATGAGTTCTCCAAACCAAGGCACATTGTACCTAGAACAAACCCAAGTTAAATTCCATGTCACCGCAATAGTTGGCTTGAAAAGACTTACTTGTCAGAGATATTGTGGAATGTTTCCCTAGCAACGTTGGAGAGATAGGCCAGATCCCCGCTGTCGATTCTGACCCCCAGGGCTTTGTAGCCTAGATCATGGAGGGCCATTGCCACCGCGCAGAAGTTCAGCAAGCCACTCCTGTTCAACCCACACAAAGCCATCAGGAAATGCAGATTTCACTGAATCTACCCTAGACTAAGCTAGGTTGAAGTTAGGCAAGCTGAAGGGTGGATGTGATCAGTGAATGGGACGGACAGACATACGGACGGACTACGAATGGACGAACCAACCAAAAAGAACGCTAAAAAAATAAATAAAATTTGTATATATATATATATAGAATAGGCATGCCATTCACCTGAGTTTGAGAGCAGTTATTTCTGGTTGCAAGACTTTTCTTTTCCCACCCCTGGAAAAACATGCACTCCCAGTTGGAACTGAACCAAAAGGAAAAAAAAAATGTTTGAATTGGGGAAGGGAAGTGTATGGCTGCATAGGGTGGGGCTCCACCATGCGAGTGCACGCACACCGTCACACAAGGGGAGGGGTGAAAGGCAAAGCTGGCAGCAAGTAAATAAGGCAATGTTGTAAGCAAGCCTTCAGACTTACACACCCTCCATAACACAAGGTTATGTACACTAATTATACACCATTTTGTATACAGTAGAACCTCCATGAGGGGACACCTCTCTACAAAGGACAGCTTTCATCACCAAAATGACCTATTTTACTACTTTGCAACTCTCCGGTAAAAGGACACCTCTCTCTAAAGGACACTATGGTTCTGCAATTAGGTGTTGTCCTTTACAAGGAAGTTCTAATGTATTGTATATATGGAAAAGACCCTACATATGTATGTCATAATTTGTATAATTAGTGCCCAAGAGATATAATTTATTTTCGTCAAAATAAGTATGTAAATATGTTATGCTTGTGTTAAAATGTAAATATGTAAATTCATCCATCTGAAAAAGCTGTACAAAAAATAAAGGTGGCAGACATCGCGGATGCGCTGTTCGCTTGGCTGGAGCTAATTCTTGGTTGCGTCCTTTCACTTGACCACGATAGCTACGACATGTATATACTGTAAAACCTCTCTGTAATGGACAACACCTAATTGCAGAGCCAAAGTGTCCTTAGAGAGAGAGATATCCTCTTACAGGAGTTGCTAAATAGTAAAAATGGGAAATTTTGACAATCAAAACTGTCCTTTGTAGAGAGGTGTACTTTAGCTGGAGTGGAGGTTCTACTGTATAGGAAAAACAAAGGAACTTTGAGGGAAAAAAAGATTAGCTTAACAAAACGACACAAAAATATTCTATACTAAGTGTACATGGCTACTAATACATACAGAAATTAGAATGACTACATGGGATGTAATGGTTTTCAACAACACGCTGTTAGCCAGCTAGAAGAGGATATTTAGGAACAGGGAAAAATGATTAAAAAAATTAAAATGTTAACAAAAGTTTTTCTAAACCAGCAACAATTCCATACCATTATGCGCTTAAAGACCATCGTTAACTTTGTATATCTATTAGGAATTTTAGTACTACGGATCCACGCACCGTATGACATCGTAGGTGTCAATGAGAGCCAGGAAACTCTGTGGGAAGGCCACGGCGTAGTCCACGAAGGCTGAGAATTCCCCGGAACTTGCCTCCTCCAGAATAACTCCCAGGAACTTGGAGAGCTCCGCCTGCCACTTGAGGGCAAGTGACACAAAGTCTTGTTCTTCTCCATTGGAGTCTTTCAGCCTCTACAAACACATTGCCCATTAGCCATTTTATTGTTTTATTTATTTATTAAACAACCAGGCACCATATTGAAATATTTGCGCCTTACACAGAGGAAACAAAACAACAAACAAATTAGAACTTAGAATTAAATATTTACATGTATTATTCTACAGAGTTCATAAAATTTATATAGACAAAGTGTCTAAGGTGAAAGAGTTAGATCATTTAAATCAGGGAACAATCGATGTCTCACTTCTGTAAAGTTCGGGCAGTCATAGATAAGGTCTCCTTCTTCTTTCTTAACTCCACTTAATCATATTAAGGTATCAAGCTTGTAAAGCTTGACAACCATCATGACTGGGTGAAGTAGAATGTGTCTGCCTTTGTCATTAAGACTGGGAGCACTACTCAGTGGCAGGCCTACTTAGCTCCAAAATTAAACAATATTAAATTAGACAAGATGAAGATGCAGAAGGAAAAAATTGTTGTATTTAATCCATATTATATCTTATCATTCAATACAAGCCCCTTTATTTACAGTATAATGTCCTTAGAGGTTCAGAGAAGTGATGGGAAAGAGACTGGAGTGGAGGACGTTAGAAATTTGTTGTTTCTTATCCCCTTGTGTAAAGATTACACGAATTCCATGAGTTTATGATCTCATGGAATGGGGTATAGGGGTGCAGCTTTCGTTGATCATGGCACCATGGATAAGGGCACACTTTGGTGAAAATCTGACTTTGCCTGTAATTTGAGGCCATTCCTAACATGGAAGCCTTTGTTGTAGACTCTAACATGAGCACAGACACAGCTCCTCTGTATCCCTGGAGTGGGACCATTGCTGAGGTCCATCAACCTGGTCAGTTGAACTCAGGATTTTTAATCTATAATAATTTTGATGTATAATATTGTAGCGTAGAAATCAAGCCTTGAAATATCCTAAGATGTAAAAGTATTTATTGATGACGTCACGGCGACTAGTCTAAAATTATTAACAACTCAACCCAACTATCTACAGCTAGAGAATCTTGAGCAAGCAAGCAAAGAGATATTTTGATAATTATTTTACATAAAAGATTAATATATATTTATATAATCTGTTGAATAGTTTCATTGAATAATTAAATTTGATTAATAAATTATATCTTTGTCACAATATTATATACAGTAGAACCTCCATGAGAGGACACCTCTCTATAAAGGACAGTTTTCATTTACAAAGTTGACATTTTTACAATTTAGTAACTCTCCGGTAAGAAGACACCATCTCCCTAAAGAACACTTTAGCTCTGCAATTAGGTGTTGTCCTTTACAGGGAGGTTCTACTGTATTTACATAATAGATATTTATACTATTTTAATATGCAAATAGTTATTTTTGTCAAAATGTGACCAATTCTGTCCTTGCGTGCAATAATAAAAAAATTATGGGAGGGCCTGGCTCATCAGCAATGAACCCTACCAATGCATATTTAATTATAAACATATTTAATAGGTATCCTCTTTTTTGTATAAATATTTTTCCTGATATAAAAATTGATTCAATGGCCCCATTGCATGAGTCCAACCCCACCAGTTAGTGCAAGTAACCAAACAGAGGGTGCTGTAAGTACAAAAGTCAAACTGCTTTCTACCTATGTTGACACTCGTTTAGTTAAATACAGTAAAACCCTTCAAACCCCAATGGGATTGAATCTGTGGCTCACTATAGCCATGGTTCGTTATATATGACTATAAATTGATGCACTAGCGCGCCATCTGTTATCAAAATTCGAAACTATTTTAAAGGCGTAAGATTCTTTTTGAAATTAAACAATTTCTACTGCCCTTACTGCAATGGAAAAATTAATGGGAGGGCATGGATCATCAGTGATGAACCCTCCCAGCGGTTTCGCCAGTTTAATCTACCATTAATGGTAGGCCCTCCCTTTAATTTTTCCATTGCAGTAAGGGCAGTAGAAATTGTTTAATTTCAAAAAGAATCTTACGCCTTTAAAATAGTTTTGAATTTTGATATATGACTATAGTTGGCTGTATTATAAAATGGGATTATATCAGTTATAAAGGAAGGTTTGCTATATTCCAGGTTAGTTTTAGCTAGATGAAGAAATAATTATTAATCTTAAATATCATAAAGATAGAGGCTGCCTGGCCAGCATTCATAGCTCTTCAAATTAAAGATACTTCGGCCAGTAAATCTTTTTATTGTCTCGACGTTTCGACAACTAAAAATATCTACTGGCCGAAGTATCTTTAATTTGAAGAACTAATCTTAGATAGTTTGGTCGCACCAACCCACTTTATTTAAAACAACTCGTGCCTCATGATTACAAGACTTGAATCCCAGAAGAAGATTTGCAAACAGCCTCGTTGAAATATTGAAACAAGTAATATTGATCCAAAAGAGGTGCAAGATGTTTATCACCCTAGTAAAATACTTTCTAGTGGTAATAAGAAATGAGCTACATGACCAATTTTGGAAAATCCAAGCAAAAAAGCCAACCTTATTAAAGGTGCCTCATTTATTATATGAATAATATACTCCCACAATTTGTTATAAATATGTATGTGGGTCGGTGGAAGGGTGGTCTAAACCATTGGTTTTCAACTACTACAACCCGGGATCCAATCCCGTATTGGGAACTTTTTTTTTCTGAATAAAAAATGCTCTAATGGCCCCCAAATTCTAGTAAAAGTCCAAACCCACCAGTGAGTGCAAGTAAACAAACGGGGCTCTGGCACATTTGTAAGTTCAAAGTCAAACTGCTTTTTACATGTGTAGACATGTGGTGTACTTACAATAAAAGCAGTCGCCAACCTCTACCCATCATGGCCTGTACCATATGTACTAGGGATAATAATTATGTATGTGAGTGCAGGGAAGAGAGAGAAGAAACCTACCCTAACTTTACTCTCATCAAAGGTGGAGTAGGACATGATGAAGGCATGGGCATGGGTGCCGCTGACAGGGATGTTGAAGAGTTTGCCAGCCAGAACATTGCTGGTGCCGTCAAATCCTACAACAAGACACATTAGTCCAGAGTCCAGGGGAAGTCCGGCAGGTATAACTCACCTCCAATGTAGGCATACTTGGAAGCTGATAGTCCACCGTCTGGTCCTTGGGCTCTGCGGAGTCCAAACTCCAGTAGTTTGATGTGAGGCCCGGCAGCGTGGCGGTACCTTGCTGCGTTGGTAGCTACCAGGCTGGTACAGCACCACAGCAGGTTGATAGTAGTTGCCATCCTGATTTATATACAGTAGAACCTCCATGAGAGGACACTCACGCTAGATGACACCTCTCTACAAAGGGCAGTTTTCATTGTCAAAATTACCGTTTTTACTATCAACAGTCTTTGATTTCCTGACTTAAGTCTGGTCATCTACGGACAATGACTTTCCAGAATGGTTACAAAGTTTTCCCACTATGTACTAAGTGTCAACCTGCAACCACAAAACACATTATTGACTGTATTGACTCATCCATTGATGAGCTCTACTCTTCCCCGGCAGACACCATCAAAAGTCTCAAGCTTTACAAGCTTGCTACCTTAATATGATTGAGTGGAGATAAGAAAGAAGAGGAGAAGAATAAGATTTTTCCTATTTAGCAACTCTCCAGTAAGAGGACTCTTTGGCTCTGCAATTAGGTGTCCTTTACAGGGAGGTTCTACTGTAGTAGTTTCATTTGATATTCCATGGTGAATTAAATCCAATGCCTCTCTTTATTAGTGCTTGAAACTTGGTGCTAATGATGAATATGAAAGAGCCCTTAAATATTTCGGATAGTCGCTCTATAACGAACCCTCTAGTTACTAAATGAATTAATAAATAACTACAAGGTATAATAAGACTAAATCCAACTAAATAAATAGTGTGTGATGTTTCAGTAACAGCATTGTTACTATCATTTGACAAAAGACTGAATGTCTTTTCATCAGTACTTTTGTCTGATGATGGTAGCAACGTTGTTACCGAAACGTCACACATTATTTATTTGGTCTTATTATCTTGTAGTTCTAATCTATAATCCAAACTGTGCCTTATTGCGAATTAATGAGAATGAATTCTCTATTATAAAATAAATAAAGCTTCTAGGGTTAAGTTTCTTGTACAACTTTTTATTTTCAAGCTTTCTGATTTGTCAGTCCTTCAACAGGAGTATTGAAAATTAAAAGTTGTACAAGAAACTCAGCCCTGTAAGCTCTATTTATTTTATATAATATTAAAAATCGGGGAAGAACATTTATTTATTAATCCTCTATATATAAGAAATTGAAGCGTTTAAACGCCAATGTTTCTTTTAAATATAAAACAAATTTCTACTGTCCTTACTGGGATGGAAAAATATTGGGAGGGCTTTTGGCTTATCAGGACTCGCAGTAAGGACAGTAGAAGTTTTTTTTTTTATATTTAAAAGAAACATTTGTGCTTAAACGCTTCCATTTCTTATACAGTAGAACCTCCATGAGAGGACACTCCCGCTAGAAAACAACAAAATTACCATTTTTACTATTTTGACACTCTCCGATAAGAGGACACCTCTCCCTAAAGGACATTTTGGCTCTACAATTAGGTGTCCTTTACAGGGAGGTTCTACTGTATTAAAAAATGGTAATTTTGGAGATGAAAACTGTCCTTTGTAGAGAAGTGTTCTCTGGTGGGAGTGTCCTCTGATGGAGGTTCAACTGTATATAGATGGCACGTTATTGCCTTAGAATAAATCCTCTATGTACACACAAAAAGAAGGCTATAAATAAATGAAGCCACTACAGTACCTGGCATAGTTGATGAGGGTCAGGATGGTGGTCTCCAGGAGCTGCACCAGGGGCAGGGGGCCCTCGACACGCAGGAGGGGGATACGGGGGAACACCACGGTGCCCTCTGGCACGGCATACAGCACCACATCCTTGGCCGTCAGGTTACTAAGGAAGGTGAAGAACTCTGGTTCCACGCTGGGAGGGAGGGTCTTACGCAGGTACTCAATGTCTGCAACAACAGCTCATTGGAAACTACCTAAATATGAGGGGTTTGTCTATTGAAAAAATATTCAACAGTGAAACTTTAATCATACTTTAACTTTCTTTTTCAGGCCAATTTAATCTCTACATTTGAGTGTGTAAAAGTAAAATATTACACATGTGACAAGTATAAAAAATATATATACAGTAAAACCTCCATGAGAGGACACTCCGGCTAGAGGACACCTCTCTACAAAAGACAGTTTTGAATATCAAAATTGCCATTTTTACTATGTAGCAACTCTCCGGTAAGAGGACACCTCTTCATAAAGGACACTTTGGCTCTGCTAATAGATGTCATTTACAGAGAGGTTTTACTGTATATACAGTAGAACCCCCCTTCAATGAGAGGACACTTGGGCTAGAGGACATCTCTCTACAAAAGACAGTTTTGATTGTCAAAATGACCATTTTTACTATTTTGTAGCTCTCTGGTAAGAGGACACCTCTCCCTAAAGGACACTTTTGCTCTGCAATTAGGTGTCCTTTACAGGGAGGTTTCTACTGTATATATTGCTACGACAAAAAAGTTTGGCAATGCCATGGTGGCAAGCCAGGTCAGTTCAACCACATGTGTTCACCCTCAAGGAGAGCTGACATCAATCAAGAAAGAAGAAGTCCGCCTGGTGGCAAGGAGTGAAGTCATCCTCCCTGTTGTTGACTGTTGGATGATGTATGTTAAGTTCTCCATAATACACAAAGGTAAATAAAGAGGAGTCAAACATAGATCCTTGCCAATCCCGCGTGCTTATTTGACACATCCTCAACAGGGCAAGTGGTGTAACAATATATATACTGCCAAGAGCCTGAAACGCCTCCGTGGTTAGCTTTCCTTGATTAATCAAGAATGAGTATTTGGCCAATTCTGGAATAGTTGATATTTATTCCGATTAATGGCACAAGCCATCAGCAACTTTCAGTTGCATGATAAGGAGATGCCTATTTTTCATTAATATAGAAACTGTCCAACTTTAATTCAACACCCCACAAGAGATCAAAATTCTCTGATAAATTAAGGCCAGTGTTGAATTATAGTTGTCCTGATGTAGTTGTTTCTTATCCCCTTGTGTAAAGATTACACAAATTCCACGAGTTCATGCTCTTCAAGCTATTTTACGATAAGCAGCGGCCTCTCCCAAAGGTCCTGTTTAGTGCATCTAATGGTTGGTTAAGAAGATTACCAATTTATATACCAACATTCAACTCGGCTATGGACATTTTTTCAAAAACATTTTGTTGCCAACATTTAAGGGGTTGTTGCATTATAGACTATTAAATCAAAGTAATTTAGCCAATTATGCTTTATTAAATTTTTAAAAATCAACGAATAGTTGATATTGATTCTGACAGATGGCGCAAGCCATCAGCAACTTTTAGTTCCACAATCAGGAGATGTCTTTTTCTTAATTAAATTAGATGTAATGAGATTGGGAACACGTACAGAAATAAACCAGAATTTGTTTCAAAATTCACTTTATCAAGGTACGTATTAAAAGCGGGGTTGGTGGAAGGATGGTCTAAACCATTGGTTTTCGACCACTAAGACCCAGGTTTGATTGCCGCATTGGGAACTTTTTTCTGGTATATATATTAAAAAAATGCTCCAATGGCCCCTGATTCTTGCAAAGGTCCAACCCTACTAACAAGTACAAGTAAATAAACAGGGCTATGGCACATTTATAAGGACAAAGTCAAACTGCTTTTCACATGTGTAGACATATGGTGTACTTACAGTAAAAGCAGTCACCTACTTCTACCCACCATGATTAACATGGCCTGGCACATTTGTAAGTGCAAAGTCAAACTGCTTTTAACATATGTAAACATATGGTGTACTTACAGTAAAAAGCAGTCGCCTACTTCTTTCTACCCACCATGATTAACATGGCCTGGCACAAACTGCTTTTCACATGTGTAGACATGTGGTGTACTTACAGTAAAAAGCAGTCGCCTACTTCTACCCACCATGAATAACATGACCTGTAGCACGTGTACTTAGGGATAAGCAAAAAAAAATGTATTAAAAGAGATATGATTATTTTAGAATTTTATCTTCTTGTAGTTGACTCACACACATTTGACATTAAAGGATTTTAAGAGGTATGGAAGAGAAAAGGTCAATGGCTATATCAGCACCTAATCAACTAGGTGAATGATATAAGATATCTAATCTTGCTACAACAGAAAAAAAAACAAGCACTGCCAGTGAGTGCACAATCGGAATTGTTACAAAGCAATCAATTCTAAGGACTAATAAAACAAATAATTGCTTAGCTAAGTCTTTAGCACTTTGCTTTCACCTATTTTTATAGAGTTTGATAAGATAGTCGTTTTTTTTTTCAATATATCTGATTGCAAATCTCAGGAATGGTGATAAAATAATCAAGTGTTTTTTTATAAACGGAGCTAAAAATAAAATCTTATATTGGACAGCCCCCTTTTGTTTAAATTATTGGTAGAACACCTCTTTATAACAGAAACTTGGTTAGAAATAACAATAATTCTAGGAATCCAAATGTTTTAACAATTATTAAGGCATTCATTGAGAGAAAAAAAGGACATCTCCTGATCATGATATGAAAACAAAACTTCTTCTTCTTTCTTATCTCCACTCAATCATATTAGGATATCAAGTTGTGAGCCTTGATGGTGTCTGTTTGACAACCATCATGACTGGGTGAAGTAGAATGCATCTGCCTTTGTCATCAAGACTGGGAGCACTACTCAGTGGCAGGCCGACTTAGCATCAAAAGAAATTGCCGCCTCTGACATGAGGAACAGATGCCATGTGCAGCCGCTCCTAACATGGAGTACAAATGCTGCTCATCCTGTATCCCTGGAGTCCTTACAGGGTACTATCAGCCAGGACAGCTGAACTCAGGTTTTTAGTGAGCTTGTTACTGCTCCCCCTTCTCCTTTTTCATCCGGGCTTGGGACCGGCAAAGGTGGAGTTACACAACTAAAAGTTGCTAATGGCTTATGCCATCTGTCGGAATAAATTTTGTTGTGTGTCAATAAGTAGCCGACAGATGGTACATGGGAGCAGTAAAAATTATTTAAATTTTAATTAATTATTTAATCAGAGAAATGGCACGGGTATAAATTGTATTTGACCATTGACCACCGTTTTGCGGCAATGCGTTAAATACAATGTGCCCGTTATCATTTTACCCTTCGTCCTATTTTTATTTTTTTCTCCTTGACCGGCGAACGAAAGATGTCCTGTCACAGCTATAATCCCTCCTATGGCCACACCGATGAGAACCGGACAACAACGACCCTCCAATACCGGACCACGAACTCACCACTGGAATGTGCCCTGGTGACCATAGCCCACCTGGACAACACATTGCAGTCTTTGAAAAAACTGAGTCTTACATCCCCACCTCAGTCTCATCAATATCAACTAATCCTTGATTTGTACCAATAAGCATTCCCCTGAAGAGAGTCACAGCAAGTTACTGAAACATCAGGAGTTAACTAAACCATTGGTTGATGTAGCTATATTTTTTCGGAATCAACTTCTAACCAACAATTGATCTTCAGAACGTTGATTTCTAATTAGTTTCTAGAATTGGCCAAATACCATTGGCCAATATTATATTTCCAATTTAATGAGGGCTGACTTCTTCTTTCTTTCTTTCTTATCTCCACTCAATCATATTAAGGTATCAAGCTTGTAAAGCTTGTTGATGGTGTCTGCTGGGGATGTGAGTAGAGCACATCAATGGATGAGTCAATACAGTCAATAATGTGTTTTGGGGTTGCAGGTTGACACTTAGTACATAGTGAGAAAACCTTGCAACCACAGTGAGGGCTGACTGAATATGTTATTGTGCAAGCTAATGCTTGGCTGATTTGTATTCAATTAATAACCAAGGCACTTCTCACACAAATCTTGATGAAATGCATTTCTACACTTTTACAAACACAGCTTGCACAATACATGTGATGGAGATCTGTGTGGAGGAGGACAAATGGCCATATTTGAGCCAAGTGGAAGATGCGGCGAGTTGCCTCCAAGCATGTGAATGATCCTGCAAGACAGTTCTAAGAAAGAGCCTGACATCAGAGCGGCCTATAAGGCGGTGTAGTCCAGGCTTCACAGGCTTCAGGACACTTCACAAGATTGACATCCATGGCGCCAATTTATAATTGCAACAAATAGTATTAATAGTAAAACATTTTTAAAATATATACGCACTCAAGTAAAACCCGGGCGTTGCCCAGGTCATTCAGCTAGTACACAATAAACTGTCAATTGTATTAACTACCAAGAATCAAACAAACTCTTCTTTGAACTTTATAACAAGCTCAAGGTAATAAGACCAAATCCAAATAAATAAATAGTGTGTGATGTTTCGGTAACAGCATTGAAACCATCTTCAAACAAAAATGCTGAATGATTCATGATCATTGCTAAATGATCATTCAGTAATTTTGCCTGAAGATGGTAACAACACTGTTACAGAAACGTCAAACACTATATTTATTTGGTCTTATTACCTTATGTTTATAATCTATAATCTAAAATTGTGCCTTATCATTTATAACAAGTTGTAAAATGTAGGAGAGACAGTAGTATACAATAAGGATACACAAACAATTATATTAGGATGCATCAGCACGCCATCTGTTATCAAAATTCAAAACTATTATAGATACATATGATTATTTTGAAAATTAAATAATTTCTACTGCCCTTACTGTAATGGATCGCAGTAAGGGCAGTAGAAATTGTTTAAATTTTCAAAAGAATCATATGTATCTATAATAATTTGAATATTCATACACAAACAATATTTATAAATAAATAATTCACCTACAGTCTTAACTTCTTTAATTCAACATACCATAGAATCAGATTTTTTAGATTGAGTTAAACTCTGTGTTGAATATTATAGTCGGTTACATTTTAAAAAAACAGCCTTGTTGGGTTAAGGTAGGGGATGAATTAGAGTTGGTTGAATTGAAGAAGTGCTTACTGACTGTGACTATCTAACAATGATTATCAAGTAAATATAAACAGGTGGCTATTCTCATGGTGGTCAAAAACCAAAAAAAAAGATAGAAAACAACTGTGCTAAGTGTGGTACTCACCGCTGGTGGAATAATGAAAGTTCTGAAGGAACTTCAAGCATTCCTCGAGACCAGCAAACACTGTGAACTCTCCACTGAAGGGATTCTTGCGGAAGAAGAGATCAAAGACAGCATAATCGTTGCACTTGTCTCCCTTCCAGTAGGCATACGCCATGGTGATCTGGTAGAGATCTGCAACAGTCCGTGGAGATCAGCTGGGAACCTCTTGTCACCATAGAATGCCAATATGGAGGCTGCTCATCAAGTAAGACACAACATTCCATGATGGAGGGACATGTTGAATTATAGTGGGTTCAATTAAAGATGGTACAGGTAAACTTGTCTATAGCGCCCCCTCTAAATAGCGCCTTCCTCTTTATAGCAGCCGATTTTGAATACATAGTACGATGCGATTTACATTAAAAGTGACCTGTATATAGCACCCCCTCTCTATAGCACTTTATTTTGGTGAGTCCCAAGAGGGAGTGCTATAGACAGTTTAACTGTAATCTGAATGGGATAATGGTAGATACAGTAGAACCTCCATGAGAGGACAATCCCGCTAGAGAACACCTCTCTATAAAGGGCAGTTTTCATCTGCAAAATTACCATTTTTACTAATTAGCAACTCTCTGGTAAGAGGACACCTCTCCCTAAAGGACACTTTGGCTGTGCAATTAGGTGTCCTTTACAGGGAGGTTCTACTGTCTGTGAAAAATGGGTTGAATATAACAAAAAGTGGGTGTTCAATTAGGGCCAGCTGAATAGGGAAGGTTTTACTGTAGAAACAACCTAAAAAGACCACATCCAAATTAATGCACATAAATATTAGTAAAATAAATGATATTTTGATCCATGAAGCAAGAAAATGATTATTCTTTGAGTGTGAAAGCTTATAAAAAAAATAGGAACTTACCCTCTACCTTTAATTTGTTTATTTTTTCTTTGTCGTCTGTTTTGCACAAGTTGATTCTGGTTAGAACGATGTATGTAAATTAGATGATTCTTTTGTTGCCTTAAATACGAGGTAATTAACTCTATATCTAATACTGTTTAAAGTTTAATAAATTAATTTTATAAATCTGAGAGTTGTCTTCAAAAAACGATCCAATATATGCCTTTTTAATTAAAAATCCTTATTTATGTACTTATGTCATTCCTAGGATAGGTTCATTAATAAAATATAAATATTCCATGTTTTATATATCCTCCCCATTGTAAAATCCAAACTTCACAAAATGAATAATAAAAATAGCAAAGAGTGAGGTTACAGCAGTCACCATGTGGCAAGGTTGGCCAAGGTCATGGATGCAGGCTATTGATTAAGTAATTCAATGATTAAATATTTTTGACCAAGGACTATATTGGTATTTGAGAGAAATAAAATTCCCATTCAGTGAAGAGTTTCTTACAAAAAAAATAAAATAATTGTATTAACATGGCATCTGCCCGGTAAGCAGAACACTGAGGATTTGATTCCCATCCCTGGACACTTTATTTTTCCGTTTATCATTACTCTTCAAACTTCATCCTCTCCTACTTCATCCCTTAGGTTAGAATTTCTCCTTAAAATAAATTTCGATTTTTCGTTCAAAAGAAACATTTGTGGGATAATTGTCAAACATCATTCTGTATTGTGTAATATGTCTTGTAATTTGTATAGTGTAAATTATTATAAAGTAAATAAAGCTTCCAGGGTTAAGTTTCTTGATCAAATTTTATTATCTAGCTTTCGGACTTGTCAGCCCTTCTACAGGAATGGTATTGCATACTTTTGTTTTGTTGTATTTTGAGGTAATATAGTAGAACCTCCCTGTAAAGGACAACACCTAATTGCAGAGCCAAAGTGTCCTTTAGGGAGAGGTGTCCTCTTACAAGAGAGTTACTAAATAGTAAAAATGTCAACTTTGCAAATGAAAACTGTCCTTTGTAGAGAGATGTCCTCTAGCATGAGTGTCCTCTCATGGAGGTTCTAATGTATATATACATATATATATGTTATAAATAAAAATGAATAGAGATCATGTTGAGGATTATGGTAATGCAGTCGTGGTTAACAATCTTGAAAGAATAATAATAATAATAATAATATTGAAGATCAGAGATTTCTTTATTTGAGCTGAGGAATATATAAAAGAACATAATTTGATAAAAGAATGCCTGGCTTAAGGCGAGTAGAATAAGGAAAACAAAAGATTATTTACATAATGTACAAAAGTTTTGAGCCGGCCAACGGGGAACAACAACAATGAGTATTTATAGGGAAAGCGCGACCTCTGGCGGTCGATTTAACAGAGTATTTGAATTGATGAAATATAATTTTAAATAAAATAATACACTTTAATATAACATAATTTTAAATAAAATATTTTAATATAACATATATATGTCATAATTTGTACATAACTGGATGTAATCCCACCACAATATGTATGCAATGTATGATCTAAAGATTTTAATAAAAACAAGGCTTAGAAATCTGGGAGAAAGGCCATCAAAGAGGAATCGGTCATTAGTAGGTTTTATTATCCAGGAACTCATAAAAACTGGGTTCAAGAACCTAGTCCTTCCGGGATCATGTCAGAACAAGACAAGGACAAAGGATTAGCAAAGATCCAATCAGAGTCCAGGAGGATTAGCTAGGAACCAATGGAAAACTTACACGGGTCGACAATCATCCAATCAACACCCTGAGAAGTTTTCATGTTAAATCGTGAACTCAGTTTAGTGAGTTAGGAGCTCGCCACCATCGCAACAAGTCAGGACCTGGTACCAAGGAACCGGTTGGAGCCAGCACCCATCTTCTCAACAATCAGATAAGTCCAATCCTCAATAATGTGAACAGCCATAGTTAATAGTCAAATACGCAAAATTGCTTAAACCCCTTTCTCCCTTGATCGCTGGCCTATTTCAATTCAATCCTGTGTCCTCGTTATTTTTCCCCTGTGTGAATACCTTACTACTTCAGCAAACGACTGCGCCCACCACAATCATCAATCAACTCAATCAATCTCAAAAAAGGTAATCGTTCCAATATAACATATATATATAAGAGGAGAGAAAGAAAAGGAGATAGTTGTAAAATTGAAGAGCTGAGTTTTACTTTTATTTAGAAGAATAAAGTTTTATTTTCTTCTTTAATTTGGTGAAAGAAAAAAAAAGGAAATCTAACTCGATATATAAATAATCGAGCTTTCGGGTCTTGGAGAGCTCTTCTACAGAAGTAAGAGGTTAATATAATTAACCTTACTTCTGTAGAAGGGTTCCAAGGCCTGAAATCTCGAGTCAAGCAAATTATATTTTGGCAAGACACTCTACCCTGGATGGAAATTTTATCTCTGACACGATATTATACAATGGATTATTGATAAGGCACAATTTGGATGATAGATTATAAAAACAAGGTAATAAGACCAAATCTAAATAAATAAATAGAGTGTGACATTTCGGTAACAGCATTGTTACATCTTTAGACAAAAGTACTGAAGCAGTCTTAAAGCATTCAGTATTTTTGTCTGAAGATGGTAACAACGCTGTTAACTGAAACGTCACAAACATTTATTTAGATTTGGTCTTATTACCTTGTGTTTCTAATCTATAATTCAAATTATGCCTTATCATTATTGTAAAGTACATTTAGAGTTTTTGTTTGTCAATATGTTTCTCATGATATATATTATCAAATGTTATATATATACAGTTAAACCTATCTATAACGCCCCCTCTTGGAACTCACCAAAATAGGGTGCTATAGAGAGGAAGGCGCTATAGACAGGTTTAACTATATATTGTTATTCATAATGAATTTTTGTGAAGAATAAAAAAACTTACCGGTAAGTAAAGGTTGCACTACTCCATTTTGCTTCTGCAATTGCTCAAAGTCTCCGTCCACCTCTACTGCCATCTTGGAATCTCTGGGACTAGTTGTTGGATGATGAGACGTACCTGGAGACAATGCAGTGGTGACTCAAGAGTCAAAAAAAGTTAATTGTTAGTGATAAGAGACACAATTTAAATTATAAATTATAAACATAAGGTAATACGACCAAATCCAAATAAATAGTGTGCGACGTTTCTTGTAACAGCATTGTTATCATCTTCAGACAAAAGTACTGAATGTTAACAAAATGTCACACAGTATTTATTTGGATTTGGTCTTATTACCTCGAGTTATTTGGTAGTATTTGTTATGACGAAAAGAAATAAGAGGTGAAATTGTAAAAATTGGAACATATACAAAACCAAAACAAACCCCAACAAATAAAGAGAATTATTTGGAAATAACATTTAGCACCAATTATATTGTCGCGGAGATAAATAAAGCAAGGGAAAATTTGGGGATAATTAATTTATTATAAAGGTGGGTATTTACCTTTTAGTTCTCCAATAAAATTATATACAAGAGGTATTTATAGGAAGAACAACTTATCCCAAGGTAAAGATAATAATAATAATAAGAGTGGTCAGCCACCGAGGCGTCCCGTTTTCCTTATTTGCAGATAAGGTTCCAAGAACCCCTCACACCTGTGGTCCCCCCCCCCCCCCCCCTAGGGTCCAGGGATGATTGACAGGTGTCCCATCTGGATGGAGCTTCTTGACAATATCTTTACCATTGATGACTCAAGCCTCCCAAATATATATAGTTGCCTATTTTACATTTGCTTCTGTAGAAAAGTAGTTTTAAAAAAAAATAGAAATCAGCGCTAATAATGATAATAATTGCACACTTTGACCAAATAAATCAACTAGGGGTAACATTTCAGTATTCATTGATTGCTTCTACAGGGTACAAATAAAAACATGGCTTCCAGCTCACATTGGAATTCCTGGAAATGAGCTATCAGACCCTCTGGCAAAGGCTGGAGCTTTTGGCCTACCTGAAGCCAAGGAATCTACCACCCAACTAGACGAAAAAAACCTCCTCCGTACCATCAAAACCCAATGTCTGCAGGAATGGAAATCTAATGCTGCACATGACTGGTACAGAGCAGGAGGGACAAGCACCGGTTCTGTCCTCCCAAGAGAACAACCGTCTTTGATTTCCAAACTTAAGTCTGGTCATCTATGGACAATGACTTTCCAGAATGGTTGCAAGGTTTTCCCACTATGTACTAAATGCAATTCTCAACCTGCAACCCCAAAACACATTGGCTGTATTGACTCATCCATTGATGAGCTCTACTCATCCCCAGCAGACACCATCAGCAAGCTCTTCAAGCTTGATACCCTAATATGATTGAGTGGAGATAAGAAAGAAGAAGAAACCTCCCAAGGAATAAAAATGAATTCCAAAGAACTACGAAAAAAGCCTATTGTCACAGGATGTCAAATATTGTCATTCTTAATGCTATCACTGAAAATTGAAACAAATTTTTAACACTACTTGTGTTTTTTCAAAATATTAAAAACTAATATTAACAGTTATACTCTGCATTGAATTTTAAAAAAATTATATAATCAACTTAAATATTATTTATATTGCCAGGATCAATAATGATTTGTTCTGTGAAAACATTTCAATTATTTAAACACACACCATTGGTTTAGCTAGCTACAGGAAGTATATACACTCATGGACAAAATTAAGAAAATTTTACTTTTTAGCATGTATATTGGGATTCAGACAATAACTCTGAAAGATATTACAGTGACCTTTATTGAAGATACACGAGATAACCAATATACACTCATGGACAAAACTTAAGGAATTTGTATCTTTTAGCATGTATATTGGGATTCAGACAATAACTCTGAAAGATATTACAGTGACCTTTATTGAAGACACACGAGTTAACCAAGTTTATACACTCATGAACAAAACTTAAGGAAATTCTACCTTTTAGCATGTATATCGGGATTCAGACAATAACTCTGAAAGATATTACAGTGACCTTTATTGAAGACACACGAGATAACCAATATACACGCATGGACAAAACTTAAGGAAGTTGTACCTTTAAGCATGTATAATGGGATTCAGACAATAACTCTGAAAGATATTACAGTGACCTTTGTTGAAGACACACAATTGCCTGTCTCCAAGAAAGAAAACAGACAACCGGTGACAAAGATTCTCCACTTTCTTAAGTTTTTCCATGTGTGTCGTTTTTGAAAAATCAGATATTTGGGATCAGTGAAAGAATAATTATCATTATGTAGTACAGCCATCTCCGATATGCAAGTAGGCCATTATGGAAATGACACTTCACCCTGTTCTGATCAATTCTCATTACCTCTTCCTAGTTTCTAATACAGTAGAACCTCTCTCAGTAAAGGACAACCAGTTGTAGAATCAAAGTGTCTTTTAGAGAGAGGTATCTTAGATATATGAAAATAAGACCTAATCCAAATAATTTAATAGTGTGTGACGTTTCGGTAACAGCATTGTTACCATCATTAGACAGTTATAATCTATAATCCAAATTGTGCCTTAACATCTCCAGAAGATAAACCCAAGGTAATAAGACCAAATCCAAATAAATAAATAGTGTGTGACGTTTCTGTAACTGCGTTGTTACCATCTTCAGACAAAAGTGCTGAAATTATTTATTTATTTGGCTTTGGTCTTATTACCTTGCGTTTATAATCGATAATCCAAATTGTATGCCTTAACATCTCCAGAAGATATTGTTCTGGGGATTCAAGAGTAGAATCATTGTGAAGAATAGATTATATATTAGAATAAGATATGTCATGCAAACACATGTTGCTCTAGGAGGTGGTTACTATGGGTTACTTATGGGTAGGGCATTCTTCCTAGTGAAGATTACTAACAGAGAAGGCATATATGTCAGGAAGGCTGGGCTCACAGAGGACGAAACCTTCTATTGTTGAAGTTGGCAGCAAAGTGACCGCAACCCTCCAAGTTGGCAGATCCCCCCTCGTGGGTGGAAGAAACACATTTCCTGTAGTGGTATTCCGCACTACAGTGCTCTACACTTCCTACACTTCTACATTCTGTCTACAATTCCACCCAGTCTCTATCAATCCAGAAGAAGACATCCATATGGACAAGGCACCTCAGTTGGCCGGTATTGTAATCAGGGTGCATGGACCGATCTGATCTGCTCCATGGACAAGACATCACCACCCAGTCTCTATCAATACAGAAGAAGACATCCATATGGACAAGGCATCTCAGTTGGCCGGTATTATGATCAGGGTGTACGGACCGATCTGATCTGTTCCATGGACAAGACACCACAACCCATTCTCTATCAATCCAGAAGAAGACATCCATATAGACAAGGCATCTCAGTTGGCCGGTATTATGATCAGGGTGCACGAACCGATCTGATCTGCTCTATGGACAAGACATCACCACCCAGTCTCTATCAATACAGCAGAAGACATCCATATGGACAAGGCACCTCAGTTGGCCGGTATTGTGATCAGGGTGCATGGACTGATCTGCTCCATGGACAAGACATCACCACAACCCAGTCTCTAAATTTGGGAGAATCCAAAGAATCCAGATACAAAATTGCGAGCCTGATTGATTGACGCACCAAAGTATAATCCCATTTTTAAAGTGGCCTAAACTAACTTAACCTAATTTACACTCATAAACAAAAACTTGAAGAAATAGAAAATCTTTTATATTGTCAGCCGTCTATTTTATTATGAAGGAGACAGAGGCAATTTTGTTCACACTTGGTTATCTCATGTGTCTTCTTTTCAATTCTCAGTCAATCTATTTTGATAAGATTCCCATTTCAGCCAAGATGGCAACATGTCACTGTGTGTATTAATCTGTTAGGTGTTGTGATGAGGTTAGGTTCAGATAGGTTAGGTTAGTTTAGATTGTTTAAAATTGAGAGAATACACTAGAACCACTATTAGAGGACACTCTTGTTAGAGGACATATCTCTACAAAGCACAATTTTCATTGGCAACTCTCTGGTAATAGAACACCTCTCCCTAAAGGATACTTTGGCTCTGCAACTAGGTGTTGTCCTTTACAGGGAGGTTATAACTTCACCTTTGCCGGTCCCAAGCCCGGATGAAAAAGGAGGAGGGGGAGCAGTAACAAGCTTGCTGAAAAACCTGGGTTCAGCTGATAGTACCCTGTAAGGGCTCATAATCCAGGGATACAGGATGAGCAGCGTTTGTACTCCATGTTAGGAGCAGCTGCACATGGCGTTTGTTCCTCATGTCAGAGGCGGCCATTTCTTTTGGAGTTAAGTCGGCCTGCCACTGAGTAGTGCTCCCAGTCTTAATGACAAAGGCAGACACATTCTACTTCACCCAGTCATAATGGTTGTCAAGTCTCAAGCTCTACAAGCTTGATACCCTAATATGATTGAGTGGAGATAAGAAAGAAGAATAAAGAAGAAAATTGAGAGAATACACTAGAACCACTATTAAAGGACACTCTCGCTAGAAAACATCTCTCTACAAAGGACAGTTTTCATTGATAAAATTACCATTTTTTACTAATTAGCAACTCTCTGGTAAGAGAACACTACTCTATAAAGGATACTTTGGCTCTGCAGCTAGGTGTTGTCATTTACAGGGAGGTAGTTCTACTGTATTTCTGTGTTGAGAATGAGTCTAGCACAGAATAATATTGCAGCAGATTATTTATTATTCTATGAAAATATTTTTTAAATTTTGATACATTGTAAATGTTCTCATTGCCTCTGCTATTTTTTTAGTTTTAATTTTGGTTTTACATTAACCCGGCATTGCGCGCGCCGGGTGAAAATTACCCATGGCAACATTTGAATGGAGAATTAACCAATAAAAAATCGGTTGGCGGAGATGTGGTTTCGTTTAGCTTCCTGACTCATCAATTAGTCTAAAGTTTTGGTTTCACATTTTGACAGCTCCCACTTAAATTCCATCTATTGTCACTGTCGGGTAAAAATTACCCGGCGCGCGCACTCACGTAATTTTTTTGTTGCATTTTTTTTAATAACATTTTTTAAAGTGAGATAAATAATTCGAATTAATAATTTAAAAAATAACTATAATAGGTTGATATATTTATCAGCCTATAATTCTATATAAAATGGAGGGAAGAAGGTCATATTTATTAGATCAAGAAGAGATTATTGTAGAAGGTGATATTGAAGAAGATCATCTAAATGAACATTTTTATGGAAGTGACACTGGAATATATTCAGATATAGGAATTTTGTGGAATAAGGGAATTATCCCACAAACACATTTTTATATAGGGAGAGCCTCGAAAATCAAAAGGTTCAAAAATTGTCCTTCACAAACAGTAAAGCTGAGAACGCCTAATGTCATTACACATTTACTAGGCTTGAAAGGTGAAGAAGCAAAAAATTAAAATACACCTTTAGAAGCTCTTTTGAAGAAAATTCTTGAAAGTTTTGGCCCTTGAACTCATCAAAGAGGAACTAAATCAAAGAAAAATCATTTCTTCACTGCCTAAAAGACTATTAAAAATTTCCTTTTTTTACAGTTAAGTTAATTTAAATCATAAATGTATACTCTAAATATTTATTTCAATTATTTTTAGAAGGCACTTCAAGCCATAAAGAAGGTCAGGAACCGCAAGATAAAGCTTCCTACCAGATGTAGTGTGTCCCTCCAGTAAGGACAGGAAGACCTCGACTTTGTCCCATAAATGTGCAAAGCCAATTTATAAAGGACATACAATTGCAGTTTGCAATGATTTGTCTAAAATGCCCTCATGGAATTTTATATATTTAATATTGAAAAGGAGCAATAGTTTCATATTTTATTTGCCATTACCAATTTTGAGGATTATTCAAGAATAGTTTTTAAAATGTTTAATCTGTGTAAAAAATATAAATATTTTATTAATAATTGCCTTTTTTGAAAATTAAAATGTTATTACTTTGAAATAGAAAAGGTTTTGTTTTTCCTCAGTTAATATTTATATTCAAAATATGTAATTTTAATATCGGGTAAATTTCACCCAGCGCGCGCAAGTACGTTACATTTCTAGCGCGCGCGCTCGAGGGTTAAATAAATTGCTGTGTCATTCTGAAGTTTGTCTTTCCTAATTTTCTACGTTATAATATAATTAGTGACAGGTTTTCATGCAGGAGGTAATATTTCATCTCTATAAGTTAGGAGACTTCAACACTGGCTTTAATTCAACAGAAATCACCTTTTCCTTGTGTTAAATTGAGTGTTAAAGAGACTTGAGTAAAAGATTTTAAAATAGCAGATAATATCTATGACAACCTTTTTTTTTTTTTTTTCAATTAAACATTTTTACCATATTAAACATGATGATTAAGGCAAAAAATGTAATTATAAAATATTGTCAATCAATAATCAATATTGATTGTAAAATACCAAAAGATTCACCCACTATTATAATTCATTTTGCTATCAATTTATTACATCATCTATTGTATCAACAGGACTTTCTGAAAGAGGATTGTTTAATCGTGAAAAAAAAAAGTTATATCTTTGACATTTTGTTTATAGGTATTTCTAGCACAGTTGTGAAAAACTTGCTATAAATAGGTTTGAAAGAATAGCAGCTGAAAACCTGTGTCTAACTTCAAAAATATTGTAATAATTTAAATCAAAAGATTTTTTTTTCAAGTACATAACCCTTTTTTTTTTTTTAAGTATCAATAAATGGTGTTTTAAGTGAGTAGAAAAATTATTAAATACTTGATTTAAAAACAAATTGTTGACTGGTTGATTTGTAGTCGTCTAAATGGCAAAAGTTCAACCTGAATAATATGAAAGAAATTGTTGCATATAAATTCATATATATTTTAAAATATATCAATCTTCAAAATACAAAATTTATTGCACAAGCAAATTCTGGGAGTTACTTTCACATTCTTTGGACCGATATTTCTGCAAATATATACTTATATTTTTTTTATCAAGTATATATATTGCAACGAATCAATTACTGCGTAGTTTAATTATTAGCAATATTTGACATTAGAAAAAGAGGGATATGCATAACGGGATAATTTAAACATATAATCGGGGTACCTTACCTACGAGCAGAAGAGAATTGTGTTATAGAAGTACCACCGAGACGTACTTTAAGACCCATTATTTAGATAAAGGGAAAATACTGATGATGATAATTAAAATAAACAGAGTATTTCGTTTTATTCCCGTATATTTATAATAAAACGTTAAAATACTTTATATACGTTCTTTTTATTATTATAATAAATTTGAGTGATTAAAGAAATATAGAAATTATTTTAGCTAACTGTTTTGCTCTGATCTCATTTCTGTGATAACATATAAAATAATAGCATTTTTGGAAAATTTTAATTTACTTTTTAGATGCACACAGACCTGTAACTGCTAAGTATTTCGTCTTTTATAATTCAAAATCTCTTGAAGCGACTTTTTTTTAGGCTGATATTTCACAAATTATTAGGTTTATGTTGAAATTATTAGGCTTTAATATATCTCTATATTAAAATCCTCTAGTAGCCTGATCCCAACGAGACTTTAGTTTGGAGGCCTTCTTTAGCAAAGAAACAGGCAGACCTCAATTATACTTCATAAAGGAACCATCAAAAGTAAAATAAGAGCCGGTTAGAATTCCAATGCGATGCCATATTCCCCACTCAGACATCCAAAAAAATACCTAAAAGTTTGAAATTTTGTACCCTTGCATTGTTAGCGGGCATGAAATAGCCTATAAAATACTAGACTTCTACATGGTCTAGATGTATATTAGGAACTAGATCCCGTTCTACAAACGGGTCTAGAAAGATAGTTATTTCTAAACCCCCCATATATATATGGGTAAAACTTTAACAAGGGGGGTTTAGAAATAACTATCTTTCTAGACCCGTTTGTAGAACGGGATCTAGTTCCTAATATACATCTAGACCATGTAGAAGTCTAGTATTTTATAGGCTATTTCATGCCCGCTAACAATGCAAGGGTACAAAATTTAAAACTTTTATATATATATATATATATAAATTGTTGTTGTTGTCGTGTCCAATCTCCATATGTTGTGACATATATATAGGTATAGATGGAAATTTTACCGAGAGGATATTGATCTGAAGAGACAAATGTCGCCTCTCCCGTCAAAACCAGACGCCATCTATTGACCATCGCCGCAAAATAGCGGCCTGGGTCGGTGACAAAGCCACAACACCAGCTTTGGCAAACTGAAAAGCGTCCACCTATATCTATATTTTAGCCATAGAATTAGCCCAGCTACTTTGCCAGCTAAACACCTCTTTGGAAGATTGTTAAGATTCCATTAGATCCCGTGTGGATCTCATGCAATAAAGTCCGCCCTAGGCTGATGAGGGCCATTAGCCCGAAACCCTGGTCTCTAGGTGGACGCTTTTCAGTTAGCCAAAGCTGATGTTGTGGCTTTGTCACCGACCCGAGGCCGTTAGTTTGCGGCGACGGTCAATATATGACGTCTGATTTTGGCGTCTATTTTGACGGGAGAGAAGACCTTTGTCTCTTTATGTATAGGTATATTGAATATAAATATACATATGATGATATTGAAATCACATTACTGAATTATAACAGATAAATAATAATATTTACTAACTTTTTTTGGAAGATTTTTGCTTGTAATTCCAAGGAGGTTTTAGATAAGAACCTGAATATTTGGATTTCTAACTCGTTTAGGGAGGATAAGTTGCTTGTTTTATTTAAACGATATATAAAGTTTTAGGGTATAACAAATCCTTCTACGGGAGTATACAACGAAATGAATCCTTAACTACTATTTATGTTAGAACTCATGGAATATTGTATGTATATATGTAAATATTACAACTATTTTTTCATATTTTTGGTTTTTTGTGTGTCTGACCCCTCAGCGAAGGGGAATCTATTTTTTGCTGTTTCTTCTCCTCTTTTCACACACCGGCCCCCCCTTGCCGAGAGAATGTAAGCGTCCACCGGCCGGATGGACCGTCCAAAGTACCCACCGACCAATTGGAGGGGCGGAGGGGTCAAAAAGGTCAGGGCGCGGGGGCCAGAGTTGGTGTCACAGTTGTGCCGACAAGACAAGAAAAAATCCTCGCGGGGGCTTGCCCAAGAGGAGCTCCGGGATCTTCGTCCATCTTCCATAAACGACCATACAAGCGGTCTGAGAAGGGACTGAGTGGCTGACATCTCAAAGAAAGGTGAAGTCGAGACGAATCGTTGAGAGATTCGCATAGTGGTTGGAGTACGTCAAGAGCGACGAATTGTGCTTCATCTGAAGATTCCAGGAAGTTCGTCGAGGACAGACGAAATTGTGCTTCCAAGGCAGGGGGGCTCGGGCAAGCCGACCTAACAACTGAGAGGAACTGTTTTTTTGGTGAGCACTCTCTCACATGCTTTTATTTCCTAAAATTGATATATGTTTTTATGTTAATCTAGCATATTTTTTTGTATTTTTCTTTTCTTATTTTTACTAAGTTTTTTATATTTCGTCAATATCATCATTTTATATATTTTCTTTTGTTAAAAAACATTTAAGTTGCATGCAAAATTTTGGAATACACAAAAATAATAAGTTTTTCATATATTTTTTTATCCTTCATTTTATAGCTAACATTAAACAAAACTTTATATGTGTAACCTTTTGTTGTCTTCCTTTTTTCTTGCTTGAACACCCAAGGCAGCCCAAAACAATATCAAACTTTAGGTTAAAGTTTTTATTTTGTTAAAAAGGGGGTTTGTGGAGCGTTCAGAATTTTTTCTTTTCCTCCTCGAGCTTTTTTAATTACCCCGTTCTTAACATTATATTTTTTGGCGTCCCCGGGTGGGCTGCATTGGCTGGTCAGATCGAGAAAAGGAAAAAAAAAAAAGAAAGGTTTGAGAAAAATTATATAGTAAATAATGCAGAATATTGATATCTTAAAAAGGGCTAGAGCCCCCAAAAGAGCTATTTTTACTCGGCTGTCCACCGAGTTTTGGGCTGAAATAGAAAAGCCAGATTTCGATACAGAAAAATATAGAGCTAAATATAACCGAATTTGTGCTCTCTCTAAGGAAATAAGTGAAATTGATTCAAGGTATCATGGGCTCCTTCTGGAGGATGAAACCATAACGGAGGTCAAAATCGAAGAAGAATTCGAGGGTTGTGAAAACTATGTTCAAGGGATGTTTGACATAGAAAATAAATATTTGTCTCGGTGTGAAACCGCGAGGGATAGGGTCGACGGCTCATTGGTGGAGTCCGCGGCGAATTCGGTTGTAAATACCGAATCTAAAAGAACTATTAGGCTGCCAAAAGTGGAGCTACCAAAATTTAAGGGCAACCTAGAGGATTGGCTCTCATGGTGGGGGCAATTTAGTAAAATCAATGACGATGAAACTCTTGGTGATGTAGATAAATTTCACTATCTGCTACAAGCGGTGGTCGAGGGATCCAGAGCTCAACGTCTTGTGTGCAGTTACCCCATAACTGAGGATAATTATCCCAAGGTAGTACAAGCCCTAAAAGATCGATTCGGAGATAAGAACCTTCTCATAGAACACTACATAAGGAGACTGTTGAAACTGGTTGTTTCTAATGCAAGGAAAGAAAACTTTCCTCTTGACGAGATCTACGATGATCTGACGGCTCACTTAAAGAACCTAGAATCACTGGGTGTTAACACGGAGATGGCAGGCGTGTTCCTCTACCCATTGGTTGAGTCGAGTCTGCCATTGGACATTATTCAGGTGTGGCAGAGGAATCCTGCTGTGGGCTATGGGATAAAAGAAGAAGGAGCGGAGAATGTAGATAAGAGCGATGCCAGCGGTAGACTTCAGGCTCTGATGGACTTCCTTCGGGATGAGGTGAAGGGTGCTGAGCGAATGGCATTTGCTAAGGAGAATTTTGAGGGTAATAGCTCAATGAGGGCCACAGGTTTTCAGTTAAAGACTCCTCGGAAGACACCGCCCACTGTCTCCAATTTATTCGGCAGCGCATTTAAGAGAAAATGCATATTCTGCCAGAGGGATAATCACCTGAGTAGTAGATGTTTTGTTGCCTCGCGGCTTACACCTAGCGAGAGGGATCAAAGGATAAAGGAGGCTAAAGTCTGCTTTAAGTGTCTAAAGGCTAACCATCTGAAAAGGGAATGCCGAGCAGACATAAAATGTAGAAATTGCGGAAAAGATCATCTAGATATCTTTTGCAATAAAATTGCTTTGAAGCAAGGAGGAAACAATAGTTTCAAAGGTGAAACATCTAAGGTTGTTAATGAAGGAAATGCAACATGCACGGGTGTTAATATGTCTGCGCGAACATGCGCCAATGACATCTTACTCATGACTTCCGTGGCGAAATTGAAAGGGGCTAAAGAGACTAAAGAAGTAAAAGTGTTATTTGACACTGGAAGTCACTACTCCTATATAAAGAGATCAATTGTCGAAAAACTGGGTTTAAACAAAATAGGAGAGATAAGTTTGGAAAAATCTCTTTTCGGGGGAGGAAATATGAAGGAGGCGTTGCACGGAAAATATGTTTTGAAACTGGGAAGTCTAACCAATAAAATTGATGTAGACATAGTCGCCCTCGATCAACCAGAAATTTGTGCAAGGATACCGCCGATTCCAAGAGGACGTTTGTTATACAAATTAAAACGGAAAAAGATCTATATTCACCCGTCAAATTTTAGAAATGAGGAAATAGATATTTTAATAGGTAGTGACTATTTTGGACAATTACTGACCGGGAAGGTCGTCCATCTAGGAGAGGACCTAACTGCCGTAGAGACAAAATTAGGATGGACGCTTATGGGGCAATCTCCGGTGGTGGGTAAGGAGGATAAGGTCCAAATTGCATTGAATATGTTGGTTGCAAGAAACAACTTGAAAGATCTTTGGGAGCTGGATATCTTGGGAATCCAGGATCCCATCGAAGTTGTCTCAAAAAAGAAAAGGGAAACTGAACTAAAGGAACATTTTATAAAAAATATAAAGAGGGATGAAGATCAACGATATTCAGTCGCGCTACCGTGGAAATGCGAGAGAAATAATATACCCTCGAATTTAGAAATAGCGCAGAGGAGATTGGAAGCATGCACTAGTAAGTTAAGGAAGGAGAAAATGGTTATTGAATATTCTACTATTCTTCAAGAATGGGAGAGAGAGGGCCTAATTGAGAGGATAGAGGAGAATAGGCCTCAAAAGAAGGGTCATTATTTACCGCATAGGCCGGTGTTCAAGGCTGAAAGTAGGACGACGCCTCTTCGTCCTGTTTTCGATGCCTCCTGCAGGTCGTATAATGGTCTCTCTCTGAATGACTATCTAGAAAAGGGACCTAACCTTTTGGAAAAAATACCTGAAATATTAATTAGGTTTAGAGAAAAGGGTATTGGTGTTCTAGCCGATATTCGAAAGGCATTTCAGATGATTACAGTGCAGCTTCAAGACCAGGACTTTCTTCGCTTCCTTTGGTGGGATCAAACTGACCCTATGAAGTTAACCGTTTTTAGACATAAACGTGTGGTATTTGGGTTTAACTGTAGTTCATTCATCTTGGGTGCAGTTATTGATCATCATCTGAATTCTGTACAAGGTCCGGCAGCTGAAATCGCAAAGACTATGGCGAGATCCTTTTATATGGATAATTTGGTAACATCCCTCTCCTCTCAGGAGGAGGTCCAACAATTCCAGAATACAGCTGTCAATATCATGGAAATGGCAAAAATGGACTTGCGTGAGTGGGAATTTAATTTACCAGTGAGTAATTCAAAGGAGGAAAAAGGAACTACTACCAAGGTGTTGGGACTTGTGTGGGACAAAGTAGAAGATGTACTTAATTGTGATGTTTCTATTGAAAAGGATCTCCCCCGAAGACTAACCAAGAGGATTATCCTTTCTAAAATTCAGCAAGTTTTTGATCCTTTGGGAGTTTATAGTCCTATATTTTTGCCTCCTAAACTATTATTACAGAGGTCCTGGGAGTTGAAAATTGGATGGGATTCTCAATTACCCGAAGATATGGATCGGGAGTTTAGAACATGGTACTCCCAAATTGGTCTATTAAGTCAAATCAAAATTCCCAGGCATATTTGGTTTGATCAAACTAATAAGAATGAAATACACGTCTTCTGCGATGCCAGTAAATCAGCTTATGCAGCAGTGGCATATATGAGAAGTGAAGTGCAGGGGGGAGTACATTTGTCTCTGCTTTGGAGCAAATCTAGGCTTGCGCCAACCAAGAGGGTAACCATTCCTCGGTTAGAACTTTTGGCCTGCGTTTTAGGAGCTAGACTTGTTAAATCTATTTCGACTGCCTTAACAAATAGTTGCCCTGTTACTTTATGGACCGATTCCTCAACTGTTATGGCTTGGGTTTTAAGATTCTTGGACAATGCGAGAAGAATACCCACTGAAAGGGGAAATTTGAAAGTAATAGAGTTAGAAAGGGCCGAAAGGAAGCTGTTGAAATTGGTTCAACAAGAAACTTTCCCAGGAAAACAGGCTCCGAAAAATGGATTAAAGACTATTAAATCCGTCGAAGGTCTGTGGTGCGTTGAGACGAAACTGCTACATGGACAAGATTCAGAAGTGTTTAAACGACCTATTTTACTACCTCGTAATCATCCTTTGGTGGAACAGATGGTTCGTGAAATACACCAACAAAATGGGCATGGAGGGGCCCAATTCATTCTTTCACAATTGAGAGAGAAATTCTGGATCATTGGTGGTCGCAGATTGATTAAACAAATAATTGGAAAATGTGTGATATGTAGGAGGCATAATCAGAAACCTATTCAGACTCCTGGCGCGGCTTTGCCGACTAATAGAATAGGGTTAGGCAAACCCTTCGAGGTGACAGGTGTGGATCTGTTGGGACCGCTATATCTTAAAGGTGGCAGCAAGGTTTGGGTGGCCTTGTTTACTTGCGCTGTTTACAGAGCTGTCCACCTAGAGATTGTGAGAACATTAGAGGCAAACACTTTTTTGTTAGCTCTTAAAAGATTCATTTGTAGGCGTGGACGTCCCGGAAAAATATATAGTGATAACGGGACAAATTTCTCAAAAACAAACGAATTACTTAAACGCTTGGATTGGGGGGAGATTGACAGGGAATCGAGTGTAAAAAGAATCCAATGGATTTTTATCCCTCCCTCGGCGCCTTGGTGGGGAGGTTTTTGGGAGAGATTGGTAAGGGTTGTTAAGAGTTTATTGGTTCGTATGCTCGGATTTAGTAAATTGAATTATGTACAACTTGAGACTGCTTTATGTGAGGTAGAGAGTATTATCAACAATAGAGCTCTTTCATATATATCGGAAGATGACCAAGACCTCATTCCCTTGACCCCTCAAATGTTTCTGCAGACTAACGCAAACAACGAGTTTCCGGAGCTAGAAAAAATAAGAGTGAATTCTTTCACCAGAAAATACAAGATTTTGAGTAAACTAAATGAGGAACTCAAACAGAGATTCCGCAAGGAATATTTGGGGGTACTGATGCAACGGGCCGAAAATAAAAGGGAGCGATGCATAAAAGAAGGGGATTTAGTCCTTATAGGCCAGGACAACACTAAAAGAATTCTCTGGCCTGTTGGAAAAATAATAAAACTTTACTTGGGGAAAGATGGGGTGAACAGGGTTGCCAGAGTCAAGACATCTACAGGCGAATGGCTACGCCCTGTACAGAGACTGTTTCCCCTTGAGATTTCCTCTGAGGAAACTCCTGAAAAGGTGTCTGGGGATAAAAAACCTCTAACGATCAAAACAAGATCCGGACGTGAAGTCCGCAAACCAATAAGGTTTGCTCCTGATGTTTTGAATCAGTGACAAAAGAAAGAGAGAGCACATTTCCTTGTTTTTTTGTGTGTTTTCACACAAAGAAAAGGTGGGGGTATGTTAGAACTCATGGAATATTGTATGTATATATGTAAATATTACAACTATTTTTTCATATTTTTGGTTTTTTGTGTGTCTGACCCCTCAGCGAAGGGGAATCTATTTTTTGCTGTTTCTTCTCCTCTTTTCACACACCGGCCCCCCCCTTGCCGAGAGAATGTAAGCGTCCACCGGCCGGATGGACCGTCCAAAGTACCCACCGACCAATTGGAGGGGCGGAGGGGTCAAAAAGGTCAGGGCGCGGGGGCCAGAGTTGGTGTCACAGTTGTGCCGACAACACAAGAAAAAATCCTCGCGGGGGCTTGCCCAAGAGGAGCTCCGGGATCTTCGTCCATCTTCCATAAACGACCATACAAGCGGTCTGAGAAGGGACTGAGTGGCTGACATCTCAAAGAAAGGTGAAGTCGAGACGAATCGTTGAGAGATTCGCATAGTGGTTGGAGTACGTCAAGAGCGACGAATTGTGCTTCATCTGAAGATTCCAGGAAGTTCGTCGAGGACAGACGAAATTGTGCTTCCAAGGCAGGGGGGCTCGGGCAAGCCGACCTAACAACTGAGAGGAACTGTTTTTTTGGTGAGCACTCTCTCACATGCTTTTATTTCCTAAAATTGATATATGTTTTTATGTTAATCTAGCATATTTTTTTGTATTTTTCTTTTCTTATTTTTACTAAGTTTTTTATATTTCGTCAATATCATCATTTTATATATTTTCTTTTGTTAAAAAACATTTAAGTTGCATGCAAAATTTTGGAATACACAAAAATAATAAGTTTTTCATATATTTTTTTATCCTTCATTTTATAGCTAACATTAAACAAAACTTTATATGTGTAACCTTTTGTTGTCTTCCTTTTTTCTTGCTTGAACACCCAAGGCAGCCCAAAACAATATCAAACTTTAGGTTAAAGTTTTTATTTTGTTAAAAAGGGGGTTTGTGGAGCGTTCAGAATTTTTTCTTTTCCTCCTCGAGCTTTTTTAATTACCCCGTTCTTAACAATTTATATCTTGTATATTATGCTTAAAATATAAAAAGTCGGTGGACGAGTGGGTAACACCCTCGATTCCCGACAGTCATGAACCGGGATTGAACCCCGCGTTAAAATTTTGTTTAATATGTGAACTTCACATATTATTCACCGTTTCAATTATCACGAACTAGGTTGCTCTTGCTGAGCGGTACCTATTAATGTGATTTTGAACCGGAATTATGCTTAAATATCTTATAAATACTAAATAGTAGTTTCTTTGCACATTTTAAAGATATGTAAATAATATACAAGATATAAATAGTAGTTCAAATATTAGGATTCATTTCGTTTTGTAATACCTGAAAACTTGAGAGATGGTTTAAATAAAGCAAGAAATTGATCCTATGTGGCAGTGGTTACAATAGAATCATAATGTATATACAGTTATCAGCGTCATAATCAATTCTTTCTTAATCAATTCGGTCACCGTTTGCTTTTGTGAATGGAATAAATACCCAAATATGGCCATTTCTCATAACCATCGGTGGTTCAGTGGTAGAATGCTCGCCTGCCACGCGGGCGGCCCGGGTTCGATTCCCGGCCGATGCATTTTTTTTTTTTTTACAATTTTTAAAACTAATTTATATATTCCATGGAAGCAATGGTCGCCTCTCCCGTCAAAATTAACGTCAGAATCTGACGCCATCTATTGACCGTCGCCGCAACTAGCGGCATCGGGTCAGTTTTATATATTATACAAGAATGACATCCACGGCGCCAATTTATAATTGTAACGAATAGTATTTGAATAAAAGCATTTAATCGGGTAAAACCCGGGCGTTGCCCGGGTCATTCGGCTAGTAATGTATATTTGAGAATCAGCTATAATGATTTCCCATAACTCTGAAATCTGGAAGTGTACCTCGATCCAGGAGTTCGGCAAGTAATGTCAACAATTTCTGACATTCACAGATCAATTCAATCGCGTGCACACCAGTAACTGTAGGTAGGATTGAAAGATAGGCGTCAATTAATGCATTAATCACCCTGGATACAAAATACAACAAGAATAAATACAACTGGATAGCATTTCATTACAAGCTACGTCATTAAACGATAGTACACCTCTTGGTGCAATAACAAATGGAATTAAAAACAACATAGAGTCTTCTGTATTTATTACAAATGAAAACGACATAAAGTCTTGTTTTTATTACAAACGAAAACAACATAGTCTTTTGTTTGGCTTTTATAACAAACTAAAACAACATAGTCTCGTCTATTCCGATAGATGGCGCAAGCCATCAGCAACTTTCAGTTGCACGTTAAGGAAATGCCCCTTTTTTCATAATTATGCACCTTATCCCAGTACAATATCACATTTGTACTATTTTTTTCACATTGTGTCGCGGTCTAACGCAATTCTGGCCTTAACTACCCGTTTCATGATTTTTCAGGATGCCTTGAATGACCAGTTTTTTGGCCGTTGAGTTACAGCTTGCACCACGCTGATGAGGGCCAACAGCCCGAAACGCGTCCGTGGTTAGCTTTTCTTGATTAATCAAGAAACGGTATTTGGCCAATTCTGGAATAATTAAAAATCAACGAGAATAGTTGATATTTATTCCGATAGATGGCGCAAGCCATCAGCAACTTTCAGTTGCACGATAAGGATATGCCCCTTTTTTCATAGTCTCTTCTGTTTTTATTATAAACAAGAAAACATAAAGTCTTATGTTTTTTATTAAAACTAGAACAACATATAGTATTTTAAGAAAAAAAAAAAGGCATTTCCTGATCGTGCAACTGAAAGTTGCTGATGGCTTGCGCCATCTATCGGAATAAATATCAACTAATCCTTGATTTTTAATTATTCCAGAATTGGCCAAATACCCATTCTTGATTAATCAAGAAAAGCTAACCATGAACGCGTTTCGGGCTGTTGGCCCTCGCCAGCGTGGTGCAAGCTGTACCTCAACGATCAAAAAGGCTGGTCTTTGGGGCATCCTGAGAAACTATGAAACAGGTATTTAGGCCGGAAGGGCGTGAGAACGCCAATCAATGTGAACAATAGAACTAAAGTAAATTTGTACTTGGATCAGGTACATAAATTAAGAAAAAAAGGCATTTCCTGATTCTGGAATAATTAAAAAATCAACGATTAGTTGATATTTATTCCGATTGATGGCGCAAGCCATCAGCAACTTTCAGTTGCACGATCAGGAAATACCTTTTTTCTTAATTTATCTACCTGATCCAAGTACAAATTCACTTTCGTACTATTTTTCATATTGGATTTTGTTATTATTACAAACTACAACAACATAAAGCCTTATAATACTTGATAGCTTGCGTCATCGGAATAAATATCAACTATTCGTTGATTTTTTAAAAGTCTGAATATTGTTGCACCAATTTTAATGCGTCCTACATTTATTCAAAAAAATTTTAAATTTTCTCAATAGTATTATATATATATTATATAATCTGAAAAATCAAATATTTCTATATTTTTAAAAATATATATTTTATTTTTGTTCATTGATTTTTCTACTTTTTGTTATCATCGTTTTCAGAATGACTTTCAGTTTTGGCGCCTGATGCCAAACGGCGTTTTATTCATTTATTCGTGTACTCCTGTAGAAGGGCAGAGATGCCCAAAAGTTTGAGATTGCTTCAATACATTTATTCAAAATATTCTATGATATTTAATATATTTATTTAAAACAGATTATTTAGAGATTATCCTCAATCCTTTTTATAGTTTCATTCCTTTTGTAATATTTTATTGTACATATATCTTGATTGGTTATTGGAGTGAGAGAGGACCTAGAGGAAGACTGCGGATCACGACCTACGAGGAAGATAACGAATAAATAAACACAATAACTTTAAAAGGTAATTTATTTTTATTTACTTTTATTTATTTACTTGCTTTGAATATGGAAACCTGCTCGGGAAACGTGTATAACACCATGAAGGAAGAAACCAAGGTCGACGACCCTGCAAAGCTGCAACAATATTGACCAAATATAATTTCTTGATCACTCAAGGAAAACCAATCACATACATGTTTCAGGTTATTGGTTCTCGTCAAATGGCGCAAGCCATCAGCAACTTTCAGTTACTCAATCAGTAGATATCTTTTTCTAAATATTACCATTTGATCCTTTACAATTTCACTTTTGTCCTATTTTTTTTTTAAATGAAGCTTTCTGGTTTTAACAAATTAAAAAATGTCTGCTCTAATAGTTGTATTAAATCCTAAATATAATTTTTAAAATATAAATATACAATCAAATATTATTCACTGAGAAAGTAAAAAAAAAAGTCACAATAAACGATAGTTTATTATAATCATTATCATCGCTAAATTTTTTCTTTTTCTTTTTTTAATTTTTAAAAGACAAAATTATACAGCCACACTAAATGAAAGATGATAAAAATATTTGGAAAATGTTTCATCTTCTGTTTAGTGACAGTAGAAATCCGTCTTAAAAAAAAAAACACTAACAAAACAATCAATGCCGATATAATGATGATATGTCTCCACTTTTCACAGATAAATGATGCGACGTGTTTTCACATAACGAAAATTTGTTATTTTACACGAAAATTTCACCTAAATATATTATTAAAGAAGAGATAAAAATGACCTACTGTCGATTTTATATACAGTAGAACCTTTATATAAAGGACAACACTAAGTTACAGACCTAAAATGTTCTTTAGTGAGAGGTGTCTTATCACCAGAGAGCAACTAATTGGTAAAAATGATAATTTTGGTGTTGAAAACTCTATTGAGGTGTCTGCTAGTGGGAGCGTTCGCTCTCTCTCATGGCAATAGCCCATGTCGGGGAGATCTGTCCGACTTCAGGACGTGACATCATACCAGACGACCCTCAGTGGGATTCGTCTGATGAAAATAATATTTAATTTTACTTTATTCTCTCCTATTAACCATATATTATATTAAATGGACATTGAAATAAAGTAGTTTCAATCTCAATCTCTCTCTCTCTTCGCTTGAACACAAGAAAATTCTGTGCGAATTCCTCAACATTGCCATTGAGAATGTTGGGGACAAAGACTACACAATAAGTAAGGGCCTGATCACACTCAGGGCGGTTTGTAGCCCCTGATAAGATCCAGAAGTCCCTTCAGAGAAGTCTGGTGTAAATATTTTCTATATTTATTACAATACTGTATTTTAATTTTTCTCTAAATTTACTATTTTACTATTGACTAGGAGTCAATACGTTTTTAATTGTCTCACTCTTTCTCTCTATCATCGGGCGGCCCCCGGACCTTCAGTCCTGGATCTTCGCGGTGGGTCTCGAGGACCATGCCATCACCATCTCCTCAGCGGCGAAGCACGCGATCTACGAAAAAAAAACGTAGATCGCGAAATGCGTGGTATCGCTGGAGACCCGTTGACGATCTTCCATCAAACTCTGCAGCGGTGGCAGAGACACCATGTACATATTCATTGTACATAGCATATATTTTATTGTATTTTTTTCCTTCTTTTTTTATATATTATTATTTTCATATCTACTTGAATAGTGCGGACTGTGCACTTTTGTCTATATTTTGACGGGATGTCAATAAAACTATGTTATTTGTCAATTTGTCTCTCTCATGGAGGTTCTACTGCACTAAAAAATTAACGAATTTAAGACCATATCATGTTTGAAACCAAGATTTTTCCAGTCCCAAATATAACTTTAGTATGAAAATTAATAGGATATACGATCAGTCGCTTTAAAGACTAAAATGTTTGCATTCAAATTGCGTAGTTTTGATAACTTGAATGTATTTTAAAAGCTTTTATTTAACTTGCCTCCATGTCTGTCCACAAATCTTTCAATCGATTTTTTTCCTATTCTCTTGCATTTTAACAATAAATTAGACGTTTGAAAGCGTTACCATAAAGAACAAAATCTAATGACAACTCAACAGTCAATTCTGACGACATTTTGAGACAATAATAAAATATTCTGTGATATCAGAGATGTCACATCCTCAATATAGGATAGTAAAAAAAAGATGGGCCATTGCCAGAATGAGGTATAACTGGTGGACAATTAGACAATTTAAACGGTTTTATTGATTCTTCCAATCAATTTTTACAAAGATGGAAAAAATATATAATAAAATAGTAAAAAAGGATATATAAAATGTAGGGGAATATATATAGTTGTGTATTTGTACAAATTTCTTCAGCAAGGAGACTGTTGGACAATTAGAGTCCCTGACTGGTGACATGTGATGACCAGGGACACCATTAGTAAGATGGGAAGATCCCAAGACATGATCTACATGTTTCAAGAAGAAGAAAAATACCTACAATCACATATATATAAGAAAGTTGAAAAAGAATAACAACCAACTTGTAAAAAAGAAAGAATAGGCATGATTTATATGTTTAAAGAAGATGAAAAATTATGTACATTCAAAATAAATTTGAAAAAATAGGACCCAACTTCTAAAAACGAAAGAATAAGCATGATTTATATGTTTCTAAGAGAAGAAATATTACCTACATTCATAAGAAAGTTTTAAAATAATAGCAACCAACCTTTGAAAATAAAGAAAATGCATGCTTTATATGTTTAAAGAAGATGAAAAATTATTTACATTGATAAGAAAGTTGAAAAATAACAACCACAACGTGTGAAAAAGACAGAATAAGCAAATTTTACATGGTTCTAAAAAAGAAATATTACCTACATTCATAAGAAAGTTGAAAAATAAGCAACCAACGCGTGAAAATAGAGAAAAAGCATGATTTATATGTTTCAAGAAGAAGAAAAATTATTTACATTCATAAGAAAGTTGAAAAAATAGCAACCAACTTGTAAAAAAGAAAGAATAAGCATGATTTACTTGGTTCAAATAGAAGACAAATTATTTACATTCATAAGAAAGTTGAAAAAATAGCATCCAAAGTGTAAAAAAAGACAGAATAAGCAAATTTTACATGGTTGAAGAAGAAGAAGAAAAATTGCCTACATTCATAAGTAAGTTGAAAAGAATAGCAACACACCAACTTGTAAAAAAGAAAGCGAGAATAAGTATGATTTACATGGATCAAATAGAAGGCAAATTATTTACATTAATGAGTAAGTTGAAAAATAACAACCACAACGTGTGAAAATAAATAATAAGCATGATTTATATGTTTTAAAAAGAAGAAAAATTATATTTAAATTCATAAGAGAGTTGAAAATAACAACCAACGTGTGAAAATAAATAATAAGCATGATTTATATCGTAAATATAGAGGCTGCCTGGCCGGAATTCATAGTTCTTCAAATTAAAGATATTTTGGCCAGTGAATCTTTTTGTCGAAACGTCGAGACAATAAAAAAGATTTACTGGTCGAAGTGTCTTTAATTTGAAGAACCATGATTTACATGTTTTGACAAAATCGATAAGGAATCTAGGATTTGGTTTCTTTTTACATTTTTTTCTCGAGATTTCAGGCTAATATGCCCTTCAAAATGGAGACCTAGATGTATTACTTCTAGCCAATCATAACACGCCATGGTTACAACATGGTTGAAGAAGAAGAAACATTTCCATGGATATGAAACCTGAAAAAAATGGCAATCAACTTGTAAAAGAAAGAAAGAAGAATGAAGATTTAAGAGGAAGAAGTGACTTACATGGTAGAAGAGGACATGACGCGACAATTGTGACAACAACGAGGGCGGGAAGGGACGCCAAATATATCCTGGGGAAAGTACACTATAAATATAACCTCGACCCCCCTCGGGCTTATTTTAAATTGGGATCTACATCTGGAAGGGAGAGTAGATCCTCGTGAACTACTTTACAAACTATTACATCACTACAACAGTGATAGTAGGTGCAAGTAATCAAACGGGGCCTAAGCATCTTGTATAAATGCCAAACAGATTCTATATGTGAAGATATTGTGATTTCGCAGTCACCATTCGGAAGAGATTAATAGAATCGCGGAATGTCAGATCCATTTGGATAAGGAAAGCGAAGACTTGAACGCGGCTGATTCCACACTCGTTTTTTCTGTAATACGCTAACCATGACGTATGCACGAAGGAACGTGTGGCCATTGGACATGTGTCGGACCTGGAGGCTGTTGTTGAATTCAGTGCTTCCTTTCACATTAAATTTTCCATTGCAGTAAGGGCAGTAGAAATTGTTTAATTTTTAAAAGAATCATACGGCGTCTATAATAGTTTCAAATTTTCAAACCAATAATATATTTATAAGAGAAACAATAGATGGCTATACTACAATAGTCATTATACAGAATACAATTAGTTAAACCCATTATGAAATAACATTTTGATAGTTATCTTGAACATGGTTGATAGGAATTTATTGATAATGGTTGAATGGTACATAAGAAGCTTTCCTTCCTTGACAAACAAGATTAATTGTCCAAGAGATTAATGGCTCATTTGAATATTATCATTATTCATCATAATAGAAAGATAAGAAACATACAGCTATTCATGTTAAGAAACTAATATTATGTCCATAGTTTACTTAAATACCATTTCTAAGATTCCACCCTTCAATGTAGCATATATAGACAGAATGATCCAATACAGTATTAGAGCTCTAAGAAGCGGTCTGGTAGATTAAATTGGTGAAAAGGCTGGGAGAGTTCACCACTGATGAGACAAGCCCTTCCAATATTTTTTCATCGCAGTAAGGACAGTAGAAGTTTGTTTCATATTTAAAAAGAAACATTCGTGCTTCCATTTCTTTTATATAGATGGCATGTTATCGCCTTATAATTAATTTGAATTATCTTTGAGAAAAAAAATCTCCTAATTGTGCAAATGAAAGATGGCTTGCGCCATCTGTCGGAATAATTATTGACTAATCGTTGATTTTCATTTATTCCAGAATTGGCCAAATACCGTTTCTTGATTTCGTGATTAATCAAGAAAAGGTATTTGGCCAATTCTGGAATAATTAAAAATCAACGAGAATAGTTGATATTTATTCCGATAGATGGCGCAAGTCATCAGCAATTTCACTTGTACGATAAGAAAAATCATTTTTTCTTATTTTATCAACCTGATCTAAGTACAATATTTCACTTTTCTATTATTTCTTAAAATAATTTATCTTTGTTAAAAATTAAGGGGAAATGATCAGAAAAATCATGGCTCCACCCTGGTTCATTCTGAACACAATCCTCAGGAATGATCTAAATATCGAAAAAATCAATGACTACATTATTAGACAATCATTTAAATTCTACGAAAAATCCGAAAAATTAGAAAACTCCACCTTTAAGGAAGCCACAAACTACATATGCGGAAAAAGGAAAATAAGAAATTTAAAACCTAGACAAATTCTCCATCAATTAAGCCAAAATGACGAAAAGTGGAAAAAAAGAAACAAACAAACCCACCTTGAATATCAAACAAGCCAGAAAAAACCTTCTCAAGACAATATCCCCAAGGACCTGAGAATCCGGACCCAACGACATCAATATAAATTATAATGGTAAATGAACCCCAGTACATAACCATCCCCCTCACTATATTGTAAATATGATGATCTAGGTTGCTCTTTTTGAGCGGCACCTAATAAAGTTATTTGGAGCTTGGAGCTTGGAATTAAAAGGAAAAAAAAAGTCAGTGGACGAGTGGGTAAAACCCTCGATTCCCGACAGCTATGAACCGGGATCGAATCCCGCATTGGTACTTTGTTTTAATATTTGAATCACATATTATTCATTGTTGTAAATATCATAAACTAGGTTGCTCTTTTTGAGTGGTACCTTGTAAAGTGATTTTGGAACAAGAAAGAAAGGAAAAATGAGGTTTAATTTTCATCTCCTCTACTAAATTCATAGTATCTTCGCCTCAATTTGTTGTTCATGTTGGCAACAAATACCTTGAGTCAAAATTTGCATCGAAACAGTTTTTTTGACAATTTGCTTCAATAGCCTTCGATTCTTTGCACAAGTTCAAACTCCACCTGTAAGTGCAAGTAATCAAACGATATTTTGACATTCTATAAATGTAAAATTCCAATTGTGCTCTATACATATGTAGACATGAGGTAAACTATTCACAAATTCATCATGATTACAATAGCCTATGCCATGTGTACATTACACATATGTATTATTGTACATTACACATACATTACACATGTATAATCATACTGGTCAGGAGGATGACGGCCATCCTTGCGTCAGCGAAGTGCCGAATTTATCGGTACTTCGTGCGGGTGGGACTGGGTGTTGGAATCGAGGATCCCCTCATCGCCTGGAAGGGGACACTTGTACGTTGTGGAAGACTCCCCGGCTGAAAATGTATTCTTGAAATATTAATTCTTCTCTCTTTAAATTATTATATAACGACATTTGAAAATATCCTGCATGTGTTTCTTTTAAACGAAAAATCGAAATTTATTTCAAGGAGAAATAACGATTATTTCTAACCTTAGGGATGAAGTATGAAAGAATGAATTGTGAAGAGTAATGATAAACGGAAAAATAAAAGTGTCCAGGGATGGGAAATTTTATTTTTATTGTTCCGTTTATCATTACTCTTCACAATTCATTCTTTCATACTTCATTCCTAAGGTTAGAAATAATCGTTATTTCTCCTTAAAAATAAATTTCGATTTTTCGTTTAAAAGAAACACATGCGGGATATTTTCAAATGTCGTTTTACAATCATAAGCCGCATTATATTGTATTATAAATTACTATATAAAAAGGTAAAATAGCCTAGCTGCGAAAGCATTAGACTTTAGAACCTGATGTCCCTGGTTCGAACACGCTTTTCGCTATCTTTTTATTTTCTCTAATTATTTTTGTGATCTTCATTTTGTAAATATTGACTGAGTTGTCAATAAATTTGTTTTAATTGTCATGTGTACATTCATAGACAAAACTTGAGGAAGTGGAAATTCTTTGATGTCGCCAGTTGTCTGTTTTAATTTAAGGAAGACAGAAGCTGTTCACACTTGATTATCTCGTGTGTCTTCAATAAAGTTCACTGTAATAATTTAATTCTGAACTGGAGTTCAGTGGTGGGGCGGAGTATGAAGAAGCCTGTAATGTAAATTTCTCTCTTTTTGCATTTTCATTCAGAAGATTTACATATTTGTAAATATAATTCTGTATATACTAAGATCAAAGAACTTGCGCATAAAATTAAATCCAAAAGACAAAAAACCTCTCGCAATCAGTATCTTTTATTATTACAAATAACGGACGCTAGCTTTCGAACAATTAGTTCTTCAACGGGCGTTCTTACAAAACGAAATCAGATTCTTATTAATATATAGAGGTAATAGAAAAAATAAATACAAATATTCGCTCAAAGATATGCTAAAAGGTAAATTAGAGAATTGAAAAATAATCAGATATGCAAAAATTTCTTTAAAACTAAATTAAGTTTAAAACTAAGTGGGGAAGGGGGGACATAGCAGAATTCGTTCTTCAAACTCTTTTAAAAAAGGCAGCGGAACTGTTCCGGGACTTCTATTCTTCTGTTTATGCTGTCTTTACAACCAGAAACCAAGGATTCCAAAATTAATCTTTCCCCTTTGTATCTGATGTTGTTGTAATGGCAGATGGGGTTTTCCAGATCAAAACTATGTCCTGTGTTTAACGTGTGTTGGTACAGAAGGGATCTGGGGTCTTTTGAGCTGATATTATATTTGTGTTCTTTGATTCGGTTTTCGATTTTTCTGCCTGTTTCTCCTACATAAACGGATTCACAATCGTTGCAGGCAACCGAATAGATCGCGTTGCTTTTATGTTGAACATCATGTTTAACTCCTGGTTTGGTAATGGGGTTCCTCAGTATATGTCCTGTTGTGCTTGTGCTACGATAAGTGAACTGGATTCCATATTTCCTCAAATCATGGGCTATTCGCTGATTGGTAGGGGAGGAATCTATAAAACCCCTGGTTCTATTGACTGTGAGGGTAACCTTTTTGAACGGGATGAATGTATGTTTTCTTATAAAGTCTAGTGGGTATCCAAATGTTCGTGGATTATTGTAAATATTCTCTTTTTCTTTTTCTTTTAAAGCTCGAAGGGAACAATGGGTATGGAGTCTCTTAGTTAGGGTTTTGTCAACTGATATTTTGTAAGAGACTGGACTGTAGGAGTTAAACGGGATATATGATGGTTTGGCGGTGTCTTTGTAATAGACAGTTGTTTGAAAACTATTCCTATTTCTAAAAATGAGGGCATCCAGATATGGTAAGGTGTGGTTTTCTTCTCTTTCTATTGTGAACTTAATTTCTGGGTGGTAACTGTTAAGGGTGTCAAGGATGGCTTGGTCCGCTCCTAGGTGATATTCACAATATATATCATCAATATATCGTCGCCATTTCTTAATCCCCAGATTTTCTCGACTGTTAATCCAGCCATCTATTGTCAGTAGAACAATTTCTGCTACTGTAAGGGAAAGGGGGCTACCCATGGGTGACCCCTTAATCTGCCTGTAAATCTGGTTCTGATATGTAAAATTATTAATGGAGAGGCAAGACTTGACCATGGTACAAATTGTATCAATATTGTCAAGTTCTGCCTTCACAAGTATCTCCCGTAGGTTGCTGATTATGAGATCATGAGGGAGGCAGAGGAAGAGGGATTTCACATCGAAGGAACAAATCCTACTGTGAGGGTCGGGTATAGATCTTCTGATATCACCTATAAAATCTGCTATGTTGTTAATTGAGTAGATGTTCCGTGAACGGACATGGGGCGACAAAAGTGAAGACAAAAAACGAGATACCACTATAGCCGGCGAAAGGTGGTAAGCGACTATTGGTCTTAATGGGATATCTTCCTTGTGTAACTTCGGAAGGCCATATATGTAAGGAATATCTGTGTTATTGTTTATGAATGACTAGTATTGTTCATCAGTAATATTTTTGTTCTTCTTGAGAGATGCTAACGTTTTCTTGAAAAGAGCTATGGATTTAGAATTTTCGGCTTTAGATATGGGTTCAAAAATCTCATTGTCTTCCAATGTTGTCTCCATCTTATTCTGGTAATCCAATCTGTTCATAATGACCGTACTACCTCCCTTGTCTGCTCTGCAAACCACCAATTCCTTATTGTTTTTTATGTTTTTAATCGCTTGCAAAAATTGTTTCTTAGGTTTTATATCAAATGTACCCCTTCTATTAATTTTAGCGGCGACTATGTTCCTTATCTCTGATTTCTGTACATGGTTGAAAGTTTGGATTACAGATTCGATTGAACCAATGGTTCTGAAAGGGTCAGTTTCGGTCGGTATTCTGTTTTTTTATGCCATTTCGTAGTAAATTCTCTTCTGATGGGGAAAAAACATGATCGGTGAGGTTAACTATTGTATTTCCTAAAGTATCTGCTGGAAAATTATATTTCTTTTCCCAAAACCGGAATTTATCATGATGTTTATTGGATATTTTTTTTTCCGAGATTCTGTGATTCAACTGCTCTTGTGATGTTTATAAGTAATTCTGCCATGGCTTTCCTTGATAGTGTACTCGATAATAGGGAAATTAGTTCTTTAATTGTTTTACCAAGAAATCTTATCATGGAGTGACACCCTTTGATCCTCGCCTTAAGTAGATCTTTTCTAAGATTCTCTATCTTCCGTTCAGAAAAAACATTCCCAACCGGATCTCTAATTCTGAGGGAAGGGGGATGTGAATTTTATTCCCCCTTCCCTCAGAATCTCAGAATATCCAATAAACATCATGAAAATTCCGGTTTTGGGAAAAGAAATATAATTTTCCAGCAGATACTTTAGGAAATACAATAGTTAACCTCACCGATCATGTTTTTTCCCCATCAGAAGAGAATTTACTACGAAATGGCCTAAAAAACAGAATACCGACCGAAACTAACCCTTTCAGAACCATTGGTTCAATCGAATCTGTAATCCAAACTTTCAACCATGTACAGAAATCAGAGATAAGGAACATAGTCGCCGCTAAAATTAATAGAAGGGGTACATTTGATATAAAACCTAAGAAACAATTTTTGCAAGCGATTAAAAACATAAAAAAAAAACAATAAGGAATTGGTGGTTTGCAGAGCAGACAAGGGAGGTAGTACGGTCATTATGAACAGATTGGATTACCAGAATAAGATGGAGACAACATTGGAAGACAATGAGATTTTTGAACCCATATCTAAAGCCGAAAATTCTAAATCCATAGCTCTTTTTAAGAAAACGTTAGCATCTCTCAAGAAGAACAAAAATATTACTGATGAACAATACTAGTCATTCATAAACAATAACACAGATATTCCTTACATATATGGCCTTCCGAAGTTACACAAGGAAGATATCCCATTAAGACCAATAGTCGCTTACCACCTTTCGCCGGCTATAGTGGTATCTCGTTTTTTGTCTTCACTTTTGTCGCCCCATGTCCGTTCACGGAACATCTACTCAATTAACAACATAGCAGATTTTATAGGTGATATCAGAAGATCTATACCCGACCCTCACAGTAGGATTTGTTCCTTCGATGTGAAATCCCTCTTCCTCTGCCTCCCTCATGATCTCATAATCAGCAACCTACGGGAGATACTTGTGAAGGCAGAACTTGACAATATTGATACAATTTGTACCATGGTCAAGTCTTGCCTCTCCATTAATAATTTTACATATCAGAACCAGATTTACAGGCAGATTAAGGGGTCACCCATGGGTAGCCCCCTTTCCCTTACAGTAGCAGAAATTGTTCTACTGACAATAGATGGCTGGATTAACAGTCGAGAAAATCTGGGGATTAAGAAATGGCGACGATATATTGATGATATATATTGTGAATATCACCTAGGAGCGGACCAAGCCATCCTTGACACCCTTAACAGTTACCACCCAGAAATTAAGTTCACAATAGAAAGAGAAGAAAACCACACCTTACCATATCTGGATGCCCTCATTTTTAGAAATAGGAATAGTTTTCAAACAACTGTCTATTACAAAGACACCGCCAAACCATCATATATCCCGTTTAACTCCTACAGTCCAGTCTCTTACAAAATATCAGTTGACAAAACCCTAACTAAGAGACTCCATACCCATTGTTCCCTTCGAGCTTTAAAAGAAAAAGAAAAAGAGAATATTTACAATAATCCACGAACATTTGGATACCCACTAGACTTTATAAGAAAACATACATTCATCCCGTTCAAAAAGGTTACCCTCACAGTCAATAGAACCAGGGGTTTTATAGATTCCTCCCCTACCAATCAGCGAATAGCCCATGATTTGAGGAAATATGGAATCCAGTTCACTTATCGTAGCACAAGCACAACAGGACATATACTGAGGAACCCCATTACCAAACCAGGAGTTAAACATGATGTTCAACATAAAAGCAACGCGATCTATTCGGTTGCCTGCAACGATTGTGAATCCGTTTATGTAGGAGAAACAGGCAGAAAAATCGAAAACCGAATCAAAGAACACAAATATAATATCAGCTCAAAAGACCCCAGATCCCTTCTGTACCAACACACGTTAAACACAGGACATAGTTTTGATCTGGAAAACCCCATCTGCCATTACAACAACATCAGATACAAAGGGGAAAGATTAATTTTGGAATCCTTGGTTTCTGGTTGTAAAGACAGCATAAACAGAAGAATAGAAGTCCCGGAACAGTTCCGCTGCCTTTTTTAAAAGAGTTTGAAGAACGAATTCTGCTATGTCCCCCCTTCCCCACTTAGTTTTAAACTTAATTTAGTTTTAAAGAAATTTTTGCATATCTGATTATTTTTCAATTCTCTAATTTACCTTTTAGCATATCTTTGAGCGAATATTTGTATTTATTTTTTCTATTACCTCTATATATTAATAAGAATCTGATTTCGTTTTGTAAGAACGCCCGTTGAAGAACTAATTGTTCGAAAGCTAGCGTCTGTTATTTGTAATAATAAAAGATACTGATTGCGAGAGGTTTTTTGTCTTTTGGATTTAATTCTGTATATAAGGATGTGTAAGTTTAATAAAGGTGTGTCGGTTATAAATCGGGTGTTGGTGAATTATTAGTGTCATCAGGGTAGCCTTTTTGGTGTTGTGTAACGTCAGAACTGTTCCAAGAGCTGTGTGTACCCGGAGACAATATTTCTTGCGTCGTCCCATCTCACTGGGAGACAGAGGCTGTTTACACTTGGTTATCTCGTGTGTCTTCAATATAGGTCACTGTAATATCTTTCAGAGTTATTGTCTGAATCCCGATATACATGCTAAAAGGTACAACTTCCTTAAGTTGTGTCCATGAGTGTATATTGGTTATCTCGTGTGTCTTCAATATAGGTCACTGTAATATCTTTCAGAGTTATTGTCTGAATCCCGATATACATGCTAAAAGGTACAACTTCCTTAAGTTTTATCCATGTGTTGCGGGCACTTTTAAGGAAGCAAATAGGCTTCGGTTGGAGACCAGAAAAACTCTGGCAAGAAGATACACTGCCACAACTATTTAGATAAGGCCAGACATATCCAGGATGCGGCAAGCTTTCCGAGCTTAGTAAGTGAGGCAGTGATCGTATCCGAAATATATATTCTGAATATGGTAGAATGTCGAAAGTTTGACTGTTCTTTTGGTGATAATGCTGGTAGAACGTTGTTTTTGAAGATTCTGACGTCAAAGTACCAGAGAGATATTTATAACCTAGTTTCCTGGAGAGAACACCAACTACCGGGGGGAAATGGAAGTACAAGGAAACCTTGAAATAAATATAAACATCTCACCACTCTACGTGAAAGTTATAAAAATAGACAGAACAATGCCAAGAATACATATTAGAACATCTAAATATTATCTCTCTCCACCAAATTATTTTAAATTTCATTTCAACACACAAAACGCGATATCCCGACTGGGAATAATTGCGTCGATTTACATTTTTAAACAGGAGCAGTTATAAACATATTGTAACAAAGTATTCATTAATTTTATTATTTTATTAATATTTTTATTGCTACTCTCTAAATTTCCCTCGTGTCTCATCTTTTGTATACCATTCATAGTTTGTCCTTGCCTTGTTACGGCCACTTTCTGGCAGATCTAGCGCTCTGGCATAGAGATCTAGATCCAACTTGTCCTCACTGCCGGGAAGAGTCACAGACTGTGGATCACCTCCTCTTCTCCTGTCCAGATTTTATGCTACACAGGCTACAGACAGCCCTTCTGCTTGGAGTACAAGACTTCAGCCCGACAGCCCTGCCCCTACTTCCTGACTCAGCCTGGAACTACCTGGTTACCTGGTTCACCTCAGCAATTCTGTTACATTTGTTGGGAATTAACTTTCAAAGTTCAAAGGCGAAACTTTACACCGCTCATCAAAAAGTGCTATCAACTTTATTTTGGCTGTAAATTCGGTGACCAAGATAAGACTTGGGCTTCTCATCATTGTTGTGAAATTTGTGCTCGACGTCTTACAGGGTGGATTAAAGGTGAACGTCATATGCCTTTTGCGGTTCCAATGATATGGAGGGAACCTAAAGACCATTCTTCAGACTGTTATTTTTGTTTGACAAAGACTACAGGTATTACATCCAAATCAAAACATACAGTTAAATATCCAGATTTGCCTTCTGCTATGAGACCGGTTCCTCATAGTGATATTTTACCTGTGCCACAGCCTCCTGAAAATGTAATATTTAGTGACGATGATTCAGATAGACGAGAGCAACAGTCGGATGACACAAATTTTGAAGCAGGTGCTTCATCTGAACCTCATTTGTTAACCCAAGGAGATTTGAACGACCTCGTACGTGATTTAGATTTATCCAAATAACAGAGTGAACTTTTAGGCTCTAGGTTAAAAGGCTGGAATCTGCAGCATAAAGGTACAAAAGTATGCTTTTTTCGCAAGCGTCAAGATGAATTTCAAGACTTCTTTTCACAAGAGAATGATTTAGTATATTGCAATGATGTTGTTAGTCTAATGGAAGCGCTTGGTCATGACCATGATACAGAAGAGGGGCGTTTATTAGTTGATTCTTCAAAATTTAGTTTGAAAGCTGTTCTCCTTCACAACGGAAATAAGTTCCCATCAGTGCCAATAGCACATGCATCCAACATGAAAGAGACTTACGAAAACATGAAACTGCTTTTGAAAAAAGATAGAATATGGAAGATACGGTTGGAAAATATGCAGCGATTTGAAAGTCATTGCTCTCTTGCGTGGATTACAGCTTGGATATACAAAATTCTGTTGTTTTCTGTGTGAGTGGGATAGCAGAGATAGGGAAAGGCATTACATTAATAAAAGCTGTCCAAACCGTGAAATCTTTACTCCAGGGCATAAAAATGTTGTAAAACCTCCCCTGATCGATTCAGAAAATATTTACTTACCACCATTACATATTAAACTGGGATTAATGAAGAACTTTGTCAAGGCAATGGATCGAAATGCCAGTGGATTTGCCTACCTAAAACAAAAATGTTCTAGCATAAGTGATGCGAAAATTAAAGAAGGCATTTTCGTTGGACCTCAGATTCGAGAATTTCTGCAGGATGGAAATTTTCAAAATAGTTTGAATGAAGTTGAAGCAGCAGCATGCAATTCCTTTAGAAACGTTTGCAAGAACTTCTTAGGAAGTGTCAAGGTTGAAAATTACCGAGACATAGTTAAGGATCTGTTGCTTTCCTACAAGGCACTAGGATGTAACATGTCTCTCAAGATCCATTTCCTGCATTCACATCTGGATTTATTTCCAAACAATCTTGGCGCAGTTAGCGATTAGCATGGTGAGAGGTTTCATCAAGATATATCAAGCATGGAGAAGCGGTACCAAGGTAAATGGAGTCCCGGTATGCTTGCTGACTACTGCTGGACACTCAAGAGGGATGTACCACAAGCAAAGTATAGAATAAAATCCACTGTCACTACTTTTCAATAAAATAAATATATTTCGTTCATATAGGCCTATATATATTTTTAAAAAATCCAAATTTCAAGTAGGTGTATCTCAAAGATCTTGCGTGATAGAAAAAAACTAATGGTATATTTGGAATCAGCACAAAGAGTTAAATTTAGATAAGATATTGTTTCTTTTGGGACAAATAAAAATAATTTTTGATAAACCAGTGTAATGTAATAAGGTTTATGCAAAAATACTTATGTAATATTTTTTGCATTTTTTGCTGTATTTATCCCAATACCAAAAAAAAAAAGGCTGTCACGCAAAACCCATGGGTGATAGAAAATTTCTGATTAGATTTTTGAGTTCAGAATGAAAAGTTACACTAGAAATACCATCAGGTTCTCTTGGGCAAAAATGTTGTTGACCAGTGTAACACGAGGCTGTGGATAGAATTCCAAGTGAATAGTGTTTGTAGTGAATAGAAGAGGTAACAAGCGGCCACTTCGAAATACTGCAAGATATCAATAAATAAGTTTGATCCAAGATAAGCCCTTCGTAATTAATGTATCTCATATGAATTGCTTCATCCTTCGATAGATAGAAAGTCTATAGAGTTCCTAGAAACGACCAATTGTTGCCATTGCCGGCCCAGCGCCCGCCGGGGAAGCCTCTATGAACCTCGGGTCTGACTACCTCCTGGTGAAAACTTGTTCTGTCACGACAACTGGCCATAGGTATGCCACCTAGGCCATGGTTTAGCGATGACGATTTGACTATGGGTCATTTTTTAGCCGAGCTGGCGATTGGTCTTAGGCATATCTACTGTTGGTCGTCTTGGCAGGATTCATGACGTCAGGGGTTGATCAGATCGCCAGAGGTAAAATGGCTTCCCCAAATTTTAAAATAAAAAATAGAACTCTACGATTTCAATTATGTGTGTATTGTGAGTGGTTTAGTGGTGTGTACATTTGTGAGTGGTATATTGGTGTGTACATTTGTGAGTGGTATATTGGTGTGTGCATTTGTGAGTGGTATATTGGTGTGTGCATTTGTGAGTGGTATATTGGCCTGTAATTGTGAAATTGTATGTGTATAGAGAGCCTGTTGTGAATATATATTGAGAATGTAAAAGGGGCTATATATCGGAAAGGTAATTAGAGTGTAAATTATAAAAAACAATAAGGTCGATATAAAATACAGTAACAGTAAGTAAGTAAGTAACAAGTGGTTACAACACAACAACATATTGAGCCATCACACGAGAGAGAGACGTGCCGAGTGCAGTTAAACTCTAGACACCGTAGTCGCCCAAATACACTGTTCAGAAAAGCCACAGATAGTTGATCATCTTCTCTTCAGCTGTCCAGCATTCCTAAGACATAGGATACAAACAGCTATCCTACTTGGACTGACCCGCCTCAATCCTACATCTATGGCCAACCTTCCTCAAAAATCTTGCGTGATAGAAAAAAAACTAATGGTATATTTGGAATCAGCACAAAGAGTTATATTTTGATAAGATGCTGTTTCTTTTGGAACAAAGAAAAATAATTTTTGATAAACCAGTGTAATGTGATAAGGTTTATGTAAAAATGCTTACGTAATATTTTTTGCATTTTTTCCTGTATTTATCCCAATACCAAAAAAAAAAAAGGCTGTCACGCAAAAAACATGGGTGATGGAAAATTTCTGATTAGATTTTTGAGTTCAGCATGAAAGGTTACACTAGAAACGCCATCAGGTTCTCTTGGGCAAAAATGTTGTTGACCAATGTAATTTAACTTTTTCCAACCTCACCTGGTACAGGCCATGATAATCATGGTGGGTAGTTAGCGCTGTTTTCACTGTAAGTACACCACATGTCTACACATATGTACAAAGTAGTTCGACTTTGCACTTACAAATATGCCAGAACCCTAAACACCATATAATTTAACTTCTTCCAAGTTCACGTGGTACAGACCATGATAATCATAGTGGGTAGTTAGCGACTGTTTTCACTGTAAGTACACCATATGTCTCTACATATGTACAAAGCAGTTCGACTTTTGTACTTACAAATATGCCAGAACCCCAAAAATCATATAATTTAACTTCTTTCAAGTTCACGTGGTACAGACCATGATAATCATGGTGGGTAGTTAGCGACTGTTTTTACTGTAAGTACACCACATGTCTACACATATGTACAAAGCAGTTCGACTTTGCACTTACAAATATGCCAGAACCCCGAACACCATATAATTTAACTTCTTTCAAGATCACGTGGTACAGACCATGATAATCATGGTGGATAGTTAGAGACTGTTTTCACTGTAAGTACACCACATGTCTACACATATGTACAAAGCAGTTCGACTTTGCACTTAAAAATATGCCAGAACCCCAAACACCATATAATTTAACTTCTTTCAAGATCACGTGGTACAGACCATGATAATCATGGTGGGTAGTTCACTGTAAGTACACCACATGTCTACACATATGTACAAAGCAGTTCGACTTTGCACTTACAAATATGCCAAAACCCCAAACACCATATAATTTAACTTCTTCCAAGTTCACGTGGTACAGACCATGATAATCATGGTGGGTAGTTCACTGTAAGTACACCACATGTCTACACATATGTACAAAGCAGTTCGACTTTGCACTTACAAATATGCCAGAACCCCAAACACCATATAATTTAACTTCTTCCAAGTTCACGTGGTACAGACCATGATAATCATGGTGGGTAGTTCACTGTAAGTACACCACATGTCTACACATATGTACAAAGCAGTTCGACTTTTGTACTTAAAAGTGTGGCTGAATTCAGTTTGGTTAGTTGTATTCACCAATGAGGAGTAAATATGTAAGAATTGGGGGTCATTGAAGCAATTATTTTATTAAGAAAAAAGTGTCCAATGCGGGATTCGATCCCAGGTCGTAACTGACTACAACCGACGGTTTTGACCATTCTACCACCGGCCCCCTACTATTTGAAATGAATAGAACACATATAAACAGTATTAGATCTCCCCAATGAGAGATAAAGAAGAGTTGAACAAGTAGAATCATATGGTAGACTTTTATAAAAAGCAAAGTACGCCTCTCCCGTCAAAATAAACGTTAAAGCTAGATATAATCTATTTGACGTTTATTTTGACGTGAGAGGTGCCCTTTGCTTTTATAGATTAATTTTCTCCAGGAAAATTTTACCATCTATATTTTAGCCATAGATTTAGCCTAGCCACTTTACCAGCTAAACACTTCTTTGGTAGATTGTGAAGATTTCATTAGATCCCTTGTGGGTATCATGTAATCCCTTGTAATCCCTTGTGATCACTTGTGGATCTCATGGAATAAAGTCTGCCCTAGATTGAAGAGGGCCATTATCCCGAAACTATGGTCTCCAGGTGGACGTTTCTCAGTTTGTCAAAGTTGGTGTTGTGGCTTTGTCACCGACCCGAGGCCGCTAGTTTGAGGCGACGGTCAATAGATGGCGTCTAGTTTTGACGTTTATTTTGACGGGAGAGGCGACCTTAGCTTTTATAGATAAATTTCCTCCCGGAAAAATTTCCATCTAAATTTTAGCCATAGATTTGGCCTAGCCACTTTACCAGCTAAACATCTCTTTGGAAGATTGTGAAGATTCCATTAGATCCGTTGTGGATCTCATGGAATAAAACTGCCCTAGACTGACGAGGGCCATCAGCCTGAAACCATGGTCTCTAGGTGGACGCTTCTCAGTTTACCAAAGCTGGTGTTGTGGCTTTGTCATCGACCCGAGGCCGCTAGTTTGAGGCGAAGGTTAATAGATAGCGTCTAGTTTTGACGTTTATTTTAATGGGAGAGACGCCCTTTGCTTTAATAAATCAATTTTCTCCCGGCAAAATTTTCATCTATGGTAGCCTTTGTGAAGTATTGATAAAAAAAAAAAAAGAAAGTGATGAAACGAAACTCTATCTACGTCACCATACGATACTTAGCAACTACTTCCTTGAAACAAAACAATCAAGTCTCTTCGAAATCATTTCCTCTTTGTAACCTTGCCAAGGTTTTCTGTGTAAAAGTTATGTAAGAATTATTCTGAGGAAATTCAATCAACCGACAATAAATTTGGAAAAAGAGGTCAAATCAGAAACACCAAATTGTTCCTGCGGAGAAACTGAACAAACTGCTCTTCACCTTATCTACCCGGCTGTGATATTTTTTCTTATTTATTCTTTTGTCTGATGATGGTAACAATGCTGTTGTCGAAATGTCACGCACTATTAAATTATTTGGATTAGGTCTTAATTTCTTGTATCTATAATCCAAATTGTCCTTTATCATTTATCAGACAAATGTTCTGTTACACAGGGCAATAGGGAAAATTCTGTCCATTGGATTTTAAGGGGATACCTCTAACAAACCAGATAACAAAATCCACATACCAAATTAAAAGTAATATTATTAACATATAATCTTTCTCCATTTTTTTATTTCCCACTTTCATAGGTTTCTCCGTCTTGTAACCCCAAGGAGAATCCTCTGTAAGACCTGTGTGTCTTAATAAAGGTTTTTGTGTGTGTGTAATATTATTAACTTCGCCTTTGCCGGTCCCAAGCCCGGATGAAAAAGGAGGAGGGAGAGCAGTAACAAGCTCATTAAAAAACCTGGGTTCCGCTGGCCCGGCTGATAGTACCCTGTAAGGATTCCAGGGATACAGGATGAGCAGCGTTTGTACTCCATGTTAGGATCGGCTGTACATGGTGTCTGTTCCTCATGTCAGAGGCGGCCATTTATTTTAGAGCTAAGTTGGCCTGCCACTGAGTAGTGCTTCCAGTCTTAATGACAAAGGCAGACGCATTCTGCTTCACCCAATTATGATGGAGACACCATCAAGGGTCACAACTTGATATCCTAATATGATTGAGTGGAGATAAGAAAGAAGAAGGAGACCTTATCTATGACTGTCCGAACTTTACAGAAGTGAGACATCGATTGTTCCCTGATCTAAATGATTTAACTTTCTTACATCAGCCACTTTGTCTATATAAATTTTATGAACTTTGTCGATTAAAATATATATGTGACAATATAGTGGTAATAATGTGGTGAGGAGAGAAATAATCACACGACGAGTTGGAAGAGGAATCTGGAAGCCATCCGAGAGAGAGAGGGAGAGCGAGAGATGTCCCCTGAACGACCGTCTTGTGTGGCCACCACCCCCCGACTGCTGTCCCAAAATAGTCCTCAGGTGTTGACGGGCGGGCCCCTTTTGCCGCCCCTTTGGAATGTCGTGATGTCTAAAGTGACTCCCTTTAGCTACCCATCTCTCTCTGGCTGACTCTAGGTTTGTTTTATTAATCCTGGAAGAGCATATATTATGACATATGCATGTAAATTTGTAAATATTTAATTCTAAGTTCTAATTTGTTTGTTGTTTTGTTTCCTCTGTAATAGGTGCAAATATTTCAATATCGCGTCTGGTTGTTTAATAAATTAATAAAACAAAATAAAGTTGGTAATTCAATAAATGAATGAGGTAGTGAGAAGCAGAGCTGGAGCTTTTGCGTTGTTCAAATTTTGGAAGACGGCTGAAGAGAAGAGGAGGCTATATACATAATCTATTTGATGTAAATAATTATATGCAAATAATCTATTTCAGGATTAGAATGACGAATCCGGTATGGGACTTTGATTCCAGTAAAAGGCTTGTTGTTGCTGTTGTATATAGTCACAGTGTAGAAAATACTATACCATACCTACTACATATAGGTTTCTCTCTGTATTCTTAGTTCTCTTCTCTTACTCTGTAAACTGGCGAATCCTATATAGGACGAGAGGTCCTCAATAAAGGCTTTTTGTTGTTTTGTAAATCAATAAAACAATCCCTTGTTACAATATTAAAGTGAAAACATCACAGGCTGCCAGGGAGAAGTTTCTTTTAAAAACATTTTGATTCAAATGTTTACTTTTCATTACCGAGAGTTAGAGATTTGAATAAATTTGTGTGGATATACACACAAAGCTTTTTATTAAGGTCATCAACTCTCTATAGAGGTTTCTTTCAACACGCTGACAAGGGCTAACAGCCTGAAACGCGTATGTGGTTAGCTTTTCTTGATTAATCAAGAATGGGTATTTGGCCAATTCTGGAATAATTAAAAATCACAATATATACAGGTTTCTTCTAAAACCGAGGTAAAACTAATTGAAGAAGGAAAAAAAGAAAATATTTACATAATTTGTATATAGTTCAGTAGTAAATGGAACATTTAGGTTTATATACATGGAGATTATTCATAGAGTCTGCCAAGGAATAAGAGTATGAGTGCGATCTATATTTATTGATAATAATCATGAAGATTATAGGTACTATCTTTCGATGTAACCCGAATCACTGAATACAAGAATACCTAAATTAATACAAAGCAATAACACGACATATATATGTAGGATCCTGTCGACTCTCTGTAAGGATCGGTGTGTATCCTATGTCGACTCTCTGTAGGATTGGGGTGTATATGATTGGATTGGTGATTGATGGCGCAGTCTTGGTCGAATGGTGGTTTTCCACAGGGGAAGAACGAGCACACCTGGATGGGATAGAAAATAAGACCTTAGCGAAAGGGAGAATGATGAGACTGGACTGGAGGTATTTGACCTTTCACATGATGGAGCGGACACTACCTTGGTTGGAGCCTTTGTTGAGCACACCTAGCTCGTAGCACGGTCACCTAACTTCTTTTTAACTTCTTGTCCAAGATCATCGTCATTAACTCTCTCGGCTTCTCATTGGTGGAGATCCTTCCACGTGCTCTCTGATGATTCGCTATCAGTTGGTCATGCTTAAAGGTGATTGGTTGTTGATTTGTCATGCTTAACTGTGATTGGCTTAGTACCTCCATTGTCGCCATGATTGCAATCCTCCAGGAAGAAGAAGGCCTTTGAACTTAAGTTTTATGGGTCCTGGGCAGTGACCTTTACTTCCTGGATGATGAAATCCTGTAAATTGTTCTCTTTCCCAATTCGCGAGGCCTTACTTTTATTAAACCTTTTGACGATACATTTTGCATAGATTGTGGTGGGGTTACATATTCCTATATACAGATTATCACATATATATATATAGCAAACGAAGACATTATAAGACGTAAATGTTTCTTTTCACTAATAAATCAAACTTCTACTGTCCTACTGCGATGAACAAAAATATTGGGAGGGATTGTCTCATCAGTGGTGAAACCCCCCGCCGGTTTCACCCATTTAATCTACCAGACCGCATCTTTAGAGCTCAATACTGTATTGGATCATTATGCTTATATATGCTACACTGAAGGCTTGAATCTTAGAAATGGTATTTAAGCAAACTAGTTTGGAATATTAGTTTCATACATGGATTAGTATGATAGGTCTAAGAAGAGAAAACAAAAAGATAAAATAATAATTAACATCAAGTCTTGAGCAGATCAAAGCCTAACCAGAAGAATGGCGAAATACAGCGAGGAATGGTGTCATTGTGTCCTGAAGAAATGGAGGACTCACTTAGAAATCACGATTCAATAAACCTCTAATGAGCGACCTATGTAATAAGCGACCACCTCTCTAAGCAACCCCTTTTGTCGAATACAAAATTTGTCACTTTCTAATCCAAACATCGATAAATGACCATTTATAGATGAAACTAAGACTATCCATGCTTTTGGATGGTTTCTCATGGAAGGTTCTACTGTATACAAACATAGGAATCCGTTATTATAGTGCTACAATCACCAAGGATACTTTCACTATGGATCGATAAAAAATCGTTTATTTTACCTATCATATTCAGAAAGTTAAAAATCTCTTCAATAAATATATAAATTAACACAAAGCAAAAAACGCGGCATCTATACATAAAAAATGAAAGGATTTAAAAGCATGAATGTTTCTTTTATATAAAATACAAACTTCTACTGTCCTTACTGCGATGAAAAATATATTGGGAGGGCTTGGCTCATCAGTGGTGAACCCTCCCAGCGGTTTCGCCAATTTAATCCACCAGACCGCTTCTAAGAGCTCTAATAGTGTATTGGACGATTCTGCTTATATACGCAGCACTGAAGGATGGAATTTCAGAAATGGTGTTCAAGAAAATTATGGACATAAGCTTATAGGACAGTAGAATTACATTCAAATATTTGCATCGAGCAATGCTCTTCCGCAAACAATAAAGACAAGGTCAGTTAGGCATAAATTAACACAAAGCAATAACGCGCCATCTATACATATAAGATGAATGGATATAATTTTCGTGCTTTTAAATCCTTTCATTTTAAATATATAAATAATATACAAAACGGCTTTCGAAGGTGAGTCTTATTTTATATTCATCTCAAGTTTTCGGATATCACAAACTTTTCTACAGGAATATATGATTTTTTAGTTTCTTTTACCTAATAGTTCCATAAAGAGAAAATCCCCTGTAATACAAGTATAAGTATATTATAATATTATAAGTAATTATAAGTACAGTTAAACCTGTCTATAACGCCCCCTCTTGGAACTCACCAAAATAGGGTTCATATTATTCATTGTAAATAACATAAGCTAGGTTTCTCGTTTTGAGCTGTACCTAATAAAGTTATTTTGTAACACAAGGGTCAAGTATTGGAAGTCGGTGGACAAGTTGTTGAAAACATCGATTCCCGAGAGCCATGAACTGGGATCGAATCCCGTATTGGACACTTTTTTTCTGTGAAGAGCCTGTTCATATTTCTCATGTAAATAACATAAGATATGTTGCTCTTTTTGAGCGGTACCTAATAAAGTTAGAACAGGAAGCCAATACGGCTAGTTAACTTAAAAACAAATTGTTTTAATATTTTAGCGATTCTCTATTTATATTCAGTCTAAATTGCCCCGTCTTCCAAGAGTATAGAATAAACAATGGACTAAATGTATCAAACCCTCATTTTGCAGATTTATTTTGAATTTTATAAAAAACTACTAAATTCTATTGGAACGCTTTTATTTAGAAATTAACTCTTTTTATTATTGTTTTAATTGAATAATTCCCTAATATCTAGTATATTTTCATTCTAAAATATTCGTTAAAACTTTCTTCTGTAAATTGTTTTTCTTGAATACACACAATACGATTTGATTTTATTTAGCTAAATTTGCTTATCAACCCTTTGTACATATATCGTGTTGATATTTTTTCTCTTTTTCATCTAACTAACTTGCATACTAATTCGGTACATATTTCAAATATCTTTCTTTATTTTCTTTTCAATGTTTTGTTTATCTTTAAAGTGCAAGTGTCCTTAGGAGGACATAGCGTTCAAAGTCGAAATAAAGAATATTCAATCAAAACACATAGGAATCCTATGGTGTTTAAGTTTATAAAACAGCGTGGAATATGTTCAAACACATTAGAATCTCGTTCCATTTTTATTGATTTCTATAGTATGTGGGTCAGAATGAATCGATGACACTTTCCAAAGTCGTGCAAACACAGAACGCACATTTTGTCCCATTAAAATTTAGCATTTTGTCAAAACGGTCACGGCTGTGATTTCTACCTCTTCAGCAACACTTGACTCTGTGTTTTTTAACCCTTAATTAAACGCGCCCGTTTTTAAGACATAGGTACTCGCGCCCGAGCTTCCCGAGCTCGAACTTTATATGATGATAAAATTATTTTTCAGAAAATAAAAATTGCATTTTACCTTAGTAGATAGACAATAAGGATTAAATTGATAGCAAAGTTTAAAATTTTATTTTCATAATTACCAAGTCATGCATAAAAATATAAAAACAAGTGAATAAGCAGAGATTTTCGTAGGCTTTGCGCAAATTCATTTAGATCTAATAAATCGCCAATATTCACTGTCTATTTTGGTTTGCATGTTCTTTGCAAATGTTCTTATTGCATTTAAAAGATATTTAAAGAAGTAGTTTATAAAATTTCTCTCTCTTAGCCGGGGATGTCGGGGAGATCTGTCCGACTTCAGGTCGGAATGTGACATCGAACCAGACGACACTTAGTAAGAGTCGTCTGATGTAAATAATATTTAGTTTTACTTTTTTTATCCTATTAACCCTATATAATCTTATATATAGGATTAATAAAAGTATATTCAACCTCAATTTTTATATAAAAAATAGACACTTCGGCCAGTTGAAGGTTTTTATTTTCTCAAAGTTTCAACAAAAATCTTTTGTCTTGGTCAGTAGAAATAAATAAAAATAAAGCATTTGGCAAGGCGTTAAAAAGTAAACAATTTTTAACGCCTTGCCAAATGTTTTATTTTTATTTATTTCTCCTGACGAAGACAAAAGATTTTTGTTGAAACGTTGAGAAAATAAAAACCTCTAACAGGCCGAAGTGTCTATTTTTTTCATATAAATATGAATTAACACAAAGCAATCACGCGCCATCTATATACATATAAAATGAAAGGATTTAAAAGCACGAATGTTTCTTTTATACATAATACAAACTTCTACTGTCCTTACTGCGATGAAAACCAGCCAAGAGTCAAGCCCTCCCAATATATTTTTTCATCGCAGTAAGGACAGTAGAAGTTTGTATTATGTATAAAAGAAACATTCGTGCTTTTAAATCCTTTCATTTTATAAAGATGAATGCTGGCCAGGCAGCCTCTATCTTTACGACAATCTCAATCTCTCTCTATCTTGAGGTAACACGGATTTCTAGAGCCACCATGTACTAAAGTCGCCAACTATCCGAATTGGTCTTTAGACTTCACGTCTAATGGTGGACATCCAGTTTGTCTAATGTCACCAGGCTGTACTTGGGTATGTTCTGTAGGTCTTCAGGAGTAAATATACTCATTTCTAGGAGGGTGGCTGTTTGGAACCTATGAAGTTGGATCATCTAAAGAGGGAGTCGGTGGAAGAGGGTGATCTAAACCGTTGGTTTTCGGCCGTTACAACCCGTGATTAAATCCCGCATTGGTCACTTTTTTCTAATTTTAAATATGCTCTAATCACCCAAGATTCTTACAAAAGTCCAACCCCACTAGCAAGTGCAAATAACCAAACGGAGCTCTGGCAGATTTGTAAGATCAAAAGTCGAACTGCTTTTCACATGTGTAGACATGTAGTGCACTTCCAGTAAAATCAGTCGCCAACTTCTACACACCATGGGCAGGGCAGGTAGGATCGTCTTTTGATATATTTGCAGCTTCGGTCATAGTCATATAAACTCGTCTACTAGTATATATACAAAGAAACTCGCAAAAGAATCGCGTGATTCGACTGATGTTTTATTTATTCAAAATAATAAGCATTGATCTATATTTAATAAACAAAAAACGAGTTTTAAATATTCGAAATGCCTAAAATTACATGTGATTTTGTAAAATTTCACTTTTTATGACTTTCAGAGGAGGAATACTCGTTAAAGATCTTTTTTTTTTTATCCGTGGAATGCCAAGGCAGAAAAAAGGTATTCATACAAGCAAATTTCTGATTTTACAAGAGACAGAATCATAGGCCTTAGAGAAGGTGGAATTTCGACTAGAGAAATTACTATGAAATTAGGCTTCAATCAAAGTACTGTTGTAAGGATTTGGTCTCAGTGGTCAGAGGAAGAGAAAAGTTCAAGAAAACCTGGCTCAGGTCCAAATGTTAAAAGAGTATATAGCCCATTGTTATAGGAGTAAATAAGCAAGTGTTACAAGAAGTATATAGCCCCTTGTTATAGGAGTAAGTAAGCAAGTGTTACAAGAAGTATATAGCCCATTGTCATAAGAGTAAATAAGCAAGTGTTAAAAGAAGTACATAACCCATTGTTATATAAGACTGTATAACCAAATGTTAAACGAGTTGTTAAAAGATTAAATAAGCAAGTGTTAAAAGAAGTACATAACTAGGGCTTCCAATCCCGGTACATATTTTCAATCCCGGGATTCGGGATTGCTTTTTTCTCAATCCCGGGATATCCCGGGATCCCGGGATTGAAAAACATTTTCGTCTTTCTACGCCAAGAGGTATATCGTTTCGTTCGTTATATTTTTAATTTTTTCTTTTATATAGTGCCAATGACGTGGCACTTACTTCGATGAAAACAACCTGAAAGCCATATATTTTGCGCCTGCTTATGAAATAAATCATTGCTTTTGGGTTACAGTTTGAAATTATCTGTCAATTACTGTACACACATCTAGAAAAAAATTACTGTTCTTGGAACTCTTAGACCACATCTCTTAATGCAGTTTTGGGCAGTAATCCATTCAAAGTAATACATTACCTTGTAATTACGATTACTTTGCAATGTATTACTTTGCAAAAAAAATTAATCGCATTAGAATGTAAACATAATTACTCGTATTCTAAATATAATGATAGCAATTGTGATAAAAATTACTTGTAATTGTAATTATAGCAAATGTAATCATGATTATTTGCAATTGTGATTATAGAAAATGTAATCATTATTGCATTTTGCCCAACTATGTATTAATGTTTAGTGCAGACTAGTTGCTCAGGCCCTATATAATTTTTACAAGGCAGTAGGTGTAAAGAGGGAGAAAAGAGAACTTGGAAGCTATTGTTCTTACACCTCAGAATGATGACGAACCTCGACCTTTCATATTAAATCTTACTTTCCCTTATTACTAATAATTGTATATAGTTGCGGAACTACTGGTTTCCTGTGCTGCTCTTTTCCTGATATTGCACCTTGTACGGAGAATCTGTATAAGACTAATGTCTTAATAAAGGCTTTGTGTGTGTGTGTGTGTGTGTGTGTATTAATGTTTAGAAAGAAGACAAATCATAGTTGAGTAGGATGCGGAGTCTGGTGTAGGTGTTGCAATTGAAGTTGAAGAGGCAGCCTCAATAGCTTCTTGCAATCGGCGCTCTATTGTAAGATGGTCATTCGATTGTGATGGCTCATGGCGTTCTTGTAAACTCCGAGGAAGTTGCGAATTATCAGCCTGAATTTTTTCTTACTTCGGCCTGTAACGGTTTAAGACGCAAAGCAATTTCACGCTAAAGTCTTTGACCATCTTCTTTTTTTTTCTAACTGTGCTTGCGGATTGTGCAGATATTGGAGGAATAAAGATGTTTTATTGCATCGCTCTTCTAAAATTCTCTTTTGAAAAGAATGATATTGTGCTTGCAGCTCCTCTAGAAGAAACTTTACTGTTGCTTCTGCAGTCAAAAGTGTAGCGTCGCGTCTACAGATAGCCGCCACAGTTGCCCGAAATGGTTTCAGTGCGGAAATTACTTGCGTCATGATATCAAAATCTTCATCAGTTAGACGGACATTTGCATTCACATCTATTAGCGCCTTCTGAATCGCTGACTTCACACTGAGAAGTCTCTCCTACATGTTCAATAAACTATCCCAGCGCGTTCTGCAGTCGAGAATGAGACACATACTGGTGGAAATGCAATTATCTTGCCGCATGTAGTTCAGTCCAGATAAGAGGTTAGTGGCGGGTCCATGTTACACGCAGGTCCGCCACAAAAATAAAGGGATGCCGCTACTATCTAAGAAGCCACTATTTGCATGTCAACAAAAACTGGGCCCCCCTCAATGTATACTGCTGCATACTCTCATTTTAGAGGCTGCCATTTTGGAAAGATCTTGCAGAATAACCCTTCGTTATTAGTGCATGAAAATAATTTCAAATCTCTCAGAAAAAAAAAAAAAGACCTGAAATGCAGCTGTATAAACAAAACGTCAAAATTGTGCTATCCCATTATCTGTTTGATTACCAAAATGCTAGATAATAAAAATATATTTTTGCGCTGGTTTTCATGCACAAACCAGTAATCCCGGGATTTTTCGAGCAGAATCCCGGGATTTCGGGATCATTATTTGGCTCCGGGATCCCGGGAAACGGGATCCCGGGATTGGAGGCCCTATACATAACCCATTGTTATATAAGACTGTATAACCAAATGTTAAACGAGTTGTTAAAAGATTAAATAAGCAAGTGTTAAAAGAAGTACATAACCCATTGTTATATAAGACTGTATAACCAAATGTTAAACGAGTTGTTAAAAGATTAAATAAGCAAGTGTTAAAAGAAGTACATAACCCATTGTTATATAAGACTGTATAACCAAATGTTAAACGAGTTGTTAAAAGATTAAATAAGCAAGTGTTAAAAGAAGTACATAACCCATTGTTATATAAGACTGTATAACCAAATGTTAAACGAGTTGTTAAAAGATTAAATAAGCAAGTGTTAAAAGAATATATAACCCATTGTTATAAGAGTATATAACTCATTGTTGTAAGAGTATATAACCCATTGTTATAAGAGTAAATAAATAAACAAGTGTTACAAGAAGTATATAACTCATTGTTGTAAGAGTATATAACCCATTGTTATAAGAGTAAATAAACAAGTGTTACAATAAGTATATAACTCATTGTTGTAAGAGTAAATAACCAAGTGTTATAAGAGTAAATAACCCATTGTTACAAGAAGTATATAACTCATTGTTGTAAGAGTAAATAACCAAGTGTTATAAGAGTAAATAACCCATTGTTACAAGAAGTATATAACCCATTGTTATAATAGTAAATAACCAAGTGTTACAAGAAGTATATAACTCATTGTTGTAAAAGTATATAACCCATTGTTATAAGAGTAAATAAACAAGTGTTACAAGAAGTATATAACTCATTGTTGTAAGAGTATATAACCCATTGTTATAAGAGTAAATAAACAAGTGTTACAAGAAGTATATAGCTCATTGTTGTAAGAGTAAATAACCAAGTGTTACAAGAAGTATATAACTCATTGTTATAAGAGTAAATAACCAAGTGTTACAAGAAGTATATAACCCATTGTAATAAGAGTAAATAAACAAGTGTTACAAGAAGTATATAACTCATTGTTGTAAGAGTATATAACCCATTGTTATAAGAGTAAATAACCAAGTGTTACAAGAAGTATATAACCCATTGTTATAAGAGTAAATACCCAAGTGTTACAAGAAGTATATAACCCATTGTAATAAGAGTAAATAAACAAGTGTTACAATAATATATAACCCATTGTTATAAGAGTAAATAACCAAGTGTCACAATATATATATAATCCATTGTTATAAAAGTGTTAGAAGAACTATATAACCTAATCTTATATAGCCAAATGTAAATATAACCCACTGTTATATCATCGTATTACATCCGTTTCAAACCACGTTCTGACGTTTAAACCCAAAATCTTAATATGTACACTGTGTGACAAAGAAATTACTGAAGAACTCCCCCATTACCTGCTTAATTGTACAGCCCTTGATGCAGAGAGGAAGGCCCTATATCAACAAATTAAATGTACCAACACTTCCCCCTACGCATTGCTTTCAAAAATATCAGCAAACCAATCTAAGGCAATAGCTTACTATACATTTTTTAGATCATCATTATGTAAGGACCAGTCAATAAGTGAATGACTTTGAGATGAAGAGTAAAGCCAGTTCAATTTCTATGTAAATAACACAAGATGATTATTACCTTACCCAATTGGGAGAATCTGTATGGGCCAAGTCCCTAATAAAGACTTTTGTGTGTGTGTGTGTGTATTACATCCGTTTCTAATACATTACCTGAACATCCCGGCTGACAGAAATAAACTCCCCACTTATAGCTAAACATAAATATTCCAGATACTATAGCCCCAGCTATACAAAACCGTATTATATAAGAACCGAAAATATTTAACCATCAAGTTTATTTTAAGCATAAAACACACTTTTACTGTCATTACTGCGATGAAAAATATATTGGGAGGGCTTGGCTCATCAGTGGTGAACCCTCCCAACGGTTTCACCAATTTTATCTACCAAGCCGCTTCTTAGAGATCTAATACTGTATTGGATCATTCTGCTTATACCGGTATATGCTACACTGAAGGGTGGAATCTTAGAAATGGTATTCAAGTAAACTATTAAAATATTTGCATCGAGCAATGCTCTTGTTGTTGTTGTTGTCGTGTCCAATGAAGAGCCTCAGATGTCTCCGTACATCTCTATCACAACAGTCGCAATGTCCTCTATCTTGGGTGCGTATACTGCATTGTTGTTGTTGTCGTGTCCAATGAAGAAGTCAGATGTCTCTATACATCTCTATCACAACAGTCGCAATGTCCTCTATCTTGGGTGTGTATACTGTATTGTTGTTGTCGTGTCCAATGAAGAGCCTCAGATGTCTCCGTACATCTCTATCACAGCAGTCGCAATGTCCTCTATCTTGGGTGTGTATACTGTATTGTTGTTGTCGTGTCCAATGAAGAGCCTCAGATGTCTCCATACATCTCTATCACAGCAGTCACAATGTTCTCTATCTTGGGTGTGTATACTGTATTGTTGTTGTCGTGTCCAATGAAGAGCCTCAGATGTCTCCGTACATCTCTATCACAGCAGTCGCAATGTCCTCTGTCTTGGTTGTGTATACTGTATTGTTGTTGTCGTGTCCAATGAAGAGCCTCAGATGTCTCCATACATCTCTATCACAGCAGTCGCAATGTCCTCTATCTTGGTTGTGTATACTGTATTGTTGTTGTTGTCGTGTTCAATGAAGAGCCTCACTACATCTCTATCACAACAGTCGCAATGGCCTCTGTCTTGGTTGTGTATACTGTATTGTTGTTGTTGTCGTGTTCAATGAAGAGCCTCACTACATCTCTATCACAACAGTCGCAATGTCCTCTATCTTGGTTGTGTATACTGTATTGTTGTTGTTGTCGTGTTCAATGAAGAGCCTCACTACATCTCTATCACAACAGTCGCAATGTCCTCTATCTTGGTTGTGTATACTGTATTGTTGTTGTTGTCGTGTTCAATGAAGAGCCTCACTACATCTCTATCACAACAGTCGCAATGTCCTCTATCTTGGTTGTGTATACTGTATTGTTGTTGTTGTCGTGTTCAATGAAGAGCCTCACTACATCTCTATCACAACAGTCGCAATGTCCTCTATCTTGGTTGTGTATACTGTATTGTTGTTGTTGTCGTGTTCAATGAAGAGCCTCACTACATCTCTATCACAACAGTCGCAATGTCCTCTATCTTGGTTGTGTATACTGTATTGTTGTTGTTGTCGTGTTCAATGAAGAGCCTCACTACATCTCTATCACAACAGTCGCAATGGCCTCTGTCTTGGTTGTGTATACTGTATTGTTGTTGTTGTTGTGTCCAATGAAGAGCCTCAGATGTCTCCATTACATCTCTATCACAGCAGTCGCAATGTCCTCTATCTTTGTGTGTAAAGCTGCTGCTCTAGGTCCATGTTAATTTTCTGCAAGGCTTGCGGCCATTGAGCAATGCTCTTCCGCAAATAATAAAGACAAGAGGCCAGTTAGACATACATCAATTATAAGGTAATATCGCTTCATCTTGATGAGCCAAGCCCTCCCGATATTTTTTTAATTGCAGTAAAAACAGTATAAAAGTGTGTTTTATGTTTAAAAGAAACTTGTATGCTTAAATATAGTTGGCACACTATTTCCCTATAAAAAAAAACATATTAGAAGATATTAGAGAAAGTGAACGATAGAAAATTCCATTTCCTATATAAAAACTTTAACAAAAACTTTGTTTTAGCGGCCAGAAATAGTCTTCGAAAAGTCTTTTTATAGAGTTGTCAAAGTTTCGACGTGGGATTTATTTCAACCGGTTATTTCTCTATTACTGAGTGGGCATATATTACACGAGTGTCAATGACGGATTGAACTGTATGTTCTGATCTTGTATAAATATATGTATATATGGTATTTAAAACTATCTTTAAATATCTAAACAATCAATTATACGAAATACACTCATAGACAAAACTTAAGGAAGTTGTACCTTTTACCATGTATATCGGGATTCAGACAATAACTCTGAAAGATATTACTGTGACCTTTATTGAAGACACACGAGATAACCAATATACACTCATGGACAAAACTTAAGGAACTTGTACCTTTTAGCATGTATATCGGAATTCAGACAATAACTCTAAAAGATATTACAGTGACCTTTATTGAAGACACACGAGATAACCAATATACACTCACGGAGACAAAACTTAAGTAATTTGTACCTTTTAGCATGTATATCGGGATTCAGACAATAACTCCGAAAGATATTACAGTGACCTGTATTGAAGACACACGAGATAACCAATATACACTCATGGACAAAACTTAAGGAACTTGTACCTTTTAGCATGTATATCGGGATTCAGACAATAACTCCGAAAGATATTACAGTGACCTGTATTGAAGACACACGAGATAACCAATATACACTCATAGACAAAACTCAAGGAGGTTGTACCTTTTAGCATGTATATCAGGATTCAGACAATAACTATGAAATATATTACTATGACCTTTATTGAAGACACATGAGATAACCAATATACACTCAGGGAGACAAAACTTAAGGAAGTTGTATCTTTTAGCATGTATATCAGACAATAACTCTGAAAGATATTACTGTGACCTTTATTGAAGACACAGGAGATAACCAATATACACTCATAGACAAAACTTAAGAAAGTTGTACCTTTTAGCATGTATATTCGGATTCAGATAATAACTCTGAAAGATATTACAGTGACCTTTATCGAAGACACACGAGATAACAAAGTGTGAACAAAATTACCTCTGGCTCCATAAAGAAAAAAATAAAAAGTAAAAGACGACCGACGCATCAAAAACTTTCCACTTCCTTAAAGAAATGTACCATGTTATATGACTATTGTATCCTTCCTATTGTAGTAGTTGTACCGCCGAACAAGCGTGTAACAAAAGATCCAAATGATGATTCATACAAGAATTTACAAATCCAACTTTTCAACACGGAGAAAGTGTGAAATCTTACTTTAAAATTAGAAAAATCTACCTAGCGACCTATAATATAAATAGAAACTCCACTTGTAATGTACACAGACAGATTTAGATCTGAAGGCGACATCTTTGCGCTCCAAAAGAATTCTTGAGTTTTTATTACAATGAATATATACACTCATAGACAAAACTTAAGGAAGTTTCAAAGTATAAACTATTCCTTATATGCATATAACAGCAGATTTTCCATATATGTAAATTTGAACGTTCTCGTTTAAAAATTATCATATAATAATAATAATAATAAACCTATTTATATTGTAGAGTAGTTTACTTATATATATATATATATATAACTTTTCTAATGTTTTTTTTTTTCATGTGTTAAGCGTATTTACGCAAATTTAGCCTTAAATACCCATTTCTTGGTTTCTCAAGAAGCCTCTGGGACTAAAAATATTTTTGGTCGCAGTGGTACAGCCTGCTCCACGCTGACGAGCGCCAACAGCCCGAAACGCATTCGTGGATGGCTTTTTTTATTTCTCAAAATATTGTGTTGGCCAAATATCAGGGAAAAGGCTAAATCAACGTTTAATTGATTTCTGTTCCACTATATGGCGCTCTGCCATCTAAAAAGCTATGTTCTTGTGGTCAGGATATGCCTTCTTTGTTTTTAACATAATTTTAAGTTTTAGCTTTTATTTATATTTGCATAGTTGGTATGAATTGTTATTGCTATATAAATGTGTGTAACTATAATTTTAGAGGTATACCGTTCGGTGTTAATAAAGTTCCTTTATACTTACCTCTCCTGGCGACTATTTTTACAACGCGACTACATGCTAAAAAATACAACTTGTTCCAGTTCTAAAATAACTTTATAAGGAGCCTCTCAAAAAGATAAACCTATATCATCATATTTACAATGGAGTTATATACAAGGATTCATTTACAATTATATATTCATATTAGTGGTCTAAAAACCGTTGGTTTTCGACTGCTACGACCCAGGATCGAATCCCGCATTAGACACTTTTTTTCTGATTAAAAAAATGCTCCAATGGCCCTCGATTCTTACAAAAGTCTAACCCCACCAGCGAGTATAAGTAATCAACCGAGGCTCTGGCACATTTTTAAGTGCAAAAGTCGAACTGCGCTTTTCATATGTGTAGATATGTAGTGCACTTACAGTAAAAGCAGTCGGCAACTTCTATCCACCATGATTATCATGGCCTGTACCACGTGTACTAGGGATACAATTATATATATATATATATATATTAGTGTATTTGGGTCCTCAGGTCATTGGGGATCTTGTGTTCTTGAGGGTTTTTTTTGTCTTGTTTGATATTCAAGGTGGGTTTATTGTTCCTTTTTTCCCATTTTTCGTCATTCAGGCTTAGTTTATAAATAATTTGTTTTGGTCATACATTTCTTTTTTTCCTAGTTCCGTATTTGTAGTTTGTGGCTTCCTTGAAAGTGAGGTTTTCAGATTTTTCGTTGAACTTAAAAGATTGCTTAATTTTGTATTCATTGTTTCTTTAAAATAAAGATATTTCGGCCAGAAAAAAGAATTTTGTTGAAACGTAGAGATAATAAAAAGATTTACTAGGGCGAAGTATCTTTATTTTCAAGAAATATGAATGCCGGTCAGGCAGCCTCTATCTTTATGATATGTATTCATTGGTATTTTTAGATATTGAGATTGTTCCTGAGGATTGTGTTTGGAACGAACCAAGGACATAGGATTTTCCTGATCATTTTATTTTCCTTAAATTAAGTCTATGATTGTATCTACTTCATATTATAACAGTATCAAACCTAACCTTTATAATGGTATAATCTAGACAGGAGGTGAAATTGATAATCATAGTACTGGTCTCACTCTTCGATAAAATAATCCCTTGAATAAATATTAAAACAAGAACATTAAGCATCCAGCGAAAAAGAAACTTTTCCCTGGAGGTTTAATGTTCTTATTTTAATATAGTACTGGTCTCTTCTCTTACTTCATAAATATAAAGTTAAATTTATGGAGGTGAGTGTAAGGATGGTCTAAACTGTTAGTTTTAGACCAGGGATAGAATCCCGCAACAGAGTTTTCAATTGTAAAGTTTTAAACCATCTCCTCCGCAGTTACCAAAATACATAGTGATCTATATATATACCAAAATTTTATACTTTATTTTACGCATACCCATTTTTATTTGTAAAATATTGTATAACATTTATTTTATTCATCACTGATTTTTTTATTTTATCGTAATTTTTAACTTTATGATGATTCAAAAACATCTAGAGACTCCTCTTTCTTTGCTTTTGTAAATTAATTTGATTATCCTTTTAGATTTTTACCTGAAGATTCATATATAAAAACGGATAGTTGGCGATCAATATGTGGATAGGAGAGACTGTTACCTATATCAAATATTTTCTCTTTTAATATAAGTAAAAATTGCATTTGATTATTTATTTACCTTTCAATATTACTGAGGGGGTCGGTGGAAGGATGGTCTAAACCGTTGGTTTTCGACCGCTACGACCCAGGTTTGATTCCCACATTTGGCAATATTTTCTAATAAAAAAAAATGCTCCAATGGCCCCCGATTCTTGCAAAAGTCCAACCCCACCAGCGAGTATAAGTAACCAAACGGGGCTCTGACACATTTGTAAGTGCAAAAGTCGAACTGCTTTTCACATGTGTAGACATATGGTACATTTACAGTATAAAAGCAGTCGCTAACTACCCATCATGATTATCATGGACTGTATCACTACGTACTTGGGATAAAAAATAAGTAAAATTTTCGTTTATTTGTTATTATTAAAAGCAATAGGTAAACGTTTGTTGATTCAAATTTATAATGAATTAAATAAAAAGTCTTTTTTGGGTAACCAATATAAACTAGATACATAGCGCGCGCCATCTGTTATTGGAAAAATCAACTATTTATGACGTGTATGATTCTTTTAAATAAAATAATTTCTTTACTGTCCTTAATTTTATTATTATTATTTAAAATAATACTATGTCTCATAAATACACTCATGGACAAAGCTTAAGGAAGTGAAAAGTCTTTGATGTCGCTTGTCATGTTTTTTTTTTTTTTTGCTTGGTTATCTCGTGTGTCTTCAATAAAGGTCACTGTAATATCTTTCAGAGTTATTGTCTGAATCCCGATATGCATGTTAAAAGATACAACTTCCTTAAGTTTTGTCCATGAGTGTATATTGTTTATCTCGTGTGTCTTCAATAAAGGTCACTGTAATATCTTCAGAGTTATTGTCTTAATCCCGATATACATGCTAAAAGGTACAACTTCCTTAAGTTTTGTCCATGAGTGTATATTGGTTATATCGTGTGACTTCAATAAAGGTCACTGTAATATCTTTCAGAGTTATTGTCTGAATCCCGATATACATGCTAAAAGGTACAACTTCCTTAAGTTTTGCCCATGAGTGTATATTGGTTATCTCGTGTGTCTTCAATAAAGGTCACTGTAATATCTTTCAGAGTTATTGTCTGAATCCCGATATACATGCTAAAAGGTACAACTTCCTTAAGTTTTGTCCATGAGTGTATAATGGTTATCTCGTGTGACTTCAATAAAGGTCACTGTAATATCTTTCAGAGTTATTGTCTGATTCCCGATATACATGCTAAAAGGTACAACTTCCTTAAGTTTTGTCCATGAGTGTATATTGGTAGTAGAAAATTTGTTTTATTTAAAAGAATCCCATAATATTCATAAATGGTCAATTTTCCAAATACTTAATAATCATTATCAAAACAAAATTAATTAATACGTGAAATGAATCATTAACATATTTACCCAAGTCTATGCCGAGAGAATGTAGAGATAATATTTGAAGATGTCATTGAAAAAAACACATTGCCAGTAATTTAAATTCTATAATCAAGAATAAAGATAAGTAAATCTATAAATAAAACAAGGTAAAATATTGATTGATAAACTAGAGAGAGGATCTTTCAAAATGTCCTGAAATGTCACCGGAATTGTCTATCTTGGTGCGTACTCGAGGGTCGTCCATTTTGAGAAGATTTTGTATCAGTTTCGGATGTGGATTTCCGAAAAAGATAAAATCAGATAGTTCCTTTTCCTTTTCTTAAAATCTATATGTCTTCACACACAGATATATTAGCACCATTTCATAGAAAATTTGTTTATCAATCCTAGTTTGCTCTTGCCTTAAGACTGAAGATCGCCGAGAAGACCTTGAGGCCATGGGTGCTGTGATCTACATTGTCAGAGACTGGCTCCAGGATTCCACGGCTGTGTCAAAGCCAAGATTTCCTTCCAAGATGACGATGTCCTTATAGACGATACGACGACAACGCCGCAAGAAAGAGGACGCAAAGGTACTAGGAACAAAGTTCCAAGACTTCGATGGAATCTTGGCAGAAGCACGTCAGATGCGGGATTTCTTATCTTTTGTTTATCATTCATAGTTTGCTCTTGCCTTAAATCAATTGCTGCTTCATCCTGAAGTTTGTCTTTCCTAATTTTCCACGTGGCATTTTGGTGGAGATGCTGGGTAAATTAGGGAAGACAAACTGAAGATCGCCGAGAAGACCTTGAGGCCATGGGTGCTGTGATCTACATTTTTGGAGACTGGCTCCAGGATTCCACCGCTGTGTTAAAGCCAAGACTTTCTTCCAAGATGACGATGTTCCCCATAGACGATAGACGACAAAGCCGCTCTTCACGCCGCAAGAAAAAGGACGCAAAGGTACTAGGGACAAAGTTCCAAGACTTCGATGGAATACTTGGCAGAAGCACGTCAGATCCATGTCAGTAACTACAATAATTGCTAGCTGTGGGTCACAGCTCCCATAGGGAAGGAGCTATGTAGAAAAGTATTTATTATTTTATTAACAGAGTATCATTTTTTATGTTTATATTTTCTACTCTGTAAACTTCCCTCATTGCTTATCTTTTATTTATCATTCATAGTTTGTTCTTGTCATAAATAAATTTCCGTGTCATCCTGAAGTTTGTCTTTCCTAATTTTCCACGTGGCAATATTATATTTTAATGAACAGGATAAAATTTTAAAACGTCATCTATTTATTAAAATTATAACTCTTTTGATATTATATTAATATAATAAATGAAAACATTAAGACGCGAATGTCTCTTTTCACATATAAATTAAGCTTCTACTATCCTTACTGCGATGGAAAAAAATATTGGAAGGGCTTCACTCATCTATGGTAAACTCACTCAACGGTTTCGCCAATTTAATCTACCAGACCGTTTCTTTAGAGTTTTCTAATACTATATTGGATCATTATAATTTTATATGCTATACTGAAGGGTAGAATCTTAGAAATAATATTTAAGCAAACTATGGACATAAGCTTTTAAGACATAAACTATTATATTAATATACATGTATGTACACTAGTGACAATATAAAATGTTACACCCTTCACGGGTCATGGTCATGTACTGGAAAACATTACACGTGTGCATCCCGAAACAGACTCTATCTGCATCCACTGTTCAGAAGAGCTACAAACAGTTGATCATCTTCTCTTCAGCTGTCCAGCATTCCTGAGACATAGGATACAAACAGCTATCCTGCTTGGACTGACCCACCTCAATCCTACATCTATGGCCAGCCATCCAGACTCAACCTCAGTATAGAACTTTCTGATCAACTGGTTCAACTCAGCAATCAAAACAGAACGCGAATAAAAGCGTTTAGCACTAGTCCATACTGGTGAGCTGGATTTTCTAGGTAGTTGGTGTTCTGTGCTCCCTGAATTATAACTATCTCTCTCTGTTACACCCAGAAATAACTAATGGAATATCACAAAAATTGGTATAAATGGATATAGGAAATGAAAGAAATAAATCCCGAATGTGTTTTTTTTTATACAAAAACGAACTTCTACTATCCATACTGCTATGAAAAATATTGGGAGAGCTTGGTTCATCAGTGGTGAACCTTCCCAGCGGTTTCGCAGTAAGGATAGTAAACGTTTGTTTTGTATAAAATAAAAATTCGTGTTTTAATGTTTTCCTTTACTACTACAGCTTTCTGGAGATGAGTTTCTTTTCATTTTATTAACGTAGTCTCAAGCTTTCAAGCATCTCTGTCCTTCTACAGGAGTATATAAATAGGCCAATAAAACGCCGCCTGATGCTAAACTCTTACAAAAATCTATGTACATATGCATATATATATCTATATACACCTATCCCCCGATTTACACGGTAGATACGTTCCTGAGAAAAACGTGTAAATCGAGGGATAGGTGTATATTAAACTGTCAAATCTGAATAGGTGTTCGCCCCCTCATGAATCAGAGCCTCCCAATATTCTTTTCAACATAGGTAGTATAGAGTAGACTATCGCATTTTAGTATAGTGCGATAAAAACAAAACAAAAAACTTATTTGAAAACCGTGTAAAAGCGAAAACGTGTAAAACAAGTACCGTGTAAATCGGGGGATAGATGTATTCGGTTAGATTTTGAATATTGAGTTTATAATATATTCTTATTCAGTTAGTATGTATTCTCATTGGCATTCGCAGTTGGCCATATGGAAATCTGGTCACCTGCGCCCTCTAGTCTATAAAGAGGGAGTCAAAAGCTTCCTCATGTGTACTAGGTGCAAAACCGAAGAGGCCACTCCCCAACATATACTAAATTGTATTGGAAAGGACAAAGGATCCCTGTACAGAGAACCAAGAAGAGTTCTTGAACTTCTATATGAGCACGACCTCCAAGATCTTGTCTAATTTAGACTAATAAAAGGATAAGGAAAAAAATGTTTGATATATTTTAGGAATTATCAATTAGCTTGGAATTTTATTTATTATTTTGTTTTTATGTTTCTCATAAGCGTTATTTCTTTATATTAATAAAAAAATATGATTACAAAATGAAAGGAATATAAATTTATCTATTTTTTAGACTTTTTTGCATACAAAATTCAATTTGTTATAAGCTACAATAATTTAATTTAAACAAAATTCCATGTTTTCTTCAACTCTTTCTGAGTAGAATACTTCCATATATCTATACATTAGTGAATTTATAAAATGTGCATAAATACATTTATAAATCTTACTGTATAAAGTAATTTATAATACAATATAAGGCGGCTTATGATTGTAGAATGACATTTGACAATAATTCCGCATGCGTTTCTTTTGAACGAAAAATCAAAACTTATATCAAGGAAAAATAACTATTATTTCTAACCTTTGGGATGAAGTATGAAAGGATGAATTGTGAAGAGTAATGATAAACGGGAAAAAAAAAGTGTCCAGGGATGGGAATTCATCCTTTCATACTTCATCCCTAGAAATAATCGTTATTTCTCTTTAAAATAAATTTCGATTTTTCGTCCAAAAGAAACATTTGCGGTAAAATTTGTCAAATGTCGTTCTACAAATCTTACTGTGATGGAAGATTGTTGGGATTTGCTCATCAATGATGCAATCCTCAGCAGGTTACACTTGACGAAATGGCCTGAGGCTTCACCACCGATGAGCCAATTGCTCGCAACAAAATAATTTTCCATTATTGCAGTAGGTTATGTAGAAATAGTTTTCTATTAGATAAAATCTAACCGATTTCTCGTCTTTTCGACTGGTTTGAGAAATACAGCCCGTTCTCTCTAAGTCTTAATTTTTATCATTATTAGTCAATAAAATAATCCATTGTCTCTAAACTCCGCCTTTGCCAGTCCCAAGCCCGGATGAAAAAGGAGGAGGGGGAGCAGTAACAAGCTCAGTAAAAAACCTGGGCTCAGCTGGCCCGGCTGATAGTACCCTGTAAGGGCTCCAGGGATACAGGATGAGCAGCGTGTGTACTCCATGTTAGGAGCGGCTGTACATGGCGTCTGTTCCTCATGTCAGACGCGGCCATTTCTTTTGGAGCTAAGTCGGCCTGCCACTGAATTGTGCTCCCAGTCTTAATGAAAAAGGCAGACGTATTCTACTTCACCCAGTATGTAGATAAGGAAGAAGAAGATCCCTTGTCTCAATAATAAGTAAAATTAATCAGACCTCCAGGGAAAAGTATCTTTTCAAAACATTTTTAAATTTTATTGAATTAACTTGTTGCATTATACTAATAATTTACTTTTATATCTTAAAAAGAAATATTTTATAAATAATATATATTTAATGTATTAAATCATAGATAGGATGTATTTTATGCATCTTGTATTTAATGTAATTTGATCATTTGTATGTTTATTTACGAATATACGCCAAGTTGGAACCAAAACGTACCTGCTAAATTTCAAATATGTAATTAGTTTTCTCAAATCTATATATGAATATTTTTAATTAATTTATTAACCACCCAGGCGCTATATTGAAATATTTGCGCCAAATACAGAGGAAACAAAACAACAAACAAATTAGAACTTAGAATTTAATATTTACAAATTTACATGTATATATATTATTCTACAGAAGTCATAAAATGTATATAGACAAAGTGGCTGATGTAAGAAAGTTAAATCATTTAGATCAGGGAACAATCAATGTCTCACTTCTGTAAAGTTCGGACAGTCGTAGATGAGGGGAAGAGCAGTTTGTTCAGTTTCTCCGCAGGAACAATTTGGTGTTTCTGATAGATGAATATGTATCAAAATATATCAGAATAGATTATAAAAAAATAAAGAAACGCAATTTTTATAATTGGTTATGATCTTTTGATTCATATTTACATATTGGGTATGAACGGTTGTTAATCCCTACCTGTCCATACTGTCAAGAAGAAAATCAAATTGTTGATCACTTCTTTCTCAAATTCCCAGATTACCATTGTCCAGAGATTCCAGACGCAAAGACATTATGTAATCTCCCATATAAAAAAAATCGGCCTGAAGTGATTTGATCAGCTGGATGTCCACCGCAACAACTAGACACTAAGTCTGAAGACCAACCCGGACAGTTGGCGACATCAGCTGGATGTCAACCACAACAACTGGACACTAAGTCTGAAGACCAACCCGGACAGTTGGCGACATCAGCTGAATGTCCATCACAAAAACTGGACACTAAGTCTGAAGACCAACCCGGACAGTTGGCGACATCAGCTGGATGTCCACCGCAACAACTGGACACTAAGTGTGAAGACCAACCCGGACAGTTGGCGACATCAGCTGAATGTCCATCACAACAACTGGACATTAAGTCTGAAGACCAACCCGGACAGTTGGCGACATCAGCTGGATGTCCACCACAACAACTGGACACTAAGTCTGAAGACCAACCCGGACAGTTGGCGACACCAGCTGGATGTCCACCGCAACAACTGGACACTAAGTCTGAAGACCAACCCGGACAGTTGGCGACATCAGCTGGATGTCCACCACAACAACTGGACACTAAGTCTGAAGACCAACCGGGACAGTTGGCGACATCAGCTGAATGTCCATCACAACAACTGGACATTAAGTCTGAAGACCAACCCGGACAGTTGGCGACATCAGCTGGATGTCCACCACAACAACTGGACACTAAGTCTGAAGACCAACCCGGACAGTTGGCAACTTCTTGTACGTGACTCCAGGAATCCAGGCTACGTACTGTTGAATTATAAATTTAACTATTACATCAATTTCTATATCTTACAACACAATTTACCATCTACATAAGATAAAACAGCAATTACATATACACCTATGCAACAACCTCCAACAAAGACTTGCAACATTTTTGCAGCATGAGCTGGACAAACAATGAATGATCTGAACTCCATTCTCTTCAACAAAAGCATCCATCTACAAGTTTTTTCTGAGCCTTGAAGTGAGGAAAGTTAACGAAGTCTCTTGATCAACTGAAGGAAGACTTTTCGGCTTTGTGGAAGCCTCCTCGAAAGTATATAATTGTAAATAGTCTTATAGTTTTCCTCTTAACAATATCTCTTAATTTTATATGTATTATTTACCAATGATGGACGTCAATAAAATGTGTATTGAATCTACAGAACGGGATCTACGCACGGGGCGGTGACAACTTCGACTTACCTCCGGCACGTCGCGCGGTGAGTGACGCAACGCTACGCTGTCGGTCGATCCTCGAGCGACATCAACTTTTCAAGGCCCCTCGCTGCGTGATGTAGGGCACTACCGTTCTTCTTTGTCAACTTACTGATGGATCCATTTCCCCACACCACTCACCGCATATCTATCAGATTACAACGGTAGAATGGTATTTCCAAACCTTTCTGTCCACATCAAAATAGAGTCGTCTTCTATACTGGGATTGGAACGCCAATTCAGTGTTCTGTGCAAATCCCTTTAGCTCTTTTTGTACCATTCTATTAGATTATCAAACTAATTCTTTCTTGGGCTAACTTTCCCGACCACATCAACATATAGAGTCGTCTCCTATACTGGGTTGGAACGCCAATTCACCGTGTCCTGTGCAAATCCCTTCAATTCTTTTTGTGCCTTTCTATTAGATTATAGAACACTAGTTCTTTCTTGAACTAACCTTCCCAACCACATCAAGATATAGAGCCTTCTCCCATACCGGAATTGGAACGCCAATTCATCGTGTTCTGTGCAAATCCCTTTAGTTATTTTTGTAGATTTCTATTAGATTATTGAAATAATTCTTTCTTGGGACAATCCTTCTAATCACACCAATTGAGCTTCTTCAACACAAATATCAGCCATCATGGAACACAAATTCACTCTTTTCTGCGCAATTCTTTTTACCTTTTCTATTAGACTATCATACGACCTTAGGCCAATCCTTCTGACCGCATCATCTTACAAATACTTATTCGCAAAAAAGATCAGCAATCATGAATCACCAATTCACTCTGTTTTGCGCGAAATCTTCTTCCTCTTCTATTAGACTATCATACAAACCTTAGGTTAATTCTTCTGACCACATAATCCTACAGAGACTTCTTCGCGACAAAGAACATCCATCACGGAAAGCCCATTCATTCTGTTCTTTGTAATCTTCTTCACCTCTTCTATTAGATTATTATAGAAATATTAGGCCAATTCTTCTGACTGTATCCTCCTGTTGAGACTTCTTAGACACAAAGATTAACCATCGCGGAACAGCAATACATTCTTTTCAGCGCAATCTTCTTCATCTTTTCTATTAGATTATCATAGAAATCTTAGGCCAATCCTTCTGACCACATCATCCCGTTGAGCTTTCTTCGCCACAAAGATCAGCCATCACGGAACGCCAATTCACTCTTTTCTGCGCATTCCTTTTGACCTTTTCTATTATATTATCATACAAACCTTTGGCCAATCCTTCTGACCGCATCAACCTGTTGAGCTTTCTTCGCCACAAAGATCAACTATCACGGAACACCAATTCAGTCTTTTCTGCCCAATCCTCTTCACCACTTCTATTAGATTATCATACAAACCTTGAGCCAATCCTTCTGACTACATCAGACTGTTGAACTTTCTTCGCAACAAAGATCAGCCATCATGGAACACCAATTCAGTCTTTTTTGCGCAATCCTTTTCACCTTTTCTATTAGATTATCATAGAAATCTTAGGCCAATCCTGACCGTATGTATCATCCTGTTAAGACTTCTTCGTCACAAAGATCAGCCATCACGGAACACCAATTCAGTCTTTTCAGCGCAATCCTCTTCACCTTTTCTGTTATATTATCATACAAATCTTAGGCCAATCCTTCCTACCACATCAACCTGTTGAGCCTTCTTCAACACAAAGATCAGCCATCACGGAACACCAATTCACTCTTTTCTGCGCAATCCTTTTCACCTTTTCTATTAGATTATCATACAAACCTTAGGCCAATCCTTCTGACTACATCAAACTGTTGAGGTTTCTTCGACACAAAGATCAACCATCATGGAACACCAATTCACCTTTTTTCTGCTCAATTATATATTATCTCTTCATGTCTTTTATTATATTGTAGCGAAGTATTTTGTAAATTTTAATAACAGATTATCAATTTCGATATTTAATCTGTAAACTTCCCTCGTTTCCTTTTGTTTATCATTCATAGTTTGTTCTTGCCAGAAATAAATTGCTCTGTTATCCTGAAGTTTGTCTTTCCTAATTTTCCACGTGGCAATATTATCATAGAAATCTTAGGTCAATCCTTCTGACCGTATCATCCTGTTGAGCTTTCTTCGCCACAAAGATCAGCCATCATGGAACACTAATTCACTTTTTCAGCGAAATTCTATTAATACCTTCATATCTTTTATTAGATTATCGACCAACTCTTATTGTGCCAATCCTTCTGATTATATCATTATCCAGTTAATTTCTCCGTTATGAAGATAAGCCATTGCAGAACCCCATTTCATTCATCACAACTCTCTTTATCTCTTCATATCTTTTTATTCAAGGCCATCTATTTATAAAAAATACGATGTCTTTCTGTGTATGATGAACGATTTTTAAACTCAAGAACCGTTAGGAATTGAGACGTGAATTAATAAATGTGAATTCTGGTCGATAGTGAGAAAGTTGAAAATGGTTAAAAAGTCAAATTTATATTTTAAAAAACTTTACTATCAAACCTCCCTTTGAAAATTAAACGATTTATAGCCCATCAAAGGATTCTATAGCTATTTTTCCCCGAGGATATCACGGGATTTTGGAACAGCGACCCTTTAAATTGCTACTTCTGCAATGCTGTCATCCAAGACAATTTGGTCCATTATCTATTCCATTGCCCATTTCTACAGGAAAAGAGACTGGAAATTAGCGAAATTTCGGGGCTAACTTACTATACTGAACAACATGTATATAAAATTTTTACTACTCTCCTGCTGGATAAAACATTTGTTTATAAATATTTAAAAATTTTCAAGATGATTGATAAAATGAGGGAAGAAGTGCTCAACTCCACAGACAACGGCTGATTGCTCCCCCTCCCCTCTAAATTGCTTTTCCTCCTCACTCATGTACATATATAACCTGTAAGCACGTTTTCTTTGATGTTTCTTCTAGAAAGAACGAGCTGACTCAATTCGATTTATTTCAAACAACAAAAGAGAATTACACTACGATTTAATGCGATTTAGTTGTATTTATAACACAAAAGAAAACAGAAGAAGAAGAAAAACAACAAAAAAAAAGAATGATGATAAGTAACAATAAAATTCTATGAATATGAATTATAATTAATTAATAAACTACAATAATAATAATAAAAATAAAACCTAACATATAGATTACTATAATAATGATAATAAAAAAAAAACCTAACAGAACCTATATGGGGAATCCCCTTGTAAGGCAATAGTGTCTTGATAAAGATTTTTGTTGTTGTTGTTGTATTAAAAAAAAAAACTTTTATATGGCTAAAAAATGAGGATGGACGATGTAATCATATAAATTGATAGAATTGATAAGAATAACTGTAAAGAACACTGAATCTTGATAGTCCGTTTTTTTCTCATTTATTTACATAAAGTAGAGTTAAACATCTATTAGTAGAATATATAGTCTCACATTTAGTTTCTTTTTGCTCTTTATTAAAGTAAAACTTAATATTAAATGCGATTAGCTTTTTTTTCCATTTGCAGAGACTCCATGGTAAATCTATGTATAAGAGTTTTTTTTTTCTCTCTTCGGATTTACCTAGATTGATCTTTTATGAGCTTGATTTAGTCAAATTTTCCCGTATATGTAAAAAATATCATTATTACCATTAATTATAAGGCTATCACGTGCCATTATATATACAGTTAAACCTGTCTATAGCGCCCCCTCTAAATAGAGCCTCCCTCTCTTTAGCGCCCGATTTTAAATACTAGTACGATGCGATTTACATTAAAAGTCACCTCTCTATATCACCCTATTTTGGTGAGTCCCAAGAGGGGGCGCTATAGACAGGTTTAACTGTATATGAAATGGAAGAATTAAAACACGGATGTTTCTTTTAAACATAAAATAAACTTCTAGTGTCCTTACTGAGATGGAAAAAAACATATTTGGAGGGCTTGACTCCTCAGTGGTGAAACCTCCCAGCGGTTTCGTCAATTTAATCTACCAGACCGCTTCTTAAAGCTCTAATACTGTATTGGATCATTCTGCTTATATATTCTGCAATGAAGAGTGGAATCTTAGAAAATGTTTTCAAACAAACTAATGTACATAATCTTTTAGGACAGTAGAAATACATATTAATATTTGCATCAAGCAATGCTCTTCCGCAAACAATAAGTACAAGATCAGTTAGGCATAAATTGATTATAAGTTGATAATGTGCCATCTATATATAATGAATAGAAGCATTGAATCACGAATGTCTATTTTTAAACATAAAACAAACTTATACTGTTCTTACTGTGATTTACCAACAAAACAAAACAACAACAAAAGCCTTTATTTAGGGCATTCCGCCCCATACAGGATTCGCCGTATTTACACATCAACAAGAGGAGAGGGAAGAGGAAACATTTACAACAAAATAAAGTTTGTCTCACATTCAGTTACCTATTTACAGATAGGTCATCCTCCAGTATCCTTTGCCCTGCATTCTTTCTCATGCGCCCAGCTTCTGTGCAGAACTCAAAGTATCTAACAATCAGTAATTCATCATCCAGAGCTGAAGAGAGAAGTTGACATATGCGATGGTATTTAAATTGACCAAAGTTAGGGCTTGGGAAAATTTTCAGTATATTATAAATGTGTTTATTATTTACTTTTTGTTTACAGACTCCCATAGTGAAGCCATGTATAAGACTGTATGTATTAATAAAGGCTTTTGTAGAACGACATTTTAAAATTATCCCGTATGTGTTTCTTTTGAAAGAAAAATCGAAATTTATTTCAAGGAGAAATACGATTATTTCTAATCTTAGCGTTGAAATATGAAAGGATGAATTGTGAACAGTAATGATAAACGGAAACTCCCTGAACACTTTATTTTTCCATTTATCATTACTCTTCACAATTCATCTTTTCATACTTCATCCCTAAGGTTAGAAATAATCGTTATTTCTCCTTAAAATAAATTTCGATTTTTCGTTCAAAAGAAACACATGCGGAATAATTTTAAAATGTCGTTCTACAATCACAAGCCGCATTATATTGTACTAGCCGAATGACCTGGGCAACGCCCGTATTTTAATTTAGACACGTGGACCTGTTGGATCATTAACGCCCGTGTTTTATCCGATTGAATGTTTTTATTCAAATACTATTTGTTACAATTATAAATTGGCGCCTTAAATAAATGCATATATTAGTTAATAACTATAGCCTATGTGCTTTATCTGTCTATGTACTGTTGGCTTCCGTAGGCGTCTCTTACTGGGAAAAAGAAAGAGAGGATTCCATTTAGTTATTAACTAATATATGCATTTATTTAAGGAGCGACCCGCTCCAACACAATAGTTACAAAAACAACAAAGCGAGTGGGGGGCAAAGGTGGCGTGATCGTAGCCAACCAATAGGAGTGCGCCATTCCAAAAAAAAAAAAGCAAACGGTGACAGAGATGAAAAAGAATTGATGACGCTCGTAACTGTATATAGAATTATAAAAAGGTTTTTGTGCGAAGTAAAACTTAATAAGTATTATAAATGACTGTTATTATAAACCTGTACATAGAACAGGTTAAGTTTTTCTAGTTACATACACATATAGCTTTATTAAGACCACCAGTCTTATACAGATTTCACAACAGAAAGAAATAATAGATGGAGCTCCTATACTCCAGGCAGCGCAGCACCCAACAACAGCCTCCTGGTCCGACGCATGTCCAATGGCCACAGAATCTACCTTACATATAATCCTTTGTGGAAATAAAAACTAAAATGTTAAATACCATATAATAAAACACGTTTAATATAAATATATTTATAATATGATGCACTAGCGCGCCATCTGTTATCAAAATTCGAAACTATTTTAAAGGCATAAGATTCAGTAACAATATTGTAACAAAGTATTTATCATTTTATTAGCAGAGTATTATTTTTTATATTTTGTTATACTCTGTACACTTCCCTCTTTTGCTTATCTTTTGTTTATCACTCATAGTTTGTCCGTGCCTTAAATAAATTGCTGTGTCATCCTGAAGTTTTCCACGTGGCAATATCTTATGACGTAAATAAAAAAGGGGAGGGGATTATATGACAGCAATCAATATATTGTCGCGGAGATAAATAAAGCAAGGGCAAAATTGGGAATAATTAATTTATTATAAAGGTGGGTATTTACCTTTTAGTTCTCCAATAAAATTATTTACAATAGGTTTTTAAGGGAGAGAGAGTCAGATGATAAAAACAACTTATCCCCAGGTAAAGATAATAATAATGAGCGGCGTCAGCCACCGTCCCGTTTTCCTTATTTACAGATCAGCTTCCGAGAACCACTCACACCTGTGGTCCCCCCCCCGGGGTCCAGGGATGATTGACAGGTGTCCCATCTAGATGGAGCTTCTTGACAATATAAATAAATTATATATTTATAATTGTATGTAATTCTACTGTCCTCAAAGCTTATGCCGATAGTTCATCTAAACTACACATTCCAAGAGTCTAGCAACAGTATCACTATAAAAGGAAGATAAAAAATACAATATAACAGCGGTATGGTAGATTAAACTGGCGAAACCGCTGGGAGGGTTCACCACTGATGAGCCAGGTCCTCCCATTTAATTTTTACATCGCAGTAAGGACAGAAGAAATTGTTAAATTTTTAAAAGAATCATACGCGTCTATAATAGTTTCGAATTTTCATAACAGATGGCGCGCTAATGCATCATAATAAATATATTCAGTAATAGGTAAAGATTATATACAGTAGAAATACCTCCCTGTAAAGGACATCTAATTGCAGAGCCAAAGTATCCTTTAGGGAGAGGTGTCCTCTTACCGGAGAGTTACTAAATAGTAAAAATGGTAATTTTGCAAATGAAAACTGTCCTTTGTAGAGAAGTGTCCGTTAGCGGGGTGTCCTCTAAAGGGAGGTTCTACTGTATTAAAATAATAACTTGATATTCAGTTTCTGTGCGTTTATTTAGGCCAAGTAGATTTCATAATATGCAAGACTGTTTTCACAAATACTTTCATTTAAATCGATAATTCAGTGTTTAAAATTAACTGTATAAACTCCTAGATAAAACTTACTGTTTCATGACAACGCAATGCCACATGTCGCATAATAGGTAAAATAAACTTTGAAAAACTTCAAATGGGAAGTCATCCGCCATACTCTCCAGACATAGCTCCATCGGATTATCACCTCTTCCTGTCGATAGTACATGGGCTGGCTGACCAGCGTTCAGAATCTGTGTTCCCCAGTAAATAAGAACAACCCCAGATCTATGTTCCCCAGTATAGAAGAGGAACAACAACCCCAGGACTGTATTCCCCAGTGACAAGGAACAATCCCAGCACTGAGACAATTTGAGAACTATGTTCCCCAGTGACAAGGATCAATCTCGGACCACCCAATTTGTCCCAAGGTCCTGGTCACCAAACACACGGTAATTAGAGATCCAGGTCGATGTCACGGTATCCCGGAGACATTCAAACATTCCTATCGATCCTAGAGCTCGGACCTAAGGTCACGTCAACTTCGCTGAAGAACTCAAACTCTTCAAACCTCCCACACATTGCCAATGGCTTAGAATACTGAAACTTCTACATCACATATAATAAAGCGTCTGTTCGTTGAAGCCGAATAGGATTGGTCCATTCTGTGTCACGTGTTCAAGTTACGCAGTTAAGTGACGTGGCCGGCTGTAGGTCTGTTTGGTTTTTGTTTTCATCCTTTATTTTTTTCTATTCTGACCTTATTAGTCATTTTTTGCTTTCGGCAATTTATTCGGTGAATATTTGAGGAATAATTTTTTTAAATAATTTTATTTTTTTAATTTAGCTTGATTATTTTATTTTTATAAACAATGTCTCCTAAAAGAGCCCTTTCTATTGTTGAGGCCATCGAAGCAAAGCAACGTCGTATTGAACAGCAGCGACAAAGACGTTTAAATTCACCCGTAAGAGAACGGCATAATGAACAAAAACGGCAATACCGAATGAATATGAGCGAAAATCAAAGAGCCCTTCAAAGGGAAAACAGTAGGCTGAGGATGCAAAGAATTCGACAGGGAGATAATCTACCTTTGCCAACAGGGAGATGTTTCGAGGAAGATCAAATTTCCCTGCACTTTTGTGGCCAACTTGATCAAGTTTGCCCAAAATGTAGAGCAAAGTATTTCGAATTGGAACAAACGACATACAGTAAAACTTTTCATAAATGCTGTTCCAAAGGAAAAGTCGAACTTGAACCGATTCAAACCTCTGAACTACTTGAAAGTTTAATGACTGGAAAGCATCAACTTTCAAAGAACTTCATGGAAAACATCCGTTCCGTCAACAGTGCCCTAGCATTCGCTTCAATTGGAGCAAACCTTGCACCTCCTCCTGGATATGGGCCCTATTGTTTCCAAATCAACGGACAGATATATCACCGCTCAGGTGCCTTGCATCCTGAAAATGATGATCAAAGAGTTTTTGCTCAATTGTACATTTTAGATCCTGATGAAGCAGCACGACAAAGAATGATTATCTCCAAAAATTCGGGATGCAACCCAGATTTGATGAAATTGTTAAGTTTATACATTGCTGGCATAAATACCTTTGCGGATGCGTGTAAAATGCTCCACGAGGTGGAGAAAGAATGTATGCAAGAGGCAACTGTGAATAATACTGAACCGTCTATTGTATCTCTTAGAATTATCCAAGACAGAAAAAATGATCAGCGACGATACAATGCACCACGCTCAAATGAAGTTGCTATCATTTTTCAGAATGCTGATGGCGAACCACCCCTTGAACGTGACTTGATAATCCATTGCCGTAGTTTGCCTAATGAAAGGAAAACACAAAGAATCTCAATATTGGATCCAAACTTAGAACCAATGGTTTACCCTATCTTATTTCCATATGGGGACCAAAGTTGGACACCTAACCTCAAACTGAGTTATAACCCCTCATGCGTTAGAAATGTTCAAAGAGCACCCGCAGCGAATCCTAGGACTCGGATTACTCAGATGCAGTATTATGAATATCGACTTTCAATCAGGGATGAATTTAATCCTTTATTAAGCGCTGGGAAATTAACCCAACAGTACTTTGTCGATGCTTATGTTAAATTGGAAAGCAATCGCCTGCAATATATTAGACAAAATAAAAAAAAAGCGCACTGAATTATACACAGGATTAATGGATTATATTCAAAGCGAGGCTGCTGCCCAAGGTGTACCACTGCTGCCAGGTAAAGCAGTAATTCTTCCATCCTCATTCCAAGGTAGCCCAAGAAACATGGCTCAAAATTATCAGGACACCATGGCAATTGTTCGAAAACATGGGAAGCCTGATTTCTTTGTCACGATGACATGCAATCCGAAATGGCTTGAAATAGTTGAAAACTTAGAAGAGGGCCAATCTGTAGAAAACCGACCAGACTTAGTAGTTCGAGTATTTAAAATGAAACTTGACGTTCTTTTGGAACAAATTTAAAAAAATGATTTTTTTGGTAAAGCAATTGCAAGTATTCATGTAATTGAATTTCAAAAAAGGGGATTACCTCATGCCCATATACTGATAATATTGACACCTGAAGATAAACCAAAAACTGTTGAGAGAATAGATCAATTTATATCTGCTGAAATACCTGACCAAGAAACGCGTCCTCGGCTGTATGAAATATTCACAAGGCATATGGTACATGGACCATGTGGGGAGCATAATTTAAATTCCCCTTGCATGGTTGATGGCCATTGCTCAAAGGAATTCCCTAAACAATTCCAAGAAGAGACCTTGGTAAATGTTAGCGGGTATCCACGATATAAACGGAGAAACAATGGCGTTGAAGCTATCGTAAATGGCAAATATATCGATAACTCATGGATTGTTCCATACTGTCCAATGCTTAGTCTAAGATATAACTGCCACATTAACGTGGAGTGCTGTGCTTCTGTAAAAAGCGTAAAGTACCTCTTTAAATATGTGTACAAGTGACATGACTGCGCCAACATAAGCATTACAGAACATGCAACATTGAATCATGACGAAATCAAATCTCACATGGACTCCAGATACGTCAGTGCCCCAGAAGCCGGCTGGAGACTATTTAGTTTTCCTATGCATCAGCAGAGCCACTCAATTATGAGATTACAGGTGCATTTGCCTGGACAACAATCAATATGCTTCAATGAAGATAACATTGAAGAAGTTGTACAACAAGCAGGGAACAAAGATACAACGTTGACGGCTTGGTTTAAACTGAACCAAGTAGATGAAAACGCGCGAAATATTCTTTATGGAGATATTCCACAGCATTATGTTTTTGACAAAAGACTACGAAAGTGGACCCCAAGACAGAGAGGAGCAGGTAGTACTATTGGTAGAATGTACTCTGTGAATATTCAATCAGATAGTGAACGATTTTGTCTTCGGTTGCTATTACTTCATATATCCGGAGCAACATCTTTTGAAAATCTGAAAACTTTTAACGGTATCCATTACCAAAGTTTCAAAGAGGCAGCTCAAACCCGATCTCTTTTTGAAGACGATAAAGTCTGGGATAATACATTGCATGAAGCAGCAGGTGAAAAAATGCCACGTCAATTAAGGGAATTGTTTGCACATATTTGCATTTTAGCTGTGCCTCACAATATCCCTGATCTGTTTTCTAAATACAAAAAGCTTTTATGCGAAGACTTTGCAAGGTTACACGAAGGACACACATCAGATTGCCAATATTGTACTGATTGTGTCCTACGAGACATTCAGAATATCTTTACAGCAAATGGCAAAAGTTGCCGGGATTTTGATTTGCCAGTTCCACCTGACGTGTCAGATTTTTCTGTCAGTACTTATAATGCAGAAGCTGAAAAGAATAAAGCAGATGAAATGCGAAAAAAAAATCGATCAAAATGCAAAACAAAAATTAGCTTTTGAAGCAATTATGTCTACAATAGACGATAACAGCCTTCCACAAAGGTTATTTTTCTTGGACGGCCCTGGTGGAAGTGGCAAGACTTTTCTTTATAAGACACTGCTGAGCACTATTCGTGGCAACAATGGTATTGCAATACCAGTTGCGTCAACAGGAATAGCTGCAAATCTACTAGAAGGTGGAAGAACCTATCACTCGCAGTTTAAACTTCCTGTTCCTCTGTTGGATACATCTACATCATCAATGCGAATGACTTCAGATGACGCCAAACAGATTCGAGAAGCAAATGTCATAATTTATGATGAAGCTACCATGGCACCAAAAGATGCTCTTAGATGCATTAATAATCTCTTGAAAGAAATCATGCAAAATGAAAAACCACTTGGTGGTAAAACCATTGTCTTTGGAGGGGACTTCCGACAGACTTTGCCTGTTGTTCCACATGGAACTCAAGCTGCAATTGTAGAATCAAGTATTAAATTTCATCCTCTATGGAAAAAATTTAATATTTTGAAATTAGACAATAATATTAGGTCAATTGACCCAGAGTTTAGTGCCTGGCTTTTAAAGCTTGGAAATGGCGAGCTAACAAATGATCTTGGCTTAGACTCCGATACATTTGAAATACCATCTGAAATGGTTTGCAATGGCGATTTAGTCAAAGAAATTTATGGAGATAAATTGCTTCCTTCTGACTTTGAACAGTATACCGATAAGGCTATACTTTGTCCCAGAAATGTGGATGTTGATGATATCAACAACCGAGTTTTAGATATCCTTGAAGGTGACTCCATAACATATTTCAGCTCAGACTCAATAGATGATGCGACACCTGAAGATAATGAGAGCTATCCACCGGAATTTCTCAACAGCCTTAACCCTTCGGGAATGCCACTTCATAAGCTGAAGCTAAAAGTTGGAGCAATCATAATGCTTCTTCGAAACTTAAACACAAAGCGAGGTCTTTGTAACGGGACGAGATTAGTAGTAACTAAATTGTTACCTAATTTAATTATTGCAAAAGTTCGGACTGGCACTGCAGTAGATCAATCTGTATTTATTCCGAGAGTTTACTTGGCCCCAATACATTCTGAGATTCCTTTCATTCTCAGAAGGGGACAGTTCCTTGTAAAATTAGCCTTCGCTATGACAATAAATAAATCACAAGGCCAAACCCTTGAAATGGTTGGCATCTATTTACCTGAACCAGTTTTTAGCCATGGTCAGTTATATGTTGCTTTTTCTAGGGTGAAAAGCTCTAAGTGTGTTAAAATAAAAATAATCCACGGAAGCAAGCAAGGAAGGCTTCTTGAAAATAGTTCAGCTTGCTTCACCAAAAATGTTGTTTACAAAGAAATTTATTCATTGTAAGTTCACCTCTTTTAAAGTAAAAATGTTAATTAAAAAAAATATCAATAAAATGACCCGAAAGGTAAAATGTTGCAACGCTCGGAAGGGGATCGATCCCTGACGGACCATGAACGTTATTTTACCTCGAACGCTTCCGATTACATATTATTAAGTATCAAAAAGGAATGTGAGAAATAAAATTAGGAATCCACCTGCTCTAGCCGATCCCGTCCTTGGACGGGCTTTTCTACTAGTATAGAGATAATTGATTCAACACTCGCCTTTTCAGTGATACGCTAACCTATGCACGGTGTGGTCACTGGACATGTGTCGGACCTGGAGGCTGTTGGGCTCGGCGCTTGCCCTCCATCTATGCTTCATTTCTGTGTTGAATCTGTATAAGACCGGTGATCTTAATAAAGCTTTGTGTGTGTAAATCCATTTCACACAGTCTTAAAGATCTCCTGTAAATATGATATTCATCATAATCAAAAGTTATATCATCAATGTATTCCAATTGTGAAGAGGTAAACAAATAATCTTGTATTTATATGTAATTCTACTGTCCTATAAGCTTATATTTCATAGTTTTCTTGAAAACCATTTCTGAGATTCCATCCTTCAGTGCTGCATATATAAGCAGAATCGTCCAATACAGTATTAGAGCTCTAAGCCTGGAGTATTGAAGCTCAATCTATGTTTCCTTCCTGTGGTAAATCTATATAAGACCGGTGATCTTAATAAAGCTATATATAAAGCAACACTTAAAGTTTCACCGCATAAGTTTCTTTTTTTTGTGAAAAATCAATATTAATTTCAAAGAGAAATATGTACTATTTCTAACTTTTTGGATGACGTATGAAAAGGTTGAATATATGAAGAGTAATGGTCTATATATGATTGGATGACGTATGATAGACATATATAGACCATTACTCTTCATATATTCAACCTTTTCATACGTCATCCAAAAAGTTAGAAATAGTACATATTTCTCTTTGAAATTAATATTGATTTTTCACAAAAAAAAAAGAAACTTATGCGGTGAAACTAAGTGTTGCTTTATAATCATACGCCGCAGTCCTTTATAAAGCTATATATGTATGTGTGTATATTGAGATAACCTCTCCAGTTTTTTTTTTTATGCATCAAAATGAAGCATTTGTCACCCCAGTATAGAACATACCATTGGGGGATAAAGAAGATGCATTTCAAATCAATTAATTTTAATCTCCTAGATATTAATTAAACAATTAAAAAGGTTTCAGGAGATGAATTTCTTTTTATTTTAAAACTATTCAAGCTTTAGGGCATCTCTGTCCTTCTACAGCAGAACAAATACAATGAATAAAACGCCACCTGATGCTAAGCTATTGCCATCAGGCGGCGTTTTATTCATTATATAAGTTCTCCTGTAGAAAGACAGAGATGCCCTAAAGCTTGAGACAGTTTTAAAATAAAAAGAAACGCATCTCTGGAAACCTTTTTAATTGTTTAATAAAGAAGATGCCACAACCCCAGTTTTGCCAAGTGAAAACCATGCTATAAAGAAATGTCGGGTAATAGTTTCACAAAACACTGAAGCGAGTTCGGTAGAAGAATTCGCTGTGATGATTCTTTGTGGGCTGTTGCAAGGATTTAAATAAGATCACTAAATAGCAGAAAGGAGAGGGTAAAAGTCTCCTTCTAACTAACTTTATTTAATACATCTTAAGAGGACAGAGGAAAACACCCAACCGGTCGGTAGAAGACCAGGCCGTGTTCTCGGTTCCTTTGTCGGCGGCTGGCCGGAAGCTCTCCTCCCTCTTTATTTGCTGTCACCCGAGCCGTCCGGACGGCGTCCGGAATAATGGATCTCCATTATTCCACACATGCTATACAGGTTGGCTTTTATCCGAATTAGTCAAAACTACTGTAGTGACACATTTTTATCACCACCTTTACGTTTTATACCGGAATATAAACAATATGTATATATTTTATTTATTTCTTAAACGTGAGAGTTTACCTATTAGAACGCGAATATATCTTTCTTCCTCAAAATGTTTCATTTTGGTTTTGAATTATCTTTTTACTTTGTTGTTTCTCACTTAAATATCTAAATAGTTTTCGATAAACAGTCAGGTGGAACAGGCAAATTTGAATTTATATATATAGACCGCCTGAAGACATGACTTAACTGGTCTCTCTATGAGATGGCCTCTTATGAGAGTTTTGTCTGATATTAAAGTCTATTTGAGGCGACCAGCTCTGGTAGGTCTGATTTAGTCACGTTTTTAGGCAGTTTCTAAAATGAGCACTTATACTGCATCTACTTTTCTTTCATGGAAATTTCAGAAGCTTTTTAAAAAGAATTAAGGCGGTGGAAGACTCGAGTTGTTTTTGTGGACATGAGGAACAAACCTCAATACATCTTTTACTAGATTGTCCTGTTTTTCAAGACTATGGAATCGACAATAATTTAATTGTAACAGATCCAAGTATTTTTATTTCCAGTAAATAAATGTATGATGCACTAGCGCGCCATCTGTTATCAAAATACAAAACTATTTTAAAGGCGTAAGATTCTTTTTGATATTAAACAATTTCTACTGCCTTTACTGCAATGAAAAAATTAATGTTGTATATTAAATTCAATACATTTTTTAGATATATTTTAAATTATATAGCAACAAATATATTTTAAGAAACTGATAATTTATATTATGTTGATTGTACATATTGCCAGACACTTCTTTCTTTTGTACACAGTTCTTTTTTCATGTTTTTTTTCTCTTTCTCATTGTTAATATCATATGACTATTCTATTCATGGCCTAAAATTATTGTATACTAGCCGAATGACCCGGGCAACGCCCGGGTTTTACCCGATTAAATGTTTTTATTCAAATACTATTCGTTACAATTATAAATTGGCGCCGTATTTCAATATATAAATAATATATATATAAATAAGACGAATGACCCGGGCAACGCCCGGGTTTACACGATTAAATGTAATACTCAAACACATAAAACATAGCAAAATATAGCAAGAGCAGTTATTTTAAACGCTGAATTAGATCAGTTATAGCACGGCGGCGGTGGGGCCCGTTGGCTCCCGGCGTTCACGTGACTTCCCTGTGCGCGCATGGCTGTCGCGAGGGCCCACGCGACCGCCCGCCATTTCCGCCGCACAGGGAGGTCACGTGCACGCCGGCAGCCAATCGTCGCGCGCCACCGTCGACGCCTGAGTGTTCTAGAGGGCGCTGCTCGTGAGCTAAGTTGAATAATTTGAATATATAGTTTTAATAAATGATTTATATATATTTTAAAATAGCCTATCGTCATCCCCGTTATTTTTTACCTATGTATGGAAATTTTGGTTTGAATTAGTGAATTACTGCGAATTTGTATACGGGTCATACAGACAGACAAACAAACATACAAACATTCATTTATATATATATATATATATGTATAGATAAATGTAAAGGCATACATGTATGACAGCGCAAGTGTTCCTAGGGGGACATAGCGTTTTAAATTGTAATAAAATAAAGACATGTCATTTTAACCAATTGCAAATATTTCTCAATCCTGTGTAAACCAGTATCATTATTATTGAAAAAATTATTATATTTCAATTCTTTGGATACCTCTTTATTATATTACTTTTCGGTTATGTAACTTACATTTTGATATTATGAAAATAATTGTTCAATTGTATTGTCGCGATTTCAAATTAAATTTTTATTAATCAATTGATAAACTTTGTGAGTGATGTTTTACCTCACAACAAAACTAGAAAAAAAAAGAAATGAAAAATCAGTTATAGAATTTACATACCTTCCTTATATAACATTAAACATAAAATTATTTACATATTTACTAATAGAAACATTTGATTTACATATAAACCAATTTCATGACAATATATCTTTAACACTCCAGTTCCAGTTCCAAATAACTTTATTAGGTGCCGCTCAAAAAGAGCAACCTAGATCATCATATTTACAATATACTGAGGGGGATGTACAGGGTTTGTTAATTTACAATTATAATTTATAATGATGTCGTTGGGTTCTCAGGTCCTTGGGGATATTGTTCTTGAGAAGGTTTTTTCTGACTTGTTTGATATTCAAGGTAGGTTTGTTTTTTCTTTTTTCCACTTTTCGTCATTCTGGCTTAATTGATGGAGAATTTGTCTAGGTTATCTTTAACACTGTGTTGTACTGTATATAGAAAGAGATATTTATAATCCAGGTTCCTGGAGCGCAGAACGCCAACTACCTTGAACACTGTGTTGTATTTACAAAACCTTTTATTGTAAATATGAATATAGGTATAATGAAGATAGAAAAACTGCTTTGTGTAATTCAGATAATTTTAAAAAGTGTTTTTAATCGGAGATTTTTGAAAATGAAATTTAGGCTAAAAAAGAAATCTTACAAAAATCAGCCCTAAAACTTCTTTCCCGTGATTATAAATAGCCCCATGGAAAGAGTGACTATCTATAAAATAATAAAAAAGCTATAGAAAAATAAAATACAGTTAAACCTGTCTATAGCGCCCCCTCTTGGAACTCAACAAAATAGGGTGCTATAGAGAGAGGGTGATATAGACAGGTCACTTTTAATGTAAAATGTTTACATTTTAATGTTTAAAATCGGACGCTATAGAGAGGAAGGCGCTATTTAGAGGGGGCGCTATAGACAGGTTTAACTGTATATATATCTCTTCTCTATATATATAAAAATCAATGTTTGTATGTTTGTTTGTTTGTATGTCCGGTATACAAATTCGCAGTAGTTCACTAATTCAAACCAAAATTCCCATACATAGGTTAAAAAATACGGGGAAGACGATAGGGTATTTAAAAATATATATAAATCAATTATTAAAACTATATATTCAATTTATTCTACTTAGCTCACGAACAGCGCCTTCTATCAAATATTAGATTAAATTATGCTGATGCAAACAAATAGATAATGCTAATAACAAACAATTATATTTAAAAAAATCTTATCTAAATATATATCACTCGGGTAGATATGCACACGGGTCAATCCCGGGGCGAAGCCCGGGTCACTCGTCTAGTATTTTATAAAATAAAATTGTTTAGAGTTATTTATTTTTACTTGCTTTTTTTCCCCTCTAAGTAAAATTACAAAGTGGTTTCTAAAAAAATAGCCTAAAAACATGTCCAGGGTTAAAAGGAGTTCCATGAAAAATTAGGTTGTATATTCCACTGTGTAGTTTAGGAGTTTATAAATCAACATTCAGAAAATATTTGAATTTCATAATAATAGAGTTTTGGGAAACATTCAACCCAACATTCCAGTGACTTGCTCTCCTCAGGGGAATAGTGACAGGGAGTCATTGGAACTTAGAGAATTAAATAAAACATTGGTGTTGATGTAGCTAAATGTTTTACAAACCAACTTCAAACCAACAAATTATTTTCAAAAATAATAAAGATACAGTAGAACCTCCCTGTAAAGGACAACACCTAATTACAGAGTCAACATGTTCTTTAGGAAGAGGTGTCCTCTTACCGGAGAGTTGCTAAATAGTAAAAATGATAATTTTGTAAATAAAAACTGTCTTTTATAGAGAGTTGTCCTCTCATAGAAGTTCTATTGTATAAATATATAGATTCTAGAAAAAAATAATTGTTTAGTTATTAACATTTTTATTTTGGATTTTGAATCTAAAAGTTAATTCCTAAAATATTTCCATAAAACAGTTCCCAGTGTCAAAAAAGATCTTTTGCTACATGTTCTAATTTGTATTTACCTATTTTACATATCTCAGATTGTATTTAAAAATCGTCAACCAATTCTTCTACTTTTGGAAAAATGGTGCTTTATTAATTTGATATTATTAGGGTTCTTTCCTGGTATTCAAAAAGGAAAAATACGTGTTGATCAGTTATATTTTAAAATTTGTCAAACAATTTAGCCGCTGAATATCTGATTCTGGTAGAGCGCCATCTAGCGAATAAAATTTTAACTAAAACCAATTTCAAAATTTTCATTATTTGCCATAAAAAATTCCATTGCATCGTGAACACAATGGTGTTTACCGCATTGCTCTAGCGCAAATAATCGCGGAGTTATTAATTTTTAAAATTGTGCAAGACTTTTGGATCACCCTGTATATATATATATATATACTAGACGAATGGCCCGGGCAACGCCCGGGGTTTACCCGAGTGCGAATATATTTTAAAAACGTTGACTTGGATGGTCATAGCGCCCGATTTTAAATACGTAGTACGATGCGATTTACATTAAAAGTAACCTGTCTATAGCAGCCCCTCTCTATAACACCCTATTTTGGTGAGTCCCAAGAGGGAGCGCTATAGACAGGTTTAACTGTATTTGATACACAGTGTCAAAGTTTTCTCACCCCTCTCAACAAACAGGGATGATAGTGTTATAAATAGAGAGCGTGTGATCTATTAATTTACATATTATACTAAAATTTCCAATTATATTTGACCATATTTAAACCTGTTATAAAACTTGTATCATTTATGCAACTATACCATCCCTGTTGGTGTTTTTGGGGGTAAAAAAAGAGAAAAATGTTATATAATATATTTTTTAATATTATCTTTATGCATAGAAAGTACAAAAGTAAAATTTAAGGATTAAGAAGAAATACAAAAAAACAAGAAAGGATCAAGAAGGCACTAACTACGTTGCCAAATTGTTAATTAACATATGCTAGCTAATATTATCATCATCAATTTATATTTATTCATATATTTACATAATTATTTACACAGAGAAAAATTATTTGAATTAATAAACCTAACAATTCCCCCCTTTTAATTCAATCTCAATTTTTCTTCAGAAATATAAACAGTTTAAAAAATCAAACATAGATGGCGTTACCTCCCCATTGCTTTCATCACCGTCTGGCGGCGCTGCTTGCGAGTTATATCTACAATTCTGCAAATAATTGTAAGGATATTCAAGATATTCAAGAAATTATTTTTCTAAAACCTTTCCGGGGATATACCTAATAATATCCCAGAATTTCATGGCGATTGGATGTATGGTTTTTGAATAACAGGGTTGTCTAGAGGGGGGCAGGGAGGACACGTGTTCCCTGGCAGCCAATGAGCGCGCATTCTATCCGTGAGCTTCAGACAAACAGACAAACAGACAAACAAACAGACAGAATAAGGCAAATATATAAGTAGATATATTTTGAAAATAGAGCAATCCATATTTAATTCATTAAATAATAAAAAAGGCATATATTGGATTTATAAATCTTTTATTAAATCCAATATATGCCTTTTTATTATTTAATATATATATATATGGCGTATATATATATATTTTTTTAAGTAGATAACATGACAGTGATGACAATAAATGTAAAGTTTATTGAACATTTGAATATAAAAATATTTAACAACAACAATAGTTAGAGAGCTCTTAAAAAACAAAACAAAAAAAAATGCCTTAATTAAAAAAAAAAATCTTTACTTTTATTATAAAATTCTAATAGAGAGTACGATATATATACAACGAAAAAAAAAGGTATTAAATAAAATTATTATTTTTGTCTTTATATTTGATAATTCTAAGAGTATAATATATAGAAAAAAGTTCGCTAAAAATATATATGCGAATAAAAAGTTGTTAAGGAATCCTTATTCTATAGTCATAACAACAACAAAAAAAAAAGGTTTCGAATTAAAAAAAAAATCTTCATCTGGCTTAAAATATGGTTTGGTAACAAAGGTAAAAATCAACAAATAGGTTTTGTATTGATTATCTGTATTAAATCTGGTTGTCTTTTCATTGAAAAATTATTATATACTTGAAGAACATTCTGGTATTGTAATGCTTGATTATTTCCTGGTGTACAGGCCTGTTTCCAAATATTTGATGGCATATTTTGTTGGTTAAACTTCTGTCTATATGCGTCTCTGTATATCCTAGGCAAATATGAATTTAATTCATCTTTTGGGATGAGTCTAAGATTTTTAATTTTTTCTGGCTTTGAAGAAATAATTTGCAACGATTGAGTAGCTCTAGGATCAATAGTTTTATAACAAGGTTGGTATGTACTCTGTGGATCTTCAGTATTTCTTTTGCGAGATTGATTTAATGGTTTTGTTTTTTGTGTTAATGTATTTTCAGAATGGATCTTATGTTTCCCATTATTGATTTTTTGAGAACGATAAAACTCTTCAGCTAGTTTATTCAAATAAAATGGTACCATATCAGAAGAAACAAACTTAAATCCTCCATTCTCTTTTGATGATGAAGGGGAAGAGTATGTCTGCTTATTCATTAAAAATGGTGATGCATTTGAGTAAGAGTTTTGTTGATTAGGATTCATAGTTCTAGGTATATGCGTATGCAAATCATCTTGTATGGTGAAATGCAAATTTGGTATCGGTATTTGAGAGGCGCGATTATATCCCACGTTAACTATCGGTGAAGCCAAATAATTTTGCATATTAGGTAATCTTTTTTGGTTTTGTAGAACTATCATTTCTGGATTAGACGTTGGATGATTGATCATTTCTACGTTGTTATAGGCTCCCATCATGTTTTGATCAATTCCCGAATTCTGAACATTGATATTTTGACCATCTTCGTTAAATATTATAAAATCTTTTCTTTTATCGCCATTTTCATGATGTTTTAAATTTTCAAAGTTTTTCGTTGATATTCCAGTACTAAATCTCTTCTTATATTGGTTAGGCTTAAAAGATTCATGTGGAACATAAGGTTTTGAGTTTAAATGGGTGTCTATTTCTCTGCCATCCTTATTGGACTCTGGCATTTCATTCGTAATAAAATCTGAACCCTTTGGACTTGTAATCTCGTTCGAATTCACGGTTTTGTCATTTTCGAAAATATCTTTTAATTGCTCGTCATCTAAAATCCTTTCATCTGATTCTATTTCGGAATCTGACATTTCACTCACAGTAGGACGTGAGTTCGAAAAATCATTCACAGTTTCATCATTTCCGAAAATATCTTTTAAAAGCTCGTCTTCTAAAATACTTCCATCTGATTCCATTTCGGAATCTGACATTTCACTCACGAAAGAATTTAAATCTTTTGTTCTTGAAATCTCGTTTGGTTTATCATCCATGCTTTCGTCTTTATCTGATAAATTTTCGATAAACTTTTCTATTAGATTGTGATCTGAATCAATCCCATGTGATTTTTTACCATTTGGAACTTCAATAGGATTATCAACCTTGTCTTTGGATAAATTCTCGAAGTCTTCTGAAATTATTTCATTTGAAATCTTCGTAGAATTATCAATATTGTCATTTTCCAATATATTTTCAGAAAAATTTAACATAAGTTCTTCGTTAAAAGGTGTACTTTTTATTTGCGATTCTTTTGAAATCTTTTCAGATTTATCTTCACTTTCAGACAAATTTGACATACTGTCGTCTAATGTCATTTTTTCTTCGTTTACTGGTTTAGTATTTTGTAAAATTTTATTAGGCCTTCGTACCTTCCGTTTCATTTTGAAATCTTCTCTCACGTTAGTTTGAACTTTGCGAGTTCTTCCTCGTTTTCTTTTTGGATTAGGAGGTACCAATTCATCATCAGAAGACGATAGCTCACCAAACAAATCAGTAACTGAGCAATCATTTTTTACTTCAACTTTATTTTTTATTGTATTAGTATCGTTTTTTCTTGGCCTTCCTCTTTTACGTATAACTTTAGGAATTTCATTCTCGTTATTTTTAACTTTTCGTGGTCTTCCACGTTTTCTTTTTATTTGCTGTGTTTGAATTCCTTCTTCTTTGTTTTCTAAAAATTCTTTCTGAATATCAATAAACTTCGTTTTTAGTTGATTTAAAGATTGTATAGCTATTTGTGACGAAATTTCTTTCTTTTCTTTAGAATTTGAGATTTCTGAAATTTTGTTATCGTATCCTATTGTCGATTCTTCAGAACTGGTGGTGGATTCTTGATCATCTTGAAATTTACAAAAATTAGATGAATAAGTGTTAGAATTTTTCATTTCTTTGCAATTTAATTTTGCCAAAAAATATTTTGTAGTTTTTACAACTAAAAAATGTCAATATTTAATATTTATTTTTAACAATGAAACAAGAGCGTGAGCTCGTACTTGCATTGTTCGAAAATTTTCAAAGATAATTAATTATAATGAAAAAATCTGTTGAAATATTTTTAAAAATATTCTAATTTTTTTTTTTTTTTTAAGTTGAATTATCGCGAAAGCTTGCGCCTTTCAGAAGCATGTCTTAACCAAATAAAATAATAATAATGTTTAATATTGTGTTAACACATAATTTTAAAAAAATGCAAGCATTGGAAATATGTAAATATTAATTTGAAAAAGTATTTATTATGTTATAAATTTGCATATATCCTGCCAATAAGATGCAGAAGAACTTATAGAGATGGTTGGAGACGCCGGTTATGTAAATTTCTCCTTTTTTTTTTTTGCTTATTTAGCCAGAAGATTTACATATTTGTAAATAAAAAATAAAAAATGCATATCCCGACCAGGAGCACATGTGCTTTTAAAAAGCAGAGCGCCATCTGGTGGAACAAAAATCAACTAAACATTGATTTAGCCTGTTCCCTGATATTTGACCAACCCAATTTCTTGATAAATCAAGAAAAGCCATCCACGAACGCGTTTTTTAGCGCTCGTCAGCGTAGAGGCTTGATTTATCAAGAAATTGGGTTGGTCAAATATCAGGGAACAGGTTAAATCAATGTTTAGTTGATTTCTGTTTCACCAGATGGCGCTCTGCCTTCTGAAAAGCACATGTGCTCCTGGTCAGGATATGCCTTTTTTATATTTTTAATATCAACACCTGACCTTTTTATTTTTTTCTATTGTTTTTTTCATATTTGTAAATATAATTCTGTATATAAGGATGTGTAAGTTTAATAAACGTATGTCAGTTATAAATCGGGTATTGGTGAATTATTAGTGTCATCAGGGTTTCTGGTGTTGTGGGTACTTTTAAGGAAGCAAATAGGCTTCGGTTGGAGACCAGAAGTCTGGCAAGAAGATACAGTCAAGCTATGCCACAACTATTTAGATAAGACCAGACATATCCAGGATGCGGCAAGCTTTCCGAGCTTAGTAAGTGAGGCAGTGATCGTATCCGAAACAATGGATGATATATATTTTCCTACTGTTTCTACAATTATTCCAGTTTCACTATAGAATTTTCTAGTGAGTAGACACAACATTAGGATAGGTGTAATACAGGGTGATCCAAAAGTCCCGCATAACTTTAAAAATTAATAACTCTGCGAATATTTGCGCTAGAGCAATGCGGTAAACACCATTGTGTTCAGGATGCAATGGGTTTTTTATGGCAAATAATGAAAAATTCGAATTTGATTTTAGTTAAAATTTTATTCGCTAGATGGCGCTCTACCACAATCAGAGATTCAGCGGCCAAATTGTTTGATAAATTGAAAAATATAACTGATCGACACGTAGTTTTCCTTTTTGAATACCAGGAAAGAACTCTAATAATATCAAATGATAAATTAATAAAACAACACCATTTCGCCAAAAGTAGAAAAATTGGTTGACGATTTTTAAATACAATTTGAGATATGTAAAATAGGTATATGCAAATTAAAACATGTATTGATGTATTATGATGGCACTACTAATAGAATTTCTTGCTATAAGGAATGTGTAGTTTCTTGACTAATTGGCGATCCTTGACTATTCAACTGGATATTTGTCATGATCCAACAAATGAAATATAGAGGGTAGTGACAAAATATATTTGTCGCACTTTATTCCAAATATCCTATGGGCTTGTCAAATGTTATCATTGTTTATTATACTGTACACAATTTTAAAAATGTATCCCTTCAAATTTATTTATGCTTATGAGGTGATACAGCGGCGTATTTACAATTAGAGAGGAGACAAAATGAATTAAATCTAGAAAAAAGAAGTGAGGACATAGCCGCTGTATTGTCCGTGAGGTCAAGAGACGTACGGACCTCTGTGGTGTTGATCTCTTGGCGGAACGACTTGGGAGTCGGACTCGGGCCCCCCCCCCCCCCCCCCACTACGAATAAAAATCATTTTTAAATCGACCTTTTGCGTTGAAAAACGTGCTAGTAAAATAATTTTGTATTATTTTTTTGCGAAAATTTCTAAAGATGGGGGGAAAAGAGAATATTCCTTATGCTATTTCTTCTAATGAGCGAAAAGCTATAAACTAAAGATAAGGTGTAAAATTGTGTGTACCAGTGTTATTCATATAAGATGTGAACAAATGACAAACAAAAAAATTACTGTTCACAAAAAAAAAAGAATCAAGATGTGAGGACAGCATTTATTATCCCCATAACCCAACACAAAGAGCTGCAAAATATTGGAAGATAATATAATACATGTCAGCTTATATAACACACTGCCTTCTCTCTTGTATTAGGTCACAATCCTTGCTCAATGTGGCACCCTTCATTCTCAAACACCGCCTGCAGACGATAGATGACAGAATGGACAGCATTAAATAATATTTCTGTTGAAATTTATGAAACGTGCCATCTAATAGAAGCCTTCAACATGGCCAATGTGGTAGGCCGGCATCAATAAACACGTGACTTAATGTACCCCCATAACCGAAATTGTAAGGCGTCAAGTCAGGTGATATTGGAGGCCACTGGTATATAAAGTGGCGACTTATCTCACGATTTTCACCGAACGTATCCTTCAGCAATTGTTTGGCACCGCGGGAGATATGAGGATGTCCTCCATCTTGCAAGAATGTTATTTCGCTTAGTACTTGTCTGTCCTGCAATATGGGAATAACCTTTTCTCTCAAAAGTTGAACATAACGTTCACCAGTACCAAAAACGGTTTTAAAAGTTCTTCCATTGATTTTTTCAAAGAAAAATGGCCCAATAATAAAAGAAGAAGTGAACCCACACAAAACTGTAACTCTGGGCTGATGAAGTGGCATTTCTGTAAAAATCCTAAGGTTTTCTGTTGCCCAAATGCGGCTGTTTTGAATGTTAGATTCTCCGTTTAGATAAAAGTGAACATCATCTGTCCACAGAACATTCGACAGCCAGTCTTCATCAATATCAATTTGCCGGAAAACCCATGCAGCGAACTCTTGACGCTTCTCAAAATCGCTGGCTTTCAACTCGTGAAAACTTTTAATTTTGTATGGGTATTTTTAAAGAAAAATTCTAAATTTGTGTTCTCTCCAAATTGTTCCATACGAATTCCCCGTTTATCGAGAAACTTGTCGAGCACTTACTTCTTATACGTGGATAACGTGTTAATAGCTTCAACATTCTGCAAAACCGTAACAGCCACTGACTTGCATGTCGATGGTCTTCCACTCCGAGGTTTTGCTTCCAGATCCAGTTTCCTCGAAATTTTTAATCATTTACCTTAGAGAGTAGCAACTCTCTCATGGGTCCTTTACCGCTTCGAATACCTTTAAAGGAACGAAACGCTCGTAAAGCTCCAGTAGCAGATTCTGAATCGCAATAAAAAATTAAAATTCAACAAGAGTGCTTTATCCTGTAGTGACGGCATTCCAGGGGGAAGGGGAGAAGTCCGACCACACCTCCCTGCGGTCCCCCCTGAACCCTTGGAATATTTGTACAAATTCTGGTTCGTTTCCAAGGTGACTAACGTGGCAACGGCACCCATTTTCCAATGAAGAGCAAATCCGATATCTCCAGTAATGCTACCGCGTCCGGGGTATACTCGGTAATTTTAACGCCAAAAGTCCAACTTGGGGATCACCTGTCCAGGATAATAAAGGTCAGCAGGTTGAGGACATGCTAACCGACCTCGACCTTACACCGTTAAATAACGAAAATAACTCCTATCTAACCAAGTCCACAGGCACAGTATCCGCAATAGACATCACAGCGATAAATTACAACATCGCACCCACAACACAATGAAAAATCCTGAAAAGTACAATCAGTGACCACAGACCAATTTTAACAACCCTAAATTTCAAAATTGAGAATGTCCAACAGAATAAAAGAACACTGGAGAACAATTCACAGAAAAGCTTGAAGAACTGTGCAACGAAGAATTAAATCACAGAACGATTGACAAAAACTTAGAACAATTCTCTTCGAACATATCCAAAGCTGTAAAAGCATCGATACCTAGAAGGAGACGTAAAGACCTGTGGATAACTTACTGGAAGGACCACAACATCGAGGCAATGATTGCAGAGAGAGAGACAATATCAATGAACTTCTTAAAACAATTAAAACAGAAGAAAACATAAAGGAACTCATTGAAATTAGTCACAAAATAGAACAAGAAATTTGGATATTCAAACAAGAGAGAGAGAGAGAGAAAAAATGGCAGAATTCTGCGAAAAAATGGATCCAAGAAAAGACAGCCATCACTGGAATATAATTAGAGTGTTAGAAAACAATCAAAACCAACACTAATCCTCCAATACTCTAACCGATATGAATAGAACAGCGAGAACGAACAAACAGATGGCTGACATAATTGCTGAATATCTTTCAAGCACTTCCAGACTCAACTACACGAATGAAGACAGGACTCTAAAAAAATATATATATAAACAAGTTAGTTAAACAAGCAAGAAATTACCATCAACAAGATATTTTTTCTAGAGACTTCACATTGAATGAGCTAAACTCATCAATAGAAAAGTTAAATCCGAGAGGTCACCAGGAGATGATCTAATATTTGGTCAAATGATTAAACACTTTGAAGACAATGCTAAAAATAAACTCCTACGAATACTGAACATATAATGGCAAACTGGTAAATTACCAAAGAATTAGAATATATCAATTATAGTGCCAATACTGAAACCAAACAAAGATGCCAAGGAATACAAGAACTATCGGCCAATTGCTCTCACCAGCATACTTTGTAAAAAAAACAGAACGAATTATCCACTCTAGGCTCATAGTTTGGCTCACTAACAATAATAAAATAAACATCTACCAAACTGCTTATAGATCCAGACACTGTACAACTGATCAACTGTTCTATTTCTGCCAATCAATAATAGATTCTTTCCAGGAAATAACGCCAAAGACAACGGCCGTATTCCTGGATATGACCTCAGCTTCTGATCGAGTGTAGAGGAAGAAATTATTTGAAAGTCTGCACAACATCGGAGTAAGAGGAAAAACCTTAATCTGGATTGCATACTTCTTAAGGGGAAGAAGGATAAAGGTTCGGGTCAATGGAGCATTTTCCAAGGACCGAAGAACATGGGCTGGTGTACCTCAGGGATCTGTGCTCAGTCCTCTACTCTTCTCGCTATATATCAACTGTTGTGTATGTAAATAGATGAAGATTATTTGCATTCTTTAAAGCCTCATTATGTAAGAATATATGTGTATATAAATTGGACATTTGTTGTTGGCCAAACGAAAAGAGTAAGAGCTAAATAAAGAGTCATGGTCAAGTTTGAGTTGTTGTACGTCTAATTACGACACAACATTAAAGACATCCATCCTTACCTCACTGAAGACACAAAGGTTGCCTGTTATGCAGATTATATAGCCATATGGCACACAAGTAGCAGTACAGAAAAATCAGAAAAATACTGAACGCATCAATGAGAGGACTGGAGAAGTGGGCAATGAAACTAAAAATGACCATAAACCCATTAAAAACAAATATATGCGTCTTCTCCACTGACAGGAAAAAAGGCATATATTTAACCCCAAAATAAGAATAAACAACCAAATAATTGATAAAATTAGATCTCCAAAATACCTAGGTGTGATACTTGATGAGGAATTGCGATTTAAAGAACACATAATTAGCACCTCAAATAGAGCTACCAGAAACCTAAACATTCTGAGAAGGCTATGTGGAACAAATTGGGGAGCAAAACCCAGAATTTTCAGAACAACATATATCACCTTAATAATGCCAATATTGGAATAGGCAACACCCGTCTGGGCTCCCTCAAGTTCATAACTAAAAGGAAGACTAGACAGTGTTCAAGGAAAAGCGGCCAAAATAATCACTGGTGCTGTTTCATCCACCAACAAAGAGAAAATTCAGAGAGAAGGTGGTCTAGACCTACTCGAAAGCAGAAGACAATTAAAAACAATAAAATTCACCAATAGGTTAAAAAGTAAAGAAACCGAACACATATCCCATAGAAACTATTTATACTGGACACAAAAAGAAAAAAAATCCAAAAGATCTTCAACACTTCAGTACGACAACAATATTAGAAAGGGCATAAATATGAAACATAACGTATTTCAAATTCAAGAAGAACCAATATTTCCTACCCCATTGCCATCAAAAGTAATAATCAATCTTAACCTGAATAAACCTTGCTATAAAAAAATAGAACAAAAACATACTTAAAAAGAAAGGACTTGACACAATTGGTTTATGCGATCAGAGAAATTATTTAACAGCATATACAGATGGATCATCAGACCTTACCCTGAGTAATGGATCAAAGAAGAGTAATCAAAGAAGGAGAAGGAAAGATATTGTCAAACTTCACTTGTGAACTGACAGATATCTGGAAAGCTCTTGATGTATGCCTTAACCAACCATCCCTGCATGAAGCAGAAGGAATTGTAATATACAGCGACTTCATATCCCCTCTAGAAGCAATTCAGAAGGGCAATACTAAAATCACACAGAAAATACACTCGTTACTTACCCAAATGGAATCATTGGAGAATAACTGCATTCTACAATGGATTCCTGCCCATGCTGGGATCGGGGGTAATGAAATGGGAGTTGAATTGGCAAAGGAAGCCAGAAAGTGAGCCAAAGGAAAGAACAAATGTCATTATTTGACGCTAATGCTTTTGCAAAATGCAAGATAAAATTAAACAAAAAATAAGAAAAGATCAAAATCAAAATAAACTCAGAGAGAAAAATGACAAAACTATAACAAAACTTAGAACAAAACACTATAAAGGAATGACAATTCATCCAGATAGCACAAGAACCTATAGAACATGCAACAACTGTCCTGGTGTGGAACTAACATCTACCCACATATTCTCATGCCCGCAGCCTTGCAGAATATTGAAATAGACCCAGAGCAGCAGCTTTACACACCCAAGATAGTGGACATTGCTGCTGCTGCTGTGATAGAGATGCATGGAGACATCTGAGGCTCTTTATTGGACACGACAACAACAACAACGGCATTCCAGAGTAAAATAAATTATCAGAGATAGATATTTTTCAAATAAATTAAAATAAATATAATCGATACTGAGAGAGAGTTGAATTTGAAAAATTGAAATTTATTATCTTCGAAATTCAAATAGCTGAGAGGATTCCAGCAAACCGCATCTAAAATACATTTTTTTTCACTACATGTTTAATTTGCATATACCTATTTCACATATCTCAAATTGTTTTTAAAAATCGTCAACCAATTCTTCTACTTTTGGCGAAATGGTGTTTTATTGATTTATCATTTGATATTATTAGGGTTCTTTCATGGAATTCAAAAAGGAAAAATACATGTCGATCAGTTATATTTTTTAATTTATCAAACATTTAGCGCTGATTATCTGATTCTGGTAGAGCGACATCTAGCGAATAAAATTTTAACTAAAATCAATTTCGAATTTTTCATTATTTGCCATAAAAAATCCCATTGCATCCTGAACACAATGGTGTTTACCGCATTGCTCTAGCGCAAATATTCGCGGAGTTATTAATTTTTAAAATTGTGCGGGACTTTTGAATCATCTGTATATCCAGACATTAACCCCATGGTTCCATTGCCTGATATTACTAGTAAAGACATTTGGTGTACCTAAAGTATGAGTAGTCACAAACCTCTTACCACCGTGATTTTCATGACCAGTACTGTATGTACAAGAAGTAAAAACAAAATATACCTTTTACACATACACAATCACTTTGTTCTTCAAATAAAAGACACTTCGGCCAGACAATAAAAAGATTTACTGGTCGAAGTGTCTTATATTTGAAGAACAATGAATGTCGGCCAGGCAGCCTCTATCTTTACGACAATCACTTTGAATGTGTTATTAATAATACACTGATATTATCAAGTCGCCGTATAGAAAATAATTTCAAGAAACAGAGTCCAATTGCTAGATGCTATCCAGCTACCAGAATTTCATGAACTACATGTAGCACCACACAGTCATCAAATACATTCAATCTTATAATCTTAACTAGCCGGGCAACGCCCGTGTTTTAATTTAGACACGTGGACCTGTTGGATCATTAACGCCCGTGTTTTACCCGATTGAATGTTTTTATTCAAATACTATTTGTTACAATTATAAATTGGCGCCTTAAATAAATGCATATATTAGTTAATAACTATAGCCTATGTGCTTTATCTGTCTATGTACTGTTGGCTTCCGTAGGCGTCTCTTACTGGGAAAAAGAAAGAGAGGATTCCATTTAGTTATTAACTAATATATGCATTTATTTAAGGAGCGACCCGCTCCAACACAATAGTTACAAAAACCAAAAAGCGAGTGGGGGGGGCAAAGTGTCTCGCGCAGTGGCGGCGCCATCGTAGCGAACCAATAGGAGAGCGCCATTCCAAAAAAAAAAGCAAACGGTGACAGAGATGAAGAACGCATGACGCTCGTAACTGTATATAGAATAATTTTCCTTGAGAATCTTGTCAGATATCATCTCTATCATAGATGAACCATTAAATTAACTTTGTAAAAAAATGTTCCATTTTCTGGAATTATAAATCAATCATATCCCAACATCATATGAAATTGTGAACATGATTTTCTTATTTTCATAGCTTATAACATATTTAAAATATATATCAAATTTATCTTGGTTTATAAAATTATTCAGTTTCCTGGGACACGAGTCTTCAACAATTGGTCAGTTCTAGGGCCCTAGCTTTGCTGGCGCCATCAGGTCAGATCCGATGGTGGGGTTAGTAAAAGCTAGAAGTGGAATAGGACTTCTCAGGACCATTTAGGGCTCCTGGGGGGTGAACCGCCAAAAAGGGTAACGCGCCGAGGCAGGTACTTCCAGAGTGGTGAGGAAACTCTGCCGGATAAAAGTTTATTTTTTCAGGAGATACCTTTTATCCAAAATAATATATATATATATTAATAATGCATTGATATATATATAATAGAAATATAATTTAAAGTGATAAAATGCACACACCTTGAGAAAAAATGTCAAACTTTTATCCAAGGTAGGATCAAAACATTCCCGAATTTTTTAAAAATTAATTATTTATTCATAGTATAGTAATTAAAACATGATTTTTTTTTAAATAGGAGCCTTGTTTATCTACACATTTTTTCTAGCGTGAAAAAATCTGTTGAAATGCTAGTTCAAAGTCAAATTTTCTAAGCTTGTTTAGCTTCACCGTCGCATTTTCAATTACTTCTGATGACAATGAAAAGCGCCTCCCTTTTAACGTCATTTTTAGTTTTGGAAAGGAGAAGAAATCACATGGGGCGATATCAGGAGAGTAAGGAGGATGCGGAAAGACATATACAGAGTGTTTGGCTAAATAGTCTTGAACAATAATGGCTCTATGATCAGGGGCATTATCTTGTAGCAATTTCCACTGTTTTGATTAGAGAAGTTTGTTTCTTTTTCTTCTTATCGCATCACGAAGGCGCACAAGTATTTCTTTGTAAACCTGTTTATTAATAGTATCCCCCTCTTTAATAAATTCATAATAGACAAGTCCTTGATAATCGAAAAACACTACAAGCATTACTTTTCCTTTGGACTTGTCAAGACAAACTTTCTTCCTCCTTGGAGAACTTGGTGTGTGCCATTCGAGTGATTGTTTTTTGGTTTGTGGATCAAAATGAAAGCACCATGTTTCATCACCAGTTATTATTCTTTTTGAAAAATCAGAATCATTATTTGCAGTTTAATTAAATCTTTTTAAATTGATAATCTGGTTTCTCTTTGTTGATCTGTTAAATTTCGTGAGAAAATAACCACAAAGTTTTATCATGTTTAAATTATCCCAATAATTTTTTGCCATACGAAATTCTAAATATTTCTGATATAATATCAATAGTAATTTTTCTATCAGCAACAACACGTACCTGTACAATATTGCGATCCGTTGTTTATGTCAATGGCCGACCTTTAAAACGTTTATACCAGAAATAAACTTGCGTTCGTGACAATTTTTCGTCTTTATAAGCTTCATTAATTAATGCTAATGTCTATATGAAAGACCTTTTTAAATTTACACAAAATTTAATATTTGCACTTTGCTCAAATGATGAAATTGCAGAAACCGACGCGAGCTAAATACTCACAACAAAAGTATGCCTAAAATGAAAACTACGCATGCGCATTTACTGGCGTTGCTAAATTAAATTATAGTTTAGACATTATGATTTACACAGTAAAATTGATTTTACATTTTTAAAAAGTTGTTTATATTTTATTTTTTTAAAGTTCGGGAACTTTTTGATTCTTCCGTGTATTTCGCTATACAATCAGCTTCCTTGTTACTGTAATAATAAAATCTCCTCCTTTTAATGTGAACTCGTTCTGGATTCTTCTACGGCATCACTAGTGAACAAAAGCCATCTACATCCCAACATATAACAATATGATAATCGAGAAGGCGCCATAATCGTTTCTCGGCTTGCCGAGAGGAGACTAAAAGAGACATTGGATTTTCTTAATCTACCAGAACACACTGTTTAACATGTGCACAGAAGCAGTCTGATGAGGTCGATAGTGACGAAGAAGAAACGTCTGCAAGAAAAAGCACTCGCATCGATCGGAAAGGGTAAGTGACAAAGAATTTGTCAAATGTCAAGATTGATGGAGACCCTGGAAAAAAGATCAAGAGTCCCATAGACAAGAAGTTGGGTATTGCCCTATTACAATTAGAACTTTCCATTAGAGCAACTATGGTCTCAAGCCTATGCCCTTTAGAAATACCAATTGATGACTGAGGCTATGAAGGAAAGCAGAAAAGGAAAGGCTACTGCTTTCCTCAGAAACCTGACACATGACTCTTGTGGCGTTCTGAGGTTCCTCTCTGATGAAAAGAACGTTGAATAGGACCAAATTTAAATGCCAGGAATGATCGTTGGATTTGTCTCGTGATGCACACGCGATTCCCCGCTCCCGTGATCTTCTTTGGCGTCATCAGCACTGAAGGGGATGTCATGTCTCCCCACTTCTTTGAACAGGGCTTCAGGGTGAACGCTGACACCTACATGAATGCCTTGGAGGCCGTTTTAAAGTCTTGAATGCACATGGTGGCCCTAGAAAGGAAGTTTTTATTTTAACACAACTCACGTCTAGTCTATAAGGCGAAGAAGACAGACTTGGCTGACAATTAACATCCCCAGGTAATGGAGATCCGAGTTTTACTCTATTCAACAGCATAGACTAGAAAAAATCTTCTCTAATATTTTATCCATTATCTGCTAGACCTTTTCAGGCCGAGTTAATACAAAATTAAACACCGAAGTGTGAGAGACCCTCGTAGACTTATTCCCAGGAAAAACCAATGTCATCTATGCAAAGTTTGTCGCAACTAAAATACTTTTAAAATTACCCCAAGACCAAATAACCCTTGTACCTCAACTACATATACGTTAAGAGGTAATTATTATGAACACCGAGACTAAAGGATTGTACACACAAGACCAACTTTTAGTCAGAATAGTGCACCCGACAACGCTCTCCGAGTAGAAGAACTCGACCCCTAATTTCGAGGCACCTATTCTTCATCACTACGTGGTACGCATTACAAGAATTCCAAATTTTTGAACCTCTACCTCAGCACTCTAAGACCACCTCCAGTGCTCCAGTGACGCCCAGCTACCCCCGATGCTCCTATCAGCCTTCAAGTACTGCAAAGGCATCACAGGTACACCTGATGGGATGGTGGCGAAAGGTAGGGAGGCACTATGCAGGCTGTCTAGATTGTCTCTGAACAGAAGGGGAAAGGAGGGTACCATTTTAAGAACCTCTACCTTTCCTGCGTCGAGCCAATACTACTATACTACGCTTCCAGGGCCTGGTGGCAGCGAAATAGGGACCCCAAGGTGGCATCGGAAAGGGTGCAAAGGACGGCGGCCGTTGGGATCACAGGGAGATACCATACTACCAGCACAGAGGCACTGTTGGTCCTCGCTGGGTTAGTTCCCCTAGGGTTTAACCTAGAAGAGGAAGCCATCAGGAAAAACATTTGAATAGATAGGAAAGACGCCTTGTGGTGATAGAAGTGCCATGGAATGAAAGAGGGCCCGAATAAACTAGCATCATTGAAGGAAATTAGTTGGCAGATAGGCTCGCGAAGGATGGATGCCAGAAAGGAATATCAGTGGATTTCCCAATAACCAAGAAAGAGGTGTATAGGAGAGTCAGGGGGCACGTCTAGGACCTGTGGTTAGACAGATTTAGGAACAGCGGAAAAAGAGGGAGGTATACAATTGGGTGAACACGCCCAAGTACTATGTAAAGGCTATGTCCCTCAAACTTAGTGGTATCGGGACATGGATTCTTCCCCAGGAGTCTCCACAGATTTAAAAATTAAAAGCAATCCTGATTGCATCTGTGGAGAAAGGGATCTGGGAGCACGCCATTGTCCAAGCACGCCTTGGATTGTCCAAGAGTGGTGGGTGTGAAAGAGGAGAGAAGAAGAGCGGGGAACGCTATCGAAACTGAGCTGCTGAGATTTCACAGCAAGCTTCTTGAGAAAGCCTACGACGTGGCAGCTGAACTTTATTTTAGCTGTGGGTGAACAGGGTAGACCGGTGGCCGCGGTCCCTGCTGGACACAGTGACTGAAGGCCACCGGTATATAAATCCTTCTAGGTGCTTTAATCTGGGAGTTGGTTTTTCCAGTACCAAATCCGAACCGCAGTTTGGATCCCGTTACTTGGCTATTGAGCAGGATAGCAGCTAAGGGAATGCTTAGCATGCCAGCTTATGGACCTAAAGATTTGGGAGGCCATCTGCTTCTAGAATGTATTGTTCAATTCTGCCCATATATGAGACAGTAAGACGGAATCATAGGTATGTTATTTTAGCACACTATGGACATGGGTTTTTAGGGCAGTAGAATATCACATATATATTTGCATCGAGCACTGCTCTTCAGAAAACAATTCACCACTGATGAACCAAGCCCTCTCATTATTTTTTATCGCAGTAAGGACAGTAGATATCTTTGGATTATTTGTGAGAGAAATGCTTAATGGTTTTATATCTCATGTATAGATGCCCCTTTTTGTCTTTTAACTAAATATGTATCTAAGAAATAAAGGTATTTAAAAGCACTAATGCTTCTTTTTCGCATAAATCAAACCTTTATACTGTCCTTACTGCGATGAAAAATATTGAGAGGGCTTGGCTCCTCAATGGTGAAACCCTACCAGACCACTTCTTAGAGCTCTAATACTGTATTGGACTATTCTGCTTATATATTCTACACTGAATGGTGAAATCTCAGAAATGGTATTCGGGTAAACTATGGACATAAGCTTTTAGGACATTAGAATTACCTATAAATATTTGCATCGAGCAATGCGCTTCCGCAAACAGGTGCGTTATTGCTTTATATTAATTTATGCCTAACTTGTCCTTATTGTTTGAGGAAGAGCCTCGCTCGATGCAAATATTTATATGCAATTCTACTCTCCTAAAATCTTATGTCCATAGTTTAGCAATATAATACATATTCATTACTGCCTGGGCTGCTTGCTGATTTTGTTAAATTAAGTTTACTTAAATACCATTTCTAAGATTCCACCCTTCAGTGCAGCGTATAAAATCAGAATAGCCCAATACAGTATTAGAGCTCTAAGAAACGGTCTGGTAGATTAAATTGGTGAAACTGATGGAAGAGTTCCACCACTGATGAGCCAAGCCTTCCCAATATTTTATCATTGCAGTAAGGACAGTAGAAGTTTGTTTTGTGTATAAAAGAAACATTCAAGTTTTTAAATACTTTCATTTCTTATATATAGATGTGGCCTCATTGATTTATATAAATAATTATCTGTTGAATCTCAGTGGACGCATACCTGACTGAGGCGCCATTGTTCAAAAGAGGTTGATTGCTGCGACAGAAATTTTTCCTATTTGACTACCTAAAATCCACAGTACATTATATCTAGCTCTTTTAAACCCAAAATGGGGGTTTTCTTAGATGGGTTTGCTGTTAATGTTTTTCTCAATTATCCCAAGTACGCATGGGATTAGTCAAGATAGAATATAATGATCTTTTCTCTATATATGCTTCGCACATATCAAGACTTTATACTTAAAATTATATAAAAGGGCTTTTTAAACCCATAATTATTTAATTGTGGTTCATTTTTATCTCGTAAATATACCAAAAATGCCCACTTCTGAGACATTCTATTGTGCCTTTTTCCCGAGTACACACACGTGGTACATAGCATTATCAACAGAAGTTGCGCAACTTGTGCACAAGTGAAATATGCTGTTTGAAAATTACTCGGATATACTGAAATCTCGGAGACCATTGACACCGAAAAGTGGTCAACTCTGCCTTTTAAACATATATTTATTTTGTATTTGGTTAGCCACTTTTAAAACAGCTACAAATATCGAAGTTATATTTGTTTCACCTATATGAAATTCACTATTAGCAAACTATATAAATGCGTATGTAATTATTCTAAACCTTTCCATAGCTTTGTCTTCAATAATGTTATGACGCTTTTCAGCGGTCGTATTTTGCGAACAAGGTTTAATGTAGGTTCATTGTGGATACAGATTAGTTCGTTATACTTTATTGCCAGGATCTGTTAATGGGATTGAGAACTAGGTCCATTTAGATGGACTTGTCTCAAATGTCCGCTATCAGAAGGATCTTCCTTGTCAACGTTCCGCTCCATGCTGTCCACGTCCAGCCTGTGCTACACCACCTTGTAGGCCGCTCCGATGCCGTGGTGCCGTCTTGCAGGATCATCCACACTCCTGGAGGCAACTCTCCGCGTCTTCCACTCTCCGCAGATGTGACCAGACTCTGACCACCCCCCTAAACGAATGCCATTTTTGGCACCTGTTCCCCTGACACATGGCCATCCCCCGTAGCTGGAGTACACCCATCTTCCCCCAACTTTACTCTGGAATCTTGGCTTCTCAGATAGTTTGTCTTCCATTTTACAACATATACGAAAATATATAACACTCTCAAGAATCATACCACCTGAATTATCTATCTATAAAAATATGATATCCAAACCATCGCTATAAGAATTGTATATATATTCATTGTACAATATTCATAATAAGGTTTTACATGTATAGATTATATTAGATAAAACAACCTCCCTCACGCCCTGATTACTTAGGCTACATGTGAATGCCCTCCTTTTTTTTAAACCAAACTTTTCACCTATAAATCGGATTTCATATATAGTACCTATGACATATTAATAAAAGATTTTCTAACACTTGAATTCTGTTAGAGACAGCAATTTTTTGACAATAAATTAGGCTTTTATTAATTATTTAGTCCCTTTGACATTTAAAATATTAATTTCGTTATTTATTGCTTTCTAACATTTTCTTAATATATATCCAGACATTAACCCCATGGTTCCATTGCCTGATATTACTAGTAAAGACATTTGGTGTACCTAAAGTATGAGTAGTCACAAACCTCTTACCACCGTGATTTTCATGACCAGCACTGTATGTACAAGAAGTAAAAACAAAATATACCTTTTACACGTACACAATCACTTTGTTCTTCAAATAAAAGACACTTCGGCCAGACAATAAAAATATTTACTGGTCGAAGTGTCTTATATTTGAAGAACAATGAATGCCGGCCAGGCAGCCTCTATCTTTACGACAATCACTTTGAATGTGTTATTAATATTACACTGATATTATCAAGTCGCCGTATAGAAAATATTTTCAAGAAACAGAGTCTAATTGCTAGATGCTATCCAGCTACCAGAATTTCAAGAACTACATGTAGCACCACACAGTCATCAAATACATTCAATCTTATAATCTTAATAATTTTCCTTGAGAATCTTGTCAGATATCATCTCTATCATAGATGAACCATTAAATTAACTTTGTAAAAAAATGTTTCATTTACTGGAATTATATATCAATCATATCCCAACATCATATGAAATTGTGAACATGATTTTCTTATTTTCATAGCTTATAACATATTTAAAATATATATCAAATTTATCTTGGTTTGTAAAATTATTCAGTTTCCTGGGACACGAGTCTTCAACAATTGGTCAGTTCTAGGGCCCTAGCTTTGCTGGCGCCATCAGGTCAGATCCGATGGTGGGGTTAGTAAAAGCTAGAAGTGGAATAGGACTTCTCAGGACCATTTAGGGCTCCTGGGGGGTGAACCGCCAAAAAGGGTAACGCGCCGAGGCAGGTACTTCCAGAGTGGTGAGGAAACTCTGCCGGATAAAAGTTTATTTTTTCAGGAGATACCTTTTATCCAAAATAATATATATATATATTAATAATGCATTGATATATATATAATAGAAATGAAAAAATAGTACAAATGTAACATTGTACTGGGATAAGGTGCATAAATTAAGAAAAAGGCATCTCCTTATCGTGCAACTGAAAGTTGCTGATGGCTGGCGCCATCTATCGGAATAAATATCAACTATTCTCGTTGATTTTTAATTATTCCAGAATTGGCCAAATACCCATTCTTGATTAATCAAGAAAAGCTAACCATTATTTATTCCCAGTTGCAAATAAGACACGCTATTTCCGATCTGGGTAATTGCGCGTGAAACTATTTACAATAATTCATATTGTAGTAGAGTAGGTAACAGAATTGTCAAAAAAAAAACAATTAAGAAAAAGAGCATTGAATAAACATATACACTAAAAAAATAAGCAACAACATAAGCAGATAGAAGAAATCTCAAAATTAAATATTTTTTGTTACTTGTTTTAATTTGCATATACCTATTTTACATATCTCAAATTGTATTTAAAAATCGTCAACCAATTCTTCTACTTTTGGCGAAATGGTATTTTATTAATTTATCATTTGATATTATTAGGGTTCTTTCCTGGTATTCAAAAAGGAAAACTACGTGTCGATCAGTTATATTTTTCAATTTATCAAACAATTTGGCCGCTGAATCTCTGATTCTGGTAGAGCGCCATCTAGCGAATAAAATTTTAACAAAAATCAATTTCGAATTTTTCACATTTTGCCATTAAAAAATCCCATTGCATCCTGAACAAAATGGTGTTTACCGCATTGCTCTAGCGCAAATATTTGCGGAGTTATTAATTTTTAAAATTGTGCAAGACTTTTGGATCACCCTGTATATTAGCTCATTAGTTTATTATTTGTTTAATTGTTTTTTCACAGAGTTTATGATGAGATCACATTGTGTATGAATTTATACAAATTGTTCAAATTTAGAAAAATAATTTGAAAATCTTTTTTTTTTTTATAGAAAATTTATACATAAACAAATATAATGTCAGTTTAGCAAGCTAAAACTGAATACTTATCATTTTTTTGTGATTATTATTATTAATTATACATACAGTTAAACCTGTCTATAGCGCCCTCTCTTGGGACTCACCAAAATAGGGTGCTATAGACGGATCACTTTTAATGTAAATATCTAATTGTACTACGTATTTAAAATAGGGCGCTATAAAGAGGAAGGCGATATTTAGAGGGGGCGTTGTAGACAGGTTTAACTGTATATATTTATGTCGTATCTGTCGTGGTCGAATGGAAGGGCACAGCCGTTGTGCATGTAAGCTTCGAAAAAGAACTTGTTCCACACTCGTGGATGTATTTGTATTTACATTTTAACATACTAATTATGGTGATAATAAATTATATCTCTTGGGCATTATACAAATTATGACATATATATACAATATATGGTGTTTGTGTTTATAGACTGACTTTTTATTTTAGTTGTGGGATTGTGTTAACTATAGGTTTGTTGTTTGTGCATTAAAAATAATCTTTTCAATTCTTCTTGCTAGAATATATTACAAAAGCTATGAGCTGACATAACTCATTGTGCGCACATCAGGTATTTTAAAAATAAAAATAAATTTTAAAATGCCTAATTAGAATTAACATTGTGAAAAGAATATTACAAAAGTGAAATTGTACTGGTATCAGGTCGATAAATAAAGAAAAAGAAATCTCCTGAACGTGCAACTAAAAATTGCTGATGGCTAACGCCATCTATCGGAATAAATATCAACAATTCGTTGATTTTTTAATTATTCCAGAATTAGCCAAATACAGTAGAACCTCCCTGTAAAGGACATATAACTGCAGAGCCATAGTGTCCTTTAAGAAGAGTTGTCCTCTTACTAGAGAGCTGCTAAATTGTAAAAATGGTAATTTTGCTAATGAAAACGGTCCTTCATGGAGAGGTGTCTGCTAGCGGGGTATCCGCTAAAGGGAGGTTCTACTGTATCCATTCTTGATTAATCAAGAAAAGCTAACTACGTGCGCGTTTAGGGCTGTTGGCCCTCATCAGCGTGGTGCAAACTGTATCTCAACGACCAAAAAACTGGTCATTAAGGCATCCAGAAAAAAAATCATGAAACGGCTAGTTAAGGCTAGAAGTGCGTGAGAACGCCAAACAATATGGGAGGGAAATAGTACAAACGTGGAATTGTATTGGGATAAGGTTGATAAATTAATTGATCGTGCAACTAAAAGTTGCTGATGGCTTACGCCATCTATCGGAATAAATATCAAATAATCGTTAAATTATTAATTACTCCAGAATTAGCTAAATACTCATTCTTGATTAATCAAGAAAAGCTAACCACGTATGCATTTAGAGCTATTGGCCCTCATCACCAAAAAATTGGTCATTAAGGCATCCTGAAAAAAATAATTAAACGGCTAGTTAAGGCTAGAAGTGCGTGAGAACGCCAAACAATATGGGGAAAAATAGTACAAATGTGGAATTGTATTGGGGTAAGGTTGATAAATTAATTGATCGTGCAACTTAAGAGTTGCTAATGGCCTGTGCCATCTGTAAGAACATTGTATTGATAGTGATCTTTAATGAAGAAGGATTCGATCCAAGGTCATGACTGTCGGAAATCAACTGTTTATACCAATAGTTTACTGACGAATACCTAAAGGACAAACATAATATTTAAAAAGGCCTGTTTAGACAACAATATTTGAAGACAACACATAGCATTATCTATCTGTAAACATGTGAATTATTTTTTTCAAATATGACGTATTTTGAATTGGAAAAAAAAAACTCTCGATTCCCGACAGCCATGAACTGGGATTGAATTCCGTATTGAAAACTTTGTTTTAATATTTGAATCACATATTATTTATTGTTGTAAATATCATAAACTAGGTTGCTCTTTTTGAGCGGTATCTAATACCGATTTTGGAACAAGAATTGAAAAAAACAAATAACAAAGTAGTTAAACTTTTACTTTTGCAAGAGAAAGATGTTACACCATTAAATCTCTCTGAATGAGCTGGTCAAAAGTCTCTCTAGTACGAATCATAAACGATTTATCTCCACGTACCATGATTTCTGGGGCTCTTGGACGGGCTGAGAAGTTGGAAGCCATAGCACTGCCATAGGCGCCTACAGCTTTGACAGCCAGAACATCTCCTTCTTCCACGGGTCCAGAGTACCAATCCAGTGCAAGGAAATCCGAAGCTTCACAGACCGGTCCTACAACATTGTAGCGGCGAAGAGGTCCGTTGGAACGAGGATTTATAGGTAAGATGGTATGCCGTGATCCATAGAGACATGGTCGAAGTAGCTCAGTGAATCCTGCATCCGTTATGATAAACCATTAACCATCTTCAGCTCCAGGTTTAACGTATTCCACGCGGGTTAGTAGAACACCAGCTTCTGCTAAGACTGAACGTCCTGGCTCCATAATCACTCGCATTCTTCGATCTACAATAGGACGAACTATTTCCCTCACCCAGTTCTCCACATCCGGACGTGGATCTTCGTCTTGATATGGAATACCTATTCCACCACCAACATCCACGTATTCCAAAGTAATACCTTTGTTTCTTAGGCTATCCACTATTTTCAGAATCTTATCACGCGCTTCTAAAAAGGGTTCCAAATTTAAAATTTGCGATCCAACATGATAAGCAATACCTTTGGCTTCTAAATTTGAGGATGCCTTGATGCGTTGGAACATTTCTTCTACTTCGTCATAAGGGACTCCAAACTTTTGGTTCTTATCTCCCGTAGCCACATAGGGATGAGTATTTGCAGTAACAGCAGGATTTACTCGAATAGAAACTGGTACCGTCTTATAACACGTTCCTGATTCCTCTAATCGATCAAGTTCTTGCCAGGATTCAATATGAAAAGCAAGAATTCCAACATCAAGACCTTCTTTTAATTCTTCAGTACTTTTTCCAACACCGGTAAAGACGATGTTTTCAGGAAGAGCACCGATGTAAAGAGCTTTCTTGAGTTCGTAGAGAGATGCGACGTCAAATCCAGATCCATTGCGATGTAGAAGATCCAGAATTGCCAGGGTGCCGTTGGATTTGACGGGAAAACAGAGTAAAGATGAGGAGGAATCCAGGCCACGCTTGTAGGCGGCCAAGTTTGCCAGGATACCAGCCTGTGAGTAGACGTAGCTCGGGGTACCATACCTACTGGCTAAATCCTGCAATGCTACCGACTCCAGACATAGGCCACCGTGAGAATAAGACAGCATCTTTCCTTAGATAGCCTATCAACTGACTTCTACCCTCCTATATCTTATCCTATATACCACACACGCTGTTTTTTTATATTGGATAATTATTTTTATTATTATCCCTAGTACACGTGGTACAGGCCGTGATAACAAGGTGGGTATTTAGTGACTACTTTTACTGTTACCACATGTCTACACATGTGAAAAGCAGTTCGACTCTGCAAATTTGATAATAAATTACATAAACTAGTGGTGTCTAGGACATTTATCTCGAACCTGGGTAATTGGAGATATTTTAACATTTCAGGAACCTGGGTTAACCTAATAAATAATAAGATATCAGAAATCTATATATATAAGCTACACACAAAGAAATGTAAAGCTACATACAAAGAAATGTAAAGCTACATACAAATAAATCTAAAGCTACATACAAAGAAATGTACTCAAAAAGTCGCCTCTTCCCCATTAAAAATTACATTAAAACAATACATTTACCTTGTGTTTCTAATCTATAATCCAAATTGTATATACATAATCATATATCAAACAAATTTTTAATTTTTAAATTCATTTTCTTATATATGCAAATACTCCTAAATATTCCAAACTATTATAGACGGGTATGATTCTTTAAAAATTAAACAATTTCTACTGCTCTTACTGCAATGAAAAATTAATGAAAGGGCCTGACTCATCAGTGGTGAATCCTCCCATTAATTTTTCATTGCAGTAAGGGCAGTAGATATTGTTTAATTTTTAAAAGAATCATACGCGTCTATAATAGTTTCAAAATTTCATAACAGATGGAACACTAATGCATCATAATACTCTTAAATATTTTAATTCATAATTAGGTACACAATTTGGATTATAGATTATAAACACAAAATAAAATAAGACCAAAAACACTATTTATTAATTTGGATTTGGTCCTTTTACAAATGTTTCTTATCTCTAAATATTCACAATTATTATTTTATATAAAATATTTACATTCAGTTAAACCTGTCTATAGCGCCCCCTCTAAATAGCGCCTTCCTCTCTATAGCGCCCGATTTTAAATATATAGTACGATGCGATTTACAATAAAAGTGACCTGTCTATAGCACCCCCTCTCTATAGCACCCTATTTTGGTGAGTCCCAAGAGGGGGCCTAATAGACAGGTTTAACTGTATTTAATTCACACTCTCTTTGAAAAACTATCAATTCAATGTTAGTAATCCTTGTGTAGATAACTCCAAAGCAAAAATCTTTATTTAAAAAACATTTAATTCAAAATCACACACATTGGCACAATTTGGATTATAGATTAGAAACACAAGGTTATAAGACCAAAACAGCCACCACCCTTCTAGGAATAAGTATATTTACCCCTGAAGACCTGCAGAACATTCCTAAGTACAGTACATTAGACAAACTGGATATCCACCATTAGACGTGAAGTCTCAACCCGGATAGTTGGTGACTTTAGTACATGGTGGCTCCAGAAATCCGTGTTACCTCAAGAGAAAGAAATAAGACCAAATCTAAATAAATAAATAAATAGTTTGTGATGTTTCGGCAACAGCGCTGTTACCATCTTCAGACAAAATTACTGAATATAATTTTGTCTGAAGATGATAACTGTTACCGAAACATCACACACTATTTATTTACTAATTTTTGGTCTTCCTTCCTTGAGTTTATAATTCAAAGTATATATATATTATAATCGAGGGGGTTTTTTCCAATTCAAAATACGTCATATTTGAAAAATAATTCACATTTTTACAGATATGTAATGCTCTATTATACAGATATGCTATGTGTTGTTTTCAAACAATGTTGTCTAAACAGACCTTTTTTAAATATTATGTTTGTCCTATGGGTACTCGTCAGTAACGATTGGTCTAAACCATTGATTTCCGACAGCCATGACCTTGGATCGAATCCCGCGGTGTACACTTTTTTTCTGCTATGATTTAAGTCCCTCACAACAAAGTAGAAGAAATGTTCCAACGCATCAAGGCCAACTGCTTCTTTATACAGTAAAACCTCCATGAGGAGACACTCCCACTTGAGGACATCCCTCTACAAAGGACATTTTTCATCACCCAAATTACCATTTTTACTATATAGTAACTCTTCAGTAAGAGGACACCTTTCTCTAAACTATGCAACTAGATTATAACTATAAGGTAATAAGACCAAATCTTATTTGGTCTTATTATATCGTAGCTCTAATCTATAATCCAAATTGTGCCTTATCATTGGCAACTAGATGTTGTCCTTTACAGAGAGAGGTTCAACTGTATTGAACATTCATGCCACAGCAGCACTAGGTGTTCTATCACCAAATATTATTTACCCATCCACCAAAGAGGCTAACCATGGCAGTGACTGTTAACCATGGACATCTTGTTGTTTCTTATCCCCTTGTGTAAAGATTACACGAATTCCATGAGTTCAGGCTCCTCCAGCTGTTTATAGATGGTGTTGTTGCTTCTTATCCCCTTGTGTAAAGATTACACGAATTCCATGAGTTCAGGCTCCTCCAGCTGTTTATAGATGGTGTTGTTGCTTCTTATCCCCTTGTGTAAAGATTACACGAATTCCATGAGTTCAGGCTCCTCCAGCTGTTTATAGATGGTGTTGTTGCTTCTTATCCCCTTGTGTAAAGATTACACGAATTCCATGAGTTCAGGCTCCTCCAGCTGTTTATAGATGGTGTTGTTGCTTCTTATCCCCTTGTGTAAAGATTACACGAATTCCATGAGTTCAGGCTCCTCCAGCTGTTTATAGATGGTGTTGTTGCTTCTTACCCCCTTGTGCAAAGATTACAAGAATTCCATGAGTCTAGGCTCCTCCAGCTGTTTAAAGATGGTGTTGTTGTTTCTTATCCCCTTGTGCGAAGATTACAAGAATTCCATGAGTCCATGCTCCTCCAGCTGTTTATAGAGAGTTTTGTTGTTTCTTATCCCCTTGTGTAAAAAATTACAAGAATTCCATGAGTCCATGCTCCTCCAGCTGTTTATAGATAGTGTTATTGTTTCTTATCCCCTTGTGTAAATATTACACGAATTCCATGTGTTCATGCTTCTCGAGCTGTTTTATGATAAGCAGCAGCCTCTCCCAAAGGTCCTGTTTAGTACATCTAATACAAGCCAAAATGTGTTCTGGAGCTGCAGGTGATAAACTACATTTTAGGCAAGTGGGGTAGATTTTGTTATTATTTTCTATCTTCAATGGCTTGAGATAAGGCACAATTTGGATTATAGATTAGAAACAAGGTAACAAGACCTAAATAGTTCATTCCTATATGATAAGGCACAATTTGGATTATAGATTAGAAAAATAAGGTAACGAAACCAAATTTAATAATTTGTGCATGGCATTTTGGTAACAGTAGTAAACTTTCATTTGAAGATAGTAACAACACTGTTACAGAAATGCCATACATAATTTATCAAATTTATCTTGTTACCTTTTATTTATTTTTAAATTATATTCATTGGGCAAACATTCATTAGAGCAGAACCTGGATGTAGCCATATCATTCTGCTGTTGTTGTTGCTTATTCCAAATAATGAATAAAAAGGTCATTCCTTAATCTATAGACGGATAAGGCACAATTTGGATTATAGATTAAAAACACAAGGTAATAAGACCAAATCCAAATATATAAATAGATTTTATTTAATTGGATTTGTCTTATTACTTTTTGTTAATCATCTATAGATAAGATTCAATTTGTATTATAGATTAGTAACTTAAGGTAATACAGTAGAATCTCCCTGTAAAAGACAACACCTAATTGCAGAGCCAAATTGTCCTTTAGAGAGAGGTGTCCTCTTACCAGAGGATTGCTAAATAGTAAAAATGGTAATTTTGGTAATGAAAACTGTCCTTTGTAGAGAGGTGTTCTCTAGCAGGGTGTCTTCTCATGGAGGTTCTACTGTAAGACCAAATCCAAATTAATACAATTTTCATTAAAAAACAAAACATTTGTTAAGATATACTGGTCTTATAGAAGATTCCTCTTGCAAATTACAAGAGAAACTGTGTAAAAAGGAAATGGAACAAGAAAAGAAGAAGTTGATGTACACATAACATATACTCCTGTGGAAGGACTGACAGGTCCGAAAGCTAGGGAATAAAAATAATTTTGAGGAAGAAACTTAGCCCTGGAGACTTTATTTTCTTTATAACACATAACATATCTTCTTCTGCTTCTTTCTTATCTCCACACTGGGTGAAGTAGAATGTGTCAGCCTTTGTCATTAAGACTGGGAGCACTACTCAGTGGCAGGGCCGACTTAGCTCCAAAAGAAATGGCTGCCTCTGACATGAGGAACAGACCCCATGTGCAGCCGCTCCTAACATGGAGTACAGATGCTGCTCATCCTGTATCCCTGGATTAGGAGCCCTTACAGGGTACTATTAGCCGGGCCAGCTGAGCCCAGGTTTTTTACCGAGCTTGTTACTGCTCCCCCTCCCACCTATCATATAAATAAACAAAATCTGTGTTATAACACAGATTATAAATTATTGGCAGTAAGAGCTTCTTGATTCTTCACAACTTTCAAACCTTATTTTTGACACGGCCTTGTAAAATTTGAAGTACTTAAAGACAAATGTTTTAGAGACAAAAAAATAAGACTTAATCTAAATAATTTAATAGTGTGTGACATTTCGGCAACAGCGTTGTTACCATCAGACAAAAGAATAAATCAGAAAAAATATCACAGCATGTTCTTAAATAGTACTTTTATCAAGTGTGTAAACAAGATAACAGATCAGAAAAAATAGTTTTTACACACTTGATAACAGTAGTTAACAGAACATGATGTGATATTTTTCTCATTTATTCTTTTGTCTGATGATGGTAACAATGCTGTTGCTGAAACGTCACACACTATTAAATTATTTGGATGAGGTCTTATTTTCTTGTATCTATAATCCAATGTACTTTATCATTTATCAGACAAATGTTCTATTACACAGGGCAATAGGGAAAATTCTGTTCATTGGATTTTAAGAGGATAACTAACAAACCAGATAACAAAATCCACATACCAAATTAAAAGTAATATTATTAACTCCGCCTTTGCCGGTCCCAAGCCCGGATGAAAAAGGAGGAGGGGGAGCAGTAACAAGCTCGGTAAAAAACCTGGGCTCAGCTGGCCCGGCTGATAGTACCCTGTAAGGGCTCCTAATCCAGGGATATAGGATGAGCAGTGTTTGTACTCCATGTTAGGAGTGGCTGCACATGGTGTCTGTTCCTCATGTCAGAGGCGGCCATTTCTTTTGGAGCTAAGTCGGCCTGCCACTGAGTAGTGCTCCCAGTCTTAATGACAAAGGCAGACGCATTCTACTTCACCCAGTGTGGAGATAAGAAAGAAGAAGAAGAAAGTAATATTATTCTTTCAAATTTCAACTCTATAGAAATCCTACTAGAAAAAAAAAAGAGGAAATTATACAAATTTCTCTAAAACACAAAATACAGTAGTCTTCTATGAGATACCATAGTATAAAAACATGGCTATATCCATTCTCAACTGGAGATGGCATCTTATCTAACTCTACCATGTCAGACCAAGTCAAGAGGAGTCTTTCAACTGATAACATGCAGAAGACACCAGGTTTAGTTATATTTTAAGGTCTTTCATGGGAAACTAGTACAGTAGAACCTCCATTAGAGACACCGTGGACACCTCTCTATAAAGGACAGTTTTCATTTTCATAATTACCATTTTTACTATTTAGCAACTCTCCAGTAAGATGACACCTCTCTCTAAAGGACACTTTGTCTTTGCAATTGGGTGTCCTTTACAGGGAGGTTCTACTGTATATCTTTAGATAAAGAAATGGAATAATGATTTTATACAAAACTCTAGAGGGAAGAGAGAGGAATCAACAATTTTGAGACTCACAAGACATCTCAAATCTCTCAAGTTTATACACAGGTGACATTTCCCCAGGTGCTGTCTCCCATGAGAGACCATAGTCTAAAAACATGGCTATATCCATTCTCTACTGGAGATGGTCTCTTATCTAACTATCATGTCAGATCAAGTCATGAGGAATATTTCAACTTATAAGAAATAACATGCAGGAGACACCAGGTTTAGCTGTTTAAAGGCCTTTCATGGGAAACTTATAGTGTATCTTTAATAAAAATAAAAAGAAACACGTCTCCAGAAACCTGTTGTATTATTCTATATACAGTTACGAGCGTCATTCCTCATCTCCTAATCAACAATCAGTCATCAGTTTTCATCTCTGTCACCGTTTGCTTTTTTTTTTGGAATGGCGCCCTCCTATTGGTTGGCTACGGTCACGCCACCTTTGCCCCCCCCCCCCCCCCCACTCGCCTTTTCGTTTATGTAATTATTGTGTTGGAGCGCGGGTCGCTCCTTAAATAAATGCATATATTAGTTAATAACCAAATGGAATCCTCTCTTTCTTTTTCCCAGTAAGAGACGCCTACGGAAGCCAACAGTACATAGACAGATAAAGCACATAGGCTATAGTTATTAACTAATATATGCATTTATTTAAGGCGCCAAATTATAATTGTAACAAATAGTATTTGAATCAAAACATTCAATCGGGTAAAACACGGGCGTTGCCCGGGTCATTCGGCTAGTTTGATTTATATCCAGGAGATTTAAATGATGATTTTATACAAAACTATAGAGAAGGAATCAACAATTTTGAGACTCACAAGACATCTCAAATCTTACAAGTTTATATACAGGTGACAATTCCAAACATACACCAAGTACCAAACTGATAGTGCCAGTCTACAACATATAAAATGAAAGGATTTAAAAGCGCGAATGTTTCTTTTATACATAATACAAACTTCTACTGCCCTTACTGCAATGAAAAAATATATTGGGAGGGCTTGGCTCATCAGTGGTGAACCCTCCCAGCGGTTTCGCCAATTTAATCCACCAGACCGCTTCTCAGAGCTCTAATACTGTATTGGATCATTCTGCTTTTATATGCTACACTGAAGTGTGGAATCTCAGAAATGGTTTTCAAGAAAACTATGTACATAAGCTTATAGGACAGTAGAATTACATTTTTTCATCGCAGTAAGGTCAGTAGAAATTTGTTTTATGTATAAAAGAAACATTCGCGCTTTTAAATCCTTTTCATTTCATATGTATAGATGGCGCGTTATTACTTTGTGTAGTCTACAACATCTTGATTACAAAAAAAAAAAAAATCGTAAAAAACACTGCAACTCTTTTTTATAAACTTGATTAAGCTTTTTATTTACTTGATTAGCTGAAGAAGAGCATACCCTAAAGCTTCTTTTAATCAATGTACTAAAAAGAGTTGTGGCATTTTATGATTTTTTGCAATTTGTCAAAATCCGCAATCCTTTGATAATGAATCTTGTTGATTGTATCCAAGCCACAATTCCTGGACAATCTAGGGATTATTATCAAGATTCTGAGACATTAACCATTTGTGGAGTTGGTCTGGTATCACATCATATTGTGGGAATATAGACAATACCAACTACAGTAGAGCTATCTCTCTGTAAAGTACAACACCTAGTTTCAGACCTAAAGTGTTCTTTAGAGAGAGATTGCAAGTATATTCCAGATAGAGTTGCAAATACTCCTTCCAGATATAACTCTATATCCTGTTAAAATTACAGTCAGATTAGTTAAATATTGATGTATAAGGCACAAATAAAAATGTAAAAATACATTTAGATATTTTGATTTACTTTCATGGACAAAACTTAAGATTTGTGGATAGGTTTTGCCTTTAATAGATATTACAAATTTTACAAAAAAAATGATAAATATAATTTCAAAAAATACACTCATGGACAAAACTTAAGGAAGTTGTACCTTTTACCATGTATATCGGGATACAGACAATAACTCTGATAGATATTACAGTGACATTTATTGAAGACACAAGATAACCAAGTGTGAAAAAATTTGCCGGTCTCCTTCAAAAAAAAAAAATAATAATAATAAATAAATAGATGACCGGTGACAAAGACTTTCCACTTCTTTTGAGTTTTGTCCATGAGTATTCATAGATAGAAATAATGCAAAAAATCCCTTCATACATTGGTTCAATGGTCCCAACTTGCACCAGTATAGCACCACCAGCAAGTGCAAGTAATACTGAAAATCATAAAGTCAAATAGCTTTCACATGTGGTATACATGCAGTAAGATCAACCTCAAAACCCCCTAACCACCAGGATTATCATGGCCTGTACTATGTATACTTTAAACACAAGGTAATAAGACCAAATCCAAATAAATAAATAGTGTGTGATGTTTTGGTAACAACGCTCTTACCGAAACATAACACACTATTTATTTATTTGGATTTGGTCTTATTACCTTGTGTTTATAATCTATAATCCAAATTGTGTGTGTGTGCCTTATCATATGTATACTTTAAAGATAAGTAACACACTAGATGGACAGAAACGTCCTTTAGAGGACACCTCTATACAAAGGACAGTTATCATCATCAAAATGATCATTTTTACCAAAATTAGTTGTTCTCAAGTATATAAAAGACATCTCTCCAAAGGATACTTTGGCTCTATAACTAAATGTTGTTCTTTACAGGGAGGTTCTACTGTAATATATATTATAGCAGAACCTCCCTGTAAAGGACACCTAATTGTAGAGCCAAAGTGTCCTTTAGAGAGATGTCCTCTTACCGGAGAGTTGCATAATAGTAAAAATGATAATTTTGCAAATAAAAACTGTCCTTTGTAGAGAGGTGTCCTCTAGCGTGAGTGTCCTCTCATGGAGGTTCTTCTGTATATGCAAAAAAAATCTTATTTACCAGAAACATAAGGTAACAAGAACAAATCCAAATCAATAAATTCTGTGTAATATTTTGGTAGTAACATACAACAATACTACAAGGTAATAAGATCAAATCAAATCTGTCAGTAGCAATGCTGTTATCAAAATGTCACATGCTATTTATTTATTTGGTCTTATTATCTTGTAGTTCTAATTTACTAGCCGAATGACCCGGGCAACGCCCGTGTTTTACCCGACTGTAGATGTTACAACGGTGATCCTTAGGTCGCTGGTTCAAATCCGGCTCGAGGGAGCCGGCGAGCACGTGACCTCCCTGTGCGCGCGCATCCATGACAGAGGCGGCCGGCTGATGAGGAAAGACGGTCGTGACTATATATATTAATAATCCAAATTGTGCCTTATCATACAACAATGCTGTTACCAAAATATCCGGTATAATTTATTTGTTTGGTCTTGTTACCTTTTATACAAATTGAAAACAAAAATACAAAGGTTTTTTTTAGTATTATAGTAAATCCTCTCTCTGTAAAGGACAACACCTAGTTACAGAGCATTGTTACCATCTTTAAACAAAGTGCTGAGAATGAAGAAAATAGATCAAAACATGTTTTAAATAAAGAAAAAGGCATCTTCTGATCGTGCAACTAAAAGTTTCTGATAGCTTGCGCCAACTGTTGGAATAAATATAAACTTAATCTTGGCTTTTAATTATTCCAGAATTGGCCAAATACCCATTCTTGATTAATCAAGAATTTTAAACCAATTCTTCTTCTTAAAAAAAAAATGCTCCAATTGTCTCCGATTCTTGTAAAAATCCAACCCCACCAGTGAGTACAAGTAACCAAATGGAGCTCTGGCACATTTGTAAGTGCAAAGTCGAACTGCTTTACACATGTGTAGACATGTGGTGCACTTACAGTAAAAGCAGTCGCCTACTTCTACCCACCATGATTATCATGGTCTGTACTATGTGTACTAGGGATAGGCAAAAACAAACCAATTCTGGAATATTTTTTAAATCAACAATTTGTTGATATTTATTCTAATAGAATCCTGGTGTGGAACTAACACCTACTCACATATTCTCATGCCCAGCAATGGCCGCAACCTTGCAGAAAATTGACATGGACCTAGAGCAACAGCTTTATGCACCCAAGATAGTGGACATTGCGACTGCTGTGATAGATATGCATGGAGACATCTGAGGCTCTTCATTGGACACAACAACAACAACAATACAGTATATACACCCAAGATAGAGAACATTGCTGCTGCTGTGATGGAGATGCATGGAGACATCTGAGACTCTTCATTGGACACAACAACAACAACAATACAGTATATACACCCAAGATAAAGAACATTGCTGCTGCTGTGATGGAGATGTATGGAGACATCTGAGGCTCTTCATTGGACACAACAACAACAACAATACAGTATATACACCCAAGATAGAGAACATTGCTGCTGCTGTGATAGATATGCATGGAGACATCTGAGGCTCTTCATTGGACACAACAACAACAACAATACAGTATATACACCCAAGATAGAGAACATTGCTGCTGCTGTGATAGATATGCATGGAGACATCTGAGGCTCTTCATTGGACACAACAACAACAATACAGTATATACACCCAAGATAGAGAACATTGCTGCTGCTGTGATAGATATGCATGGAGACATCTGAGGCTCTTCTTTGGACACAACAACAACAACAATACAGTATATACACCCAAGATAGTGGACATTGCTGCTGCTGTGATGGAGATGCATGGAGACATCTGAGGCTCTTCATTGGACACAACAACAACAACAATACAGTATACACACCCAAGATAGAGAACATTGTGACTGCTGTGATAGAGATGTATGGAGACATCTGAGGCTCTTCATTGGACACGACAACAACAACAATACAGTATACACACCCAAGATAGTGGACATTGCTGCTGCTGTGATAGAGATGTATGGAGACATCTGAGGCTCTTTATTGGACACAACAACAACAACAATACAGTATATACACCCAAGATAGAGAACATTGTGACTGCTGTGATGGAGATGCATGGAGACATCTGAGGCTCTTCATTGGACACAACAACAACAACAATACAGTATATACACCCAAGATAGTGGACATTGCTGCTGCTGTGATGGAGATGCATGGAGACATCTGAGGCTCTTCATTGGACACAACAACAACAACAACAATACAGTATATACACCCAAGATAGAGAACATTGCTGCTGCTGTGATAGAGATGTACGGAGACATCTGAGGCTCTTCATTGGACACAACAACAACAATACAGTATATACACCCAAGATAGTGGACATTGCTGCTGCTGTGATGGAGATGCATGGAGACATCTGAGGCTCTTCTTTGGACACAACAACAATACAGTATATACACCCAAGATAGAGAACATTGCTGCTGCGATAGATATGCATGGAGACATCTGAGGCTCTTCATTGGACACAACAACAACAATACAGTATATACACCCAAGATAGAGAACATTGCTGCTGCTGTGATAGATATGCATGGAGACATCTGAGGCTCTTCATTGGACACAACAACAACAACAATACAGTATATACACCCAAGATAGAGAACATTGCTGCTGCTGTGATGGAGATGCATGGAGACATCTGAGGTTTTTCTTTGGACACGACAACAACATTAATCAAGAAAGGGTATTTGGTCAATTCTGGAATAATTAAAAGTAAAAAATTAATTTATATTTATTCCAACAGATAATGCAAGCCATTAGCAATTTTTAGCTGTACAATCAAGAGATGCCTTTTTCTTAATTTATCCACCTGATCCCACTACAATTTCACTTTCACAACTTCACCCATCAGGACTATTTTTCACATGTTTTACATGTGTCTGGTCATCTACCATCAATGACTTTCCAGAATGGTTGCAAGGTTTTCCCACTATGTACTAAGTGTCAACCTGCAACCCCAAGACACTTTATTGACTGTATTGACTCATCCATTGATGAGCTCTACTCTTCCCCGACAGACACCATCAACAAGTTTTACAAGCTTGATACCTTAATATGATTGAGTGGAGATAAGAAAGAAGAAGAGACATGTTTTAACTAGTGTTAACTAGCTGTAATAGTGATAATTACTGATAAAGTACAATTTGGATTATAGATTATAATAAAAGAAAATAAGAACTAACCCAAATAATTTATTAGTGTGTGACGTTTCGGCAACAACATTGTCACCATCATCAGACAAAAATATTTTAATTCTAAGAAGAATAATCAAGTTGTCTTAAAAAACTATTTTCCTTATCTGTTATCTTGTTTAAACACTTGATAACAGCACTATTTAAGAACTTGCTGTGATATTTTTTCTCATTTCGGGGCTCAAAAATCATTCATTTTGGTTAGCAGCCCCATAAATAAAGATATTTTCTCTCTCTCTCTCTCTTTCTCTTTTTCTCATTTATTCTTTTGTCTGATGATGGTGACAATGTTGTTGCCGAAACGTCACACACTAATAAATTATTTGGATTAGGTCTTATTTTCTTTTATAGTGATAATTACTGTTATCAGTTGTGTCAACAACAATAAAAAAAAGATGATTGATAAGAAGAAAAAACAATTATTTTCTAAGAAATCAATTTATTATTTGTAGATAAGGCACAATTTGGATAATAGATTATAAACACAAGGTAATAAGACCAAATAAATAAATAAGTGTGTGACGTTTTGGTAACAACACTATTACCGAAACATCACACACTATGTATTTATTTATTTGGATTTGGTCTTATTACCTTGTGTTTATTATTTGTATAAGTAAAGGGAGATTAAAATGAATATTAGCTAAAATTTAAATCAATAATCCAAATTGTAACTTTGCATATTTACCAGATTCATGGCTTTTGATATTAGCAGTGTGATGGATAATCAGGTGACCTTTCATCTGGATAGGACCAAACTGCAACAAGAGTTTGTTTATTAAACAATAGCACCTGTGATAAATCACAATTTGGATTATAGATTATAGATACAAGAAAATAAGACCTAATCCAAATAATTTATTAGTGTAATGCTGTGTTTTCTCAACTTCTTGAAGTAGAGGAGAGCTTCAGATCCTGAACTAAACTTTTTATTCTTTTGTCTGATGATAGTGACAATGCTGTTGCCGAAACGTCACACACTAATAAATTATTTGGATTAGGTCTTATTTTCTTGTAATAGCATCTATGATAAAGCACAATTTAGATTATTCTATATACAGTTACGAGCGTCATGCGTTCTTCATCTCTTAATCATTTATCATCTCTGTCACCGTTTGCTTTTTTTTTGGAATGGCGCCCTCCTATTGGTTGGCTACGATCACTCCACACGTCATTTGATCTAAAGACATCTGAAAGGGATCACTGAAAAATTTTAAGAATTGGACTAAATGCTGGTAAATCCAATTCTTTGACCAAAATATTGGTGGAAATTTTGCTGGTAAAACTGAAAAGGGCCATAGCACAGATTCATGGGCATTCTGAATTTACCAAAGCTGGTATTGTGGCATTGCCACTAACTTGAGATTACAAAAACTGATAAAAGAGATGGTACATAAAACACAAGGTAATAAGACTATATAAAAAAAATTGTGTATGACATTTTAGTAACAGAATTGTTACTTTTATAGGCACAATTTATATTATAGATTTTTAACACAAGGTAATAAGACTAAATCTAATGTGAGGTTTCGGTAACAACAATGTTACTGAAACATCGCACACTATTTATATATTAAAAATAAAGAAGGCATATCCTGACAAGGACCACATGTGCTTTACATATTTAGATTTGGTCTTATTACCTTGTATCTATAATCTATAATACAAATTATGTGCTTTATCTGAGATGGAATATAGTTTTTGTACCTATTTTGACAAGAGCCTTTCTTTAAGTATAAATATATTCTTAATACATAACTTGCGTATCATTACATTACTATCAAAATATACAGTAGAACATACTCCATGAGAGAGGGTCGGTGGAAGGCTGGTTAAACCCTTTGGTTTTCGACCACTACGACCCGGGTTCGATTCCCGCATCGGACACTTTTTTCTGTTTAAAAAAAAAAAATGCTCCAATGGCCCCCCAATTCTTGCAAAAGTCCAACCCCACCAGCAAGTGCAAGTAACCAAACGGGGTTCTGGCACATTTGTAAGTGCAAAGTCAAACTGCTTTACACATGTGTAGGTGTGTGGTGCACTTACTGTAAAAAGCAGCCGCTAACTACCCACCATGATTATCATGGCCTGTACCACGTGTACTAGGGATAAGCAAAAAATACTCCACGAGAGGACACTCCCGCTAGAAGACACCTCTCTACAAAGGGCAGTTTTCATCACCAATTATTTTTACTATTTAGCTACTCTTTCGTAAGAGGTCACCTCTCTCAAAAAGACACTTTGGCTTTGCAACTTGATATTGTCCTTTAGATAGTTTCTATAAAAATGGCCTCCGATTCTTGCAAAAGTCCAACCTCACCAGTGAGTGCAAATAATCATGGCCTGTACTATGTGTATTAGGGATAACAATAATAAAAAAAAGTTCTAATATCTTTTAGCAAATTTCCTCTCATAGAGAAATTATTAATTATAAATAAATTAACCTAATTAAATGTGTAGGTTAATTAGAAAACCAAGGCAGCTCCAATATCAGGTAAACAATTAAGTTGGCTCTAAATATATTAGCAACCATGATAAACCACATTTGGGTTATAAATTATAGCTACAAGAAAATAAGACCTAATCCAAATAAATTGTGTGTGACATTTCTGTAACAGCATTGTTACAGTCATCAGACAAAGGAATAAATGGTAACAACACTGTTACCGAAATGTTACACACTATTAATTTATTTGGTCTTATTTTCTTGTAGCTATTAGCAACCAATTTACATTAAAAATTAGGCAGGTCACCAGACAAGTTGATTGGTTTACTAGACCTAATCTGAGAACACAAACTAACCTATCCTAACCTACCAATCTCATATAATATCTTGTAATTACTTTAAGCTATAGATTAGGGTTAGCAAACCTGCAAAATCTTGTTATGAGACCTCCCTAAATTCAAGGGTTTCCACTTTAGATATATCATAAATAATAACAAGGTAACTAAAAAAAAAAAAAAGAATTTAGGACTTACAAAACCCTTAAAATTGATCAAACGATGTACATACTTTCCAAATTTTATTATTAAAGTGATCTAGTTTAAGAGTAAATACAGAGAATTGTCATTTTACTTTACTTTTTATTTCAAAGTTTGCCTCCATTATTTGCAATCATCTGATGTTCCTGAAAACGTTGTCCAATTCGCTCATTAACTTTCAAATATTTCTTGATGCAATTCATGGCACAACCATCTTCATTAGATTTAACTTCACGCTTTGAAAAATCATCAATGCAGTCCATAAAGCACATTTCTGAAATCTTGTTATAGGTTATCAAAAAATCCCTCATGGATCTTTTCATATCCATTTCATCAACAGCTCCTTCTGCCATTTCTCCTGTTTATACAAAATTATATATAGATGAAAATAAAATATATATAATTTTAAAGACTTCCAAAAGAATAGTGAATCTAAGGGAGAGAGGGTATTAAACAAAATGTTTACACATTTTTCTACCACCGACAAAAATTAATCTGTGATATATTTTTTATATCATTTGAATAAAAACAGAAATTTTTAGAAATTTTATTAATACACTTTTCAAAATATGAATAACTTTGCTTTTTAACTTATATAAATGTAAAAGATAGAGTAATTCATATGAAATCCATTTGTGATTTTATTTCTTAGCATTTTGAAAATTGGTTAATGGAACCTTTTTCTCTTTTTCTAATCGGTATTCTCTCATTGTCTGCTTTTCATCAACCTGAAAAAATGGAAATAAAAATTAATATATTGTAAAAAGTATGCGACTTTTAATGCTGATAAAATCTTGTTGATCTTTAATGTATTTTCAATTTTAGGCTTTTGTAAGGCTCAATGTTAATAAAATAGTTCATTTTTGAAAGGCTATATTACATTAGGTACTCAAAAATCACGATATGTTTATAAAACATTTTTCTTTTGTTCATATGTGTAGAACCTATTACTGAAATATGTCGCTGTAGTATGAATTTACCCTGCAAAAATGTTTACCATTGAATGATAAAGAAATCTGAAGTTTAAAAAGCATAATTGCAGATTTTTGCGCAAAAAAAAAATGGATACAAATTTGCTATTCAATATTTATATGCTCTGCAAAATTGATGATAGTTTTTTGTGTTCTTTTAAAAGCGTTCTCTTTTTGTTGAGAAAGGTGACGCGTTTTGATGGTAAAGCGCCAAATTTCTCAAGTTTTGTATATATTTTTAGAATCGATATGATTTCATAAATATATGATGCGCTTTTTGCATATTCTGATAATTGAAAAAATGTTTTGGAAACTACATATGAGAGGACATTCTCGCTAGTAAACACCTCTCTACAAATGACAGCTTACATCCCCAAAATAGCATTTTTACAAATTAGCAATCTCCCCTACAGGATACTCTGGCTCTGCAACTAGGTGTCCTTTACAGAGAGGTTCTACTGTATATCAATAAATTCTGCTGTGTTTAACAATTAATTAGAAGTCTACAAATTTGTGGATAAAGTTCACACTAGGTTAAGTTTAAAAGATACCAGAGCCTTAGCCCTTGGCTTATACTAATGACCATTTCAAGAATAATAAAACTGTCTACACGTGTAGGCATTCACAGGATGTATGTCAGATGAAGCTTTAAAGATTGTCTGAAACACGCAAGGTTGCAAGCCACTCTAAAGGTGGTGAGCCTCTTGTAAAGTGTACAAGGTTTGTCCTCGATATGTGCAATAACACTTCCAAGGAACTTGCTTATAGCATACTTTTGGTCTGGGGTGGTCCAGCTGAGTGTAACGTCATCGTGTTTTTTAGTTGACGTTAATCAGCAAGAAGTATCTGGAAGTTTAAAAAGAAATGTTTTTTTTTCTTTTAGGCTAACATCAGACATAAGTTTACAAGTGGATATATATTACAATAAGTCAAAAAGGCAACTCCACAGAGTACAATCAGTGATAATAATGTGCTCACTGATAATTTACAAAACAAGAATATCCTGTAGGCATGCCAGCTGCCGTTACACTGAGGAGATCCCTCATTTCAGTCCTGACATCCTGATATGTAGCTGCCTACTCTACATACTACTAATAAATTTCTACTGCCACCGATATCTGAAGATGCTTCCCTCTAGAATATTTATCATCGCCTTATATTTTTTGTAGGCCTTTGCATTTTTCAGTGATGGAAATTCCACCTCCTTAGTGATATCAAGAGGCTGATTTTTCTGAACCTCGGAGTTAGCAGACTGGGTTTTTTTTTTGGGTAGCTTTGCCTTGGATCTCCTCAGTAGAGGCTGGAATCTCGACCACTGATTTTGGCGCATCAATGGTTGAGGAGAGCGTTGATGGTGGCAACAATGGGCCGGTGTTGACGCTAGAGTAGAAGACTCAGGGGTTAGAGTCTTCGGGGGGGGGGGGGGGGGGGGGCAGGGAAATTCGCTCTGAACGAAGACGCGGCAGGGCAGGGACGTGTCAAGGCTGTATGCTTGATGGGTACTGATAGCTCTATGGCTGGTGTTGGGAAGGCAGAAGTGCCAAGTGTCCTGATGATGGGCCTGATGATCCCCATTGATCCTCAAGGGGCAGGTGGCTCTCGTCGGTATCTCTGATGGTGACATTTTCTACACCTAACGCAGTAGGTGATATAGACAGGTATTGATTCACCTTTCGATACAATCATAAGCTTGGCAAGGAGATGGTGGAGTTCCAATCCCTCCATTAGAAGGACGAAGGCCTCCAAGGGTAGCCATTACCTCATGGGTCAGGAAGACAACCTTGCAGTAGGGCCGCAGTCCCAAGACAATGCCATTCCCCTAATAGCAATTGGGATGTTCCCAACCACTATTTTATCTACGCGTTTCCTATTGAGGGATACTTTGAGGAGGGTGGTCCCTGCTATAAATCCAGTAAAATATATTTTACTTGTAAATTAATTGTTAACTTAAAAATAATAATATTATTTTGATTTTTACTAGTTTTTGGTGGTTATGATGTAAATTTAAAAAATGTCATTAATAGTATAAAGCGATAATGTTATCATTGAAAATCTTGATAAATATTTCGATAACACCATGAAGTACTTGATATATAGCTGCAAAAAATTAACAAAGGCAAATTTTTCTTTCTAGGCAAATACACAATTTAAATCATCTCGACAATTTCTTGTCTCTTGATATAAACATGAGCGTTTAGAATTTAAGAATTAGAGATTGATTCGATATCAATATATTTATTTAAGAGATAAAACTTATGCAAAAAGTATCTACAAGGTCATTAATATAGAGGTATATTCAAAACAACAATAATGCCAGGTAAACTACAGTGTTCCCGAGTTTAAAATACAAAACAGTTACCTGGGTAAAAAAAAAAAAAAAACAGAATTGCTGAGTTAAAATATATTGCAGTTTCCGAGCATTTACTTCACTACCTTAATGTACTACACTGGCTGAAGCAGCACAATACTCAACTTGACTACATCGATCACAGGATGCTGACGCTGATCTGGCCTTGTTCGAGGCCTATTGGTGTGTCACAGCTGTCTCCTGTCGCCCTTTTTGGTGATTGAGGCAGTCTTAATATGATGTCGTTAGCCTTAGGGATCTTAGCTGGACTGTCTTCATGTTCACATTCCTTTCTTTTAGCGCCTATAGGATTTTGGTAAACTTCGGAAATATTCATTTTTCGAAGCCTCAACGCAATCCGCCTAATTTTCATAGCTGATGCTGGCATTTACTGGCAAATTTGCATATTCGCCTGCTTTATTGTTGCATGAATTGCTAAAAATTATTTTTTAAATTTAACTTTCGCCGATTATTCGGTCATTTCTTGATCTTTTTCAACATAGATCAACAGCCTATTACCCGAGAATTCCGCCAAAACATATGGTATATGTTGGTTGTTCAGCTCAAAGACTCTTGCTGTCTTAATCGAAAAAAACGTGGAGCTTGCTTGTCGCGTGGCTGTGAAATATACATAAATGGTTAAGAGCCTAACATTAATATGATTCACATAATACAAACCTGCGATAAATCTGCTTTTATTCATTATATAAGCCCTTTTTACTAAGAAATGATGGAATGCTAATAACAAAACATTTTTGACTTAATTGTGAAGAATTACTGGCATATAAAAATGCTCCTACATTATTATACACCACTATAATCGGTGTTCAATATTATTTGTAATCGTGGGCATATAATACCATTTTAAAATTCCTCTAAACCAATGTGATAAAATTATAATTTTAATTTCGTATATACATCTATGGTAATTTAAACCAACAACCCTATATTGTATAATACTTATAACAAGATTGTCATGTTGTATATAGAAACACATCTATAAATAATTACACGCATGATTGACATGTGTCATTGCATCACCATATGTAATGTACTTTGTGCAAACTGAGGATAAATAAATAAAACTATGTAATAGATTAAGAGCTGAGTTAAAGCAAGATTGAGAAGTTCAAAAACGTCTAAAATCGAGAGAGAAATCCAACAACCCTAAGGAGGAATTTGGCAAGTCGTTGCCATCAAGGTCAAAGGGTGCAGAATGCCTCAGATTCTCACATGTCTCTCCCCCCCCCCCCCCCTCGGCAAAGATATAAAACCTCGGTTTTAGCCGAACTTAGACAGTCAGTTCACCATTGGCGCGAGCCCTTGTTGGTTGTAGCCAGGTCCACCTCATCGACCATGTAAAACAGTAAGAATTCTCTTTTATCTCCATCTTGCTCTTAGCTCGACTTCTATCTGTTCAGGAACTTTCCTACTACAACTGTGTCTCTTCGTTTTTTGTGTGTGGACATTCCCAAGCTTTCCACTCTGTCTCGACCACGACTGCCTGTACTCTGTGAGAACTGTTAAAGGTCCTCTAAGGTGCAGAGAGGTACTGGAAAACTCTCCACGCCCTGACTGTCCCTCTCGGTTACTACAGGTTTGACCCTCGGTTACCACAGCTATAGCGAGAGTCGACAGGATCTTATCACATATACACTTCGTGACATTGAAAATGGAACACCGAGAAATAGTGGCCAGAAAGTGATGAAACTCGGCAGACAGAGAGAGACAGGGACGAACAATAAGTGATATTTATTTCAAAATGATAGTCATAATACAGAGTGAGAACGGCGTCGGCTTAGTAGTAAGTAGGACCACCGCGGACGGCGATGCACGCAGCAACACGTCTAGGTAGAGAGTCAATTAGAGTACGGATGGTTTCCTGAGGGATGGCTCTCCATTCCCTCTCAACCATTTGCCACAGTTCGTCTTCTGAACGCGGCTGTGGCAAGGCATGCAAACGGCGTCCAATGATGTCCCAGACGTGCTCGATTGGTGAGAGATCAGGAGAGTACGGTGGCCAGGGAAGCATCTGTACATCTTACAGAGCTTGTTGGCTAATGCGAGCAGTGTGCGGTCGGGCGTTATCCTGCTGATAAAGGGCATTGGGTACCCCCTGAAGGTAGGGGAGTGTCACCGGTCGCAGCACATCATCAACGTATCGTTGGGCCGTCATAGTGCCCTGAATACGAAGTAAAGGTGACCTGGAATCATACGCGATTGCGCCCCAAACCATGATTCCACGTTGTCGCACGGTGGGGCGTTCCACAATTGCTGCCGGATTGGACCTTTCTCCACGTCGACGCCACACGCGTACACGGCGACTATAACTGGACAAGCAGAAACGCGACTCATCTGAGAACACGACCCTGTGCCATTCCGTCATCCACGTCGATCTAGCCCGGCACCATTCCAAACGTTGGCGCCTATTCGGTGGGGTCAATGGCAGTCTTCTTAGCGGACGGCATGAGTGCAAGCCATTAGCAACCAATCGACGGGAAATGGTTCTGGTCGAGATGGAATGATCTAGGGTGTCTTGCACATGTTGCAGGATGGCGGTACAAGTGGCTTGTGGGGCCGCCACTGCTTGTCGAAGGATACGCCGATCCACACGTGCTGACGTCACTCTGGTTGCACCGACATTCCTATAAATTGCCACATTTCCTTGTTCCAACCATCTTCTCCACAGTCGGTGCACCGTGGACGCACCAAGGTGTGTATCATCTGCGATTTGACGTATGGACCAACCTCCCTTTTCAGTCCGATCACCATGCCCCTCGTAAAAGCGTCTGTCTGCTTGAACTGCCTCCGTTTACGATGACCTGGCATTCTCTGTTATTACACGTGTCTCTCGACACAAGAACAAAATTTCTACAATGATTTTCCTTGAAGAAATAACGACACGAATACTGTCCTTTCTGCAAGTTCCTTCCCTTATATCTTACTCCATGCGCAGCTCTCGTGCGCACATGGAGTAAGATATAAGGGAAGGAACTTGCAGAAAGGACAGTTTTCGTGTCGTTATTTCTTCAAGGAAAATCATTGTATAAATTTTGTTCTTGTGTCAAAAGACACGTGTAATAACAGAGAATGCCAGGTCATCGTAAACGGAGGCAGTTCAAGCAGACAGACGCTTTTACGAGGGGCATGGTGATCGGACTGAAAAGGGCAGGTTGGTCCATACGTCAAATCGCAGCTGATACACACCTTGGTGCGTCCACGGTGCACCGACTGTGGAGAAGATGGTTGGAACAAGGAAATGTGGCAATTTATAGGAATGTCGGTGCAACCAGAGTGACGTCAGCACGTGTGGATCGGCGTATCCTTCGACAAGCAGTGGCGGCCCCACAAGCCACTTGTACCGCCATCCTGCAACATGTGCAAGACACCCTAGATCATTCCATCTCGACCAGAACCATTTCCCTTCGATTGGTTGCTAATGGCTTGCACTCATGCCGTCCGCTAAGAAGACTGCCATTGACCCCACCGAATAGGCGCCAACGTTTGGAATGGTGCCGGGCTAGATCGACGTGGATGACGGAATGGCACAGGGTCGTGTTCTCAGATGAGTCGCGTTTCTGCTTGTCCAGTGATAGTCGCCGTGTACGCGTGTGGCGTCGACGTGGAGAAAGGTCCAATCCGGCAGCAAATGTGGAACGCCCCACCGTGCGACAACGTGGAATCATGGTTTGGGGCGCAATCGCGTATGATTCCAGGTCACCTTTACTTCGTATTCAGGGCACTATGACGGCCCAACGATACGTTGATGATGTGCTGCGACCGGTGACACTCCCATAACTTCAGGGGGTATCCAATGCAATTTATCAGCAGGATAACGCCCGACCGCACACTGCTCGCATTAGCCAACAAACTCTGCAAGATGTACAGATGCTTCCCTGGCCACCGTACTCTCCTGATCTCTCACCAATCGAGCACGTCTGGGACATCATTGGACGCCGTTTGCATGCCTTGCCACAGCCGCGTTCAGAAGACGAACTGTGGTAAATGGTTGAGAGGGAATGGAGAGCCACCCCTCAGGACGCCATCCGTACTCTGATTGACTCTCTACCTAGACGTGTTGCTGCGTGCATCGCCGTCCGTGGTGGTCCTACTTGCTACTAAGCCGACGCCGTTCTCGCTCTGTATTATGACTATCATTTTGAAATAAAGATCACTTATTGTTCGTCCCTGTCTCTCTCTGTCTGCCGAGTTTCATTACTTTCTGGCCACTATTTCTTGGTGTTCCATCTTCAATGTCACGCAGTGTATATATAGAAAGTGCGTTATTGCTTTATAACTAAATGTATATATAATTTATTTTAAATTTATCTGGATACGTGAATCTTTGGTTATTGTAGAAATTATAGCCTCAATTTTTTAATGAATAAATGAAGTTTTTGAGTTAGTGTTAAGTGCTGATTAATTGCTACCATATTTATTATATATATTTTAAAAAAGTTGACCATATATATTTTTATAATAAACCATGATTCTCTCATTCTCTTGAGGTAACCCAGCTTTCTGGATAAACCATGATTTAAAATGCATCAAAGCATTGTAAATAAAATGACTTGCATAAAAATATTAGAACAAAATTTCTACTAGGAAATCAACACTCCATTTTACATTAATATATAGATATGCTCAAAGTTTGTAATACAAATAATAAAGAATTTAAAATATAAACAGAAAATGCGCATTCAAATATTAAGAGATTTACAAATTAAAAAATTCTTGTTTATTATTAAAGAATATATATTTTACACAAATAAATTTACTGGCAATGCGTTTCTTTTAAATATCATCAAATATTATCTCTACAGACCTTACTGCAATTGTTGGGCTATAAGTTGAAGCTGGACTAGATGATGTAATAGTATAAGGAAGTAGTCAATTATCCCACTACATCTGCCGATTGAAGTGGATATATAGAAGCACGCGGAGGCGAAGTGAACAACAGGAAAGTTATCTTTATTATGACTAAAAAGGGGGGAGGGGGATGGACTGCCCGCTGGGCAGCTCGGTGATTGGCTGGCCGTGACGTAGTGGTGACGTAGGTCCACTCAGGCGGAAGTGGGCATATACAACATGTCTTCATTCCCCCACTTTGGATATGTCGGGTAGTATGCCAGTATCCAGACAATTCATAGCTGCACAAGCATTCTGATGTACAGTCCTTTTGAGGCCCTTGGTGAAGATGTCGGCCAGGTTGTCGTTGGTAGAGATGTAATTCACATGGATGTCTCCACTGTTGACCTTTTCTCTTATATAATGATACCGTATGTCAATGTGCTTCGACCTATTGTTTTCTATGTTGTTTTTAGAAAACTCGATGGCAGCTCTATTATCACAGAATATTGTTATTGGGCGTGAGGCGTTAGTCAGGCATTTCAAATTCTCTAATATTTGTGTTATCCACAATATTTCCTTAGTGGTCTGGGCGAGAGCAATGTATTCAGACTCCATTGTAGATAATGATACGCAATTTTGCTTTTTAGATCTCCATGACACTAAACAACCATTAATAGTAACAGCTGACCCGCTAGTTGATCGTCTATCATCTATGTCATTAGCCCAATCTGAGTCGCTAAATGCTAGTATATCATCAGACCCTCTTTTATAGATGAGTGAAACATTCTTAGTAGCTTGAAGATATCTTAGTATATGTTTAGCAGCTTGCCAGTGTCGTTCGCCTGGGTTACTACAGAATTGTGCTAATTTAGTTACGGCAAACGTCATATCAGGTCTCGATGAGTTTGCAAGATATAGCAGAGACCCTATAAGTTCTCTGTAAGGGACGTGTTTTATCTCATCCTTTTCCTTATCAGTTGTTGGACAGTCTTTCTTTGTAATCGGGATGGAGTTATCTAATGGAGTAGAAACGCCCCTACATTCCATCATATTAAATCGTTCGAGGATCGACATGGTGTATTTTCCTTGTGAGAGGATTATTGTGTTCTCATCTGGATAACTTATTTCTACACCTAAGAAATATTTGATGGGTCCTAAGTTCTTTATCTTAAATTTTTCTCTAATCTTTTCCTCAATATTTGTCAGAATGTCCTCGCTTTCCGCGAACAAAGCTAGATCGTCGACATATACTGCGATAACCGCCTTATCTTCAAAAGTGTATAAACAATTACAGGCGGCTAAACGACGAAATCCAATATATTCAAGAGCTTTATCTAGTGTGCAGTACCATTCGAGACCGGACTGACGTAAACCATATATTGGACGGTTTAGTTTAAGAACTTTGCCCTCACATTTCTCGTCGTTAGATCCATCTGGTGGGCTCATATAGATTTCTTCATTCAGTTCGCCGTACAGATATGCATTGTCGACGTCGAGGTGTCGATTGTACCAATTTTTATTTATCGTCAATGCAAAGATCATTCTGATGACCGAAAAATTTATTACTGGCGAATATGTCTCAAAAAAGTCAACGTTTCGTTTTTGAGAAAAACCTCTCGCAACTAGTCGCGCTTTAAATCTTTCAACGTCCCCTTTTGAGTTAGTCTTTATTTTAAATACCCATCTACTACTAATTGGGCGCTTGCCAAGTGGTAGGTCGGACAACGTCCATGTATTTCTATCCTCAAGACTTCTCAATTCATCCTTCATGGCCCTTCTCCAGTACGGTGCCTCTTTGCTGTTTATGGCTTGTTCGAAAGTTGTGGGTTCGATGATATCTAGGAAATGCAGTTCTGCTTTTGGCTTTCCAGCACGTCCATAAGGGTTTCGTACAATTCTTTTAGGCCTAGTTTGAACAATGTCGTCGTTGTTTACCCCCACTAAATCCTGATCACTCGTATCATCATTACGTTCTCTTTCCGCTTCAGGTTTTAGATCTATATCTCCTTCAAGCTGGTTATCGGGTTCTATCCAAATATGGTTGTATCTTTCAGGTTCATCCTCAACCTTAGTCCACTTCAGTCCTATCTTGGATTCGTCAAATTTGACATGCTTCGTTTGGATTACGTGTTGAGTTTCTGGACACCAAAGACGATAGCCTTTAGTCTGGGAAGAATAACCAACAAGAATGCACCTATTTGCTCGATTGTCCAGTTTCTTTCGCCTTTCTGTGGGGATATGGCTATATGCTAAGCACCCGAAAGCTTTTAAGTGGCGAACACTCGGTTTTCTTGATGACCAAAGTTCATCGGGTACTTTATCTCCTAGGGCGCTATTGTAGCACTTGTTTCTTATATAAGCTGCAGTGTTTACTGCCTCTGCCCAGAATCTCTGAGGGAGTTCGGCGCTATGTAAACAAGATCGGGTTATGTCCAACAACACGCGATTAGCCCTTTCTGCAACGCCGTTCATAGGTGGCGAGTATGTGTTCGTTAGCTCGTGTTTGATGCCAAGTTGCTCTAGCCTAGTTTTAAATTCATGGTTGCAATATTCGAGTCCATTGTCGGATCTTAGCACTTTTAGCTTATGTCCGGTTTCTCTCTCAGCCCTAGCGAGATACGAGTCGAAGTGTTTCAGCACTTCGTTTTTATGTTTAAGGCAAAACAGGGTTATCTTTCTAGAATAATCATCAATGAATGTTAGAAAATATGCGCTTCCTCCAATAGATCTAACAGGCATTGGACCACAAATATCAGTGTGAACTAATTCTAAAGGCCTTTTAGATCTTATATTCCTAATGGGTTTGTGTGGCTCTTTCGTGGACTTTGCTACACAACAATCATCACACAGACTTCGATCCATCGAGGAGATCTCTAACCCCTTAAATAATTCCCCCTTTGCCATTCTCTCAATTGCGTCATTGTTTACATGACAGAATCTCTGATGCCATAGTTCTAATGTTTGTTTTTGTGAACTCTTTTGACTGTTAAACAACTCAGCGTTTGGTAAAATGACTCTACCCTTCATGACATATAATCCATTTTCATCATGTGCTATTGCAACAATTCGGTTCTCCGAATCGAAAACTTGCGCTCTTCTGTTCGCAAAATTAACTATCTTGCCCTTATTTTCCATGCTCGAGACTGACAATAGGTTTCGTCGCACATTAGGGACATACAGCACATTACATAGTTTTAGGTCAACGTGGTGCTTACCCACATAGGCCTTGAACTTGATGTCGCCGCATCCTTCCGCTCGTGTAGTCCCGCTCGCTGTTAGGATCGGATCCGACGTTATTCCTTGGAAGTTGGTGAACCACTCCCTTTTGTTACACACGTGGTGAGTCGCGCCGCTGTCGATCACCCAAGAGTTGTCAGGGATGGCGCAGGATAGGGCTGTTAGCATTTCGCTTCCCGCTATCTCGTGAGTGCTACATCTCGGTGGTTGGAAATTTGGAGCTGGAGTTTTAGCCTTTCCTCTGCATGATCTCGCGATATGTCCTTCCTTGCCGCACTTGTAGCAGGTGAAATTTTTCTTCTTCTTGTCTTCCTTCCTGGTCGTTGTCCCGAACTGCAAAGCTTCATTTGTGTTATTCACACGTCGGGCCATCCGTCTCTCGTATTCTGCTAGCAGCACATGTTTTACCTTGCTAGAGGTGAATTCCTTGTCTTCTACGTTGCTGAAGGTCATGATGATTCCGTCGTATGACTCCGGTAGGCCAGCAAGCATTGAATAGGCGAGGTCTTGATCCTGCATTTCTGCGCCTGCCTCTCTTAAGTGATCCGAACAGATCTTCAGTCTCCCCAAATAGTTCGTCATCGTCTCTTGTTCTTCGAATCTTATGGAGATGAACTGCTTCTTCAGTTGGAGGATTCTTGACCTTGACTTGGGTTCATATACTTGTTCCAACGTATCCCATGCTTCTCGTGCAGTGGTACAGTCCATTATATGAATCTGTTGGCTCGGTGAGATCGTCAGTGCTATCATAGCCAACGCCTTTTCTTGCTTCATGTTGAAGATTGTTCTTGAGGCTTCTTCATCGGGTGTTGGCTCCGTAACATACTTCCAGAGTTCTCTTTCGATTAGCATCATCTTCGTATTATACTTCCAGCTTCTGTAGTTCTGATCATTGAGTTTCTCGAGGGGCGTGTTGATCAGCGTCGAGGTCATCTTGCACGTGGTGTCTCGAATTAACCACGCTCTGCTACCAGATGTTGGGCTATAAGTTGAAGCTGGACTAGATGATGTAATAGTATAAGGAAGTAGTCAATTATCCCACTACATCTGCCGATTGAAGTGGATATATAGAAGCACGCGGAGGCGAAGTGAACAACAGGAAAGTTATCTTTATTATGACTAAAAAGGGGGGAGGGGGATGGACTGCCCGCTGGGCAGCTCGGTGATTGGCTGGCCGTGACGTAGTGGTGACGTAGGTCCTCTCAGGCGGAAGTGGGCATATACAACATGTCTTCAGCAATGATATGTGTTATTGAATGAGAGGGCTTGGCTCATCAGTAGTGAACCCTCTCAGCGGTTTCGCCAAATTAATCTCTAGACCGCTCTACTATTGTATTGGATTGGTTTTGTTATATACCCTGCATTTTCTATGGAAGGCAGCTTAGGGGTGTTTAGTGAACTATGGACATAAGATTATAGGTCTGTAGAGGTACATACATATAATTTCAAGGTATTGCATCGAGCAAAGCTCTTCCGCAAAATATGTTCTCATAACCAATATATATTAGTAAATTAAATTTTATTGCCATCTATGTTAAAATTTTACACAAATAAATTTACTGGCAATGCGTTTCTTTTAAATATCATCAAATATTATCTCTACAGTAAGGTCTGTAAAGATAATATTGGCTTCGAGGTGGACCCCCTCCGTGGATGTGCCCCGCTCCATCTCCTGGGCTGACGACGTCGCAATTGATTTTTGGGGGACGACGCATATATCTCTCTACGACTGGCCCTCCACGCCTTACCCCATTCTGACCACCCTGCCTCGAGACGTGCTACCTGTGCCACATGTGGGTCCAGCGACGGGTTGCTGTCCCACAGATACTGGAGTTGCCGAGCCGTCTGACTATATTATTAGTTGCTTATTATTTCATTTATCATCTACGTTTTCCTAGGTGAGTCATACCTATTAAAAAGTCAATTAGAAAAGTAACTCGATTTTAAAACAATTCAGGTAGAAGATCATTTGTTAATTGAAAAAGATATGGCTTCATCTCAACGAAATTTTTATTTAGTTCCCAAAGTTTCAGTGACTCGCTCAGAGGAATGAGGAAATATTAGGTGCAGCCATTTCTTTGGTGCGGATGAAGTTCTATAAAAATGTGGTCGGGACTATGTGTAATCACACAGTACCTAGTCCTGGTTCTGTGAAGCGAGCAAACTATCGAGGGAAAGTTTATTGCCCGTCTATGCTATGTGAATACACAGGGTTAAAGTAGTTGGGTCCTCCCGCCTAACGTAGAATGGCCAATAACCACGGCGTCAGCCATTGAAGATCTTACATTATGATCCTCTCAGAGGTGAAAACACTGACCCCGACTCACTCTCAATGTCCCAGTACTATTTAGTTTAACTAGATACTGCAACGACGATACTAGTATATCTGGAACGAAGTAAAGTCACACCGCGCGACTTCCCATCTGTAGCATATGTTACAGACAGTAGCCTAGAATTTTTGCTCAACAGATCAATTATGTCACTGAGTCCTCTTTTACCTTCTCGCGGGTTGTAATTTCCTTCCACTTTTTTGTGGGGATTTCTGCCAAAACGGGGAACTCCCTAGGACCAGAGGCAATTAAGCAATTCTATCAACGGCTGGAACAGACAATCCAACTTTCTACAAGAATCCTCCAGAAAACCTTCAAATTCCATAAAATTTACATTACCTTAACTACACCAGAAATATGTTTTAATATAAAATAATGCTTATATAAAGGGTATATAAATACCACTCACAAGTTGTGCTAAGGTGCCAATATAGATATTATTAAATTTTACTCTCAAGTTCATTTTTAAAAATAAAATCAAACATTTAAAAATGCAAACTACAAGATTTTCTTACTTTCTAGTTATTCTTTCACTACTCAATTGTTCTTTAATTTTTTTTTTTAATTACCATTAAGGTACTATTATTCCTGCATGTATCCTACATTTCTGCTTGGAGAAATCTGTATAAGACTAAAAGGTCTTAATAAAGCTCTTTGTTGTTGTATTTTATTTTTAAAAGAGAAAAATATATTATTGTTCTTCCCCCCATTAAAATTAATAAAATATTTTCTCTCTTTAAGCAATTTTCTCGCGGTTTGCGTTCTTTAGAGAAATCTTTGACCTATTAATAGAGTATAAGAGCTGGTCTCCCTAGATAGACAATGTCAAATAGTGGTATATAATCGCCATTTCTCTCTCAACTTATATTTGTAAATATAATTAACATTCTATTCTAATTTTGATTGGTATTTACAACAGATAAATATGTAAGAAATAACATGAACTTTTTAATAATGATTTAAACGATCATTTAAAAAGTAAAAATTTGACATCATGTTGATTTTACTCGCAGTCAAATGGATCAAATCATCGGGCTAGTTAACCTTCAATTAAAGAATGGCTGATGTTATAGTATAACTTGATGCATTTTAAACCTAACATCATTGCTCCAATC
>CP092884.1:36292076-36407437 GCA_030710605.1 Cordylochernes scorpioides
AGACAGTAGGCAAAAAGAGCGGAATTTTGGCCCTCATCAATAAAAAAGCTTCAAGAGAGAGGCGACACCAGAGTTGACATTTGAGATTAACACAAGAATTGGATTCTTCAGGTTTAGTTAAAATGTATTCAAATTGAATGAGAGATTGAGTATAGGAATTCTTACCTGAGCTCTTTTTCAACAAATCGTTATTTACCATCACTTTCAAGTTGAGTTTTTCATGTCGTTTTGTTTATTCATATTTCCAAATTTACATAAGAGTCGTTTGGTTAGCATCAAATCGTGAACTTGAAGAAATTTCTTTTGGAGATTTCTTCATTTTTAAACATGTAGATTATTCATAAATATAATAATTAATTTTGTCTATATAGAATATTTTCATATTGTATCGCTTTCATTTCCAAGTTATCACTGATTTCTATTTCTTCCAAGTCAAATTTAATTTTTTATGCAGCGATTGAATTGCCATTGTTATGAGTAACATTTTTTCAGCACGATTCAAATTATACCAATTCATATTTGATATATATATTATATCATAGTTTATCACAACGAAGATTCTGTTTCAACTTAATATGATACCGTTTTTGAAGCTTAAATAATCTTTCATTTTGTTCTTTATCTTCAAAAATATCATTTGTTTGAAGTTTCAACTTTTTGGCTCGTACATTTATAACATTGATAGATATTGATAATATTAAAATACGCGTTCTCTATATCCAGAATATATAAAATATTTTTAGATTTTGCTTATCCCTCAGCTAGTAACTATTGATATTATGTTCATTGTTATATTTTCAAAATTCTCTCTTCACTTTTGTTTTTGTGTCCAAGATAAATGTCAAGGGATTAGATAGCTTTGATCGTTAGAATAATTTCCTTACTGGAAGATTTATATTCACACTCAATGTTAGTGTTTTCTTATAAATTGCTTCACTGAATATCACTTTGAAAATTTTTCCGGGAGAAAATCGATCTATAAAATTAAAGCTACCTCTCCCATCAAAATAGACGCTAAAACTAGGCGCCATCTATTGACTGTTTCCGCAAACAAAAAGACTCAGGTAGGTAACAAAGCCACAATACAGGTTTCGCAAACTGAGAAGCATCCACCTGGTTACCATGGTTTCGGGCTCTTGCCGGTATGGAGTGGACTTTATTTCATGAGTTCAACAAGGTAGTAAAATGATATACTCACAATATTCCAAAAAGGTGTTTAGCTGGTAGAGTGGCTAAGTCAAATCTAAGGCCAAAATATAGATGGAAATTTTTTTTTTGCTGGGAGACTATTGATCAACAAAAATAAAGATTGCCACTCCCGTCAAAATAGACGCCCAAACTAGGTGCCATCTATATTTTGGCCCTAGATATGGCCTAACCACTTTGCCATCTAAACTCCTCTTTGGAAGATTGTGAAGATTTCATTTGAAACCTTGTGGATCTCATGAAATCCAAGTCCGCCCTGGACTGACTAGGCCCATTAGCCATAGTCTCCAGGTGGTCGCTTCTCAGTTTACCAAAACTGGTGTTGTCGCTTTGTCACCCCGACCTGAGTCCGTTAGTTTGCGGAGACAGTTAATAGATGATAATAGTTTAAGAGTGTTTATTAAGACTATAATAAAGAAAACAAAACTGCTAACAAGCATCTATGATGTACAAATCATTGCCCTCTTGGACTGGCTGGAATCTGAGCGTACAATTGACAGAAACTAGTTCTGTAAAATTGCCAGAGGTTGCGACGACTTATTCAAAAGCGCCCTCTGGATGAATGGGTAGGACAAGTCTTGGTACAGCATGACAATTTACGCCTGTATCAACCAAAAAACATGCGACATCCTTGTAACATTGGGCTCGACAGTGTTGTCTCACCCTCCATACTCGCCTGAACTAGCTCCCTCAAACTACCCCTTGATTGACAGGATGAAGGTTACAGTAAGTATCCAACGCGTTCAAAATTCTCTCTGTGTGTGAGCAATTGCAGAAAGTTATTAGTATGTGATACTTCAATACCATCAAAAACAGTTTTCCAAAGCCCACCAGCACATCCCAGCCAACATAACAGAAGTGCATTCATATGGTGGGGATTATAACTAAATTATTTAAAATTTTATTGCCTTTGTGGCAAAAGGCACACGCCTGCAGAATATCATCATCACATGGTTGCTTACATTGGCGCTATTTAAATGTAATGTATTTTGTCATTTCCTAATGATGGCCTAATTGTAGATATAGTTCTCTATAATAATCTTTAACTACTCATATTTTTCATCATACTGCATGACATCAACACAAATAAAAACAAACTTTAAACATACTTTCTATACTAGTAAATTAAATTTTATTGCCCTCTATCGTTAAAATTTTACACAAATAAATTTACTGGCAATGCGTTTCTTTTTTAAATCTCTACAGACCTTACTGCAATGATATGATTTAATGAATGAGAGGGCTTGGCTCATCAGTAGTGAACCCTCTCAGCGGTTTCGCCAAATTAATCTCTAGACCGCTCTACTATTGTATTGGACTGGTTTTGTTATATACCCTGCATTTTCTATGGAAGGCAGCTAAATGGTGTTTAGTGAACTATGGACATAAGCTTATAGGTCTGTAGAGGTACATACATATAAATTTCAAGGTATTGCATCGAGCAAAGCTCTTCCGCGCAAAACATGTTTTCATAACCATTATATATTAGTAAATTAATGCATTTTATCTGCATTTTAATTTCAATGTTAATTATTTTACGATTTTTTATATAAAATATTACTATATTTCTAATTTTAGAGCGCATGTGACTGAATATTTGAAGATATCTACGTTGACATTATAAATTATATTTTCTTTTGAGAGTACTAAGTTTAAATTTTCTATTGTGCTTTATATATAATTGAGATCAGTCATAAAAAAAGTATGGAAAAGTCTAGTTAGAACACAATGTGATGGAACAAGATCATGTGGACAAATCCACTCTGGACTTATGGTTATGCCCAGCTTCAATGCTGGGTCAGGGTTATGTGGCTCTTGACCACTCTGCCGAAATTAAAATCACCTTATAAACATATTAAAAACTGTCTTTAATTCGTCAAGTCATAGAAAATGAGACTCAAAGAGGTCAGCTATCAAAATCAAGCTTATGTTAGCCGGGGACTGTCGTGTATAAATCCTCTTAAACCACAACGCTTTGCACGCTAGCAAACTCGTTAGACGAAATCCACCCTTCAACAATTTTATATCATTAAAAAATATATATATATTTAAGTCACTGGATCCATGAGGAAATTCAAAAATATTATTTATTCAAAAACTGTAGCCATTCTCCATCAAGGTGCCCATCAATTTCATAATTTTATGTATACAAAAAGAAATATATAAAATTGTATTCCACCATCTAAATCATTGAATGAATATAGTTTAATATTACACTGATTTCGAAATTGGTCTTCTGCCTCCTCAAAGTACAATAGGCTTATGAATTTAGCTCTCAAAAGTTTGAAAACAATTTTCATTAGCCTAAATTTTTTTTTTTTTTATATTTTGGATTAATAATTTGCTTAGACTTGTATATATTATAATTTAGAATTCTTATGTCAGAATATTATTAAAATTTTTACTATGTATTGATTTATTAAAATAACATTTTTTCGTTGTAGTTATCAAAATATAAGAATTTTCAAAAGATTTATCTCTGAAAACACGAAAGAGCTCCCTTTATAGAGTGCTACGCTTAAGACAATTTGTTTATTATTTTGGTAGTGTAAAGCATTTTGAAAAAATAAAAATAAACAGTACGCAAACATATTTTAATAAAATCCACACATTTATTTTCGTTTCTATACTTAATTCTATCAAATTTAGTTATCACAATGGCGATGCAAAGGAAAATAAATGTAAGTGATTAAACCAATAATAACAAAAGAATTATTTTGAATTTAAGATATATAATATTTTAAAAACTAATCAATAAAATAGATATATTGTCTTTTAATATTATATATTTTTAGAAATGATCACTCTTTTTTCCTAATATTAAAAATGAAAAATAATTGTTATATATAATATTTATTAATCTTGTTATACACCTAAATGTCTACAATAAGTGTTATACAAAATATTTAGAAATTTTGTAAACATTATTTAAACCTTCTTGAAATATATATACATGATTCGAACGCAATAATCCAATAAATATACATATATAATTATATACTTATATGTAAATTTAAAAATTTCACCTTGTATACGTTTAAGGAAAATATTGTAAATCTAGTAACTGATTGACCAATAGAATTCATTGATTTATTAAGACTTCTCATCAATTATATTTTTTGTTTTGTTTTATACATATACCATATACACAGGCTCAGCTGATAGTACCCTGTAAGGGCTCCTGATCCAGGAATACAGGATGAGTCTGTACTCAATTGCACATGGTGTTTGTTCCTCATGTCAGTGATGGTCATTCCATTTTGTAGCTAAGTCGGTCTGCTACTAAGTAGTGCTCCCAGTCTTAATGGCAAAAGCAAACACATTCTACTTCACCTAATCATTATGGATATAAAATCTTTTTTGATGAGCTCTACTCATCCCCAACAGACATCAATAACAAGCTCTACAAGTTTGATACCCTAATATGATTGCGGAGGTGCTTATCTCTTAAAGATTAAAAACAAATTCCATTTACATTGTAATATTTTGAGAGGTTGTGTTTTTCGCTGGAAATATGGAGACAGTATCTTACCCTTAGAACAGGACCCTCTGCCTATGTCATGAATGCATCCCTTTTTATTCTGCACAACGGATGTAAAAAAAAACGGCCAACGTGGGGCTCGAACCCATGACACTGAGATTAAGAGTCTCATACTCTACTGACAGAGCTAGCCGGGCTTAATAAGATTGTTGAGTGGAGATAAGAAAGAAGACATATAATAACATTTTTTTTTGTGTTAAGCTTTTTATTATTTTTGTTTTTGCCTGAATGTTGTTTGCAACATTGTATATCTTTGCTAAAAAACATGTAAAGAAACTTATAGGTAGGAATCTATAGATAATATTTAGGTGAAGAGAAAAAAACTCTTAAAAACACCTTCTGGAGACTTAGCAACCCACTAAAGACGCTGAGAACTATTTCAGAAAATAAAAATATAGCAATAGAACTCTATAATTTCTACAGATCAATTGTAAATAGATTCATACACAAAAGAGAGAGGTAGTGAGAAAAGTTTTAGAACAGATGTGTAAATAAATCCCTTTTCAAACAAAGGCTCACGTGCACATGTGGAAAGGGAGAAAAAAATTGCTGTATTATTTTGTTGTTGTATGACGAATCCATACAGAATGCCAGTTATGCTTATATATGTTGGTTATCATGTGATGCTTTTATCATATCATATTTTGAATTAATATGAATAATTTGAATTCAAAATATGATATGATAAAAGCATCACATGATAACCAACATATATAAGCATAACTGGCATTTTATGCATTCACATGTCTCAAAGCTTATGTCCATAGTTTGCTCGAATCCATACAGGGCAATGGGCCCTAATAAAAGCCTTTTTGTTGTTGTTGAATAGATTTCTTTTAGATGTGAATATTGTAGACCTGTTTCATGGGAGGTTCTTAGGCTAGGGTGTTTGTGTACAAAAGCCATGATGAAGTTTAGGTTAATTAGGGTACTCACCTTTTTTCAGTGCTACACTAACCTTAACATATGCACTGTTGAATCTGTGGCCATTGGACATGTGTCGGACTTGGAGGCTGTTGGTTTCTGTGCTGCCTGGAGTTCCATCCAACCAGTGGTGAATCTGTATAAGACCGGTGGTCTTAATAAAGCTGTGTATGTGTGTAAATACACTTCACAGTCATAAAGATCTCTTGTAAATATGATATTCATCATTATATCATGAGAAAATTTCTCATTCAGTACTTTTGTCTGAAGATAGTAACAACGCTGTTACCGAAACATCACACACTATTTATTTATTTGGATTTGGTCTTATTACCTTGTGTTTATAATCTATAATCCAAATCGTGCCTTATCATGAATACATTTATATTAAAAATGGCCGTACCTTGTCTGTGAAAGACAAAAAAAAACATTTTTTTTCTCCGCAAAAAATTTCGAGGGATTGGTTCCTCTCAAGTTTAAAGTATAATTTAAAAAAAGGGGCCTACCTGGATCTGTGAAAGAACAAAAATACCATTTATTCTCAAAATATTTTGAGGGATTGTTCTTCCTCTTTATCAATTTATTGATAATTGATAAAGAGGAAGAACAATCCCTCAAAATATTTTGAGAATAAATGGTATTTTTGTTCTTTCACAGATCCAGGTAGGCCCCTTTTTTTAAATTATAAACTATTATTTTCCCTTCATTATTGATATTTGAGGTACAGTTTGAGAAATGGTAGACAGGATTATTATTTGTGCAACCTCAGCATAGACTGTTTGAAGAAGTTGAATATTCTTTGAGTGTGAAAGCTTGCAATAAATAGGAACTTACCCCCTATCTTTAATTTGTTTATTCTTCCTTTGTTGTCTGTTTTCACAAGTTGAATCTGGTTAGAAAATGTATAAAAATCAGATGAATCTTTTGTTGCCTTAAATACGAGATAATTAACTCGTTTCTATATATATCTAAAATGTTTAATGTTTAATAAAATAATTTTTATAAATCTGAGAGTTGTCTTCAAAAACGATCCAACACTGTTTTTGTATACTGTCGTCTTGGAAGATTTCAGAAACTGAGGAAAAAAGAGAAGCCTTAATTTAGTCTCATCATAAAAGAGAGAATTTCTGATGATTCTAGGAAACTGGTCATGATAAGGCACAATTTGGATTATAGATTATAAACACAAGGTAATAAAACCAAATCTAAATAAATAAATAGTGTGTGATGTTTCGGTAACATCATTGTTACCATCTTCAGACAATATATATTTATTCAATATATTCAGTACTTTTGTCTGAAGATGGTAACAACGCTGTTACCCAAATGTCACACACTATTTATTTATTTGGATTTGGTCTTAATACCTTGAGGAAACTGGTTATTACATTGGTGGAAAAATTTGCTTGTCTGACTTGTGTGACAGAGAATTTAAAAGTATGTCTTCAACTATGATGCTAAGCTTCTATGAGAACTCTATTAAAAAATCGCTATTTATAGAAAAAATGTTTAAGCTAGGAAACTGCTATTGAGTAGAAGTGTCCTCTCTTATAGGAATAAATGGATTATTAAGAATTAATGATAAGGCACAATTTGGATTATAAATTATAAACACAAGGTAATAAAACCAAATCCAAATAAATAAATAGTTTGTGGGCTTTCGGTAACAGCGTAGTTACCATCTTCAGACAAATGTTTGTTTTTAAAAAGAATCATACGCACCTATAATAGTTTAGAATTTTCATAACAGATGGCATGTTAATGCATCATAATATAAAAATATATATAAATATGAAAAAATATATACAAGGTCTTCATTGGTGGCACCCACAGCGGGAAAGACTCCGCCATTGATGGATCGTGAGAGTTCTTTACCACAGAGTGGGCAGGTTGATGTGATAGCTGGCATTACCCACCTCAAGACTAAGATGGTACTTGTAGATGGTAGCCACACTTGTCAGTTGCATTGCCTTGAGAGAAAAAAAGAGAGAGAGGATACTCAATTATATTACATTAGACAAATGGCCCGGGCAACGCCTGGGTTTTACCCGAGTGCGAATATATTTTAAAAACGTTTTAATTCAAATACTATTCGTTACAATTATAAATTGGCGCCATGGATGTCACTCTTGTGAAAGGTCCCGTTCCAAACTGTGTGTTTTTAAAATGTTTTAATTAAAATACTATTCGTTACAATTATAAGGTACTTATATATATTTAAAGGTTCTCATAAAAAGGTTACCGATTTAAAAGTTTATTTTATTTTATTTAAAGAAACATATTTTCATTTAAGTATTGTTATTTATTTTAAAAGATTAAGTAATTGTGCAAAACGATAATTGCCTTAAAAAGAAATTGCCTTAAAAAAAAAGAAACATTCGCGGTGATTTTGTCTTGCATTCGTTTATACAATTATTATATATATTGGCATCATATATTAACTTTATGAACGGAAAAATATGTCCTGGGTAGCCTAGTGGTCATGGCATCTGCCCGGTAAGCGGAAGGTCGTGGGTTTGATTCCCATCCCTTGACACTTTTTTTATTTTATCCATTCTGACCAAAATCTATCCGTGAACTTCACACAGACAGAATAAGGCAATTATATAAGTAGATTAATTCTTAATAAACACAAGATAATATGACCAAATCCAAATAAATAAATAGTGTGTGACGTTTTGGTAACATTGTTACCATCTCTAAGTATCCTCTCTCTCTCCCTTTTTCTCTCAAGGCAATGCAACTGACAAGTATGGCCACCATCTACAAGTATCATCTTGGTCTTGAGGTGGGTAACACCAGCCAATACATCGACCTGTCCACTCTGTGGGAGAGGACTCTCACAATCCATTGGTGGCAGAGTCTTTCCCGCTGTAGGCACCATCAATGAAAACCTTGTATATATTTTCATATTTATGTATATTTATATATATTTTTTATATGTTTATATATTTATTTTATATCCCCATAAATATATTTATCATTATTTAATCTTATTTATTTATGTTAATTAAACAAAAAAACATGGTGAAGGAAGACGAGTTTCTTTTATTAATGCATAAGTGCAAGCTTTCGGGTAAAAACCCTTCAACAGGCGAGAAATGTAGCGCGACTTATAAGGACTATGGTACAAATGGTAGGACGGAATAAATATATATAAAAAAGAAAGTTTTTAAACTATTTATATATGTTAATATTAATAGAAGACCGATTTTTGAGAAAAGTAAATATTAAATCTGAAGTATGCAGTCTGAAACCACGAGACGGCGCATGATTAGGGCTATTGAAGTGGTTAAATAGTGGTTTCAGACTGCATACTTCAGATTTAATATTTACTTTTCTCAAAAATCGGTCTTCTATTGATATTGTTGCACCAGGTTGCGGCTTGGCAGACTCTTCAGGCATGATTCTCTCCTGTGCTGGGTCTTGCATCTTACCAGAGCGTGTTTCAACCATCCTACAAATTTATATAAGGGAATAATGAGATAAGTCTACTTTAAGTAGCCTCCAGAATCCTCTATTTATTTTCTCACATCAAAGAGAGCAGTGAAGTCACACGTGTACCTAAATACAAATGCTGATAATCTAAATAATCTGTTTTAAATAAATATCATAGAATATAAAAATAAATAAATATATAATTTAAATTTCAAATATATTAAAAATAATATAAGAAATACGCCATTAATCATGATGTAACACTTCCCCCTCTCCAGAGGTCGTCACGTCCTCGTGAGTTACCTCATCAATTCTCTCAAAATAGGGTTTGAGTCTTGAGACATGGACAATCAATGGGTCTTGGCCAGGATTATCTTTCGGCTCAATTAAGTAATTTACGTTAGACAGCTTCTTTAATATTCGATATGGGCCAAAATATTTTCTCAATAGTTTTTCACATTTTCCGATTTTCCTGACTGGTGTCCAAACTGCCACTAAATGTCCTGGTTCATAGATTTTCTCATTGTGTTTTTTGTCATAGTTTCTTTTCATTCTTTCCTGAGTCTTCTCTGTGTTGTTAATGACTACTTGTCTCGTCCTTGCTATTTTATCTAAGTAGTTTTCTATATATTCGTCGTAATCGTCCATGTTACTGTCCATTGGGATATTCTCGTCGTCTAAGAGGGACATGGGTTCCCTTCCAAACAACAGGAAAAATGGAGAGTAGCCTGTGGTTTCTTGAATCGTGGTATTATACGCGTGGGTGATAAAAGGGAGGATTTCATCCCAGTTCTTTTGGTCTGTGTTCACATACATGCTGATCATATTGATTAAAGTTCTATTTAGCCGTTCCGTTAGTCCGTTAGTCTGGGGGTGGTAGCTCGTTGTGAAGCAGTGTTTCACTTTGCACATTTTCATTATCTCCTTCATCAAATTGCTAGTGAATTGTGAACCTCTATCGCTAATAAGAAATTTTGGGGCCCCGTGACGTAAAATAATATGTTCGATTAAAAATGTAGAGACTTCTTTCACGGTTGCTTCTGATACTGCCTTTGTTTCAGCATACTTGGTATAATAATCAGTCAACACAATTATCCACTTCCTTCTTCTTTTCGTTGATGGCAAGGGGCCAACAAAGTCAATTCCGATTCTTTCAAAAGGGTAGTTAGCTGGGGGAATAGGTTGTAGAAGTCCAGAAGGCAAGTGATTTGAACCTTTCCGACTTTGGCAAAGATGGCACGTCTTTACAAATTCTGAAACATCTTTCAACATGGAAGGCCAATAGTATTTATTCTTCAATCGGTAAGTGGTTCTGGCGACGCCCAGATGGCCATTCAGCATATGGTTGTGGTATTCACTCATGACTTCCTTCCTTCTCTTCTTTGGCACTACCAGCAACCATGCCCTACCTTCAGGATTTGGATTTTTCTTGTAGAGACACCCATTTTCTTCTTTGAAGTTCTGTGTAATTGAACGCTTGTTTCCACTAAGGTTCTCCTTAATATTCTCAATAAAATCATCCTTTTCGTCTATTATTTGATTCAGAAATAGTCTTTCATAATCTTCGTCCCATTCGTTTTCAGGTAAGGGTCTCTAGATAGACCATCAGCGTCCAGATGTTTTTTACCCGATTTGTGTATAATTTCGAAATTATATTCCTGAATCTTCAGTGCCCATCGTGCTAATCGGCCGGTCGGATCTTTCAGATTCTTAAGCCAGCATAGTGCGTGATGATCAGTTACGATTTTGAAGTGCCTTCCATATAGGTAGGGTCGTAACTTGGACATTGACCACACAACAGCTAGACATTCTTTTTCGGTAGTCGAATAATTTTGCTCAGGTTTGCTCAGTGTTCGACTTAAATATGAGATAACTTTTTCTTTATCGCCGAACTTTTGGACTAATGTTGCACCCAGGCCGATGTTAGATGCGTCAGTATGAATGTAAGTAATTGCATTCGGGTCAAAGTGCCCTAAGATTGGAGGATTTATCAATGCTACTTTAAGGGTTTGAAATGCTTTTTCTTGATTTTCTGTCCAGGTAAAAGGTACATTCTTTTTTATAAGACTGGTTAATGGATCGGCAATTTTTGAAAAACCTTTGATAAATTTTCTATAATATGAGCACATTCCTAAAAATGATTGAACTTCTTTTATCTTTTTGGGCCGAGGAAAATCTCTAATAGCCTTGATATTATGCTCCGCTGGTTTTATACCATGTTGATTAGTTATATGGCCAAGAATCTCCAGTTCTTCGAAAGCAAATTGGCATTTTTTGTTGTTCAATTTTAAATTAGCCTCGCGAAAACATTTTAAAACAGCTTCTATTCTTTCGAGATGTGTTGAAAAATCCGAGCTATAAATGATTACGTCATCTAGATAACATAAGCAAATTTGCCATCTAAGATTACCAAGCATATTTTCCATGTTCCTCTCAAATGTAGCAGGGGCATTGCATAGACCAAAGGGCATTACGTTGAACTCATATAGGCCATGTGCTGTAGTGAAGGCTGTCTTTTCTTTATCTTTCTCCTCAACCTCTACTTGCCAATATCCTGATTTAAGGTCAATTGCTGAAAAGTATTTGGATCCTTGAAGTGTATCCAATACTTCATCAATTCTGGGAATTGGGTAAACATCCTTCACTGTTACATCATTCAATTTTCTGTAGTCAACGCAAAATCTGTACTTACCATCTCGCTTCTTGACCAAGATTACAGGGAAGGACCATGGACTCGAGGATGGTCTAATTATGCCGTCTCTGAGCATTTCATCAATTTGTTCTTTTATGATTTCTCGCTCTTTCGCGCTCACCCTATACGGCTTGTGTTTGATCGGTTTCGCGCCTTCTGTATCGATCTGATGTTTCGCTAAGTTGGATCTTCCTAATCCCGACGAAAACAAATCCTCGTACCTTTCCAAAACTTGTTTCAATTGCTCCTTTTCCTTATATGCTAAATTTTCGTTTATCTGAAATTGGGGTTCTTCATGCTCTTTTTGTTCACTTTCTTCCACAAGATTCACTTCGGCTGGCTGGCTTCCAAAGCACAATGTTTGGTTTTTTAATATTTTTAATGGTCGAGGGTAAGGGTTTGTTATCCAGATATATGTTTCCTTATTCACAACATTTATTAAGCTTCTCGCTAGTCGAAGTCCATTTGTTTGAAACATTTTATGGTTCTCCTCGATGATGTATTCGCCATCCTCTGCTTCTACAAATGCATTAATCAATTTAATAGAAAGTTCTGGTATAATGGCATCCTTTGCACTTTTTATTTTCTTCTGTTGATATTTGATTACGTCACGATTTTCTGTCAAGTCATATTTGATTATTTCACGCTGACAATCAATTTTTGCGTTCATTTTCTTAAGAAAATCACGTCCAAGTATAAATATTCGCAAATGTGTTCTCATTATCACAAATTGATGTGTGATTGTTTTGTCATCAAATTTTATATTTAAAATAATATTTCCTACGATATCTAATTCTTTGCCATCGGGTCCGGAGCACATTTTATCAGGATTTATTATTTCAAGACCTGTGTTGAGAGCTGTATTAAGGTCGACCACTGAAAGATCGGCGCCTGTATCAATCAAAGCTTCGCAGATACCGATTCTATCCATGTTAATGTTCATTTTATATTTGGGGTCCAACTTTTTAATTCCATTTATGGTCGACTTGCTTTGATTGACGGACTCAGGCGCGATGTTTAGTTTAAATCTTCTAATGCGGCATATCTATTCCTTGTAGGGATACTCGAGTACGGGCTATTACTTACGTCCGCGTAGAGCAGAGGTCTCGACTTCTGAGTTCCATTATCCATTCGGATTTCTTCTTCGACCTTGTCTTGTGTAACTATGGGGTCCTCTTCCACAATTCTTACAAACCTGACTCTGCAATACCGCGCTACGTGTCCTGGCTTGTTACACTTGAAACATATTGGTCTCCCGTCTTCTGTCCTATTCCTATTTGAATTTGGATCCTTATTGTATGTTTTACTTGGGTAGACCGGTTTTGGCTCAGGATTGGGAGTGTAAGATCGTCTAGGGGCAGATACCTGGGGCAGAGGCTTGTTCTGGTAATACCTCGGAGTGGGGGCCTGGGGCTTGGAGGTGTTCTGGTAGTACCTCGGAGCGGGGGCCTGGGGCTTGGAGGTGTTCTGATATGGTCTTCTGAACGACGTAGCATTCTTCCATTGCTCTTGATGATGGGGACGAGGAGAGCGTGGTCCATTATAAAGAGCTTTTGATTTTTCTGCACGTTCTTGGTAATTCTTTTCGAACAAATCCAGCTTTTTACAAATTTCTAGAAGTTCATTGGTATTTTTAGGAGGGTTTAGGTGAAGGGCAAAAGAGTATTCTTTCTTTAACCCTCCAATAACCCAGTTTATTTTAGTCTCTTCTTCCATTTGGGGGTCGACCTTGTTGCACAGTACAAGGATATCCTCTGCGAACCTGATTGCAGGTTCATTCCACTGCTGCATTCTGTTTAGCCTCATCTTCATTTCTTCTTTGTTGGCGTCTGAGGCAAAATCCTGAATTAGGCGGCTCTTGAAATTTTCCCAGCTGGTGAAACTTATCTTGTGTAGGTTCAGCCAGGTTTTGGCGCTACCAATCATATTCATGGCAGGATAACGAGAGATAATGTAGTCTGCCCAATGGTACAGGAAGCCAATTTCTTCAAGAGATTCAATCCATGGGCGAGGGTCTTCCGTTCCATCAAACTTGGGGATGTCGATGTTGGGATTCAGGACAACTGGGTCGGAACTAGCATCTCTACCAATTGTTGCACCAGGTTGCGGCTTGGCAGACTCTTCAGGCATGATTCTCTCCTGTGCTGGGTCTTGCATCTTACCAGAGCGTGTTTCAACCATCCTACAAATTTATATAAGGGAATAATGAGATAAGTCTACTTTAAGTAGCCTCCAGAATCCTCTATTTATTTTCTCACATCAAAGAGAGCAGTGAAGTCACACGTGTACCTAAATACAAATGCTGATAATCTAAATAATCTGTTTTAAATAAATATCATAGAATATAAAAATAAATAAATATATAATTTAAATTTCAAATATATTAAAAATAATATAAGAAATACGCCATTAATCATGATGTAACAATATTAACATATATAAATAGTTTAAAAACTTTCTTTTTTATATATATTTATTCCTTCCTACCATTTGTACCATAGTCCTTATAAGTCGCGCTACATATCTCGCCTGTTGAAGGGTTTTTACCCGAAAGCTTGCACTTATGCATCAATAAAAGAAACTCGTCTTCCTTCACCATGTTTTTTCGTTTAATATCAAATCAGGAAGAATTCTTCATCTATATTTATTTATGTGTTTAACCTTATATAATCCTCATATGGACATTGAATTAAAGTAATTTCAATCTAAATCTATTCAGTACTTTTGTTTGAAGATGGTAACAATGCTGTTAACGAAATGTCACACACTAGTTTCAATCTCTATCTATATCTTGGAAAGGAAGCAAAATTCTCCGATGATGTTTTTCTAGGTATGAATTAACCCATTTTTTGACCCATAAAACAATAGGTGCAGTCAAGCTTTCTGAATGTGACTTTTCCTCCCTATAAAAATGACTTCTTGAAATTAGCCCCCTCCTCATTTTACAAAGTGACCACCTTTTTTTTTCCCTTTTTCAAATTTAAAATGAAAAATTTTCAAAGAACCTCCTGAAAGTGACTTTTCAATTATAATCTTAAATATCTGTTTTTGCGTGTACTCTGATAATGTGTGTCACTAATATGAATTTGCACTCTTCTTTGTACCTCTCTTCTCTCAAAACATCCAGCCTCTCTGAAACTTCCAATTTGGGCCCAATTTGTGTATGGTCAGTAGCCTTCCGGAGGTTTGACACTTTATTAATAATTAGGTACAGTAGAAATACCTCCCTGTAAAGGACAACACCTAATTGCAGAGCCAAAGTGTCCTTTACAGGGAGGTTTCTTCTTACTGGAGAGTTGATAAATTGTAAAAATGATAATTTTGCCATTGAAAACTGTCCTTTATAAAGAGGTGTCCTCTTACCGGAGAGTTGCAAAAAGGTAAAATTGGTAATTTTGTATTTGAAAACTGTCCTTTATAGAGAGGTGTGCTCTTACCGGAGAGTTGCAAAAAGGTAAAAATGGTAATTTTGCAAGTGAAAACTGTCCTTTGTGGAGAGGTATCCTCTCATGGAGTATGTTCTACAGTAATCCTCTTTGTAAAACAAAGCAAAGGTTTCCCAAATAATGACATTGTGACATTCTAGGTTCGCCTTCCGCCCGAGGTGAACAGGATCCTCTATATCCGCAACCTGCCGTACAAGATCACAGCGGAGGAGATGTACGACATCTTCGGCAAGTACGGAGCCATCCGACAGATCCGGGTGTAAGTCCTTCTTTCTTTTCCCCAGCTTCATTCCCTGTTATTTAAGTAAAAATAAGGATTTTCCCATACTCCACACAATAAGTTTCTTCAAAAACCATCAAAAGTCTCAAGCTTTACAAGCTTGATACGTTAGTGCGATTGAGTGGAGATAAGAAAGAAGAAGAAGAAGTTTCTTCAATAATGATAAGGTACAATTTGGATTATAGATGATAAACACAAGGTAATAAGACCAAATCCAAATAAATAAATAGTGTGTGAAGTTTCTGTAAAAGCTTTGTTACCATCTTCAGACAAAAGTACTGAATGTGAACGCTGTTACCGAAACGTCACACATTATTTATTTATTTGGCTTTGGTCTTATTACCTTGTGTTTTTCTTCAATAATATATATTGATATTTTTAAGCTTCTTTTGAGTTAGAAACACTTCTACGGATGAATACAAAGCAATAATGCACCATCTATATATAACAAATGAAAACATTAAGATGTAGATATTTCTTTTCACAGATAAATTCTACTGTCCTTACAGCGATAGAAGTTTGATTTATTTGTGAAAAGAAATATCTGTATCTTAAATGTTTTCATTTGTTATACTTTTACAGATGTTTCTTCTTGGATATCTCTTGATATATTTATAAACATTTAAAAGATTATATATTAAAAAATATATATAATAAATACAGTAGAACCGGGGGGTCGGTGGAAGGATGGTCTAAACCGTTGGTTTTCGACCGCTACAACCCGGGTTCGATTCCCAAAAGTCCAACCCCACCAGCGAGGGCAAGTAACCAAACGGGGCTCTGGCACATTTGTAAGTGCAAAAGTCAAACTACTTTTCACATGTGTAGACATGTGGTGCACTTACAGTAAAAGCAGTCACTAACTACTCACCATGATTATCATGGCCTGTACCACGTGTACTAGAGATAAGCAAAAAAAAAAAAACAGTAGAACCTCTCTGTAAAGGAGATTCAGTTCAGAAAAAAGTGTCCTTTAAGGAGAGTTGTTCTCTTACCAGAGAGTTACCTAATAGTATAGATGGTAATTTTGGTGATGAAACCTGACCTTTGTAGAGAGATGTCCTCTAGCAGTAGTGTCTTATCATGGAGTATGTTTTACTGTATATACATTCATGGACAAAACTTAAGGAAGTTGTACCTTTTAGCATGTATATCGGGATTGAGACATTAAATCTGAGGGATATTACAGTGACCCTTATTGAAGAAACATGAGATAAACAAGTGTGAACAGCCTCTTTCTCCTTAAAAAAAGGAATAGATGACCAACAACATAAAAGATTTTCCACTTCTTTAGTTTTGTTTCCCCCCCATGAGTGTAAAAAAAAATTAAAATTAATATTTAAAAAATAATAAATAAAGTAGAATCTCTGTTAGCTTTTTTATAAGTTGTTTTTCATAGATTAATATATTTTTGACTAGATGACCGGGTTACTTTGCATGTATATATTTGGTTTTGAAATGATGTAAATTAGTTAGTTAAGAAAGGGGAAATTAAAAGTATTAATTTCTTGGAGGTGTTGGTGATTACTCTGCTCGATGTTAGAATAGGAAAGTCTTAGGTCCCAACAATCTCTCTGCTCCCCATGTAAACAATGGGTGGGAATGTGTGTACAGAGGGAACACCCCAGAAACCAGAGGAACGGCCTTTGTAGTGTACGAAGACATCTTTGATGCCAAGAATGCCTGCGACCATCTCTCAGGCTTCAACGTCTGCGGTCGCTACCTCGTGGTTCTCTACTACCAGTCCAATAAGGTGAGTGCTGCCTGGCCAGTCCTGGAGTCACATTCTTGGTTCATTGATATCTGGACTTTCTATGTAGTGTTTGTGTAATCTTTGCATAAGGAGATAAGACAACACTAGAGAACATCAGAATTCAGTCTGATTGTTTGATTGCCTTTGCCGGTCCCAAGCCCGGATGAAAAAGGAAAAGGGGGAGCAGTAACAAGCGCGCTAAAAAACCTGGGCTCAGCTGGCTCGGCTGATAGTACCCTGTAAGGGCTCCTAATCCAGGGATACAGGATGAGCAGCGTTTGTACTCCATGTTAGGAGCAGCTGCACATGGCGTCAGTTCCTCACGTCAGAGGCGGCCTTTTCTTTTGGAGCTAAGTCGGCCTGCCACTGAATAGTGCTACCAGTCTTAATGACAAAGGCAGACAATGCATTCTACCTCACCCAATTATGATGGTTGTCAAACAGACACCATCAAGGGTCATAACTTGATACCCTAATATGATTGAGTGGAGATAAGAAAGAAGAAGAGAATTCATTCTACAAACTCTTTGAGTATAGGACCATCAGACCAAATCAATAAATTGTACATGCCACTTCACTAAACTGATCAAAAGTCCATTCGATGTGAGAAGTTACTTTCCATTGATAGTAAATACTCTTACAGAAGAAGTAATAGCAGTGTGGGATATTCATACAGCCACAGAGCTCAGGATGGGAAGACAACTTGGTTGATATATTCACCAATGCAAATCATCAGTGCAAAAGTCAAACTGCTTTTCACATGTGTAGACATGTAGTGCACTTACAGTAAAATCAGTCACTAAATACTCACCATGATTATCATGGCCTGTACCATGTGTACACTTACAGAAAAAGTAATGGCAGTGTGATCTTCATACAGCCACAGAGTGGGATGGGAAGACAATAGATAGAATTGAAGTTGTTGCATGTAGTTGTGAGAGCTAAAGTGAGTGATGTTGTTTGACACAGGCTTTCAAGAGGACGGACGTAGACAAGAAGAAAGAAGAGCTGGACAAGATAAAGAAGAAATACGGAATGTCGGATACCCCCAAGTGATATACATATTTGTGTCATAAGGTTTTCTATTTTATAAAAATTTCATCGTATATATATTTACTTTTCATGTAACCCATATTAAAAGAACAGAACTGATACGTGTGTTTTACTTTATATATAGTTTGTTGGTTGGAAGTTGGTTTGGAAATAATACATCAACCAATGATTTATTTTATTCTTGACGTTTCAGTGACTAGCTCTTATTCTCTTCAGGGGAATGTGGGAGTGGCAGTAAGTCACTGAAATGTTTAGAATTATGATAAGGCACAATTTGGATTATAGATTATAAATACAAGGTAATAAGAACAAATCCAAATAAATAAATAGTGTGTGATGTTTTGCTAACAGCGTTGTTACCATCTTCAGACAAAAGTACTAAATGAGAAATTTTACCACAGCATGTTTTAAATAGTTAGTTAGTAAAATTTCTCATTCAGTACTTTTGTCTGAAGATGGTAACAGCGTTGTTACCGAAACATCATACACTATTTATTTATTTGGATTTGTTCTTATTACCTTGTGTTTATAATCTATAATCCAAATTGTGCTTTATCATGAATAAATTCATCTTCTAATTCCAAAAATACAGATGTCTCTAAATTACTAGTTTGGAGGGTTTTAAATAGGGAATTGTTCTCCCTGAGGTTTTACACTGAATTGGCATGATGGTACATACATACTGGTGATTTTCAACTTCCAGGACTCAAATTCTGTATATTGATAACTTTTTTATTTTAAATACAAATCCATCATCATAAAGGAAGTTAGCTACATTAACTAGACCTTTTATCTACAAAGTAATAAGACCAAATCCAAATAAATAGTGTGTGACATTTCAGTAACAGCGTTGTTACCATCTTCAGACAAAAGTACTGAATGAGAAATTTTACTAACTAACTATATAAAACATGCTGTGGTAAAATTTCTCATTCAGTACTTTTGTCTGAAGATGGTAACAATGCTGTTACCGAAACATCACACACTATTTATTTATTTGGATTTTGTCTTATTATCTTGTGGTGAGAATTAAATAAATTATTGGTTGATTTAGCTATATTTTTTAAATTTATCTCTTCCTCAAGATACAATATTGGCATATATGGTGTCTATTTTTACTGTAAAGGGGTTGGTGGAAGGATGTTCTAAACTGTTGGTTTACAACCGCTACGATCCGGGTTCGATTCCTGCATTGGGCACTTTTTTCTGATTTAAAAAAAAATGCTCCAATGGCCCCTGATTCTTGCAAACGTCCAACCCCACCAGCGAGTGCAAGTAGCCAAACGGGGGCTCTGGCATATTTGTAAGTGCAAAGTCAAACTGCTTTTCACATATGTAGACATGCGGTGCACTTACAGTAAAAGCAATCACCTACTTCTACCCACCATGATTATCATGGCCTGTACCACGTATACTAAGGATAAGCAAAAAATATATATATTTACTGTAAGTATTCCATATGTTTATCTATAATACAAGGTAATAAGACCAAATCCAAATAATTTATTAGTGTGTGACGTTTCGGCAACAGTATTGTCACCATCATCAGACAAAAGAATAATTATATTATATTATAAATAAATAAGATTGCAAGGAACTCTTCCTAGTTAACTTTGAAATGAACCAGGCGATAAGGAAGATGGGTGTCTTTATTATATAAAACGAGCGCAAGCTTTCGGGTAAAAACCCTTCTACAGGCGGCTATCACATAGCAAGATGGATACCAATGGTAAGAGCTTCTCAAATATATATAGCAGAGGTAATTTTTATAAACAGCGTGAAAAGAAAGAAGATGCAAAGTAGACAAAAATGCTATTAAACAAATATATATGGAGAAAAGGCTCGAGATAAAATAGAAACTATTACATTAAAGCTCTAAGAGATACCAGCAAGGAAAACACCATAGATGTCAGGAATGTCTATTTTCCTATTTATGCTATTGAGTTTTTTAGAGATAATAGATTCCAGCACCAATCGTTGATGCTGGTTGTGAATATGTAGGTAGTGAACAGTGGGATGGATAAAGTCGAAGGCGTGACCAGTATCGGCTATATGCTGGTATATTAGGGATCTAGGGTCACAGTTAGATATATTGCGCTGATGCTCCGACAATCTAGTGGCAACTGTTCTACCCGTCTCACCCACATAAGTGGCAGAGCAATGCTCACAGGAGACGGAGTAGACAGCGCCAGAAGAGAGAAGGGCGTCAGGTGGAGTACAGGACTTAGTGATTGGATGCCTTAAAGAAGTTAGTAGATTAGGGCTATTATTGTAAAAAATTCGAATTCCAAAGTATTTAAGGAAACGGGCAATGTCAACAGACAGAGAGGAGTAGGGAAGAGTACATATTGATCTGTAAATATCCGGTGGTTTCCGAGGAACAGGAATGTATGAATGTCTCTCAATAAAGGACAGAGGGAAAGAGGCAGCAGTGAGATGGGAAATTATTAATTCATTTTCAATTTTTCTGAAAATAGGAAGGGAGCAGTGGGTATAGACACGCTTTGTGAGATTTTTTACAATATTGATTTTATGGGTAATTGGGCAATGAGAATTGAAATGAGTGTAATGAGAGGGACAATCTTTTTTGTAATATACTGAAGTGTTGAATGAACAATAAGAGCGAATGACGAACACATCCAAGAAAGGGATGGCCCGCTCTTTCTCTAGCTCTATGGTGAAAGAAATGTCCGGATGGTAACTATTAAGGGATGAAAGAATGGTGTTTTCCCAGCTGGCATCACAAATGCAAAAAACATCGTCGACGTAACGACGCCATAAATGGATGTCTGAGCGGTGAACTTGGTTTATCCAGGTATTGATGCGGGTCATAGCAATCTCTGCAGCTATAGATGATAATGGGCTTCCCATAGGGGAGCCCCTAATCTGCTTGTAATGGTCCTGTTTATAGGAGAAAGTACCCATATCTAGGCAAATGCTGACAAGTTGAGTGATGGTTGAGATGGTGGGGGGATCTAAATTGACCGCAGCAAGGAAAAGATTAATGCTCTCCACTCCTTCGACTTTATCCATCCCACTGTTCACTACCTACATATTCACAACCAGCATTAACGATTGGTGCTGGAATCTATTATCTCTAAAAAACTCAATAGCATAAATAGGAAAATAGACATTCCTGACATCTATGGTGTTCTCCTTGCTGGTATCTCTTAAAGCTTTAATGTAATAGTTTCTATTTGGCTGATTGATAAGTAAAACAATTGGTTAAAGTAAGTATTGAATTATAGTTGGCTGACTTAAAGAGGTTATGCTGTATATGCCATAATACAATATAGCATTTTTCCATTGCAGTAAGGACAGTAGAAATTGTTTTATTTTAAAAAGAATATTACGCCTCTAAAATAGTTTTGTAATTCGATAACAGATGGCGCGCTAGTGCATCACAATATAGCATACTTACATTTACACTCATGGACAAAACTTTAGGAAGTTTCACATTTTTTTAATGAGACAGAGGCAATTTTGTTCACACTTGGTTTTCTCTTGTGTCTTCAATAAAGGTCATTGTAATATCTTTCAGAGTCATTGTCTGAATCCCGATATATATGCTAAAAGGTACAACTTCCTTTAGTTTTGTAAAAATAGGATTGGTAAGTAAAAAAATTAGTTAAGTTAAATTATTGAATTATAGTGAATTATACTGTATATGCCATAACACAGTATAGCATACTTGTATTTACACTCATGGACAAAACTTAAGGAAATGGATAGTCTTTAATGTTGCTGGTCATCTATTTTTTTTTAAGGAGACAAAGACTGTTCACCCTTGGTTATCTCGTGTGTCTTCAATAAAGGTCACTGTAATATCTTTCAGAGTTATTGTCTGAATCCTGATATACATGCTAAAAGGTACAACTTCTTTTAGTTTTGTCCATGAGTGTATATTGGTTATTTCGTGTGTCTTCAATAAAGGTCACAGTAATAACTTTCAGAGTTATTGTCTGAATCCCGATATACATGCTAAAAGGTACAACTTCTTTTAGTTTTGTCCATGAGTGTATATTGGTTATCTCGTGTGTCTTAAATAAAGGTCACTGTAATATCTTTCAGAGTTATTGTCTGAATCCTGATATACATGCTAAAAGGTACAACATCCTTAAGTTTTGTCCATGAGTGTATATTGGTTATCTTGTGTGTCTTCAATAAAGGTCACTGTAATATCTTTCAGAGTTATTGTTGAATCCCGATATACATGCTAAAAGGTACAACTTACTTAAGTTTTGTCCATGAGTGTATATTGGTTATCTTGTGTGTCTTCAATAAAGGTCACTGTAATATCTTTCAGAGTTATTGTCTGAATCCCGATATACATGCTAAAAGGTACAACTTCCTTAAGTTTTGTCCATGAGTGTATATTGGTTATCTCGTGTGTCTTCAATAAAGGTCACTGTAATATCTTTCAGAGTTATTGTCTGAATCCCGATATACATGCTAAAAGGTACAACTTCCTTAAGTTTTGTCCATGAGTGTATATTGGTTATATCGTGTGTATTCAATAAGGGTCACTGTAATATCTTTCAGAGTTATTGTCTGAATCCTGATATACATGCTAAAAGGTACAACTTCTTTTAGTTTTGTCCATGAGTGTATATTGGTTATCTCGTGTATCTTCAATAAAGGTCACTGTAATATCTTTCAGAGTTATTGTCTGAATCCTGATATACATGCTAAAAGGTACAACTTCCTTAAGTTTTGTCCATGAGTGTATATTGGTTATCTCGTGTGTCTTCAATAAAGGTCACTGTAATATCTTTCAGAGTTATTGTCTGAATCCCGATATACATGCTAAAAGGTACAACTTCCATAAGTTTTGTCCATGAGTGTATATTGGTTATCTCGTGTGTCTTCAATAATGTCACTGTAATATCTTTCAGAGTTATTGTCTGAATCCCGATATACATGCTAAAAGGTACAACTTCCTTAAGTTTTGTCCATGAGTGTATATTGGTTATCTCGTGTGTCTTCAATAAAGGTCACTGTAATATCTTTCAGAGTTATTGTCTGAATCCCGATATACATGCTAAAAGGTACAATTTCCTTAAGTTTTGTCCATGAGTGTATATTGGTTATATCGTGTGTATTCAATAAGGGTCACTGTAATATCTTTCAGAGTTATTGTCTGAATCCTGATATACATGCTAAAAGGTACAACTTCTTTTAGTTTTGTCCATGAGTGTATATTGGTTATCTTGTGTGTCTTCAATAAAGGTCACTGTAATATCTTTCAGAGTTATTGTCTGAATCCTGATATACATGCTAAAAGGTACAACTTCTTTTAGTTTTGTCCATGAGTGTATATTGGTTATCTCGTGTGTCTTCAATAAAGGTCACTGTAATATCTTTCAGAGTTATTGTCTGAATCCTGATATACATGCTAAAAGGTACAACTTCTTTTAGTTTTGTCCATGAGTGTATATTGGTTATCTCGTGTGTCTTCAATAAAGGTCACTGTAATATCTTTCAGAGTTATTGTCTGAATCCCAATATACATGCTAAAAGGTACAACTTCCATAAGTTTTGTCCATGAGTGTATATTGGTTATCTCGTGTGTCTTCAATAAAGGTCACTGTAATATCTTTCAGAGTTATTGTCTGAATCCTGATATACATGCTAAAAGGTACAACTTCTTTTAGTTTTGTCCATGAGTGTATATTGGTTATCTCGTGTGTCTTCAATAAAGGTCACTGTAATATCTTTCAGAGTTATTGTCTGAATCCCGATATACATGCTAAAAGGTACAACTTCCATAAGTTTTGTCCATGAGTGTATATTGGTTATCTCGTGTGTCTTCAATAATGTCACTGTAATATCTTTCAGAGTTATTGTCTGAATCCCGATATACATGCTAAAAGGTACAACTTCCTTAAGTTTTGTCCATGAGTGTATATTGGTTATCTCGTGTGTCTTCAATAAAGGTCACTGTAATATCTTTCAGAGTTATTGTTGAATCCCGATATACATGCTAAAAGGTACAACTTCCTAAAGTTTTGTCCATGAGTTTATATTGGTTATCTTGTGTGTCTTCAATAAAGGTCACTGTAATATCTTTCAGAGTTATTGTCTGAATCCTGATATACATGCTAAAAGGTACAACTTCTTTTAGTTTTGGCCATGAGTGTATATTGGTTATCTCGTGTATCTTCAATAAAGGTCACTGTAATATCTTTCAGAGTTATTGTCTGAATCCTGATATACATGCTAAAAGGTACAACTTCTTTTAGTTTTGTCCATGAGTGTATATTGGTTATCTCGTGTATCTTCAATAAAGGTCACTGTAATATCTTTCAGAGTTATTGTCTGAATCCTGATATACATGCTAAAAGGTACAACTTCTTTTAGTTTTGTCCATGAGTGTATATTGGTTATCTCGTGTGTCTTCAATAAAGATCACTATAATATCTTTCAGAGTTATTGTCTGAATCCTGATATAGATGCTAAAAGGTACAACTTCCTTAAGTTTTGTCCATGATGTATATAAAATAACATATTTTCGGCACATATTATAAAGAAATTTAAATTCATTTTTAACTATTTAGCTGCTTTCTGGTAAGAGGACGCCTCTTTACAAAAAACAGTTTTTATCACTAAAATAATCATTTTTACTGTTTAGCTGTTCTTCAGTAGGAGCATCTTTCCTCAATAATTTTTAGAGCATCTTCATATCTCAGTCTGACAGTCCATGGTGTTATCATTTGGCGCCAATCTTGTGAGCCCATAGCTTTATCATATTGTCATAACCAAAAAGATACATTGCATGTAACTGTCTATAATACATCGGCAGCTTGGCGAATGTTATGTACCTAAGCCCCGATAGATGGCAGGCACGCTAGGTGGGAAGTTTGTAAATATTAGCCACCATCTTGGGGGTGTAGCCGATCGCTAGCCGTTTGGGTCTTTGACATTACTTCCTTAATTAATAATTATTTGTATCCATTTAACTTAATCTCTTCTCCTTTGTTATCTCCCGAACTATTTAAAGTCATCTAATAAATTATTATTTTATTCTATCCAAACGTTACCTTCATTACTGTTACAATATCTATCTAAGAGTCCAGGTCCCAATGTATACCAACTCCAAATGACCCTAGGCAGAGCTGACTGCTACAGAGCGCATCTCCAGGTGGTGGATAGGGGAATATCAGATATGAAGGCCAGCTGTGAAATAAGCAGAATAACTGACTAATAAGCAGTCCCGGACCAACAGCAGCATTGTTAGAAGAGGAGAAAGACCTCTTTAAAAATCCTGAGTTCAATTGACCCAGTTGATAGACCTCAGCAAAGGTTCCTCTCCAGGGATACGGAGGAGCTGCATCTGTACTCATGTTAGAGTCGGCAGCAAAGGCAGGAACGGCCTCAAACTACAGGCAAAGTCAGACTTTCACCAAATTGTGCCTGGATCATGGTGTCATGATCAACGAAAGCTGCACCCCTACACCACATTCCATGAGATTAGATGTTGATTTGCGTGCTGCATCGCCCGTCACGCAGAATAAACAGGGGCGCATTCAGGACTTAGGTAGAGGGTTCTGTCCAATAAGTATAATACAGTCTCCACAAACTTCAAACTTTGCAGCTTCCAAGCAATTTACAGTGCAACATAAATGGAATGTTTTTTTGCTTATCCCTAGTACATGTGGTACAGGCCATGATAATCATAGTGGGTAGAAGAAGGCGACTGCTTTTACTATAAGTGCACCACATATGAAAAGCAGTTCGACTTTGCACTTACAAATGTGCCAGAGCCCCGTTTGGTTACTTGCATTCGCTCGTGGGGTTGGACTTTTTGCAAGAATTAGGGACCATTGGAGCATTTTTTTTTTTTTAATCAGAAAAAAAGTGCCCAATGCAGGAATCAAACTCAGGTCATATCGGTCGAAAACCAACGGTTTAGACTATCCTTCCACTGACCGCCTATAACTGAAATATGCTAAACAGCAACAAAAATGAAATTGTAATAAATAATGGAAATAGCTGACAAACACAAGATATTATTCAGTGTATAAGAAACAACAACAAATAAACTAAAGGTTAAAAAAACTTTTTATTAAAACCACAACATATATTTATAAACAAAATCTCAATAACAAAAAGTAAAGAGCAACAAAAAAATGACATAAAATTTTACTAGAATTAAGCCAAAAAAATTCCACTCCAATTTATTAATTAGTGGATAGAAAAAAAAAATTGACACTCGACAAACATTAAGGGAAGGGGGGAAAAATAAGATGATAGTAGATTTTAAACAAATGTTAAAATATATATAAAAAGTTGTTCAACAAAAAAAATCTAAAGAGATGATTAAAAAGAAAGCATCAATAAAATGTATTAAAATGGGGAAACCAACACGAAAAGAGGGAAATTGATATAACTAACTAAGCATTTAGCAAAGGAAGCATCTAAAGAAAAGTTGCATAGAGGAAAAATGCAAGTATGTAAATATGTAAATAGAGATATAATGTCAATTCTTTATTTAAGGCTCTACATTACATGTTTTATTGATAAGGCACAATTTGGATTATTAAAATATACAAGTATCAGAGTCATCAATCTATTCTTAATTCTGTCACCGTTTGCTTTTGTGAATGGAATAAATACCCAAATATGGCCATTTCTTATAAGAATCGGTAGTTCAATGGCGAGAATGCCATGCGGACGGCCCGGGTTAGATTCCCGGCAGATGCATTTTTTTTTACAATTTTAAAAACTCATTTATATTATTACAAGAATGACATCCACGGCGCCAATTTATAATTGTAAAGAATAGTATTTGAATAAAAGCATTTAATCGGGTAAAACCCGGGCGTTGCCCGGGTCATTCAGCTAGTAGATTATAAACACAAGGTAAAAAGACCAAATAAATAAATAGTGTGTGACGTTTCGGTAACAGCGTTTTTACCATCTTCAGACAAAAGTACTGAATGATTTGAATTCAGTGATTTCAAAGAATTCAAAAATCAAAATTTGATTAACTGAATTCAGTACTTTTGTCTGAAGATGGTAACAATGCTGTTACCGTCATACATTATTTATTTATTTGTATTTGGTCTTATTATTACCTTGTGTTTACATGTTTTATTGTCCGTCATTGGAGGAGGTTGTTTCATAATGGCCGACCTTTGTATTAGAGAATGCACAAGGTGATAATGATTGATACTAGAATTGGGTAAAAATATATTCTTGGTCCTATATGCAATTAGGTTTATAATCCAATAAAAAAATCCCTTATTTCAATATCAAGGTAAAAATATCAGATAAACTGGGGATAAATTTCTTTTAATAAACATTTTAATTCTTAAATCTCTAGTTTTCAGCCATGAAAGCCATTTGCTCAAAGCCAATAGTGATAAATCTGCATTCAAATAACTATGTTGTTATTTCTTATCCCCCCCTTGTGTAAAGATTACACAAATTCCATGAATTCCTGCTCCTCAAGCTCAACATTGATGGAATGGGGTGTAGCTTTCATCAAATTTTTTGCTTATCCCTTGTACACGTGGTACAAGCCATGGTAATTATGGTGGGTAGATGTAGGCGACTGCTTTTACTGTAAGTACATCACACGTCCACACATGGGAAAAGCAGTTCGATTTTGCACCTACAAATTTGCCAAAGCCTTGTTTGATTACTTGCACATGCTGGTGGGATTGAACTTTTGCAAGAATCTGGGGCTATTGGAGCATAACTGTAAACACCCTGATAAGGCACAATTTGGAATATAGATTATAAATACAAGGTAATAAGACCAAATCCAAATAAATAGTGTGTGCATTTCAGTAACAGCGTTGTTAACATCTTCAGACAAAAGTACTGAATCATTCATCACATTCAGTATTTTGGTCTGAAGATGGTAACAACGCTGTTGCTGAAATGTCACACTATTTATTTGGATTTGTCTTATTACCTTGTGTTTGTAAACACCCTATGTATGCGATTTTAACTCTAGTCTCTATTGGTGATTTATTATAGAATGTTTACTCCTGTTGAAGGGCTTTGGTACCTGAAAGCTAGAGATTTTATGAATGTTTCAAACTTATCCCCAGAAATCTGATTCACCTTGTTAAGTCTTAAATCAAGAATTGACTGTTGTTCTATGAATCAAAAAGATAATAATACAGTAGAACCTCCCTGTAAAGGACAACACCTAATTACAGAACCAAAGTGTCCTTTAGGGAGAGGTATCCTCTTACTGGAGAGTTACTAAATAGTAAAAATGGTAATTTTGCAAATGAAAACTGTCCTTTATAGAGAAGTGTCCTCTAGTGGGAGTGTCATCTCATGGAGTATGTTCTACTGTACTTACTCCATGAGATGACACTCCCGCTAGCGGACACCTCTCCACAAGTTCAACTTTTGTGCACTTCCAAGATGTTTGAGATTCATTTATTTACTGAATTCTCCCTGGTAAGTTAGACTTGTGCAAGAATAGAGTGTGTGGGGGGTATTATTAATGTTCTACTGTACTTTAATATTGTCCCCCACACACTCTAATCTTGCACAAGTCTGACTTACCAGGGAGTTCAGTAAATAATTGAGTCACAAATATCTTGGAAGTGCAAAAGTTGAACTTGTGGAGAGGTGTCTGCTAGCAGGGTGTCCACTAAAGGGAGGTCCTACTGTATATCAATATATATATCAAGGCAGTGAGAGAGATTTTATAAGATACAATATAATATATATACATTCAAATGCATTAGAATATAAAAATTTGGCATAATAACATGATCAAACATATAATAAAAAAATCTAAAAAATATATATATTTTTTGTAATTTATGGATGTTTTGTCATGGTGTTATTTGTAAATGATGTATAAATTCTCAATTTGAATTGCACTTATTGAAAAATTGCTTTGGAAAAAATTCTTCACATATAACTATAAAAAATATAGTTGTTCAACAGAGCTAGCAAAATAGAGGCTTTTAGAAATTCAATTTTCAAAAAATTTAAAAAATACTCTTCACACTATACATTTTGGTATGAAACACGTTTCAAAAATTGAAGTCTTCTTGACAATTTTTTTAAATTAAGAAAAAGACATCTCCTTATTGTGTCTTTTTCTTAATTTATTCACCTTATCCCAATACAATTTTCACATTTATACTATTTTTTTTTTTTACATTATTTTTAAAGTTTGAATATCTTTAATTCAAAACACCCTAAAGGATAATTGATTCCTGTTGATTTAAAAGTTGGCATTGAATTATATATTCAGTTAAATTATAAAGTATTTAAAGTTAAGCCTGTCTATAGCGTCCCCTCTTGGGACTTACCAAAATAGGGTGCTATAGAGATGGGGTGCTATAGACAGGTCACTTTTAATGTAAATCGCATCGTACTACGTATTTAAAATCGGGCGCTATAGAGAGGGAGGCGCTATTTAGAGGGGGCGCTATAGACAGGTTTAACTGTAGTTATATATTAAAATCAAAAAAGGAATATCCTGACTGCTCATGTGTGCTTTTTAGATGGCAGAACGCTATCTAGTGGAACAAAAATAAACTAAAGATTTATATAACTTGTTCTGTGATATTTGGCCAACCCATATGAGTGATCAGGATATGCTTTTTTTTAAATTTTAATATCAACACCCGACCTTCTTTCTATCTTTCTTTTTCACATGATAAATACACATGAAAAATGCTTGAGAATTTTTGATAAAAGGTTGAATTAAATAGGTTATATAGTAAAAATTTCAATTTCTGTTATATACACAAATATACGATTTTTTTGGGGCTTTTTGATACAAATATAAAAATTATATTATTAATTATCTCATAATAGGGAAATATTGTGAACAAGAATATTCAATATTTAGTTCCATCTTATGAATTAGTTTACAAATTTATCAATTCTTTTGTATACAACAACTAGATCACCATCTAATAACAAAGAAGTCTTTGTGTGAATGCATTTGTAAGAATAGTAGAAGTTACTTCGGCCAGTAAATCTTTTTTATTGTCTCGCCGTTTCGACAAAAATATTTTATCCTCATCATAAAAAAGATTTACTGGCCGAAGTATCTTTAATTTTAAGAACTATGAATATCGGCCAGGCAGCCTTTATCTTTATGATAGAATAATTGATATACTTGGAAGAATTCTTGAGTGTAGAAGCAACATTGGAAGTCTGGGGTCAAAAGTTCAATCAGGAAACAGAAATTTCAGAGAGAAATGAAGAAATCAGCGACAACAGCAGCGAAGAAAGTGAGAATTGGAGGCGAGTTAGTTGTGGGTTTGGACCCAATGCTGTTTTTTTTGCCCATTGAGTTACAACTCTGAGAGAATCATTGCTTCATTTTCTCCAGGATAGGTAGCAGCATGTCAAAGCTAGGTCTCTTTCCTGGATCCTCGTTCATGCAGATACGGATCAGTCTGGCCATATGCTGAGAAATTCCTGGTGGGATGGTCACTCTCAAGCCTTCCAGCGCAATCTGTGCACACAACTTCCTACTTTACCCCATGCACAGGGCCATAGGGAAAAACATTCTCTCAAGTCAAAAATAGGATGACATTGAAAGACAGGGTATACATTTTTTTTATCCATATTATTATCAAAAATGTTGTCATTTCTTATCCCCTTGTGCAAGAATTCCATGAGTCCAGGCTCCTCCAGCTGTTTATAGACAGTGTTGTTGCTTCTTATCCTCTTGTGTAAAGATTACAAGAATTCCATGAATCCATGTTCCTCCAGCTGTTTATAGACAGTATTGTTGTTCCTTATCCCTTTGTGCAAAGATTACAAGAATTCAATGATTCCATGTTCCTCCAGCTGTTTATAGACAGTGTTGTTGTTTCTTATCCCCTTGTTCAAACATTACACTAATTCCATGAGTCCATGCTCCTCCAGCTTTTTATTGACAGTGTTGTTGTTATCCCCTTGTGTAAAGATTACAAGTATTCCATGAGTCCATGCTCCTCCAGCTGTTTATAGACAGTGTTGTTGTTTCTTATCCCCTTGTGCAAAGATTACACGAATTCCATGCTCCTCCAGCTGTTTATAGACAGTGTTGTTGTTTCTTATCCCAATATGCAAATATGACAAGAATTCCATGAGTCCATGCTTCCCCAGCTGTTTACAGAGTTGTTATTGTTGTTTCTTATCCCCTTGTGTAAATATTACAAGAATTCAATGAGTCCATGTTCCTCCAGCTGTTTATAGACAGTGTTGTTGTTTCGTATCCCCTTGTGCAAAGAATACAAGAATTCCATGAGTCCATGCTCCTCCAGCAGTTTATAGACAGTGTTGTTGTTGTTTCTTATTCCCTTGTGCAAAGAATACAAGAATTCCATGAGTCCATACTCCTCCAGCTGTTTATAGACAGTGTTGTCGCTTCTTTTCCCTTTGTGCAATGATTACAGGAATTCCATAAGTCCATGCTCCTCCAGCTGTTTATAGACAGTGTTGTTGTTTTTTATCCCCTTGTGCAATGATTAAACGAATTCCATGAGTTCATGCCCCTTCAGCTGTTTATAGACAGTGTTGTTGTTTCTTATCCCCTTGTGCAAATATTACAAGAATTCCACGATTCCATGCTCCTCTAGCTGTTTTATGATAAGCAGCGGCCTCTCCCAAAGGTCCTGTTTAGTGCATCTAATGCAAGCCAAAATTTGTTCTGGAGCTGCAAGTGCTGAGCTATATTTTGGACAAGTGGGTAGATTTTGTTATTATTTTCTATCTTTAATGGCTTGAGATGGCCTGTTCTAATTCTTTTAGTGTTGTTTGGTGCTGTCTGAGGTTCAGAGCTCCTCCTGGGTTCACTCCACTGTACCAGCTGTGCTTAGGTGGGATCCCCTAGTTTTGTTTTGGCTACTGTTCTAAGTATTCTGGATTTTGGTATTGTTTGTTGATGGGTTAATTTAAAGTGGCTTTAAAAATAGCATTTTGTAGTGGTTCGCATTGAGACATTTTTTCTGCTAAATAATTTTTTTCTACTTTTATATTTTCAAAATCCTTTTCTTTTGGCCACATGGAGGGGGCGGCCTTCTTTTTGAGTCTTAGATTGGATTTCCAATTAAGTATGTAATTGTAAGTTCTGTTATTGTTGATCGTGAGATTATCAAAAATAAATCACAAATATAAAGGATTTAAGCCAAGAATTAAAAAAGGGAAGACAACATTGATACATTTCTTTATCTGGAATTGTCAATACAGTAGAACTACCTCTCTGTAATGGATACCTAGTTGGAATACCAAAGTGTTCTTTAGGGAGAGGTGTCCTCTTACCGGAGAGTTACTAATTAGTAAAAAATTGAATTTTTGTGATGAGAACAGTTTTCTAATGAAGCCGCCCCTGTACTGATGAGGGTCATAGCCCAAAACCATGGTATACAGGTTTGTAGGTTTTTGTCTGAATTTACCCAAACTGGTGTTAGGGTAATAAGGCACAATTTGGATTATTCTATATACAGTTACGAGCGTCTTTCCTAATCAATCAGCCGCCTCTGTCACCGTTTGCTTTTATTGGTTGGCTACGGTCACGCCACCTTTGCCCCCCCCGCCGGCGGCGCGCGCCCGTTGGCTGCCGGCGAGCACGTGACTTCCCTGTGCGCGCGCATGGCGGGCGGTAGGCTATAGTTATTAACTAACATATGCAATTAATTAAGGCGCCAATTTAGAATTGTAACAAATAGTATTTGAATCAAAACATTCAATCGGGTAAAACACGGGCGTTGCCCGGGTCATTCGGCTAGTAGATTATAAACACAAGGTAATAAGACCAAATCCAAATAAATAAATAGTGTGTAATGTTTCGGTAACAGCATTGTTACCATCTTCTGACAAAAGTACTGAATGAGGAATTTTACCACAGCATGTTTTAAACTATTTAAAACATTACTTTGTGGTGTTAGGGTGATGAACAGTGCATTGTTCTGATGCATAATTAAAGGGAGATATTCCCCTCTCATGAAGGTTCTACTGTATCAAAACATTAGGAAAGCTTAAACAGAAAACTATAAATATCAGACCAATTCAATAATAATAATATAGGAGACAATCTTACACAATTAGATGACATAGAATATAAAGTTTATTATAATATATAGTCTTGAAGAAAAAGGTAACATACAAAGTTTATTATGTGAGCAATAGTTAGCCAGAAATTATTTGAAAGAGGAAAAATAAAAATCATGTGAAAAGTTTCATTTAATTTTGAATTTGAAAGCTTTCTCGAGTAAATATACTGTTCTTCAACGGGCTAATACTCTATGTACAATCTCTCTAAATAATCTTTATACAAAATAATTGAAAAACCTTTGTTATTGGCATGTGTGAGCGTGCATCAGACTGTTTACAGCTAACTTTAGCACATGCAAATAACAAAAGTTTTTCAATTATTTGTATAATTGCAAATTCAAAATTAAAGGAAACTTGTTACCTGATTTTAATTTTTCCTCTTTCAAATTTTATTATAATACAATACATAGGGTTGAAACAAAAGGTAACAAGACCAAATCCAAATTGATGAAATGTTTGTGACATTTCAGTAACAATGCTGTTACTAAATGTTACAAACATTTCATTAATTTAGATTCAGTCTCATTCTAATCTATAATACAAATTGTTCCTTATCAATATACAGCAGAACCTCCCTGTAAAGGACACCTAATTGCAGAGTCAAAGTATCCTTTAGGGAAAAGTGTCCTCTTACCGGAGAGTTACTAAATAGTAAAAAGGGTAATTTTGTGAATGAAAACTATCCTTTGTAGAGAGGTGTCCTTTCATGGAGGTTCTACTGTATATATATATATATTTAAAAAGGAAGGAAAATGAATAAGGTGTACAAATTTGGATTATAAAAATCACACAGGCTAACAAGATCCTAAGATCTCTAAATCAATTAAATTACATAAATCCCTCATTGATCTTATGATACCAAAGCCCACCCTGAACCTCAAGAGGATCAGTATCTAAAACCATGTTCTTCAAGCTGGCATTCTGAATTAGCCAAAGGTTTATCACCAACCTGAAGTCTGCTAGATTGCAAAGACTGTCAAGAGATGGCACATAGTTTTTATGGATGACAGGAGAGATGTCCTTCTTTAATGGTCTTCCTCCTGATTTTTGTAGAAGTTTGACCAGTAAGTGCATGTAACTACAAAAAAAGGGCGACTGAATTTATAAGGATAATTGGCCAAAAGAATATGGGGTTTCCTATTCATCTAGCTATTGGTTGAACCAAGCAAACCGAACGCAAAAATCCTGGTGCAAACATACCAAGATTCAGTTAGCCACCAAGGAAAGATGGATGACAACCATCATGACTGGGTGAAGTAGAATGCATCTGCCTTTGTCATTAAGACTGGGAGCACTACTCAGTGGCAGGCCACTGACTTAGCTCCAAAAGAAATGGCCGCCTCTAGAAAAAATGAGGAGGGGCAGGGAAAAAAATAGGGCTCTGGCACACTTTGAAATAGAAAAATCAAACGTCTATCTACATGCATAGATATGCGGTGCACTTTTGGTAATTGCTGGGAGGTTTTCCATTGATGAGCCAGGCTTTCTAAATATTTTTCTCTACATAGTAAGGACAAAATAGGAAATTGTTTTGATTTGAAATCAGAATAGGTGAATAATTGTTTGAATTTATAGTAAATACTCTGTAGATATGTTGTTGTTTCTTATCCCCTCGTGTGCAAGGATTACACAAATTCCATTAGTCCATGCTCCTTGAGCTGCTTGATGATAAGCAGCGGCCTCTCCCAAAGGCTCATGGAATGGTGTGCAGCTTTGATTGATCATGGTACCATGATCCAGGCACCCTTTGGTGAAAGTCTGACTGTGCCTGTATTTTGGGGCTGTTCCTAACATGGAAGCCTTTGCTGCAGACTCTAACATGAGTACAGACACAGCTCCTCCGTATTCCTGGAAAGGAACTCTCACCGAGGTCTATCAACTGGGTCAGTTGAACTAAGGATTTTTAAAGATGTCTTTCTCCTCTTTCTAACAATGCTGTTGTTGGTCCACAACTGCTTATTGGTCAGAGTTATTCTGCTTGTTTCGCAGCTGGACTTCATATCTGAAGGTCATTCCCCTATCTACCACCTGGGGATGAGCCCTGTAGCAGTCAGTTCTGCCTAGGGACTCTGAAGGTATTCTACTGTAAAGACAGACAAATAGAGAGAGATAATTTGATAATCACCTTCATTCCAGTCTCCATGGGGGTGAGTTCAGAGAATGGGACATCCCTTGTTGCCAGTTCCCAGAGCAACACTGCGTAACTCCACATGTCTGCTGCCTTGTAGTTGAGGTCTTCTTGTTTCTTCTGCAGAGCTGGGAGCAAACACACCACGGGTTTGATTCCATTGTGAGGACATTATAAAATGCCACAGAAACCTAAGGATAAGGTAGGTTTTGGTTGCCTGAAGCCTGTACAGTCAAATACCCTTAGTAGAAACTGATTGTTCATCTAAGAGAAGGAAAACTCTCATTTAATAGCTTTTAACCAATTTAATCTGAAAGAAATAATTTTGTTCTTTACATTCATGGACAAAACTTAAGGAAGTTCTAACTTTTAGCATGTATATAGGGATTCAGACAATAACTCTGAAAGATATTACAGTGACCTTTATTGAAGACACACGAGATAACCAAGTGTGAACAGCCTCTGTCTGTCTCCTTAAAAAAATAGATGACCAGCAACATTAAAGGCTATCCACTTCCTCAAGTTGTGTCCATGAGATATAAGAATCCTTCAGATATAAGAAATTTGCCATTTACTTTTATACAAATATTCGAAAAAACCTTACGCAATATGTTTCTTTATGCATGTATATTGGGATTAAGACAATAACTCTGAAAGATAATTCATATATTCAATCTTCCCACACGAAGTGTGAAAAAGAACAAAAAGAAAAACTAAGGAAGCAGAGTCTAACAAAAGAAGACAAGTTGGGTGACAGCCAAGGCAACGAGCCAAGACAAATCATTGGCTCACACTCACAGTTCTGGAGGTCAATTCCTGAGCTTTCTCTTTATATCTAAGCCAATATCTGCATGCATATATTTGTAACTATTTTTTGTAAGAAATAGTGGATGTTTTATTAAAGCCTTTGTTGTTGTTGTTTTTCGTGTCCAATGAAGAGCCTCAGATGTCTCCATACATCTCTATTACAGCAGCAGCAATGTCCACTATCTTGGGGGTGTAAAGCTGCTGCTCTGGGTCTATGCCAATTTAAGCTTATCGAAGAGCGATTATCGCTTGAAAGCTGGCATTCAAAATAAAAGGAAACTCACATTAAGAGAAATTTTTAAAATAGTTTTTAAACACATTTCATCATTTTATCTAGAATCATGAATAGTTTACGCTTATTATGGCTTAAGAGTTTTTAAGTAAAGGACAACACCTAATTGCAGAGCCAAAGTGTCCTTCAGAGAGAGGTGTTCTCTTACAGGAGAGTTGCCAAATAGTTTTTCTGCTTATCCCCAGTACACGTGGTACAGGCCATGATAATCATGGTGGGTTGAGGTTGATGACTGCTTTTACTAAATGTAAAATGCTAAATAGTAACAATGGTAATTTTGTAAATGACAACTGTCCTTTGTAAGAGGTGTCTTCAAGCGTGAGTGTCCTCTTATAGAGGTTCTACTGTATAAAAAAGAAAGAGCAATTGTTCTCAGAATAGTTTGAGAATGGAGAGTTGAAGAGAACATGGAAAGACCAACTTAAGTAAAACAATTCCCCAATATTTACCTTCAGGAGCCATCCATGCAGGGTCGTACATCTTCCCTTTCTCTTGGAAGGAGAACTTAGCATCAGCCATGTTGATCCGAGCTGTCAGGTCATCGTCAATCTGAAAATGCCACATTTAGATTGAGTTGAGGTGGATAAAGATTTGATAAGGTAGAGAGAGAATCCTGTTTCCCCAGATGTAGGAGTGTGTTGGGTCAACTACATACATACAGTGGAACCACAACAGTCTCTTTTATAACACCTCCATTATAATAAGGAATAAGGAACCATAGAGATAGTTTCCATCATTCTTGGTACCAAGTAGAAAACCCCAAACAACAGACTCTCCAACTAAACAGAAGGGAATCGACACAGTTGGCCAGATGGAAATCTGGTCACCTGCACCCTCTAGTCTATAAAGAGGGAGCCAAAAGCTTCCCCATGTGCACTAGGTGCAAAACCGAAGAGGCCACTCCCCAACATTTACTAAATTGCATCGGAAAGGACAAAAGATCCCTGTACAGAGAACCAAGAAGAGTTCTTGAGCTTCTTTACGAGCATGACCTGCAAGATCTTGTCTAATTTAGACTAAAAGGATAAGTAAAAAAAAAACCATTATAATTCAAAGAACACACATTCAGTCTCAAACATGCCATAGCCCATTACCACAATGTCTAAAGCAAGCAAAAATGATTGTTCCTGGGATCATTTAAATTATTAAAGCTAAATACAAATAAATTAATAGTGTGTGACATTTCTGTAACAGCATTGTTACCAACAAAAGAATAAATGTTTACTCATAGTTAACATCTACATTCCAAATGGTGTATTATCAAAGCTAAATACAGTAGAGCCTCCATGAGAGGACACTTACACTCAAGGACACATCTCTATAAAGTTTACATCACCAAAGACAGAGTGCTAGGCTTGAGATAAAGAGGTCAATGAATGACAGGCTAAAATGCTTCAGTATACTATGATAAATTAGCGCACCATCTGTTATGAAAATTCAAAACTATTATAGACACGTATGATTCTTTTAAAAATAAAGCAATTTCTACTACCCTTACTGCAATGGAAAAATTAATATGAGGGCCTGGCTCATCAGTGGTGAAAAAACTGGCAAAACTACTGGGAGGGTTCATCACTGATGAGCCAGGCCCTCCCATTAATTTTTCCATTGCAGTAAGGGTAGTGGAGAGAAATTGTTTTATTTTAAAAATAATCATACGTGTCTATAATAGTTTCAAAAGCTCCAGTGTATAGTTTAAATACACTGGTATCAAAATTCAAAACTATTATAGACCCGTATGATTCTTTTTAAAAATAAATAATTTCTACTGTCCTTATTGCAATGGAAAAATTAATGGGAGAGCCTGGCTCATCAGTGGAAATTGTTTATTTTTAAAAAGAATCATACGCGTCTATAATAGTTTTGAATTTTGATAACAGATGGTGCGCTAATGCATTATAAAAAAAACTGGTATAGGAGATAAGACACACAATTTGTATTATAGATTAGAACTACAAAGTAATAAGACCAAATGAATAAATTGGTGTTTGTACAGGACACTAGAGTGTAGACCCACCAGGATATGCTTGGAGCTGAGGTACATGCGAGGGATGGCTGGGTCCAGGGAGTGGAGGAAGGACATGCCCTTGGCGATATCCACGGCAAACTTGAGGGCATGGGAGGTATCCACCACAATACCTGCTGCACTCAGCTGTGAGGTCTCCTGGTATGATAATACAGTTAAACTTATTCTATATACAGTTACGAGCGTCATTCCTCATCAGTCGTCTCTTGCTTTTTTTTTGGAATGGCGCCCTCCTATTGGTTGGCTACGATCACGCCACCTTTGCCCCCCCCCCCCCCATCATGCCTCCCCCACTCGCTCTTTCGTTTTTGTAACTATTGTTTTGGAGCGGGTCGCTCTTTAAATAAATGCATATATTAGTTAATAACTAAATGGAATCCTCTCTTTCCTTTTCCCAGTAAGAGACGCCTACGGAAGCCAACAGTACATAGACAGATAAAGCACATAGGCTATAGTTATTAACTAATATATGCATTTATTTAAGGCGCCAATTTATAATTGTAACAAATAGTATTTGAATAAAAACATTCAATCGGGTAAAACACGGGCGTTGCCCCGGTCATTCGGCTAGTATAAAATAGAGGTTGCCTGGCCGGCATTCATATTTCTATCAAAAATAGACACTTCGGCCAGTTAGAGTTTTTATTTTCTCAACGTTTCGACAAAAATCTCTTGTCTTCGTCAGGAGAAGTAAATAAAGCATTTGGCAAGGCGTTAAAAATTGTTCTGAGGTTGCAATTTTTAACACCTTGCCAAATGCTTTATTTACTTCTCCTGACGAAGACAAAAGATTTTTGTCGAAACGTTGAGAAAAATTAAAAACTCTAACTGGCCAAAGTATCTATTTTTCATAGAAAAACAGTTAAACCTGTCTATAACGCCCCCTCTTGGGACTCACCAAAATAGGGTGCTATAGACAGGTCACTTTTAATGTAAATCGCATCATACTACGCATTTAAAATCAGGCGCTATAGAGAGGGAGGCGCTATTTAGAGTGGGCGCTATAGACAGGTTTTACTGTATATGAATGTGAGATGCCAGGGATTCTGTCATTTCAGGACAAGTCATCAGTAAAAAAAGATCTACTGGCTGAAGTATCTTTAATTTGAAGAAAAAGTCATTAGGAAGTCATTTGAGAAACTACCAAAATCTTTGAGGATGTCACTGTTGTAAAATAAAGATGCAACATGTGATGCAATTTTGAGAAAACAATTTTGTAAAACAAATTTTTGAAAACGATGGTGTGTTGTTAATTCAATCTTGAGATCAAAATTGAGAAATTCTGGACATAAAAATCGTTCTCCTGTTCGAATTGACACCAAGAAATGCATAGAACTTGTTTATTGTAACTTGGTACCACTTGTAGCAAAATGAGAGAGAACTCTGTGATTTTTTGGGAAATTTATTGTTGAGCACATTTATTTGTTTCTTCAATTACACTGATAGACAAAACTTAAGGAAGTTGTACCTTATAGCATATATATATCGGGATTCAGAAAATAACTCTGAGAGATATTTTCTGAATCTCGATATATATATGCTATAAGGTACAACTTCCTTAAGTTTTGTCTATCAGTGTTATTTTTTACAAAAAGGCTCTGTAAAAATAGAGGGAAATTATAAGTCACAATTTGGATTATAGGTTATAAACACAAGGTAATAAGATCAAATCCAAATAAATAAATAATGTTTGAGAGGGAAATTATAAAATGGTTTACTTGATATTGGGTGTTTTTTTCTTTGGTGGAGTGGAAAAAGATACGTTTGGTGGATCTCTTTCATCTTCTGTTACATCCTCCCATTCATAATCAGAATTGTCTAAATATATCGTTATCTTCACCAAAGAAATAAATTTCTGTGAATTCTGAATCATTTGAAGATGAATCAAAAGTATCGGTTCCCCAAAAAATCGGACGAGAAACATGTTGATATGCTAGCGCAATCAGTAAAATCGCCTTCGAAAAACAGGGGATTGCAAACACCAAATCGGTAGTAAATGGACGGCCAGCGGGAATATCCGCGAACCCTGAATGAGTCATATACTTAAAAAAAGCTTCCATTCTAAAAATAGAACGGTAGCAGTCATTTCTGAGAATTTATAAGCCAATTTGTTTGTGGCCGGGCACGATCGCCACATTTGTAACAATTTATAATAGCCTTCTATTTTTATCTCTCTTATAATAGAAAAGTTATGTTTTCTTATTTTAACATGTTCTGAAATGCTGCTTGCGTTGTTTCAATTTGAAAAGCTTTTATAAGGCCTTTTTCTAGTTATAGCTTTTGGTGTTTAGAACACCTTTCTCTTTGATTTTTTTTTTCAATATTTTGGAAGCCATTTGCATTTTTTTCTATTTCAAACTTATTGGGTGTAAATATATTTTATTCAATAAAAGTATAATGATAAAAATGTATATAAAACATGCGGCAAAAATAGAACGTAAATATGAACATACAATGCCCCCAATTTCATTGTTTTGAAATCATGAAATTTTGTTATTTTAAAATCTATTAATTACAATTTTAAGTTCGTCATAAGCCTAATATTTTAAATAGATTTTATTATTTTGGGACTTGATATTAAGTTCGTTATAGGGGCAGTACGCTATTTTAAAAATCACAATGTTTGTTATAACGATGATATTTTCAATGGAATGGAATTGCCTTAGGTTCGTTATAAAGGAAGGTTCGTTATATCCAGGGTTTGTATTAGCAGGGTTTTACTGTATATTCTTTGTTTACTTTCAATTTTCTGAATTGTACACTAGTGCAAATATGTCTATTATATTTAAAATCAACATGTGATGCATTGGGAAAGCATTTTTTGTTTAGAGTTGTTTGCGAGTGTCCACTAAGGGAGGTTCTATTGTATTTATAAATATATCACATTTAGTCAGGAGTGAGAGCAATAAAGACATTTTAAAAAGTGACTCCACCCAACCCATAATAAAGAGAACAATTACCAGTTCCTTCATGCAGTACGCTGTAAAGAGAGCCGTAGGGCATGTACTGGTTGACCACGATCAGGTTGGGCGAGGAGGTACAGCAGCCAATTACTGGCAGCACGTGGGGATGGGAGAAAATACGGAGACGTGGGTACTCATCGATGAAGTCACGAGCGTAGCGCGGCAGAACTTCACGCAGCCTAAGGATTTTGGCAACAATGTCGTTCCCTTGCCAGAGTCCTCTCCATGTCTGGACAACACAGTGTGGTAAATGGGGATTTTGATTGAAAAACAGGGTGCTTGGTTGGTTTAAAAAGAACATTAACTCTTTGTATGAGAGCTAACATGGATCACCTATATGTTATAGCTGCAAGACATAATACTCTCAAAAACCTCAAAAATTCACCTTCAATGGATACCCTCTCACATTGGCATTGAAGGCAACGAAGCTGCTGATGCGCTGGTGAAAAAAGGCACAAGAGAACCCTTGCCACGGGAAAATGAATTTACTTTTAAAGAAATAGAGATAAAAATAAACAAGAACTGGAGGATCCCACCTAAGCACAGCTGGTACAGTGGAGTGGACCCAGGAGGAACTCTGAACCTTAGACAGCACCAAACAACAATAACAAGATTTATAACGGACCATCTCAAGCCATTGAGAAGATAGAAAATAATAACAAAATCTACTCCACTTGCCCAAAATGTAGATAGGCACATGCAGCTCCAGAACACATTTTGGCTTGCATTAGATGCACTAAAACAGGACCTTTCAGAGAGGCCTCTGCTTATTATCAAACAGCTTGGAGCATGAACTCATGGAATTTGTGCAATATTCCATGAGCAACCACATTGTAAGCATGAATGAATTTCCCTTGTAAGCCTACTATCATGATTCTCTCATGGATTTGGTCTTATTACCTTTAGAGCTTATGTTTATAATTTGCTTAAATACCATTTCTAAGATTCAACCCTATCAGTGTAGCATATAAAAGCAGAATGATCCAATACTATATTAGAGCTTTAAAGAAGCATTCTGGGGTAGATTAAATTGGCGTAACCGCTGGGAGGGTTTACCACTGATGAACCAAGCCCTCCCAATATATTTTTTTTCATCGCAGTAAGGACAGTAGAAGTTTGATTTATTTGTGAAAAGAAACATTTGCATTTTGGTGTTTTCATTTGTATTATATAGATGGCACGTTATTGCTATGTTCTTATTACCTTTTGTTTAGATTATAGTGTGTTATTATATATATATATATTTTTTCTTATCCTTTATAGGATAAGAACTCCGCCATTGCCGGTCCCAAGCCCGGATGTAAAAGGAGGAGAGGGGGAGCAGTAACAAGCTTGTTAAAAAAAACAGGGTTCAGTTTGCCTGACTGATAGCACCCTGTAAAGGCTCCTATCCTAGGGATACAGGATAATCAGCAGTTCTCCATGTTAGGAGCGGCTGCACAGGGCGTATGTTCCTCATGTTAGAGGCGGCCATTTAATATCAGGTCAAAGTCCAAGTTACACCTCTCTGTAGGTGACCTCGGGGAAATGCTGGATAAAACCAGCGCTTTAACGTAACTGGCATATAACCTAAAGTGTGTTATAAACAAGTAAAGTTAGGGGTATAGAAAACAGAGAATTACAATGAAGAAGGAAAGCTATAAACTAGCAACCATACAATAGGAGCTTGTCTAGAGCTAACAATCCCATATTTACCTCTCCGGATGGAGTAGAAGCCAGCTTGGTCTGTAGACTGAGCTCACTGATGTTGATGCCAGAGTGCCGGGAGAGAGTAGCATCCCCTGGAAACAGCGCAGTATGGTGGATGTCTGTGCGACGTGCAGAAAACAGCACAAAACTTACTGCTCCGGGTCTTAGTGCCCATCCAGTTTTGTTCCTTGTAAGGGATCTTCTTAAGTTCCTGGCCCAGCTGGTTGGCCATATCTGTCAACACATTCATTGTCTCACTTAGATGGAATTGGATTGAAATAACTCTTCTACCTTTTATTATCACCATTTTACAGTAAAACCTCCATGAGAGGACACTCACGCTAAAGGACACCTCTCTATAAAAGACAGTTTTCATAGGTAAAATTAGCATTTTTACTATTTAGCAACTCTTCGGTAAGAGGATACCTCTCCCAAAGAACACTTTGGCTCTGCAATTAGGTGTTGTCCTTTACAGGGAGGTATTTCTATTGTATTATCACTTTAATGCTTACTATATAAACTTAAGCTATTTTCTTAACAGCTTATTTGAAGAGTTAAATAGTAATACAATCTCCTAAATCACGAATACAATAGTGTCAACAGGAGATTGGATCTATCCCATTAATTTCAGCATATTCATCGCAAAAACTCAGGATTGAATCCTGCACTAGGAAATTTTTTTCTGAAGCAAAAAAATTATTGCTTTAATGGTCCTGGATTCTATTAAAAGTTCAAACACACCGGAGAATGCTAGTAACCAAACAGGACTATGGAAAAACTTGTAAGTACAAAAGTCAAACTGCTGTCGTGTAGACATGTAGCAGGCTTAGTGTAAAAGGCAGTCATAAACTACCTACCATGGTTATCATGGCCTGTACTATGTGTACTTGGGATAAGTAAAAAAAAAGTGTTCTGTATATACTATGCTATGATAAAAAAAAATGAACTCAAGACAAAACATTTTTGGAAAGGTACAGATTAGCAACATGAGGTAACAAGACCAAATCCAAATCAATAAATTGTGACATTTTGACAACAGCATTGTTACCATCTTCATACAAAAGTACTGAATGGGTTTTACAATTTTCACCAAATTCTGATTACAAAATGTAGTGGAGGAAGTGACCTTGACATGGTTACTCCCACCATAGATAGCCATGTGGGTATGTTCACAGGTACAAGTTGGGGATGCCATAGTTTTTTTTTTTGCTTATCCCTAGTACTTGTGATACAGGCCATGATAATCATGGTGGGTAGAAGTTAGCGACTGTTTTTACTGTATGTATACCACATGTCTACACATGTGAAAAGCAGCTCGACATGCCATAGTTTACAAACAAGCTATCAACTTTTCAAGATGGTGATCCAAGATTGCTATATGAGATGTGTGGTGGCATTCCAGTGATGACAACACCTAGTTGTGGAGAGAGCCAAAGTGTCCGTTAGAGAGAATTTTCCCCTTATCGTATAGCAGCTAATTAGTTAAAAAGGTCATTTTGATAATGAAGACTATCGTTTATAGAGAGCCAAAGTGTCCTTTAGAGAGAGTCATCTTTTTAAAAACAACTAATGCTTGGTAATGAAAACTATTGTTTATAGAGAAGTATCCTCTAGTGAGAATGTCCACTCATGGGGGGGGTTCATTTATAGGGTTCAACATTTATAGAGAACCAAAGTGTCCTTTAGAGAGAGTCGTTCTCTTATCCTATAGCAGCTAGTTAGTTAAAATGGTCATTTTGGTAATGAAAAAAATTCATTTATAGAGAGCCAAAGTGTCCTTTAGATAGAGCCGTCTTCTTACTGGAGAGTTACTAATTGGTTGAAATGGTCATTTTGGTAATGAAAACTATCATTTATATAGAGAGCCAAAGTGTGCTTCAGAGAGAATTGTACTCTTACTGTATAGCAGCTAATGCTTGGTAATGAAAATTATTGTTTATAATGATAAGGAACACATAATTTGGATTATTCTATATACAGTTACGAGCGTCATTCCTCATCAGTTGTCTCTGTCACCGTTTGCTTTTTTTTTGGAATGGCGCCCTCCTATTGGTTGGCTACGATCACGCCACCTTTGCCCCCCCCCCCCCCCCCCCCCCATCATGCCTCCCCCACTCGCTCTTTCGTTTTTGTAAATATTGTTTTGGAGCGGGTCGCTCTCTAAATAAATGCATATATTAGTTAATAACTAAATGGAATCCTCTCTTTCCTTTTCCCAGTATGAGACGCCTACGGAAGCCAACAGTACATAGACAGATAAAGCACATAGGCTATAGTTATTAACTAATATATGCATTTATTTAAGGTGCCAATTTATAATTGTAACAAATAGTATTTGAATAAAAACATTCAATCGGGTAAAACACGGGCGTTGCCCGGGCCATTCGGCTAGTAGATTATAAACACAAGGTAATAAGACCAAATCCAAATAAATAGTGTGTGACATTTCAGTAACAGTATTGTTACCATCATCACACGATACCATTATCATACCATTATCACACCATACCATTCAGTACTTTTGTCTGATGATGGTAACAACGCTGTTACTGAAACATCACACACCATTTATTTGGATTTGGTCTTATTACCTTGTGTTTACTATGGTTTATAGAGAGCCAAAGTATCCTTTAGAGAGAGCCTTCTTCTTACTGTATTGTAGCTTATTAGATAAAAAGGTCATTTGGTAATAAAAACTATCGTTTATAGAAAAGTTCTAATAATTAGGGGGATGTATCTTTGTAGAATATTGAAGTCTCTACATCCAACAAGCCATGAGAAGCCGGTGTTATTAAGTAGCTCTGTTATACTTTTTACTAGTCCGATATTCTGTTTTGAAGAAATTGAAATGTCCCACAAATGTGCCAAACATATTGAAGGTAGCCTGCTGCCGTCCATTTTCAGAATTCTAGTCCAGAATTTTAAAGTTAGTTTTTTCACTGTGATATCAAGAGAGTGTCTTCCTGTTTCGGCCCTCAAAATATAGCCCGGAGTATAGCTTGGAAGGCACAGAAAACGTCTGAGAAAGGTATCCTGGATTCTATCTAAGATTAAGGCTTGATCATGTGCCCAGATTGGAGCCGCATAGAGTAGGACTGTCAAGATCATAGAATCCAACAATCTCATACTTGCATGGAAGGATTTGAGCTTGGACTTCAAAGTTTATAGAGAAGTATGCTCTAGTGAGAGTGTACTCTCATTGAGGTTCTACAGTACTATAGTGTCCTATGATGTTCAATGTTTATCAAGTTGTTCCCTTGCCCTAATTGACTGGACAAGGAGATAGATGGTACAGACCTCGAAGCTTCTGATTCAGCTGGCCCTTGCACTTGTCCAGCGGAGTCTCTCCATAGCGGTTACATACCGACAGTTGAGCTCCACTGTTGATGAGATCCTGGTAGAGACGACAATGTCGCTACATCAGCCATCAACCTAGCGTCATCTACCCACCTCAGCAATAGACATGTAGTTCCAGAAGCAGGCGTAGTGCAGCGGGGTGTTGCCATGCTCATTGGTGGCATTGATTGTCGCCTTGTTCTTGATCAGCTGCAACCAGAACACAGGTTAGAAGGAATCCAGAGGAATGATAAGAAGAACAGTGGATGAGACTAATTGTCTTAATTAGGTTTTCCTGCATCTCTGAATCATTATCATTATAAATGTAAATAACTTTTACTTCATTAAAATTATTTTCCTTCCAGAGTCCATGGTGATTCTGTGTACAGTAGAACCTCTCTGAACCTAGTTGCAGAGTCAAACTGTCTTTTAGAGTGAGGTGTCTTCTTATTGGAAAGTTACTAATTAGTAAAATTTAAAATTTTGGTGATAAAAACTGTGCTTTGTAAGATGGGTGTCCTCTAGTGGGAATGTCCTTTCATGGAGGTTGTTCAACAGTATATATCTTATTAAAGGCTTTTATAATTACAAGGTAAAAAGACCAAATTTAAATAAATAAATAGTGTGTAATGAATGACTTGTTGTTATTGTGATTGTTGTGTGCAATGAAGAGCCTCAGATGTCTCCATATATCTCTATCACAGCAGTCGCAATGTCCTTTATCTTGGGTGTGTATACTGTATTGTTGTTGTTGTTGTGTCCAATGAAGAGCCTCAGATGTCTCCATACATCTCTATCACAGCAGTCGCAATGTTCTCTATCTTGGGTGTGTATACTGTATTTCTGTTGTTGTCGTGTCCAATGAAGAGCCTCAGATGTCTCCATACATCTCTATCACAGCAGTCGCAATGTTCTCTATCTTGGGTGTGTATACTGTATTGTTGTTGTTGTTGTGTCCAATGAAGAGCCTCAGATGTCTCCGTACATCTCTATCACAGCAGTCGCAATGCCCACTATCTTGGGTGTGTATACTGTATTGTTGTTGTCGTGTCCAATGAAGAGCCTCAGATGTCTCCATACACCTCTATCACAGCAGTCGCAATGTCCTCTATCTTGGGTGTGTATACTGTATTGTTGTTGTTGTTGTGTCCAATGAAGAGCCTCAGATGTCTCCATACATCTCTATCACAGCAGTCGCAATGTCCACTATCTTGGGTGTGTAAAGCTGCTGCTCTGGGTCCATATCAATTTTCTGCAAGGCTGCGGCCATTGCTGGGCATGAGAATATGTGAATAGGTGACTAAGGTGGCAACGACACCCATTTTCCAATGAATGATTACATTCAGTCTTTTGTCTGATGTTGGTATCAATGCTGTTAGTGAAACGTCACACAATATTTATTTAGATTTGGTCTTATTATCTTGAAGTTCTAATCAATGATCTAACAACACTACACAATCCTAACTGCACTTACATAAAAGTAGTCACATACTTCTACCCACCATGATTATCATGGCCTGTACAATGTGTACTAGAGATAAGCAAAAATAAAGAATTGTTGTATACACAGAGTTGAATATCATCTATAGTTTTAAATATTATCTATAGTTCTTATATTTAGGGGGGGGGGGGGGGGTTGTCTTTATGCAGTAAAAAATATTTCCATGAAAAACCCATCTAATGAGCAACTATCTTAGTTTTTTTAGTTAACTGAGGAAGGGCTTGCCTAAAAACTTTCTTTAATCAAGTAAATAAAAAAATGCCTTTTTTGTAATTTGTTGAAATCCTGTGATAAAGAAGGAGGGATCAGGAGGAGATGTACCACCCACCAGGTTGACAATCTCCCGATGACCATGTGCTGCAGCCAGATGGATCGCGGTGTCGTCTCCCATGTTGGTGGCATTGATCCTGGCTCCGCGGTTGATGAGCATTTCCACAATGTTGAGTCGGCCCTCCTTGCAGGCCCAGTGTAGTGGGCTGAAGCCATGGTCATCCCTAGACACAACCATTCTACCATTTTACAACCGTTTACAATCATAAGCCGCATTATATTGTATTATAAATTACTTTATATAATATTTACGAACAGAGAAATATGTCCAGGGTAGCCTAGTGGACATGGCATCTGCCTGGTAAGCGGAACACTGTGGGTTCGATTCCCATCCCTGGACACTTATATTTTTCCGTTTATCATTACTCTTCATAATTCATCCTTTCATACTTCATACTGCTTTTCACATGTGTAGATATGTGGTGCACTTACAGTAAAAGCAATTACCTACTTCTACCCACCATGATTATCATGGCTTGCACCACGTGTACTAGGGATAGGCAAAAAAAAAAACTTTATCTCTCAGAGGTCGGTGGAAAGATGGTCTAAACTGTTGGTTTTCAACTCCTACAACCCGGGTTCGATTTTCACATTGGGTACTTTTTTCTGATTTAAAAAAATGCTCCAATGGCCCCCGATTCTTTCAAAAGTCCAAACCCACTAGTGAGTGCAAGTAACCAAATGGGGCTATGGCACATTTGTAAGTGCAAAGTCAAACTGCTTTTCATATGTATAGATATGTGGTGCACTTACAGTAAAAGCAGTTACCTACTTCTACCCACCATGATTATCATGGCTTGTAACACTGTACTAGAGATAAGCAAAAAAAAAAAAGAATTGTTGTATACACAGAGTTGAATATCATCTATAGTTTTAAAGATTATCTATAGTTCTTATATTTATGGGAAGTTGGAAGTCCTTATGCAGTAAAAACCTTTCCATGAAAAAACCCATCAAATGAGCAACCACCTTAATAACAACTACAAAGGTTGAATAGGAAGAGATGGATCCTACCAGGTAAGTTCCCCAAATAGCAGATAGTGGAACAGACATCAGAAATAATGGTTAGTAGCAAATAGCTAATAAACAGTCCAACAGTCATCAATAGACACAAGGTAATAAGACCAAATAAATAGTGTAAGACGTTTCGGTAACTGCGTTGTTACCATCATCAGACAAAAGTACTGAATGTATTATAATGTAAAAACCCCCCATTTAGTACTTTTGTCTGAAGATGATAACAACACTGTTACTGAATTGTCACACACTATTTATTTATTTGGATTAGGTCTTATTACCTTGTGTTTATAATCTATAATCCAAATTGTGCCTTATGAGTCATCAATAGAGTGTGATGGGCTACCCTGTGGTGGGAACAACACCTAATCCACAAACTTAACATTGATACTGGGGGGGAAATAGCAAATTTATGCGAGGCCATTAAGAGTAAGCTCTACCAACCAACAGCTGCATCTTAATTCATATTAGGGTCTGCAGCCAAGTTATTTGGAGAGAATCCTAAGTTTCTGCCAAGATACATGTGCTGCAGAGTGTATCTTCTTCTTTCTAATCTCCACTCTCAATCATATTAGGGTATCAAGTTTGTAAAGCTTTAGATTTGACAACCATCATGACTGGGTGAAGTAGAATGTCTGCCTTTGTCATTAAGACTGGGAGCACTACTCAGTGGAATGCCGACTTAGCTCCAAAAGAAATGGCCACCTCTGACATGAGGAACAGACGCCATGTGTAGTTGCTCCTAACATGGAGTACAAACGCTGCTCATCCTGTATTCCTGGATTAGGAGCCCTTACAGGGTACTATCAGCCGGGCCAGCTGAGCCCAGGTTTTTTAGTGAGCTTGTTACTGCTCCCCCTCTTTTTTCATCCGGGCTTGGGACCGGTAAAGGTAAGGTTTATAACCGAGTGTATAAATATGCTTAGCTTAGTTTCATATAGGATATAAATTTGGTTAAATCACTTCTTTAAATAACAGACATTTGGCTAGAATATATATTTTGACATTTTGACATAAAACTTTTGTCCTTGTCAGGAAAAATGAAGGCATTAAAAATATATCTCTGACAATCCAGACTTAAGTCTAGTCATCTACAGACAATGACTTTCCAGAATGGTTGCATGGTTTTCCCACTATGTACTAAGTGTCAACCTGCAACCCCAAATCACATATATTGACTGTATTGACTCATCCATTGATGAACTCTACTCCCCAAGCAGACACCATTAACAAGCTCTACAAGCTTGATAACTTGATACGATTGCTGAGTGGAGATAAGAAAGAAGAAAACTAGGACAAGAAAGAAGAATAATGATAAAGCACAATTTGGATTATAGACACAAGTTGATGAGACCAAATCCAAATAAATAGTGTGTGACATTTCAATAACAGCATTGTTACCATCATTCAGTACTTTTGTCTGAAGATGGTAACAACGCTGTTACAGAAACGTCATACACTTATTTATTTATTTGAATTTTTGGTCTTATTACCTTTAGAAAGAAGAATATTGGATATATTTATGTTCATTTTATCTGAGTTCCAATTGACTGTTCACTATCAAGTGAATTTAACCACCACTGTTTCTTTACCTCATCAGTTTACATTGTGAAGGAACATAATTCTAATTGTTTTGAAAATGGAGCAATCCATATTTAATTCAATTGATAATAAAAAGGCATATATTGGATTTAATAAAAGATTTATTATCTAATAATTCTAATTAAATATAAGATTTTTCCATTGCAGTAAGGGCAGTAGAATTTATTTTATTTTTAAAAGAATCATACGCGTCTAAAATAGTTTTGTATTTTGATAACAGATGGCGCGCTAGTGCATCAAAATATAAGATTGTGTATGTAGTGTTTTTTCACTTTTGAGAAGTCTTTCTTTTTGGAAAAATAAAAAATATTTTTTTGTCATTTTCTATCTGTATGCTAATGTGCGCTTTCAGGATATGCCTAATTTATAGCATCTTCTTGCTCTATGTATATAATGGTAGATTTTTGTAGCAGCAAAAGAATAGTTCAATTTAAAAAAAAAAAAAAAAATTAATTGACACATTTATAAGTTTATTTATACCAAGAGAACAACAGTCTTTGATTCCCAGAATTAAGTCTGGTCATCTACGGACAATGACTTTCCAGAATAGTTGTGCAAGATATTCCCACCATGTACTAATTGCTAAGAGATAAGAAAGAAGAAGACTCCTTGTATAACCCTAAACCACATCATTGACTGTATTGACTCATCTATTGATGAGCTCTACTCACTCACTATTAGACACCATCAACAAGCTCTACAGGCTTGATACCCTGATATGATTGAGTGGAGATAAGAAAGAAGAAAATGTTTATTTATTCTTGAAATGTTCTTAAGTCAATAAAATAATATCTTGTATCAATATTAAAATATCCCCAGAAGTCCAATATGTTCTGATGCTTGTGTATTACAGGCTAATGGTCTAATTTTAATAAATAGCATACGACATAGACATGTCACTTAATTTGTGATAATAATAAAAATATAATCTTTAAAATTAAATACAAAATTATATTTGCCTATTAAATATTGTAGAAAAATTATAATTTACAAAAAATTTGACTATTTTTGACATATTTTGTCAACATTCAAACAGGTGGTATGTATATATTTAAATTTTAATATATTTTCTCCCGATTAAATAATTGGCTGGTAAACTGAAAATGGTTAAAAGGTAAATTATGTATATTTAGAATTTTTTTGAGGAAAAGTTTCAAAAAAATGCTTAAAATAGAAATTTGGCTACATGCCATATATAGAATGACCCTCTGACAGTTTTAAGGGAAAAAAATTACATTCCTTTTTGGGATTTAAACCATTAAAATATACTGCTTAGGATTAAATATAATGGGAGTTTCAAATAAAAAGAGAGTTTATGATTTTTTAAAAGGTATATACACCCCAAATATATATTTTAAAGAATCTTACCCTTGGTTCATATCATGTTCAGTATCATCAAGCCATACTCTAACAAGAAAGCCATTGCCTTCTCTACACCAGTGAAAAATATCTTCCATTTTAAACTTAATTTGCTTTTTTACAAGTTCAATATAAAGATAGATATCACACCCAATTAAGTGTTTGCACTTATAAAGGTGTACTTGAAAAGTTAAAAACAAATATTTTTATATATACTTTTAGGTGTTGAAATTATTATTTAGAAATTGATATTGATTTCTTATTTCAATAGAAAATAGCTCAAAGTGACCTCTTTTCTTTTGACACCGCTATATAAACAACCCACGCATATTTTCCACAAAAGGATGTTTGTTGTTGCCAAAGTATCAAAGTTGAATGATTAAATATCACTTTAAATGTACTCAGGTTTCATGTTCATTTTTAGCTCTATTGATACATTTAAAAATTTCTTTTCCTTTATAAATTTATTTTTGTATTATGAACTATATATATTTTGAGATTTTCCTTAACAAATAATGCCTGCGAGCGCGATTGAAATTTGAAAAAATATTTCATTAAAAAATATATTTAAAAAATTTAATGATACTATATTTTAAATCATATTTTTATATCAATGCAAATAAATTTTCGGTGAATTATTTTTTTTTTAATATTTATTTTAGTAAATAATAATCTGTGATATTTGTTTTGAAATAAACTCGGCCCTTTTCATCGTGGCATGTTTGACATAAAGTCGAACTTTGGCTAACAGCTGCTACCTATTGTTTTCGTGGTCTGAGCATGGATCCTTTAGTTAGCATTAAAAAAACAATGAATGAAGCCGAAGAGTTTTTGAAAGCCAGGAATGCACAAAAGAAGGGACGTGAAAAAATTGCTCAAATGTCTGCAGAAGTAGTTGATTCCAACCCCTACAGGTATTTAAATACATTAATTTTACTATAAAGACACGTATTTAAAAAATCATGAATGTATTCGACTTCAAAATATTATCTTCAGTACACATTTCATAAACTCGCGCATATAATCATAAATTTTAAGCACGTTTCATTGTCACATAACGTTAAAATGTATAGCCATTTGGCAAAACACTTATACTATATCAGACGAATGCTGTTTTAACGAACTATTCTAGAACGACAGGTATTTCAAACCACTTTACGTAATAATATTATTTTTAGCATCATCAATAAGTAATATATTTAACCTAATAACATAGTCAATATTTTAGCTTTTATTCTATTTATATAGATAGCTGGGATTTGCCTGAGTGCATGTTGGATCAATAGATATCAATTAATTATAATAATAATTCTTATATAGAGAGAGAGAGAGAGCATGATCATTCATTAATACAGTAGAATCTCTATTTATAGGAGACCTACTTACAGAGACAAAGTGTCTTTTAGGGAGAGTTGATTATTAGTAAAAAATAAAATTTTGGAGATGAAAATTGTACATTGTAGAGAGGTGTCATTTAGTGAGTGTCCTCTAATGGGCATTCTATATATATACTGTATCATGCTTATCATTGTGCAGGGAGTTTTTGCCCCCATTTAAACTGACAGAATTCAACCTTTTTTTTTTTTTTTTTTAAATTACCTCTATTACATGTGGTACAGGCCAAGATAATCATGGTAGGTAGAAGTAGGCGACTGCTTTTACTGTAAGGGCACCACATATCTACACATGTGAAAAGCAGTTAGACCTTTGTACTTACAAATATGCCAAAGCCTTGTTTGGTTACTTGCACTTGCTGGTGGTATTGCAAGAATTGGGGGCCATTGGAGCATTTTATTTTAAATTAGACAAAAGTGCCCAATGCAGGATTAAATCCCTGGTCATAGCATTCAAAAACCAACGGTTTAGACCATCCTTTCACTGACCTCACTCAAACTTTATTTATTATGTGAAAAAATAAACTCAATATATCAAATACAGATAGAATAATAAATATTAAAAATAAAAATGACATACAGTATAACCTCGTTAATTCGACACACCCCAATTCGACACTCGGCGATAATTCGACCATGTTCCGATGTCCCGACCTCCGGCCTATCAAATAACAAACCGTAATTCGACAGTATCGATAATACGACAGTTCCGATAGTTCGACCATTTTAAAATTCGAATTTCGACAGTTGAATGTTATTTTATATGCAACTTTACCGCTAAACGGTATTACGGCGGCGACGATCGGCATCGGCGGGCGCCTGCGCACTTTTGGTTTCTGGTTAGTTTAAGTTTCACTTTGCAGTGCCGTTGCGCAATTTCGCGGATGTTATTGTTGTTTTTTTTACGCGGGAATTTCGGCATCATGCGCTAACTAATAATAATTTTTATTTTTTTATTTTTAACATTGAAATATTTTAGCTATTTTTAAATTTATAAATAATTTCTTTTTAAATAAATAAATCTTTATAAAATGATCCAACAATGATTATGATAACATTTTATTTCAATATTCCATTTCTGTGTTATTATAAAATATTTAAACACAAAATCAATAACACCTGCAGCAGCAGTGGATGCCTTTAATACATTAAAATTTATTTATTAAAAGACATTTCAGAGGAAGAAAGGCATGCATGTTTTTTCAAAATGCCATCTGGAATACATCCTGAATAGGATTTCAGTGAAAAAACAGATATCTATAAAGGAATTTTTTAAAAGATCTCTTCATGATTATTTTAAAATAATATTTTAAAATTTTCTTTTTATATATTTACCATATTTATTTCCTTTCAACTGCTATATTTTTCAATTAGAATAAAATATTATTTAATATATTATATTTAATATTTTAATGTCTGTAGAGTTAATATTTGATTATATTACTGAAAAGAAACACATTGCCAATAAATTTATTTGTTACAATTATTTATGTTTCTAAAATATGTATTAATGCCATTTTGTCACTGATACTAAAAGTTAATCATGAAAATAATATAAAAACACACAATGGTTTCAATTAATATCATTAATTTATATTACAAAGCTATTTAAAAAAAATATTATTTTAGCGAGTTAGATGATTACCTAATCATATAACCTTAATTCAACACTTCCTTTAATTCAACCAAAAGCTCTGATCCCTTGGGGTGTTGAATTAAAGAGGTTCGACTGTATTCTGACCAGGAGCACATGTGCTATACAGGCAGAGCGCCATCTGGTGGAACAGAAATCAACTAAACATTGATTTAGTCTGTTCCCTGATATTTGGCCAACCCAATTTCTTGATAAATCAAGAAATATGTTAAATATATAATAAAAAATATATAAGGTAGAACTTTATAAAATTTAACCCTCCAACTTTAATATAGAATTTTGATGATTATTTCCCATCCAAGCTAGTAAAGCACCCAAAATGACTAATGAAGTCAATGCTGATTAGCTGAATAAGGTCACATGACAGTGTACAGCCAATCAGAGCACAAATAAAATAACATATATAACATAAAGTTGCAGTAGGATGATATTCATGTACCAAAAAAAAAAGCACCTCTCCCTTTAAATGTCTTCTTCTTCTTTCTTATCTTCACTTAATCATATCAAGGTATCAAGCTTGTAAAGCATGACAACCATCATGATTGGGTGAAGTAGAATGCGTCTGCCTTTGTCATCAAGACTGGGAGCACTACTTAGTGGCAGGCCGACTTAGCTCCAAAAGAAATGGCCGCCTCTGACATGAGGAACAGACGCCATGTGCAGCTGCTCCTAACATGGAGTACAAACGCTGCTCATCCTGTATCCCTGGATTAAGAGCCCTTACAGGGTACTATCAGCCAGGCCAGCTGAGCCCAGGTTTTTTAGTGAGCTTGTTACTGCTCCCCCTCCTCCTTTTTCATCCGGGCTTGGGACCGGCAAAGGCGGAGTTCCTTTAAATGTGCATCAGAATAATGGCACTATGCATCACCCCAGTAAAAAAAAAAAAAACTTCACTAGTGATGGGGGTCGGTGGAAGGATAGTCTAAACTGTTGGTTTTCGACCACTACGTCCCGAGTTCAATTTCCACATTGGGCAGTTTTTTTCTGATATAAAAAAAAAAAAAAAAGATGCTCCAATGGCCCCCGATTCTTAGAAAAGTCCAACCCCACCAGCGAGTACAAGTAACCAATGTGGCTTTGGCATATTTGTAAATGCAAAAGTCAAACTCTGCTTTTCACATGTGTAGACATGTGGTGCACTTACAGTAAAAAGCAGTAGCCTACTTCTACCCACCATGATTATCATGGCCTGTACCACGTGTACTAGGGATAAGACAAAAAAAAAACTATGGATGATAAAGAATGAGCTACAACATCAGCTTTGACAAATTCAGACAAAAAGCCAACAACCTGTATACCATGGTTTCAGGCTATGGTTCTCATCAGTACAGGGTGATTCCATAACTGTGCAGAGTATTAGGCTCAGAGATTGTAGAGCTCTGATAAGAAAAGGAATGATACTCTGCTGATATATATATATTTTGACTTGTAGAGATGCAAAGATATATATATACATAATTATTAAAATAATTTGTTTAGCTAATATGGTATTTTGTCCTGACTGACAACACAATAACCCCTCTTGTTGGATGTTATGAACCTGATGCTGTACTGACTAGGACCAAAGCCTGAAACCATGATCTCTAGATGGACACTTCTCAGTTTGCCAAATCTAGTGTTGTGGCTTTGTTACCGACCTGAATCCGCTAATTTGTGAAGAAAGTCAATAGATTTGCATCTATTTTGATGGGCGGCCTTTATTTATACAGATATATTCAACATGAAGTTATGGAAGAATGGTATTCATATACAGAGGCACCTCTCTCCCTCTTTAAAGAGAACTCTTTATTGTTGGGAGAGTGTCATCAAATGTAAATAATTTTTATATTTTATGAACAGATTATTAATTTTTTGATATTAAAAAACAAGGTAATAAGACCAAATAAATAAATAGTGTGTGACGTTTCGGTAACAGCGTTGTTACTATCTTCAGACTGTTACCGAAACATCACACACTATTTATTAAGATTTGGTCTTATTACTTTGTTTTATAATCTATAATCCAAATTGTGCCTTATCAATTGGTGACTTAAATAAATTGCTGTGTCATCCTGAAGTTTCCTAATTTTCCACGTGACAATATAATAAACATTAAGGGACATATATTACAGCATATAAGATAAATGTTCAATTTTTTTATTCAATGAGTAGGTTTTTATCACAGCATGAATTATACTTATTTCTATTAATTTTTTTATTTACACAAAGAATAGTTTTTTTTGGTTGTTGAGAGGTACAGCTTGCATCAAACTGACATGGGCCAACATCCTGAAACCTGTTTTTTTTTTGGTTTATCAAGAAATTGGGTTGGTCAAATATCTCAGAACAAGTTAAATAAACGTTTAGTTCATTTTTGTTCCACTAGATTCTCCTCTACTATCTAAAAATGTGAGAGGTCAGGAAATGCCTTTTTTATTTTTTCAAAGAACAGTGACAGCAGAAACATTGTTTCAAATAATTAAAATTTTACACAAATAAATTTACTGGCAATGCGTTTCTTTTAAATATCATCAAATATTATCTCTACAGACCTTACTGCAATGATATGAGTTATTGAATGAGAGGGCTTGGCTCATTCAATAACTCATATCATTGCAGTAAGGTCTGTAGAGATAATATTTGATGATATTTAAAATAAACGCATTGCCAGTAAATTTATTTGTGTAAAATTTTAACGATAGATGGCAATTAAATTTAATTTACTAATATATATTGTTTCAAATGCAAATTTTCTCATATTTTTTTTTGCCAGAGGCCTCATTTAAAAAAGAAAGAATTTTTATGATATTTTGAAGGACTATCTTTTGGAATAACAATATTCACCATATTAGTAACTCCGCCTTTGCCGGTCCCAATCCTGGAAGAAAAAGGAGGAGGGGGAGCAGTAACAAGCTCACTAAAAAAAACCTGAGTTCAGCTGGCCCAGCTGATAGAACCCTGTAAGGGCTCCTAATCCAGGGATACAGGATGAGCCGCGTTTGTACTCCATGTTAGGAGCAGCTGCACATGGCGTCTGTTCCTCATGTCAGAGGTGGCCATTTCTTTTGGAGCTAAGTCGGCCTGCTACTGAGTAGTGATCCCAGTCTTAATAACAAAGGCAGACGTATTCTACTTCACCCAGTTCTCAAGCTTTACAAGCTTGATACCCTAATATGATTGAGATAAGAAAGAAGAAGAAGAAGACCATATTAGTAAAGGAAAGATTTATTTATCAGATTAATCTAAAGATAGTCATTAGGTACAATTTGGATTATAGATTAGAAACACATAGCAAATGAAAAAATTAAGACGCGAATGTTTCTTTTCACAAAGAAATCAAACTTTTACTGTCCTTACTGCAATGAAAAATATTGGGAGGGCTTGGCTCATCAGTGGTGAACCCTCCCAGCGGTTTAATAAATTTAATCCACCATAATACTTCTTTAGAGCTCTAATACTGTATTGGATCATTCTGCTTATATATGCTACACTGAAGAATGGAATCTTAGAAATGGATTTGGTTTAAAAACCTTGTGTTTCTAAACACAGTAAAATTAAATAATTTTATAGTTTGAAAAAAAAAGAAAAATAAAATTTTCAACTTCAACACACTTTATTTTTAGAATGTTAGCCTTCAAGTTAAAAACTCCTAGAAAAATTAAGGAAGACAAACATATGACAATTTATTTAGATCAAAATGATTCAACCTTCTCTACATAAAAGAAGGCACAAGAGCATCGTTCTGATGTATATTTAAAGGGAGAGATGCCTCTTTTAGTACATGAATATCATCTTCCTGCAACTTTATGTTGAATATATATCGGCCTAAGAAGAATAGTTACAACCTCCGTTAACAGATGGCAATTTACAGGATTTTAGCCTATTCCTGGTCTAGGAATAAAGTGTGAAGAAATCCTACTATACTGTAATCCTGTTTTCAATGTATATACAGTGGACCCTCGGTTTACGAGCACCTTGGAGTACGAGCTTTTCGCAGTACGAGCAAAATTTTTTGAAAAATTTTACCTCGGATTACGAGTGAAATTTCGCATTACGAGCAACTCGTGATGGTTGCCCGTAATCGTGATGGATGAAAATTCACTGGGATCCCTTCCTTCAGATCAGATTCGGGAAATATGTAAAATGTCGGAAACTGTGCAATTGTTCGTAGCAAGAAGAATTGCCCGAGTTTCAATTATTAAAAATAAGAAATTAGTTTCGCACTACGAGCGTTTTGGAGTACGAGCATGGCTCTGGAACGGATTATGCTCGCAAACCGAGGGTCCACTGTATGTGTTATGACTACTAGAGTAGTCAACTTTATTTTTATGCAAATATATTTGTAATTTAAAAACTAGGAGAAAAGTATGTAAATTTCTTTTAATGTATAAATTAGTATGTAAATTTCTTTAATGTATAAATTGATCGTGTTTTTCAATAAAATGAGTTCTGGATAAGTTTTTGGACGTTTGATAGTCGTCCTTAGAGCCACCTCTTCCTTGGAGTTGCGGAGCTGGTCCAGTAGCTGTACTAAAACACTAGGTTGTCTCTCAAGGTAAAGAAAGACAGCAATCTATATTGAGAAGAAGACCTCAATAATATGTATGTATTAAAAGTGACATTTCTCCCTTTAAAAATTCATTAAAACAAGCATGTTAGTTTTTTGTATGAATTTGCCAAAACTGATGTTGTGGCTTTAAGGATATAAGTGCAATTCTCAACCTAAAACCTCATTGACTTCAATGGCTCATCTCCCATCATCAGTACCTGAATCAAAAACCTGGAGATATTCTGGAATGTGGGATGAACCGACAGGCAGCAAGCTGTATTTCCAGGCTCAAAACTGGCCTTACAAGACCTCTCCTCTTCCAGGATGGTGTAAAGACTTTCCCACAATGTACCATCTGCAGGACCAAAGAGCCCTCACCAGACCAACTCTTGGAATGTATGGAAGCCTCAAGACAGGACCTGTATTCCAACCTTACCAAGATTGTGAAATTGATCTATGAATATAATCTCCATGACCCTTTATAATTATACAATGGGATAATAAAAAAAAAAAAAAGGCTCATCAATTGGTGAGCTCTACTAACAGACACAATAAAAAAGCTCAAGCTCCATAGGCTTGATACCGTGATATGATTGTGAGTGGAGATAAGAAAGAAGAAGAATAGAGGGTATAAGTAGATTACAAGCTTGGAAAGCAAACTTTAGCTTTAGTCATCAGTACAGTAGAATCTCTATGAGAGAAGACACTCATGCTAGAGAACACCTTTCTACAAAGGACAGTTTTCATTACCATTTTTACTATTTAGAAATTCTCTGGTAAAAGGACACCTTTCTATAAAGGACACTTTGTCTCTACAACTAGATGTTGTCCTTTACATAGAGGTTCTATCCACATTAGTAGTCTTAATTAAACAAAAGCCTAAATTTTAATGCAAATTTGTTAAGAGTATCTTTAAATCACACTTGTTAATAGACATTTCTGATTAGTAAGTATCCTTTGTAGAGCGGTGTTCTCTAGCGTGAGTGTCCTCTCTCTTAGAGGTTCTACTGTACTGATGCCTAAAGATAAAGTTTGCTTTCCAATCTTGTCTTGTTTGTAATCTACTTATGCCTTCTATTCTTCTTCTTTTTTTTATCTCCACTCAATCATATCATGGTATCAAGCCTGTTGACTGTATTGACTCATCCATTGATGTGCTCTACTCATTCCCGACAGACACCATCAAAAGTCTCAAGCGTTACAAGCTTGATATCCTAATACGATTGAGTGGAGATAAGAAAGAAGAAGCTTGTGGAGTTTGAGATTTTTTATTGTGTTTGATGCATAGAGCTCACTAATAGATGAGTCATTGAAGTCAATGATGTGGTTTGGGGTTAAGAATTGCACTTTGATTATAAATTGTAACTTGTTTCATTAATCAATGGGACAAGGTAAAATTTATAATCAAAGATTTGAATCACAAATAACCAAGACTTATTCAGATATGGACTTGATACTTTGCGATGGATCAATGTGTCAATTTTTGCTGCTTTTCTTGGTGAACCCCAATGAATTAGATGATATAAAATCTGTGTGTGAAAGATATTCTGTAGTAAAGATCCACACACACACATAGCCCCACTCTCTCAACAATGGAAGTTTCCTCAAGATGTTTGTTGATTCAAAGGATGACTGTTTCAGCCGGCTGATGGCCCTGAAGAGGATGGGGATTGTGGACAACTACGAGGTGAGTGGAATCCTTCTCCACATTACGGACTCCATTTTGGTGATCCTCTGGAATCTTTTTACATTGAGTTCTATCCATATACAGTACAGTAGAACCTCTGTAAAGGACACCTAGTTGCAGGGTAAAAGTATCCTTTATGGAGAGGTGTCCTCTTACCGGAAGGTTGCTAAATAGTCTTCTTCTTTCTTATCTCCACTCAATCATATTAGGATATCAAGTTGTGATCCTTGATGGTGTCTGTTTGACAACCATCATGACTGGGTGAAGTAGAATGCGTCTGTCTTTGTCATTAAGACGGGAAGCACTACTCAGTGGCAGGCCGACTTACCTCCAAAATGGCCGCCTCTGACATGAGAAATAGATGCCATGTACAGCCACTCCTAACATGGAGTACAAATGCTGCTCATCCTGTACACCTGGATTAGGAGCCCTTACAGGGTACTATCAGCCGGGCCAGCTGAACCCAGGTTTTTTAGCGAGCTTGTTACTGCTCCCCCTCCTCCTTTTTCATCTGGGCTTGGGACCAGCAAAGGCAGAGTTGCTAAATAGTAAATATGATAATTATGGCAATAAAAACTGTCCTTTGTAGAGAGGTGTCCTCTAGTGGGAATATCCTCTCATGGAGATTCTACTGTAATACCTTTTTTTTCTCAATAAATCAATACCTCTTTATTAAAAACTTCTATCTTATATACAAATTCTCCTGAGAGATTCAGCAATGATTGGAAAAAAGAGCAAGAGAAAGAATTTAGAATAAATAGAATTATAAATGGGCAATATTTACATATAGAGCTATATTTATTTTAAAATAATATTATAGGTACAAGGTAATATGACCAAATCCAAATAAATAGTGTGATGTTTCGGTAATAGCATTGTTACCATCTTCAGACAAAAGTACTGAAGTACCTTCATGAGAGGACACTCACGCTAGAGGACATCTTTCTATAAAAGACACATTAGCTCTACAATTAGGTGTCCTTTACAGACAGGTAAAGATACCTCTACGACCAAATATTTAGTCAACAGTACTTTTGTCTGAAGATGGTAACAACTCTGTTACTGAAACATCATACACTATTTATTTATTTGGATGGGGGTCGGTGGAAGGCTGGTTAAACCGTTTGGTTTTCGACCACTATGACCTGGGTTCGATTCCCGCATTGGACACTTTTTTCTGTTTAAAAAACAAAAATGCTCCAATGGCCCCCGATTCTTGCAAAAGTCCAACCCCACCAGCGAGTACAAGTAACCAAACGGGGCTCTGGCACAATTGTAAGTGCAAAGTCGAACTGCTTTTCACATGTGTAGACATGTGGTGTACTTACAGTAAAAGCAGTCGCTAACTACCCACCATAATTATCATGGCCTGTACCACGTGTACTAGGGATAAGCAAAAAAAAAAAAATTATTTGGATTTGGTCTTATTACCTTGTGTTTATAATCTATAATCCAAATTGTGCCTTATCATTATGCACATAGGTGTTATAGGTATTCTTCTCCCTTTTCTATACAAATTCCCATAAGTTATGTGAGAGGGTAGAAAAGCCCTGGACTCTCCAATAAAAAATACACACGCACAAATATCTAAAATGCTTATGTGAGCGGTCAAGAAATGCCAATTTTGTTTTTAATATCAACACCTGACCATTTTTGTTCTTATTTTTTCACAGGAAAAGCATTTTTATGCAAATTGGCCTTAAATACCCATTTCTTGATTACTCAGGAAATGTCTGGGACCAAATATTTGGTCGTAGAGATATCTCTACCTGTCTGTAAGTCTGTAAAGGACACCTAATTGTAGAGCTAATGTGTCTTTTATAGAAGGTGTCCTCTAGTGCGAGTGTCCTTTCTTGAAGGTTTTTCACTGTATATACAACTCTAGAGCCTACATACATTTTTAGGGAGAAAGAAATAGGTAAAAGAGTAAGCATTACCTCTTTTTATTTCTCAACTTTATAAAATTTCAACTACTACAAGATAAGGCACAATTTGGATTATAGATTATAAACACAAGGTAATAAGACCAAATCAAAATAAATAAATAGTGTGTGACTTTTCGGTAACAGCATTGTTACCATCTTCAGACAAAAGTACTGAATCCAAATTCAATCCAAGATTCACTACTTTTGTCTGAAGATGGTAACAACGCTGTTACCGAAACACCACACACTATTTATTTATTTGGATTTGGTCTTATTACCTTATGTTTAACTATTACAGGAGTTGAACCTGGAAGCTCTCCCAGTTTTACTTAGAAAAAAATGAAAATAAAAATCATTTAGGTGATGGAAACATCCTTTGTAGAGAGGTGTCCTCTCATGGAAGTTCTAATCTATCAAAAAATGGACCTAACCATATTGGCTTTATTGTTTAACCCATGGGTATACCAGCAAGCTGTTTCTAACAACCTCAAATCATGTGGAAAATAATACAAAATTGAAATTGATCAGGTGGATAAATAAAGAAAAAAGGCATCTCCTTATCGTGCAACTAAAATTTGCTGATAGCTTGCACCATCTATTGGAATAAATATCAACAAATCGTTGATTTTTAATTATTTCATAATTGGCTAAATTCCCTTTCTTGATTAATCAAGAAAAGCTAACCACATATGTGTTTTTGGCTGTTAGCCCTCATCAGCATGGTGTAAACTATACCTCAACGACCAAAAAAGCTGGTCTTGAATCCTGAAAAAAACCATGAAACAAATATTTGGGCTGAAAGTGTATAAGAATGCCAATCAATGTAAAAAATAGTACAAAATGGAAATTTTACTTGGATCAGATGAATGAATTAAGAAAAAAGACATCCCCTGATTGTGCAACTAAAAGTTACTGATGGCTTGCACCATCTATCAGAATATATATCAATTAATCGTTGATTAGTTACTAACTGAAACATTAGTTTATATTTATTCCAATAGATGGCGCAAGCCATCAGTAACTTATAGCTGCACGATCAGGAAATGCCTTTTTTCTAAAATCTTGGTCCCCCAAGTGATGTTATTACAATGAGGTTGGACTGTAGGTATGTTTGGAAGATAAATGGAGGTAGAAGCTGCTGAGAGACTGATGTGGCAGCTGGTGTTGTCTGGCCTTTCCTCAATTGGTTTACAACTGCCCGGGTTCTTAATAACCTTGTCCCTCAATCTACTTCCTATTGGTGGCCCAGATTCTGGTGTCTTGGCACTCCCTGCTTGACACAAGTTTCTAAGACATTCCCTCCATCATCCTATTTCATATACAGTAGAGCCTCTCTTTAGAAGACACTCGCGCTAAAGGACACCTCTCTACAAAGGACAGTTTTCATTTGCAAAATTACCATTTTTACAATTTAGTTACTCTCCGGTATGAGGACACCTCTCCTTAAAGGACATGTTGGCTCTGTAATTAGGTGTTGTTCTTTACAGGGAGGTTCTACTGTACCTACTATCTAAATATTACATTTGTAAATGCAAAGTCGAACTGCTTTTCACATGTGTAGACATGTGGTGCACTTACAGTAAAAGCAGTCACCTACTTCTACCCACCATGATTATTATGGCCTGTACCACGGGTACTAGAGATAAGCAAAAAAAAAAAAATACATTTAATTATGGCAACTCACGATTAGACACAATTTGGATTATTGATTATAAACACAAAATAATTAGACCAAATAAATAAATAGTGTGTGACATTTCTGTAACAGTGTTTTTTACCGAAATATCAGACACTATTTATTTGGATTTTGTCTTATTACCCTGTAGTTCTAATTTATAATCCAAATTGTGCCATTGGGACCTTAGAATTTGTCCATATGTCTCCAGTTGATCTATGAATTTAGTCTCCATTAATCTTGTATAATTATACAATGGGATAATGATAAGGCACAATTTGAATTATAGATTATAAACAGAAGGTTAATAAGACCAAATCCAAATAAATAAATAGTGTGTAACATTTCAGTAACAATGCTGTTGCTAAAACGTCGCACATTATTTATTTATTTGGATTTGGTCTTATTAACTTGTGTTTATACAATGTGGAATAATAATAATAATTAAAAAAAAAAGATTTTATAACAAAGTTGTGTTATAATGAGGTTCCACTGTACTTTAGATGGTAAAGTGAGAGGACACTCTCTCACTAGAGTACACCTACCTAAAAAGGAAAGACTTCATTACCAAAGTGGCATTTTTTTTTTACTATTCTGCAACTCCCCGGAAAGAGGATACTTCTGCCTGGATCATGGTACCATTTTTTTTTTTTTTATTATTCCTAGTACACGTGGTACAGGCCATGATAATCAGTAGTTAGCGACTGCTTTTACTGTAAGCGCACCACATGTCTACACATGTGAAAAGCAGTTCGACTTTGCACTTACAAATGTGCCAGAGCCCCGTTTGGTTACTTGCACTCACTGGTGGGGTTGGACTTTTGCAAGAATCGGAGGCCATTGGAGCATTTTTTTTTTTAATCAGAAAAAAGTATCCAATGCGGGAATTGAACCCGGGTTGTAGTGGTCGAAAACCAAACGGTTTAACCAGTCTTCCACCAATCATGGTACCATGATCAACAAAAGCTGCACTCCTACACCCCATTCCATTGGAATTTGTGTTATCTTTACACAAGGGGATAAGAAACAACAAGAGGACATCTCTCTTAAAGGACAATTTGCTGTTGTAACTAGTTGTCCTATACAGAGAGGTTATACCATATTAGTTTTAATTAACAGTTTTTTAAAATGCTAATTAAATAATGAGGACTTTTAAAATATAACTCTACATTCTCTTTAATTGGAGAGAGAGAGATATTTATAACCCAGGTTCCTGGAGTGCAGAGCGCCAATTACCCTACTTTAATTGGAACTAATTAGCAATTAATTAAAAGTTCTAAGCACACAGTAATAAGACCAAATTTAAACAAATAAAATATTTTTATTTGGATTTGGTCTCTCATTACTTAGTGATCTATAATCCAAAATTATCCCTAGTACACATATGGTACAGACCATGATAATCATGGTGGGTGGAAGTTGGTGACTGCTTTTACTGAAAGTGCACCACATGTCTATACTTGTAGGAAGCAGTTTTGACTTTTGCACTTACAAATGTGCCAGAGCCCTATTTAGTTACTTCGCACTGATGGGTTTGAACTTTTGCAAGAATCAGGGGACTTTGGAGCAACTTTTTATTCTGAAACAAGAAAATAAGATCTAATCCAAATAATTTAATAGTGTGTGATGTTTCAGCAACAACATTGTCACCATCATCAGACAAAAGAATAAATTCTATTATAATACCATTTAATAAATACCATTTATTCTTTTGTCTGATGATGGTGACAATGCTGTTGCCAAAACGTCACACACTATTAAATTATTTGGATTAGGTCTTATTTTCTTGTATTATAATCTATAATACAAATTGTGCTTTATCATTTTTATTCTGAAAAAAAAAAATGCCCAATGCGGAATTCGATCCCAGGTGGTGGTAGTCAAAATAATCAACAGTTTATATCACTTGTGGCAGACTCTTTGGTAAATCTATGTACAAGACTGTATGTCTTTGTTTAATTTAGTTAGAATATTTATGTTTATATAAAGGTTTAATATATAATTTTTCTATGATTGTGTAAATATTCATTGAATTTATCATCATCACCTTTTTTGTTTACAAAAATGTTATATGAAAAATAATGTAATTGAATGAAATGGTTGCCCTCATGTTTACTGATTCAATGTTTTAATAATCTAAGGTTTATGTTGTAAGAAAATTATACATTGAGAAGAATTATACAGTCTTGATAAAGGTATTTGTGTGTATATGCTGTTTCTCATGTTATTGGTGTGTTACAGAAAATCCGTGACTACTCCGTGGCTGTAGTGGGAGTAGGAGGTGTGGGCAGTGTGACAGCGGAGATGCTCACCAGGTGTGGCATCGGTAAAGTAAGGATTGCTCTATCTGCCTTGTTCTTGTAATTGTTGTTTTTATACGTACCTCAGATATATGACCTGAAGAAAGATGAAAGCAAATTTGATTAAAATGCCAACTGATAAGGCACAATTTGGATTATCCCTATATTTATAAAAGTCAGTGTATGTATGTATGTTTGTCGGCTATACACGTCCACAATATGTAACTAATCTCACTGAAATTTTAATAGTATATAAAGTAGAATCTGTAAAAACTTATAGTGAAAATTTCAGGTCTCTATCCCGAATATTCGTAGAGTTATTTGCAAATTTGCGTTGCAAATTTGCCCTTTCACTCACGAGCAGCGCCTTTAGCGGTGAAGATGGGAGGTAATATCAGCTGACCTAATGTACATGTAAAGTTTGGAGCGGGACGTTTCACAGGAGTGACATCCACGGCGCCAATTTATAATTGTAACGAATAGTATTTGAATAAAAACATTTAATAGGGTAAAACCCGGGCGTTGCCCGGATCATTCGGGTAGTAGATTATAAACACAAGGTAATAAGATCAAATCCAAATAAATAAATAGTGTGTGACGTTTTGGTAACAGCATTGTTACCATCTTCAGACAAAAGTACTGAATTAGATTTTTACCGATACATCACACACTATTTATTTCTTTGGATTTGGTCTTATTACCTTGTGTTTATAAAATGCTAACTGTCAGCATTAACATACCCCCTGAAAACATCTATCACAATCAAAAAATAAAATTATAGATTATGATGAGGAACAATTTGATATTGTAAATTATAAACATAAGGTAATACTGTGGAGCTGGGTGGTGGAATTGAGGATCCCCTCAAAGCCTGGAAGAGGACACTTGTACGGTGGGGAAGACTCCCCGGCTGAAATTTTTAATTTGTAAATATTAATTCTTCTTTAAAGTATTATATAATAAGGCAAAATATCCTAGCTGCGAAAGATTTAGACTTTAGAACCTGATGTCCCTGGTTCGAATACGCTTTTTGCTATCTTTTTATTTTCTCTAATTATTTTTGTGATCTCTTCCTCATTTTGTAAATATTGACTGAGCTGTCAATAAATTTGTTTTAATTGTCAACATAAGGTAACACCATCAATACTTTTTTGGTCTGAAGATGGTAACAACATTGTTACCACAATGCAAAACACTATTTATTGATTTGGATTTGATCTAATTACCTCATCTATCAGAAATAAGTACAGTAGAACTATCTCCCTGTAAAGGACAACACCTAATTACAGAGCCAAACTGTCCTTTAGAGAGAGGTGTCCTCTTACCGGAGAGTTACTAAATAGTAAAAATGGTAATTTTGACAATGAAAACTGTCCTTTGTAGAGAAATGTCCTCCAGTGTGAGTGTCCTCTCATGGAGGTTCTACTGTATATTAATATATAAATAATTGTTCAAAAACAATTTTCATGATAAATATATTTTTTTTTTCAAACAAACATTTTCTACTCTTAAAAAAAGGAAGAAATATTCATTTTAAAATAGCTTATAGTTATGAATCCATAAATATGGTATGCTTTTTCCCTGTAAAGAATTATATAGGTGTGCTATTATTGATAAAAACTCAAGTTTCAAATAAGTTATGTGTGTGTGTGTATTGTTTTTAAAATAACTTTGTCCATCATCAAAGAAGAAATCAAGGTGGCAAAATGATCACTTGAGAGATATCCCTTGATAGAAACAAACTGAAGACTTTTTTTTTTTTGCTTATCCCTAGTACACGTGGTACAGGCCATGATAATCATGGTGGGTAGAAGTAGGCGACTGCTTTTACTGTAAGTGCACCATATGTGTATACATGTGTAAAGCAGTTTGAATTTGCACTTACAAATGTACCAGAGCCCCGTGCACTTGCTGGTGGGGTTGGACTTTTGCAAGAATCGGGGGCCATTGGAGCATTTTTTTTTTTTTTAATCAGAAAAAAGTACCCAATGCAGGAATTGAACCCAGGTCGTAGCGGTCGAACCAACAGTTTAGACCATCCTTCCACCGATCTCCACTGAATACAGTAGAAGACAGTATTCAGTCATAATATGAATGAATATTATGAGAGGACACTCCCATTATACAATGCCTCTCTACAAATGATTATTTTTTTTTGGGAAAATCACAATTTTTACTATTTCACAACACTCTGGTAAGAGGACCCCTTTGTCTCTGCAATTAGGTATTGTCTTTTACAGGTAGGTTACACTGTAATACAAAGATGACTATTTTGGAAACCCACAGTCAACTTCTCAAGGAAATCTTTTTTTTTTTTTAGTTTCATAAATATCTTTCTTTGGAGTGTTGGCAGCAAGTTGCTGAAACACTGAATTAAATAATAAGAAAGGTTGAATTGTCTCATAAACAATATTAATGAAAAAAATATGTAAAAGAAAAATGTCAATGAGAGGATATTCTTGCTAGAGGACATCTCTATACAAATGAAAGTTTTCATAACCACAATCACCATTTATACTAATTAGTAACTCTTTGGTATGAAGTCAGCTTTCCTTAAAGGATATTTTGTCTCTGCAACTAAGTGTTGTCCTTTACAGAGAGGTGGTTCTATTTGTGCCGCTGTTGGTTATTCCAATGTTTAGTTGTATCATTTACCATGCATATCGAGATTCAGACAATAACTCTGAAAGATATTACAGCAACCTTTATTGAAGACACACGAGATAACCAAGTGTGTATACACTCATGGACAAAACTTAAGGAAGTTGTACCTTTTAGCATGTATATCGGAATTCGGACAATAACTCTGAAAGATATTAGTGACCTTTATTGAAGACACATGAGATAACCAATATACACTCATGGACAAAACTTAAGGAAGTTGTACCTTTTAGCATGTATATCAGGAATTCAGACAATAACTCTGAAAGATATCACAGTAAAATTTATTGAAGACACATGAGATAACCAATATACACTCATGGACAAAACTTAAGGAAGTTGTACCTTTTAGAATGTATATCGGGATTCAAACATTAACTCTGAAAGATATAACAATGACCTTTATTGAAGACACATGAGATAACCAAGTGTGAACAAAATTTCTTGTCCTTTTCACAGACAGTCTTTTGTGCCATAAGTGTATATATATATTGCAGCTTTGCCAAGTTTAGTCACATCATCAATGAACACCTCTGCCATCCTAGATTCTCTATAGCTTTCTTATCTATCCAATACTATTTTAGGATTTCTCTCCCAGCTGCATGCCTTGTTAGATTGTGATAGATAAGCTCTTTGTACCTAGCTTGATAGCCTTGAAATATCTTAACAGGTGGTTGAATAGACAATCCAGCCAGGACACCTGTGGAATGTTTTTTTTTTTTTGCTTATCCCTAGTACATGTGGTACTAGGGGGCCTGTAGAAGGATGTTCTAAACCATTGGTTTTCGACCGCTACGACCCAGGTTCGATTCCCGCATTGGGAACTTTTTTTTCTCATTCAAAAAAATAATAATAAATGCTCCAATGGCCCTCGATTCTTGCAAAAGTCCAACCCCACCAGTGGATGCAAGTAACCAAACGGGGCTCTGGCACATTTGTAAGTGCAAAGTTGAACTGCTTTTCACGTGTGTAGACATGTGGTGCACTTACAGTAAAAGCAGTCGCCAACTTCTACCCACCATGATTATTATCATGGCCTGTACTACGTGTACTAGGGATAAGCAAAAAAAAAAACATGTGGTACAGGCCATGATAATCATGTTAGGTAGAAGTTGGTGACTACTTTTACTGTAAGTACACCACATGTCTACAAATGTGAAAATCAATAGAGTGTCTGACCATGTGCTTGGGTCCTAAGTCATCAGCTAGTTTCTCAGCTCTAGATTCTCCATTTAGGAAGGATTGGTTTCACGGAGGAATTCTCTTCTCTCTCTGTATGGTCATATTGTCTTTTTTTTTTCTGACTGCTCCTAATCATCTACAAGATTCTTTGATATCAAAGTAAGCTTTAATTTTGAAACAGAATATCACTTAATACAGTAGAACTTTCTTGTAAAGGACAACACCTAATTGCAAAGCCAAAGTGTCCTTTATAGAGAGGTGTCCTCTTACCGGAGAGTTGCTCATTAATAAAAAAAAAAACAGTCATTTTGGAAATGAGAACTGTCCTTAGTAGAAAGGTGTTCTTTAGTGTGAGTATCCTCATACAGAGGTTCTGCTATTTTTTTTTGTTATCCTTAGTACACATGGTACAGGCCATAATAATCATGGTGGATAGAGGGGTGTCCTCTTTCCAGAGAGTTGCTCATTAATAAAAAAAAAAGCAGTCATTTTGTAAATGTGAACTGTCCCCCTCCCTCTTTGTAGAAAAGTGTTCTCTAGTGGGAGTATCCTCTTACAGAGGTTCTACTGTTTTTTTTTTGTTTTTTTTTTTTATCATCCCTAGTACATATGGTACAGGCTATGATAATCATGGTGGGTAGAAAGATTGGCGACTGCTTTTACAGTAAGTGCACCACATGTCTACACATGTGAAAAGCAGGGTTCTGTTGTTGTTGTTGTTTCTTATCCCCTTGTGTAAAGATTACACGAATTCCATGAGTTCATGCTCCTCGAGCTGTTTTATGATGAGCAGCGGCCTCTCCCAAAGGTCCTGTTGAGTGCATTTAATGCAAGCCAAAATGTGTTCTGGAGCTGCAGGTGCCAAGCTACATTTTGGGCAGGGTTCTACTGTATATATGTACTATGAATTAAGATATTAAGATGTTAATATTTCTTTTCACAAATAAATAAAACTTCTACTGTCCTTACTGCGATGAAAAAATATTAAGAGGGCTTGGTTCATAAGTGGTGAACCATCCCAGCGGTTTCACCAATTTTTTTTTTTTAATCTACCAGACCGCTTCTTTAGAGATCCAATACCGTATTGGATCATTCTGCTTTTATATGCTTCACTAAAGTATGGAATCTTAAAATTAAGTAAACTATCAACATATGCTTTTAGGACAGTAGAATTATGAATGTAATTCTGAGAAACCGCTGGGATGGTACACCACTGATGAATCAAGACCTCTCAATATTTTTTCATCGTAGTAAGGGCATTAGAAGTTTTATTTATTTGTCAAAAGAAACATTCACGGCTTAATATCTTAATTTGTTATATATAGATAGCCCGTTATTGCTTGGCATGTACTATAACAACTCTGCCTTTGCCGGTCCCAAGCCCAGATGAAAAAGGAGGAGAGGGAGCAGTAACAAGCTCACTAAAAAACCTGGGTTCAGTTGGCCTGGTTGATAGTACCCTGTAAGGACTCCTAATCCAGGGATACAGGATGAGCAGCGTTTGTACTCCATGTTAGGAGCTGTTACACATGGCGTCTGTTCCTCATGTCAGAGGCGGCCATTTCTTTTGGAGCTAAGTCGGCCTGCTACTGAGTAGTGTTCCCAGTCTTAATGACAAAGGCATTTTACTTCACCTAATCATGATAGTTGTCAAGATAAGAAAGAAGAAGAAGACATCTGACTTCCAGTAAGTTTGTAAAGATGGTGCTAAGAGAGGTGATGGGTGCAGCTCATCCTGTTTGACTACGACAAAGTGGAGCTGGCCAACATGAACCGGCTCTTCTTCCAGCCGCACCAAGCCGGAGTGAGCAAGGTGGCTGCAGCTGCCTCTACCCTCTCCTCCATTAACCCGGACGTCAAGATCTCCACTCACAACTACAACATCACCACTGTGGACAACTTCCAGCACTTTATGAACACTCTCCGGTAAATCTCTCCTTAAATCTCTTTTTCTGCTTATCTCTAGTACAAGTGGTACACAGGCCATCTCTACCATTGAAGATAGAAAATAATAACAAAATCTACCCCACTTTCCCTAAAATGTAGCTTGGCACCTGCAGCTCCAGAACACATTTTGGCTTGCATTTGATGCACTAAACAGGACCTTTGGGAGAGGCCGCTGCTTATCATAAAACAGCTCGAGGAGCATGAACTCATGGAATTCGTGTAATCTTTACACAAGGGGATAAGAAACAACAACAACAAGTGGTACAGGCCATGATAATCATGGTGGGTAGAAGAAGGCGACTACTTTTACTGTAAGTGCACCACATGTCTACACATGTGAAAAGGAGTTTGAATTTGCACCTACAAATGTGCCAGAGCCCCGTTTGGTTACTTGCACTCGCTGGTGGGCTTGGACTATTGCAAGAATGGGGGGCCATTGGAGCATTTTTTTTTTTTTTTTAATTACAAAAAAGTGCTCAAGGCGGGAATCGAACCTGGGTTGTAGCAGTTGAATACCAACGGTTTAGACCCTTCTTCCACCAACCTTTAAATCTCTTTCTTGATTCAAATAAAAACACAGCCACATCAACCAATAGTTTATTTGAGGGTCGGTGGAAGGATGGTCTAAACCATTTGTTTTCAACCTCTACGACCTGGGTTTGATTCCTACAATGGGCACTTTTTTTTCTGATTAAAAAAAAATATGCTCCAATGACCCCCGATTCTTGCAAAAGTCCAACCCCACCAACGAGTGCAAGTAATCAAACTGGGCACTGGCACATTTGTAAGTGCAAAGTCGAATTTCTTTTCACATGTGTAGACATGTGGTGCACTTACAGTAAAAGCAGTTGCCTACTTCTACCCACCATGATTATCATGGTCTGCACCACGTGTACTAGGGATAAGCAAAAAAAAAAAGATTATTTAACTTGCGACATTTCAGTGACTTCCTCTCCCCAGAGAGTAACAGGAAGTGACTGATACGTTGGAAGTTAGAAATAAACTATGGATTGATGTGTTTTTCTCTGAATCAACTACCAACCAACAACTCATATTCAAAACTTTCTTGATTCTGTTTTTTTTTGTTTCTTATCCCCTTGTGTAAAGTTTACACAAATTCCATGAGTCCATGCTCCTCGAGCTTTTTCTTGAATTTTAAATCACTCTAGGTTCATAATAATGCACAATTTGGATTATAAATTATAAACTCAAGGTAATAAGACCAAATCCAAATAAATAAATGGTGTGTGACGTTTCGGTAACAACGCTGTTTTTACACCTATACTATGCACTTATAGAAATGACAAGTTGAATCATTTTAATAAACAGTAAAACTTGTCTTGGAAGTTTTCATTTGGTTACAAGAAAAAATGAACTTGTAAGATAGGTTGTTGTTTTAATCCCCTTAGTGCAAAGATTAAAAGAATTCCATGAGTTCATACTCCTTGAGCTGTGTCTTGATTCTTAAATCACTCTAGATTCATGATAAGGCACACTTTGGATTATAGATTATAAACACAAGTTAATAAGACCAAATCCAAATAAATAAATAGTGTGCATGTTTTGGTAACAACGCTATTTTTACACCTATACTATGCACTTTTAGAAATGCAAAGTTGAAACATTTTGATAAACAGTAAAACTTGTATTGGGAGTTTTCATTTGGTTACAAGAAAAAATGAACTTGTAAGATAGGTTGCTGTTCTTATCCCCTTAGTGCAAAGATTACAAGAATTCCATGAGTTCATGCTCTTCGAGCTGTTTTATGATAAGCAGCAGCCTTTTCCAAAGGTCCTGTTTAGTACATCTAATGCAAGCCAAAATGTGTTCTGAGGTTGCAGGTGCTACATTTTGAGCAAGTGGGGTAGATTTTGTTATTATTTCATATCTTCAAGTACAGGTGCAATGATGATGGAGTTTCAAGCTGTTTTATGAATAGCAGCGACCTCTCTCAAAGGTCCTGTTTAGTGCATCTAATGCAAGCCAAAATGTGTTCTGGAACTGCAGGTGCCAAGCCACATTTTGGGCAAGTGGGGTAGATTTTGTTTTTATTTTCTATCTTCAAGTACAGGTGCTAAGATGATTGAGTTTCGAGCTGTTTAATGATAAGCAGCGGCCCCTCCCAAAGGTCCTGTTTAGTGCATCTAAGGCTAGCCAAAATGTGTTCTGAGGCTGCAGGTGCCAAGCTACATTTTGGACAAATGGGGTAGATAGGGAAGACAGTCTAGTTCCTCAGACATGTTGTATAAAACTGGTTGTACAATAAATCTCTTCTTCTTCTTCTTATCTCCACTCAATCATCAGGGTATTAAGCTTGTAGAGTTTGAGATGGTGTCTTCTTGGGATGACTCATCACTGGATAATAGAATAAATAAAATATTTATTCTTTTGTCTGATGATGGTAACAATGCTGTTGTCGAAACGTCACACACTATTAAATAATTTGGATTAGGTCTTATTACCTTGTAACGTTGTAAGAAAAACATGAACCTTTAGGACAACCTTATATCTAGATGGCATGTTAATACCTTATGTCCTTGTTCTATCCGAGTAACGGATGAAACCATCCTAATGGTGTTGTAGGACAGGAGGGTTGTCAGGTGACCAGCCAGTGGATTTGGTGTTGAGCTGTGTGGACAACTTTGAAGCTAGAATGGCCATCAACATGGTAAGTTGACAGTCAAGTCTTGTCAAGTCTATTGACACACTGCTGATGTGACAGGCTTGCAATGAACTCAACCAAGTCTGGATGGAGTCTGGAGTAAGTGAGAATGCAGTCTCTGGACATATTCAAGTTGTGGTACCTGGAGAAACTGCCTGCTTCGCTGTAAGTCCCTTTGTTTCTTACATCACCTCTCTGTGAGGTAAGTGGATAAAGAAGAAACAACAAAAATTCTCAGTGATACACATTCCATACATTAGAATCTACCTCGCCAATTTGATTCACTTTTCTATAGATTGTCATCGACACCGACCTTAATTCAACCGGAAACACCTATCCCTTTAAGTGTTGAATTAAAGAGGCTCAAATATATTGCACTTTTAAATTAAAAAAAAAAAAGTTTACACATTTACATCAATTCCAATTACTATGGCATTTATAACAGGCAACTGGGTTATAACATTAATATTCTAAATTTTTCTGTTTTAACAATGATTATAGCGACAACATTGTTTTTTAACAAAACCAAATCTTGGTTCCAATTGATGTTACTATAGCAAGGTTTAACAGTGTATTACTTTGTTGTTGTTGGCGTCCATCACTGACTGCTATAGGGCGCGTCCCCAGGTGGCGGATAGGGGAACGACCTTCAGATATGAAGGCCAGCTGCGAAACAAGCAGAATAACTCTGACGAATAAGCAGTCGCGGATCAACAGCAGCATTGTTAGAAGAGGAGTAGACCTCTTTAAAAATCCTGACTTCAACTAACCCGGTTGATGGACCTCAGCAAGGGTCCCACTCCAGGGATACGGAGGAGCTGCGTCTGTACTCATGTTAGAGTCGGCAGCAAAGGCTTCCATGTTAGGAACGGCCTTAAACTACAGGCAAAGTCAGACTTTCACCAAAGTGTGCCTGGATCATGGTGCCATGATCAACGAAAGCTGCACCCCTACACCCCATTCCAGGACGCTCGAGGAGCATGAACTCATGGAATTCGTGTAATCTTTACACAAGGGGATAAGAAACAACAACAACTTATTATGCAAATATTCTCCACAATTTGATCTGTTAGTAACTATCACTCATTGCTCATCTAGTGACCTTCAGGTAGTTTTCTTCTTCTTTCTTATCTCCACTCAATCACACTAAGGTATCAAGCTTGTGAAGCTTGAGACTTTTGATGGTGTCTGCCAGGGAAGAGTAGAGATTATCAATAGATGAGTCAATACAGTCAATAATGTGTTTTGGGGTTGCAGGTTGACACTTAATACATAGTGGGAAAACCTTGCAACCATTCTGGAAAGTCATTGTCCGTAGATTGACCAGACTTAAGTCTGGAAATCAAAGACTGTTGTTCTCTTGGGAGGACAGAACTGGTGCTTGTCCCTCCTGCTCTGTACCAGTCATGTGCAGCATTAGATTTCCATTCCTGCAGGCATTTGGTTTTGATGGTACTGAGGAGGTCTCTTTTGTCTAGTTGGGTGGTAGATTCTCTGGCTTCAGGTAGGCCAAGAGCTCCAGCCTTTGCCAGAGAGTCTGCCAGCTCATTTCCAGGAATTTCAACGTGAGCTGGAAGCTGGTAGTTTTCTTGACCCCTTTGAGCGCCTGCTTATTGTAGGTCTTACTCTCTACTTTCAATTTTTGACATCAACATCTTCTCCAAATCATTTGCTTTCGTATTACTTTAAGAAAGGCTAATTTCTACAGCCACTGGATAAAAATGATGAAAAGTATTGGAAGGTCCTAGCTCTCTTTTATCAAGGGTGAACCATCAAAACTTTTTCCATTAATTTATGCCTAACTGGCCTTGTCTATATTGTTTGCGGAAGAGCATTGCTCGATGCAAATATTTGAATGTAATTCTACTGTCCTAAAAGCTTATGTCCATAGTTTTCTTGAAAACCATTTCTGAGATTCTATCCTTCAGTGCTGCGTATATAAGCAGAATCGTCCAATACAGTATTAGAGCTCTGAGAAGCGGTCTGATGGATTAAATTGGCGAAACCGCTGGGAGGGTTCACCACTGATGAGCCAAGCCCTCCCAATATATTTTTTCATTGCAGTAAGGGCAGTAGAAGTTTGTATTATGTATAAAAGAAACATTCGTGCTTTTAAATCCTTTCAATTTATAAATAGAAATTTGTCTTTCTTAAAAATACTATAAACCAATTAAGGTCACCTCTCCAGTAAAATTAAACATCTAAAATAGGGTATCTATGGTCAATAGATAGCATCTAGTTTTGACATTTATAAACACAAGGTAATAAGACCAAATCCAAATAAATAAATAGTGTGTGACGTTTCGGTAACAGCGTTGTTACCATCTTCAGTACTTTTGTCTGAAGATGGTAACAACGCTGTTACCGAAACGTCACACACTATTTATTTATTTGGATTTGGTCTTATTACCTTGTGTTTATAATCTACAATCCAAATTGTGCCTCATCAATTTTGACATTTATGTTAATGGGAGAGGTTACCTTTGCTTTTATAGATCAATTTTCTCTCTGCAGAATTTACATAAACCTATTAGTGTTGGCTAATAATGTTGATATAATTTACAGTGAGATGGCTCTTCAAATAACATTTAAAAGTTTTTTATTATTTATTTATTATTATCCTTAATACACATGGTACAGGCCATGATAATCATAGTGGGTAGTAAGCAATTACTTTAACAATAAGTGCATCACAGATCTACACCTGTGGAAAACAGTTATACTTTTGCACTTACAAGTGTGCTAGATTCCTGTCTGACTACTTGCATTTACTGGTAGGGTTGGACTTTCACAAAAATTGAGAGCCCATTGAAGAAAATTTTTCTTCAGAAAAAAAAAAGAGTACCCAATGAGAGGAATTCCCATCCCACAGGTCGTATTTGTCGAAAATTGAAAAGTCATGTCACAGTAAGGACATATGATGTATTAGCGGGCTATTTGTTATAAGAAATTGAAATAATTTTATACTGCCGATAAGGCACAATTAGGATTATAGATTATAAACACAAGGTAAATAAGACCAAATCTCCAAATTAAAAAATAGTGTGTGACGTTTCGGTAACAGCGTTGTTATCATCTTCAGACAAAAGTACTGAAGTACTGTTTCAGTGCTTTTGTCTGAAGATGGTAACAACGCTGTTACCGAAACGTCACACACTATTTTTTTAAATTTGGTCTTATTACCTTGAATTTTATACTGCCCTTACTGCAATGATACATCAATAGAAGAGTCTGGCTCATCGGTGGTGAAACTTGAACTGCCGAAACTTCTAGGAAGGTCAAAAAGAGTATCAATTTCTTATAACAATAAGGATAATAGAAAGGATGATTTATTTAAATAAGCTTATTTTATACTTAATGGTTTCAATTATTCTATATAGATGACGTGTTATTGCCTTATAATTCATAGTACAGTAGAACTACCTCCCTGTGAAGGATAACACCTAATTGCAGAGCCAAAGTGTCTTTTAGGGAGAGATGTCCTCTTACCGGAGAGTTGCTAAATACAACAACAACAAAAAGCCTTTATTTAGGGTCACTGACCCTATACAGGATTCACCAGAGGTATGCATAAGAACAAAGCAGCGAGACAAAGGAAACAACGATATAGACAGAAGAAAAAAAAAAAAGAAAAAAAAAACAAGAAAGAGAAAGAGGGAAGCAAGAAAAACAACACAAAAAGAGTAGCAGTAAGAAAGTGAGGAGTGAGTGTCACTTGGCCTTCTTTTGAGATATGGACTTGTGGAAACCATAAAACGCCGTAGCAATATACTTATTCTGGGTCATATTGTCAATTATTGATGGAAGTGAAGCACAGAGTTGCCCAGTTTTGAGCATAAGGGTTCTTCTTTGAGAGTTGATAAATAGTAAAAATGGTAATTTTGACAATGAAAACTGCCCTTTGTGGAGAGGTGTCTGCTAAAGGGAGGCTCTACTGTATAAAGTGTTACAATTTGTATTTACAGCCTGTTGAAAGACCTTATTGTATGAAAACTCCTACCAAACTTATACCTTTTCAATAAAGATATTTGTTGCTTTGTTAGCTTTTATCTCTTTTTAGAGAAGTATAGATGTAGTAAATGATGTGAGGGCAGTGTGCTCCTCCCCTAGTTGTGGCCTCCAAGATAGACGAGAAGACCCTCAAGAAAGAAGGAGTCTGTGCTGCCAGTCTTCCCACCACCATGGGAGTGGTCGCTGGCTTTTTGGTACAGAATGTCCTCAAGTAAGTACTTCCCTCTCTCTCTTCTTACTGACAATGAAAAAGATTTATTGACTCCTAGTCAACAGTTAAAAAATTATATAAACAAAATATAACAAAAATAAAAATTCAGAATATCTAATTATTTGTATCAGACGAATACCACTGGGTGTCGTCTCGTTCAATGTAGCATTCTGTTCTGAAGTCGGACAGCCTCTTGCCTAGGTTGGAGTCCTTGTCCCCAACATGGGCGATTGCCATGTCAAGGAATTTCTTTAGAGCAGAGCTCTGCTCGGGCGAGATAAACGTGAGGATGTCCTCCCTCCTATTTAGGCATACAACAGTCATTGTCATTGTCTCTCTTCCTACTGGTGGGGTTATATCCAAAGTTTTACACTAACTTCAAATAGCCTAATTCTTCTCTTCTTATCTCCACTCAATCATACTAAGGCAGCAAGCTTGTAGAGCTGATAACCATGACTGAGTGAAGTAGAATGCATCTGCCTTTGTCATTAAGACTGGGAGAACTACTCAGTAAGCAGGCTGACTTAGCTCCAAAAGAAATGGCCGCCTCTGACATGAGCAACAGACGCCATGTGCAGCCGCTCCTAACATGGGGTACAAACGCCGCTCATCCTTTATCCCTGGATTAGGAGCCCTTACAGGGTACTATCAGCCAGGCCAGCTGAACCCATCTTTTTAGCAAGCTTGTTACTGCTTCCCCTCCTCCTTTTTCATCCGGGCTTGGGACAGACAAAGGCAGAGTTAATGGCTTAATGATAAGGCACAATTTGGATTATAGATTATAAACACAAGGTAATAAGACCAAATAAATAAATAGTATGTGACGTTTCAGTAACAGCATTGTTACCATCTTCAGACAAAAGTACTGAATGAGAAATTTTACCACAGCATGGTTTAAATTGATAAAACTTAATAACAGTAACTATTTAAACCATGCTGTGGTAAAATTTCTCATTCAGTACTTTTGTCTGAAGATGGTAACAACGCTGTTACCGAAACGTCACACTTTATTTATTTATTTGGATTTGGTCTTATCACCTTGTGTTTAAAATGGCTTAGTTTATTTTTGTAACCCAAGTTAAGAAGACCAAATCCAAATGAAATAACGTGTGACTTTCCGGTAACAATGCTGTTTCCAAAACGTTACACATTATTTATTTATTTGTTCTTTTTACCTTAGGTTTCTAATCTATCAGTCAGTATTTTTGTCTAATGATGGTAACAACGCAGTTACCGAAATGTCACACACTATTTATTTATTTGCATTTGGTCTTTTTTACTTTACGTTTCTAAATCTATAATCCAAATTATACCTTATAATTTTTTAAAACATTAGATGAGACGCAATTTACATTATTGATAATAAAAAAATAAGGTAACAAGATAATATCTAAATAATTATATTGTATGTTTCAGAGCAACAGTATTGTTACCATTTTCAGACAAAAACATACTCTACAATACTATATTTTTTATTGTGTATCCTACTTTTATCTTTAGTTGGTAACAACCCTGTTACTCTGAAAAGACACACATAAATTTATAGTCCTGAAGAATAAAAAAGGCATATCCTGACCAGGAGCACATGTGCTTTTCAGAAGGTAGAGTGCCATCTGGTGGAACAGAAATCAACTAAACATTGATTTAGCCTGTTCCCTGATATTTGGCCAACCCAATTTCTTGATAAATCAAGAAAAGCTATCCACGAACGCGTTTCACGCTGTTGGTGCTCGTCAGCCTACTCCACAGTAACGGTTTAAACCAACCTTCCACCAACCCCCATATAATTTTGAATACTAGAGTATTAGGACAATGGGGTATGCAGTCGTGTTTTTTTTTTAATTATTATTGTTATAGTAAATATAAGTAGTAGAGAGGTATATTAATTTGTTGGCACTATGTATCACCCTAGTAATAAACTTTGTGAAAATGAATGAGCCACCACACACCCAGTTTTGGCAAATTCAGACAAGAAGCCAACCTGTATTATATATAATGCGTACCTGGTTGGCTTTTCTTGATTTATCAAGAAATTTGGTTGGCCAAATATCACAGAACAAGTTAAATAAACATTTAGTTTATTTTTGTTCCACTAGATGGTGCTCTGCCATCTAGAGATGATCATGTGAATGCGGTCAGGATATGCCTTCTTTATTTTAAATATATATATAAAGCATATCCTGACCAGGAGCACATGTGCTTTTTAGATGGCAGAGCGCCATCTAGTGGAACAGAAATCAACTAAACGTTTATTTAACCTGTTCCCTGATATTTGGCCAACCCAATTTCTTGATAAATCAAGAAAAGCCATCCATGAATGCATTTCGTGCTGTTGGCGCTTGTCAGCGTGGAGTAGGCTGTACCACTGCGACAAAAAAGATTTTTGGTCCCAGGGGCTTCTTAAGAAACAAAGAAATGGGTATTTAAGGCCAAACTTGGGTGAATATGCTTAACACATGAAAAAAACAATAGAAAAATAAAATAAAGGTCAGGTGTTGATATTAAAAATAATGAAAGCCTATACTGACCAGGAGCACATGTGCTTTTCAGAAGGCAGATCTATTTGGTCGCAGTGGTACAGCCTACTCCACGCTGACGAGCACCAAAAGTGCAAAACACGTTCGTGGATGGCTTTTCTTGGTTTATCTAGAAAATGGGTTGGCCAAATATCAGGGAACAAGCTAAATCAATGAATAGTTGATTTCTGTTCCACTAGATGGCGCTCTGCCATCTTCTTCTTCTTCTTTCTTATCTCCACACTGGGTGAAGTAGAATGCGTCTGCCTTTATCATTAAGACTGGGAGCACTACTCAGTGGCAAGCCGACTTATCTCCAAAAGAAATGGCCGCCTCTGACATGAGGAACAGACACCATGTGCAGCCGCTCCTAACACGGAGTACAAACGCTGCTCATCTTGTATCCCTGGATTAGGAGCCCTTACAGGGTACTATCAGCCGGTTCAGCTGAGCCCAGGTTTTTTAATGAGCATGTTACTGCTCCCCTCCTCCTTTTTCATCCGGGCTTGGGACCGGCAAAGGCGGAGTTGCTCTGCCATCTAAAAAGCACATGTGCTTTTGGTCAGAATATGCCTTTTTTATTTTTAATATCAACACCTGACTAATTTTCTATTCCTTTCTTGATTTTTAACATATATATGTAAATGTAATGTATGGGTGTGTTAAGGTATTTACTCCAGTTTGGAGAGGTGACCTACTACCTGGGCTACAATGCCTTGGAGGATTACTTCCCTAAGATGAAGCTGAAACCTAACCCCAGCTGTGACGACTCATACTGCCGACAGAGACAGGAAGAATACCAGGTGAGTGGGTTTACCTTGTACACATCTTGGACCACATTGGGCTTCAAAGTAGTTTAGTTTTAATGATAAAGCACAATTTGGATTATAGATTATAAACACAAGATAATAAGACCAAATCCAAATAAATAAATAGTGTGTGATGATTCTGTAACAGCGTTGTTACCATCTTCAGACAATTCAGACTTATCCCCTTGTGTAAAGATTACACAAATTCCATGAGTTCATGCTCCTCGAACTTCAGCCAAAAGTACTGAATGTAACCATTATAAATATATGTATTTATATTATATAATATATATTTTTGTCTTAAGATGGTAACAACGCTGTTACCGAAATGTCACATACTATTTATTTATATGGATTTGGTCTTATTACCTTACCTTTAGTTTTACTTTTAAATTAAGGAGACAGAGGTTATTCACACATGGTTATCTTGTGTGTCTTCAATAAAGGTCACTAATATCTTTCAGAGGTATGTTATGAATCCCGATATACATGCTAAAAGGTACAACTTCCTTAAGTTTTGTCCATGAGTGTATTCACACTTGGTTATCTTGTGGTTCTTCAATAAAGGTCACAGTAATATCTTTCAGAGTTATTGTCTGAATCCCGATATACATGCTAAACGGTACAACTTCCTTAAGTATTGTCCATGAGTGTATATTGGTTATCTCGTGTGTCTTCAATAAAGATCACTGTAATATCTTTCAGAGTTATTGTCTGAATCCCGATATACATGCTAAAAGGTACAACTACCTTAATTATTGTCCATGAGTGTATACACACTTGGTTATCTCGTGTGTCTACAATAAAGGTTACTGTAAAAATATTTCAGAGTTATAATCCCTATATACATGCCAAAAGGTACTTCCTTAAGTATTGTCCATGAGTGTATATACTCTAACTGAAACATTATAAAATACCTGCCATTCAGAAAACTGTGTGTAACAGCAAAAAGAAGCCCTCAAGCCCAAGGAAGAGCCAAAGCCGGATCAAGCCCAGGCTGCAGTGGTCCATGAAGAGGACTGGGGTAGGTAGTGCTGTGTAGGAACATGTTAAACTCTGTACTAGTTGTCTGTTTTGTATATGTACCATTTTTTTGTAACAGTGATAGTTTGTGGTGTTGTTTTTAGCCATTTCCCCGATAAAACTAACATGCATCAGTAATGATAAGGCACAATTTGGATTATAAATTATAAACCCAAGAATCTGATTTCTTTTGTCTGATGATGGTAAAAGCGCTGTTATCGAAACGTCACACACTATTAATTTATTTGGATTAGATCTTATTTTCTTGTATCCACTTTGGTGTGTTAGAGGCTACTGAGGAAAGCATATATACCCATACTGGTGGCTGGGAAAGAAAGAATCACTTTGGCACACCCTGTGTACAGATATCTCCAGTTACAGTACGTAATGGTGGTGTGTCTTCAGGAATCACATTGGTGGATGAGACTCAAGATGAACCAGAGAACCTGGAAGTAGCCCAAGGTCTGAAGCTGGCTTACAGTATCCCACAGAATGGAACTACTAAGGCAAGTACCTAAGTATACCCTTGTTGTTGTTTCTCCTTATCCCTGTGTGTAAAGATTACACAAATTCATGAGTCCATGCTACTCAAACTGTTTTATGAAAAGCAGTGGCCTCTCCCAAAGGTCCTTAGTTAGATAAAGGTTGCCTCTCCCGTCAAAATAGATGTTAAATCTATACACCATCTATTGCCATCACTGTAAACTAGTGGCTTCAGGTCGGTTAACAAAGCCACCAACTTTGCCAAACTGAGAAGTGTCAACCTAGAAACCATGTCTTCAGGCTAATGGCCTTTGTCAGTGTAGGGAGGACTTTATTCCATGAGATCCACAAGGAATCCAATTGAATCCTCACAATCTACCAAAGAGGTATTTAGCTGGTAAAGTGGCTGGGCCAAATGTATGCCAGAATATGGATGGAAATTTTGCCAGGAGAATATTGATTTATAAATATATGTCTGTCATGACTGGGTGAAGTAGAATACGTCTGCCTTTGTCATTAAGACTGGGAGCACTACTCAGTGGCAGGCCAACTTAGCTCCAATATGAAATGGCCGCCTCTGAAATGAGGAACCGACGCCATGTGCAGCCACTCATGACATGGAATACAAACGCTGCTCATCCTGTATCCCTGGATCAGGAGCCCTTACAGGGTACTATCAGCTGAGCCCAGGTTTTTTAGCAAGCTTGTTACAGTTCCTTCTCTTCCTTTTTCATCCAAGCTTGGGACCAGCCAAGGCGGAGTTTCAAGTTGTCGTTTCTAATCCCCTTGTGTAAAGATTACACAAATTCTTTGAGTTCATGCTCCTTGAGCTATTTTATGATAAGCAGCGGCCTCTCCCAAAGGTCCTGTTTAGTACATCTAACACAAGCCAAAATGTGTTTTGGAACTGTAGGTGCCACATTTTGAGCAAGTGAGGTAGATTTTGTTATTATTTTCTATATAAAAGTACAGGTTTCAAGATGATAGAGTTTTGAGTTATTTCATGATAAGCAGCGGCCTCTCCCAAAGGTCCTGTTTAGTACATCTAACACAAGCCAAAATGTGTTTTGGAGCTGTAGGTGCCACATTTTGAGCAAGTGAGGTAGATTTTGTTATTATTTTCCATATGAAAGTACAGGTTTCAAGATGATAGAGTTTTGAGTTATTTCATGATAAGCAGCGGCCTCTCCCAAAGGTCCTGTTTAGTACATCTAATTCAAGCCAAAATATGTTATGTAGCTGCAGGTTTCAAGTTATATTTTGAGCAAGTGGGATAGATTTTGTTGTTATCAATCTTTATGTAGAGGTGCCAAGATGGGGTTTTGAGTTGTTTGATGATAAGCAGCAGCCTCTCCCAAAGGTCCTGTTTAATACATCTAATGCAAGTCAAAATGTGTTATGGAGCTGCAGGTGTCACATTTTGAGGCAGATTTTGTTGTTATTGTCTATCTTCAATGACTTGATTGTGTGTTTCCAGGAGGATGAGAACAACACAGTAGAAGACACAGGCAAGAGCCTATCAGAACTGATGGACATGATGAAACAGATGTAATTCCTCTATCCACGGAGGAAGACTTAGCTCTTTGTTTATTTTACAATTGGATTTAACTCTTGAAATAGTCCTCATGCTCTCTCTCTCTTTATATCCCTCTTAATTTGGTCATGTACCTCTTTCCTCTCCATTCTTTTTTGAAGTTATTTTAAAGAAATTTTAACTTAAAAAATTAGACTCTGACAAAGCAATATTTATATAGGAAATCTTATTTTGTTTAGAAAAATCTATGTTTTTTATATATTAAAGAAATATTTTTACAATTTGTTTTCCTTTTTATTGTAGTATTATGTTTATTTATATACTGTAAGGTTGTATTTGCCAAATTTTATATAGTATTGTTATTGTATAGAAAAAAAAAGAATATCTGATATTGTATAATTGAAAGTTGTTGATGGCTTGCGCCTTCTATTACTATCTATAGGGATTCAGAAGAGCTGTGTCTGTACTCATGTTAGTCGGCAGCAAAGACTTCCATGTTAGGAACAGCCTCAAATTACAGGCAGACTTTCACCATCCTGGGTCACTCTCATGCTGTGATTGAGGCAGCTAGTAGCACTTGTGGAAGTTGTTGTTTCTTATTTCTTTGTGTAAAGATTACACAAATTCCATGAGTTCATGCTCCTCAAGCTGTTTGATGATAAGCAGCAGCCTCTCCAAAAGGTCATGTTTAATACATCTGATGCAAGCCAAAATTTGTTCTGGAGCTGTAGGTGCCATGATCAACAAAAGCTACACCCCATTCCATGATATCATGGAATTTGTGTAATCTTTGCACAAGGGGATAAGAAACAGCAACAACATTACTATCTACCAATGATATTTAGTTTTATAGATTGTTTAAGTTATCAGCAACTTCTCAGTTATAATACAAATCAGATTTTTTTACAAATTTTTATTTAGATACAGTAGAACCTCCCTGTAAAAGACACCTAATTGCAGAGCCAAAGTGTCCTTTAGAGAGAGGTGTCCTCTTACTGAAGAATTTCTTCTTCTTTCTTATCTCAAAGCCATGATAATCATGGTGGGTAGTTAGCGACTGCTTTTACTGTAAGCGCACCACATGTCTACACATGTGAAAAGCAGTTTGACTTTGCACTTACAAATGTGCCAGAGCCCTGTTTGGTTACTTGCACTCGCTGGTGGGGTTGGACTTTTGCAAGAATCAGGGGCCATTGGAGCATTTTTTTTTTTAAACAGAAAAAAGTGTCCAATGCGGGAATCGAACCCGGGTCGTAGTGGTCGAAAACCAAACGGTTTAACCGGGCTTCCACCGAACCCCTAGAATTTCTAAATAGTAAAAATGCTAATTTTACAAATGAAAACTGTCCTTTATAGAGAGGTGTCCTCTTACCGGAGAATTGCTAAATAGTAAAAATGATAATTTTACAAATAAAAACTGTCCTTTATAGAGAGATGTTCTCTTACCGGAGAATTGCTAAATAGTAGAAATACTAATTTTACAAATGAAAACTGTCCTTTGTGGAGAGGTGTCCTCTTACCAGAGAATTGCTAAATAGTAAAAATGGTAATTTTGCAAATGAAAACTGTCCTTTATAGAGAGGTGTCCTCTTACCGGAGAATTGCTAAATAGTAAAAATGGTAATTTTGCAAATGAAAACTGTCCTTTATAGAGAGGTGTCCTCTTACCGGAGAATTTCTAAATAGTAAAAATGATAATTTTACAAATGAAAACTGTCCTTTATAGAGAGGTGTCTGCTAGCGCGAGTGTCCTCTCATGGAGGTTCTACTGTACTACCACCATATCCTATATACTTTTTCTTTTGTTCTATTTTTACATTTTTTTAATATTTTTTAATTTTGTTTTTCTTTAAAAATAGGATATTACAGTTAAACCTGTTTATAGCACCCCCTCTAAATAGCACCTTCCTCTCTATAGCGCCCGATTTTAAACATTAAAATGTAAACATTTTACATTAAAAGTGACCTGTCTATAGCACCCCCTCTCTATAGCACCCTATTTTGGTGAGTCCCAAGAGGGGGCGTTATAGACAGGTTTAACTATATACTGAATGTTTTTTTTTGTTGTTTGTTTTGAAACACAAAATAATAAGACCAAATAAATAGTGTGACGTTTCGGTAACAGCGTTGTTACCATCTTCAGATAATTCAGTACTTTTGTCTGATAATGGTAACAATTCTGACACTAAAACATCACAGTGTATCTATTTGGTTTTGTTATCTTATATCTCTAATCTCTCTAAATATTGTATCTTTTTATGGCTATAAAAATATAAAATCTTGGTCCCAAATGATTTTGTAATAAGGTTTAACTGTATATGAAATTTCCATATCTACCTTGTAGATACAAGGTAATAAAACCTAATCCAAATAATTTAATAGTGTGTGACGTTTCAATAACAGCATTGTTACCATTAGACAAAAGAATAAATGAGAAAAAAATATCACGGTATGTTCTTAAATAGTACTGTTATCAAGTGTGTAAACAAGATAACACAGATAAGAAGAAATAGTTTACACACTTGATAACAGTGATATTTAAGAACATGCTGTGATATTTTTTTCTCATTTATTCTTTTGTCTGATGATGGTAACAATGCTGTTACTGAAACATCACACACTATTAATTTATTTGGATTAGGTTTTAATAGCTGTTGTTGCTGTTTCTTATCCCCTTGTGTAAAGATTATACGAATTCAATGAGTTCATGCTCCTCGAGCTGTTTTATGATAAGCATTGGCCTCTCCCAAAGTTAGTGCATCTAATGCAAGCCAAAATGTGTTCTGGAGCTGCAGGTGCCAAGCTACATTTTGGGCAAGTGGGATAGATTTTGTTGTTATTTTCTATCTTCAATGGCTTGAGATGGCCTGTTCTAAATCTTGTTAGTGTTGTTTGATACCTGGTCTTAATACCTTGTACCTATAACCTATAATCCAAATTGTGCTTTATCATATCTATACCTTGTCTTTATTTAACCTAAAAGAATTTTATGTGAGCAAATGATAATGTAATACAGTAAAACCCTGCTATAATGAATCTGGGATATAGTAAAACTTTCCTTTATAACAAACTTCAGATAATATTCTCAATTTTAATTTATAATACAGTTAACTATGGTTATAACATTTGTAAGTACAAAGTTGAACTGCTTTTCACATGTGTAGACATGTAGTGAACGTACAGTAAAAGCAGTCGCCAACTACTACCCACCATGATTATCATGGCCTGTACCACTTTTTTTTTTTGCTTATCCCTAGTACACATGGTACAGGCCATGATGATAATCATGGTGGGTAGAAGTAGGCGACTGCTTTTACTGTAAGTGCACCATATGTCTATACATTAGATAATAAAAAGGTAAATATTGAATTTAATAAAAAAATTGCCAATATTTCGGTTGGCTGAACACCAACCTTTATCAAGGCATTACATTTTTGTATAAATAAACTCAGCGCTGCATAGTGTCTATACATGTGAAAAGCAGTTTGACTTTGCTTATCCCCAATACCATGTGTACTAGGGATAAGCAAAAAAAAAAAAAAAGGTTATAACGAACCATGACTATAGTGTACCATAGGTTCAATCTCATTGGGGTTCGCTATAAAGGGGTTTTACTGTATACAGTGAATGCTCAAATTCAATGGAAAAATCAAAACATTCCTGAAATGCCCCAAATGCGATTCCCAACCAGCCAGTCCTGTACATCTATTGAATTGTATCAAATCCTTCAAAAAATACCTCTGGGAAAACCCCAGGACTATAATAGAAAAGCTGAGACAATGGAACCTAATGAAGATTGTTTAAACAATTTGAGGAATAAGCAACAACAACAGCAACAACTCAAGGTAATAAGACCAAATCCAAATAAATAGTGTGCAACGTTTCGGTAACAGCGTTGTTACCATCTTCAGACAAAAGTACTGAATGAGAAATTTTACCACATTAAAACATGCTGTGTTAAAATTTCTCATTCAGTACTTTTGTCTGAAGATGGTAACAACGCTGTTACCGAAACGTCACACACTATTTATTTGGATTTGGTCTTATTACCTTGTGTTTATAATCTATAATCCAAATTGTACCTTATCAACAACAACTGTATACAGTTATTATAAACTCTATAATGCCAACACATTGATAAAAGCCATTTGACTAGTTTTGTAACTCATTGTCTAAAAGTCAGTGGTCAAGAGAGAACTTTTATTTTTATAAACTCACACACACTGCCCCTTTTGTAATTTATATAACTACTTCAAATATGAGAGACTATATAATAAATAAAGATTTTATATATTGGTTGAATTCTATTTGTAATATTGCTTTTTTATCCCCCTGCTTCTTTTTTTTTTATACTCTATTTTTAGCTACAAGAAAATAAGACCTAATCCAAATATTATAATAGTGTGTGACACTTCGGTAACAGCATTGTTACCATCATTGGACAAAAGAATAAATGGATTTATAAATTCCATTAGTTTATTTAGATTATTAAGTCTTATTTTCTTGTAGCCATAATCCAAATTGTACTTTTGAACTCATGGAATTCGTGTAATCTTTACACAAGGGGATAAGAAACAACAACAACAAATTGTACTTTATCAAACTCTGTTTTTGTTACCTATCATGGAAAAGTATTTTTTTTTTATGGCTTGTTGGATATTCAAAGTGCATTTCTTTCTTTTTCCTACTTTTCATTATTTTGGCATATATATATATATTACAGTAGAATCTCCATGAGAGGACACTCATGCTAAAGGACACCTCTCTATAAAAGACAGTTTTAAAAGTGTTTTTTTTTAGGGAGAGGTGTCCTCTTACCGGAGAGTTGCTAAATTGTAAAAATGGTAATTTTGCAAATGAAAACTTTCCTTTGTGGAGAGGTGTCTGCTACCAGGGTGTCCACTAAAGGGAGGTTCTACTGTATTTAAAAATATTCAGTACTTTTTTGTCTGTTGATGATAACAATGCTCTATCCAAAAACCATCACAAACAATTTAGTGAATTTGGATGTGGACATCTTCTTCTTTCTTATCTCCACTCAATCATATTAAGGTATGGGGGGTCGGTGGAAGGCTGGTTAAACCGTTTGGTTTTCGACCACTAGGACCCAGGTTCGATTCCCGCATTGGACACTTTTTTCTGTTTAAAGAAAAAAAAAATGCTCCAATGGCCCCCGATTCTTGCAAAAGTCCAACCCCACCAGCGAGTGCAAGTAACCAAACGGGGCTCTGGCATTAGTAAGTGCAAAGTCGAACTGCTTTTCACATGTGTAGACATGTGGTGCACTTACAGTAAAAGCAGTCGCTAACTACCCACCATGATTATCATGGCCTGTACCACGTGTACTAGGGATAAGCAAAAAATATATATATATTAAGGTATCAAGCGTGTAAAGCTTAAGATCATGACTGGGTGAAGTAGAATGCATCTGCCTTTGTCATTAAGACTGGGAGCACTACTCAGTGGCAGGCCGACTTAGCTCCAAAAGAAATGGCTACCTCTGACACAAGGAACAGACGCCATGTGCAGCCGCTCCTAACATGGAGTACAAATGTTGCTCATCCTGTATCCCTGGATTAGGAGCCCTTACAGGGTACTATCAGCCGGGCTAGCTGAGCCCAGGTTTTTTAGAGAGCTTGTTACTGCTCCCCCTCCTCCTTTTTCATCCGGGCTTGGGACTGACAAAATCCTATCCTTACAGCGGGAGAGTGAAACAGGTAGTACAGTAAGTCTGGAGTTTACCTCCTGATAGGGTCACCCTAGGCTGTGCTAGATACTCGGCTAATGTAGGAAGTTATAAATTGGTAGCCCTTGGTAGAACTGACTGCTACAGGGCATGTCCCTAGCAGATAGGGGAACAACCTTCAGATATGAAGGCTAGCTAAAAATAAGCAGAATAACTCTGGCGAATAAGCAGTCATAAACCAACAGCAGCATTGTTAGAAAGAGGAGAAAGACCACTTTAAAAATCCCGAGTTCAACTGACCCGGTTGATAGACCTCAGTAAGTGTCCCACTCCAGGGATACAGAGGAGCTGCATTTTTACTCATGTTAGAGTCGGCAGCAAAGGCTTCCATATTAGGAACAGCCTCAAATTACAGGTAGAGGCAGACTTTCACCAAAGTGTGCCTGGATCATGGTACCATGATCAACGAAATCTGCACCATGAGGGAGCATGGCTTCATAGAATTTGTGTAAGTTTGCACAAGGGGATAAGAAACAACAAATTGGTAGTGACTGTTCTTCACAGGGGCGGCTACAACTGTGCATTAGGAGCGACGGCCCCAAACCTCACTAAGTGGTACTTCCAGGTTCCCAGACCTACAGCACCTTTCTTTCCCTCTCCATGAAGGTTTCTTCTGTCTCAAACTGAGAATAAGGAACTTGATGAAGAGGGAATTTTTTTATTATCCTTAGTATACATGTGGTGCAGGCCATGATAATCATGGTGGGTAGAATTTGGCAACTGCTTTTACTGTACGTATACCACATGTGAAAAGCAGTTCAACTTTTGCCTTTAAAAGTGTGCCAGAGCTCCATTTAGTTACTTGCACTCACTGGTGCAGTTGGACTTTTGCAAGAATCAGGAGGCATTGGAGTATTTTTTTTTTAATTCAACAAAGTGCCCAATGCGGGATTCGATCCCAGGTCATAGCAAATGAAAACCATCGGTTTAGACCACATGTCCACTGACAGACAAACTAAGAAAACAAACTTCTAAAGCAATTTATTTAAAATGAAAGAGAGCAAATGATCTACACAAGGCAAATAGTCAAACCTCCAAGAGAGACCATTAATATCTACATTTTCAGACTTTTTTTCTTAGTTAAGGGTTGTTCCACTGTAGAGTAAAAAACAAATACTAAAAACAAGACAAACTAAGAAAACAAACGTAAAAAAATACTTTATTCGAAAAAAAAAAAAGAGAGAATGAAGGGAAGGTCTACACAAGGCCATATCTAAGTGTTGTCTATGAGCCTTTGAGTTGAAGAATGAGGGATGCATTCTCTTTCTTCATCTGTTCATAGTCGGCAGTGATGCGGTTGAGGTTGGCAGATACTTTCTTCTGGAGTTCCTGATCAATCTGCCAACATATGGACACATGGGTGGTGAAGATGTCTGTGGATGGGAGGATTGAACCTACCTGATCCTCTAGGTCTTTAATCTCCCTCTGGATGGATCCACTTTCCTTGACTGTCTTGATAAGTAGGTTGCAGTTCTGAGGGACAACATATTTACATGCTTCAAGAGATCGGTAATCTCCCTATAGAAGATGAAACACACAAGGCAATCCATCCCCGAAGATGACTGGTGTAAGTACTTCAATAATTGGTTTTCATGAATGAACTCCGCCTTTGCCCCAAGCCCGGATGAAAAAGGAGGGGAAGCAGTAATGAGCTTGCTAAAAAAACCTGGGCTCAGCTGGCCCAGCTGATAGTACCCTATAAGGGCTCCTAATCCATGGATACAGGATGAGCAGCGTTTGTACTCCATGTTAGGAGTGGCTGCACATGGTGTCTTTTCCTCATGTCAGAGGCGGCCATTTCTTTTGGAGCTAAGTCAGCTTGCCACTGAGTAGTGCTCCCAGTCTTAATGACAAAGGCAGACTCTAGTTCATCCAATCATGATGGTTGTCAACTTTACAAGCTTGATACCGTAATATGATTGAGTGGAGATAAGAAAGAAGAAGGATGAAATCTTGCATAGGTGCTAAGGGTGAATACTTTGAGAAACTCTGAAAATTTGAAAGTTGCAGCTTTAATAAAAATAAGTGATTGCAAAAGCATTTGGAGTGACCCTTGTATTAATATTTGATTTTATAAAAAGCACTTCTCCCATTTAAAATACTGTAGGGTCAGTGAACAAGTGATCTACACTCTTGGTTTTCGACTGTTACGACCTGTAATTGAATCCTGCATTGGGCACTTCTTTCCAATTTAAATAATGCTCCAATGGCCCCTGTTTCTTTCAAAAATCCAACCCCTCCAGCGAGTGCAAGTAACCAAACTGGGCACTGGCACATTTGTAAGTGCAAAAGTTGAACTGCTTTTCACATGTGTAGACATGTGGGTGCACTTACAGTAAAAGCAGTCGCCTACTTCTACCCACCATGATAATTAGATTTGATTTAAGGTTATGTGTATATGGTATTAGAGGATATTGTGGTCACACTTTGATAAATCATGCATGTATTATCAACTATTGGCCTATCAATTTCATGTAAGGGAGTTTTTTTTCTTAAAATGTATGCTAACTTCTTAGTGAAGGTATTTAGAGTTGATGTGAGCAGTTTAATTCAACACCCCAAAGGATCAGATTTTTTAGTTGAATCAAAATCAGTGTTAAATTATAGTGGGTTAAAGTAAATTTGATTGAATAAAAATGATTGTTAAGTGAAAAAAAAATGATTGAATTGAAATTGTGTTAAATTATTTTGTTGTTTCTTATCCCCTTTGTGCAAACTTTATACAAATTCCATGAGTTCATGCTCCTCGAGCTGTTTGATGATAAGCAGCGGTCTCTTTGAAAGGTCCTGTTTAGTGCAGCTATAGCAAGCCAAAATGTGTTTTTGGAGCTGCAGGTGCCAAGCTACATGTTGTTGTGTCCAATGAAGAGCTTCAGATGTCTCTGTACATCTTTATCACAGCAATCACAATGTACTCTATCTTGGGTGTGTATACTGTATTGTTGTTGTCGTGTCCAAAGTAGAGCCTCAGATGTCTCCTTACATCTCTATCACAGCAGTCGCAATGTTCTCTATCTTGGGTGTGTATACTGTGTTGTTGTTTCCAATGAAGAGCTTCAGATGTCTTCATCCATCTCTAAAACAGCAGTCACAATGTTCTCTATCTTGGGTGTGTATACTGTATTGTTGTTTCCAATGAAGAGCTTCAGATGTCCCCATCCATCTCTATCACAGCAGTCACAATGTTCTCTATCTTGGGTGTGTATACTGTATTGTTGTTGTTGTTTCCAATGAAGAGCAAAAAAAAAAATTATCACTAGATAGAGTGCTAAATATGTCAACTGTTATCTAGAAGGTTTGATTAGGAAAGATAATGATGTTGTGGACAATTGATTGAAGATCTCTAAAGAGCTGGCTGAAAGGGGTCAAGGAAGCTACTGTAAGGAACATCTCTGCCTTTGCCGGTCCCAAACCCGGATGAAAAAGGAGGAAGGGGAGCAGTAACAAGCTCACTAAAAAACCTGGGCTCAGCTGGCCTCGGCTGATAGTACCCTGTAAGGGCTTCTAATCCAGGGATCCAGGATGAGTCTGTACTCCATGTTAGGAGCAGCTGCACATGGTGTCTGTTCCTCATGTCAGAGGCGGCTATTTATTTTGGAGCTAAGTCGGCCTGCCACTGAGTAGTGCTCCCAGTCTTAATGACAAAGGCAGACGCATTCTACTTCACCCAGTCATGATGGTTGTCAAACAGACACCATCAAGGGTCACAACTTGATGCCCAAATATGATTGAGTGGAGATAAGGTAGAAGACTAGATGAACTGTGAGTGATGGTCACCAACAGATCACAAATTAACATGATATATTAGCATGCCATCCGTTATGAAAAGTTGAACTTTTTTTTTCACTCGTAAAAGAACCCTCCTATTTTAACATTGCAGTAAGGGCAGTAGGAATTTATTTTATAGAAAAAAAAGGAGTTTATGTGTCAAAAATAGTTAATACTTTCATGTAGATCACACAACAGTCTTTGATTTCCAGACTTAAGTCTGGTCAATCTACGGACAATGACTTTCCAGAATGGTTGCAAGGTTTTCCCACTATGTACTAAGTGTCAACCTGCAACCTCAAAACACATTATTGACTTTATTGCCTCATCCATTGATGAGCTCTATTCTTCCCCGGCAGACACCATTAAAAGTCTCAAGTTTTACAAGCTTGATACCTTAATATGATTGAGTGGAGATAAGAAAGAAGAAGAAGATGTAGATATCACAAAAATTGGGGAATTATTTGTATATAGAGTCACCAAAAGTCAACTTGATAGACACTACCAACATCTACACCCTGTCAGAATCCTGTTTTGGTGGAAGTGAAATTCTGTAAGTCAAGTAGACTATGGGCCATCTTTTTTGGGGGTTGGTGGAAGGATGGTCTAAACCTTTGGTTTTCGACTGCTACAACCCAGGTTCAATTCCCGCATTGGGCACTTTTTCTGATTAAAAAAAAAAAATGCTCCAATGGTCCCTGATTCTTGCAAAAGTCCAAGCCCAACAGCAAGTACAAGTAACCAAACAGCGATCTGGCACATTTGTAACTACAAAGTCGAACTGCTTTTCACATGTGTAGACATGTGGTGCAATTACAGTAAAAGCAGTCACCAACTTCTAACCACCATGGTTATCATGGCCTGTACCACGTGTACTAGGGATAACCAAAAAAAAAGTACACTATGAAGTTGTTACTCTTCAATCAAATGGGACAAGAAGCAAACAAGTTGTTCAGTGTTAAGACAAGATAACTCACCGTATGGAGTGCAGCCAGATATTTGTAAGCTTCCCTCGCCGCATCATCTTGTTTTCTCTGGACACAACACTCCATGAGAATCTAGTTACAAAAGTTTTCTTCTTTCTTATCTCCACTTAATCATATTAAACTCCGCCTTTGCCAGTCCCAAGCCCGGATGAAAAAGAAGGAGGGGGAGCAGTAACAAGCTCGCTAAAAAACCTGGGCTCAGCTGGCCCGGCTGATAGTACCCTGTAAGGTCTCCTGATCCAGGGATACAGGATGAACAGCATTTGTACTCCATGTTAGAAGTGACTGCACATGGGGTCTGTTCCTCATGTCAGAGGCGGCCATTTCTTTTGGAGCTAAGTCGGCCTGCCACTGAGTAGTGCTCCCAGTCTTAATGACAAAGGCAGACGCATACTACTTCACCCAGTCATGATGGTTGTCAAATCTCAAGCTTTACAAGCTTGATACCCTAATATGATTGAGTGGAGATAAGAAAGAAGACTTAATCTCAAGCTTGTAAAGCTTGAGAGTTGATGGTTACAAAAGTGATCAAATTGTACTGGGATCAAGATTGGCAAATTAAGATAAGGCACAATTTGGATTAAAATTTATAAACACAAGGTAAAAGACCAAATAAATAAATAGTATGTTACATTTCGGTAACAGTATTGTTACCATCTTTAGACAAAAGTGCTGATGTGTTGGTGAATTAAGTAGAAAAAGCTTCTCCTGATTAGGCAACTAAAAGTTGCTGATGGCTTGTGCCATCAGGCTATAACCAGTCTGCACCAATCTAACGAAGGCCAAAAACCTGCTGTTGTTGTTTCTTATCCCCTTGTGTAAAGATTACAAGGCCAAAAACCTGCTGTTGTTGTTTCTTATCCCCTTGTGTAAAGATTACAAGGCCAAAAACCTGCTGTTGTTGTTTCTTATCCCCTTGTGTAAAGATTACAAGGCCAAAAACCTGCTGTTGTTGTTTCTTATCCCCTTGTGTAAAGATTACAAGGCCAAAAACCTGCTGTTGTTGTTTCTTATCCCCTTGTGTAAAGATTACAAGGCCAAAAACCTGCTGTTGTTGTTTCTTATCCCCTTGTGTAAAGATTACAAGGCCAAAAACCTGCTGTTGTTGTTTCTTATCCCCTTGTGTAAAGATTACAAGGCCAAAAACCTGCTGTTGTTGTTTCTTATCCCCTTGTGTAAAGATTACAAGGCCAAAAACCTGCTGTTGTTGTTTCTTATCCCCTTGTGTAAAGATTACAAGGCCAAAAACCTGCTGTTGTTGTTTCTTATCCCCTTGTGTAAAGATTACAAGGCCAACAACCTGAAATGGATATGTGGTTGGCTATTTCTTGATTAATCAAGAAAGGGTATTCAACTAATATTCTGAAATAATTAAAAATCAATTATTTGATATTGTCAAGCGGCTCAGCGGCTCCAACCACGAGAGGCCCCATGGGACGCCTGTCAATCATCCCTGGACTCCGGGGGTGGGGGGCCACGGGTGTGAGGGGTTCTCGGAATCTGGTCGGCGGGGGGAGCTGACGTCGCTCATTAGGATTATCTTTAACTTGGGGTAAGTTGTACACACTCTCTCTCCCTATAAATACCCCTTATAATAAATTAATTATCCCCAAACTTGCCCTTGCTTTATTTATCTCCGCGACAATATTTATTCTTGTAGATTGCCATCAAAAACTTTCAGTTTTATGATCATGAGAAAGCTCTTTTTCTTCAGACATTCCTCTGTTACACAGATGTGGGCTCAAGGAGCATAAACTCATGGAATTTGTGTTATCTTTACATAAGGGGATAAGAAGCAACAATACAGATGTGGGACATACGTTAGAATTATACATAAACATTAGAGAACAGATAAAATAAGAGTGATTGCTCGAAGCATATTATATATTTATAATCGTATGTAATTCTACTGTCCTCAAAGCTTATGTCCATAGTTCATCTAAAATACCCATTCAAAGAGTATAGCATCAGTATCACTATAAAAGGAAGTTCCAAAAATGCAATATAACAAGCGGTATGGTAGATTAAAATGGCAAAACCGCTGGGAGGGTTCACCACTGATGAGCCAGGCCCTTCCATTAATTTTTCCATTGCAGTAAGGACAGTAGAAATTGTTTATTTTTAAAAAGAATCATACGCGTCTATAATAGTTTTGAATTTTGATAAAATCTTTATCTTCAAGGAATTTCCATATTAATATAGCAGAGCAGGCTGCCAACCCTTCATTCTTTAATGGATCTTCTAATTGCTGGCCCTGTTGAAGAGCAAAGGATTAAAAGCTTGCTTTTATATTAATAAAAACCTCATTGAGAGAGATTTTTAGGTCTTCTGGGTAGCCACAAGCTCCAGACTTTGCCAGAGAGTCTACTAGCTCATTTCCAGGAATTCCAACATGAGCTAGAAGTCATTGCACTGTGAAAGAGCTGTTAGATGGGAGTCAGTATACAGATTTAGTGATGCTCTTGAGAAAAGAGGTTCTAACAATTAACAAGATTTAGAACAGGCCATCTCAAGCCATTGAAGATAGAAAATGATAACAAAATCTACCCCACTTGCCCAAACTGTAGCTTGGCACCTGCAGCTCTAGAACACATTTTGGCTTGCATTAGATGAGCTAAACAAGACCTTTGTGAGAGGCCGCTGCTTATCATAAAACAACTAGAGGAGCATGAACTCATGGAATTCATGTAAGCTTTACACAAGGGGATAAGAAACAACAACAACAGAGGTTCTTGGCTGGTGAAGTCGGAGTTAAATTGAGTCAGATTAGATTATTATTTTGCTTAGTGAGTTTATGTTTTTTTTAGAGCAGTATCTAAAGTGAAAAGTGTCTAGGGTGGTAAAGGGATATTTTTTCAAGGATCTAGATAGCAATTCTACTGCCAGGCAGTCCAGTCCATGGAGACCATGGTTTCAAGGTATGGCCCTTGTCAGTTGAGAGGACAGGCTTCAATTTACACCATTACACATGGAATTCATGATATCTTCATATATTGCCAGAGGTGTTTAACTGGCAAAGTGGCCAGGCCAATTCTATGGACAGAGAAAATACTTATGGACAATTTGCCAGGATGATATTTTTGGATCAATTAAAAGAAAATTATACACTCATGGACAAAACTAAAGAAAGTGGAAAGTCTTTGATGTCACTGATTGGCCATTTTTTTTAAGGAGACAGAGGCTGTTCACATTTGGTTATCTCGTGTGTCTTCAATAAAGGTCACTGTAATATCTTTCAGAGTTATTGTCTGAATCCCGATATACATGCTAAAAGGTACAACTTCCTTAAGTTTTGTCCATGAGTGTAAATGCCCAGAGATCAATTATCTTGGAGGAACCTGATCAAGAAGAAACATAGCAGTCTTAGAACTGATTCACCTGGAATAAATGATATTCATGGAGGATATTGGCACCAACCAGGGATAAATAGAAGTACAGTAGAACCTCCCTGTAAAGGACACCAAAATGCAGAGTCAAATTGTCCTTTAGAGAGAAGTGTCCTCATACAGGAGAGTGGCTAAATAGTAAAAATGGTAATTTTACAAATGAAAACTGTTCTTTATAGAGAGTTGTCCTCTAGCAAGAGTGTCCTCTCATGGAGGTTCTACTGTACAAACAAGATATTTAAAGTAGAGAGAGAGAGTTTACCATTAATGTCTCAATGTCGATGAATGTCCGATCCAGCTTCCCGGAAAGACCATTGATGTCTTTCTGGACTGCTAGAGTGTCTGAGAGTACCTGAATAAACACAGCCAAGTCATGTACCATCATAACATGGGGCAATTATTTAGAGAGAGGGGGAACAAAATTAACAACTTTCATATTGTGAAAAAATAGTACAAATGTAATATTGTACTGGGATAAGGTGCATAAATTATCAAAAAGGCATCTCCTTATCGTGCAACTGTAAGTTTCTGATGGCTTGCACCATCTATCGGAATAAATATCAACTATTCTCGTTGATTTTTAATTATTCCAGAATTGGCCAAATACCAATGGCCAATTTTTTTTTTGGTCGTTAGGTACATCTAGCGCTAGGCTGATGAGGGCCAACAGCCCGAAATACGTCTGTGGTTAGCTTTTCTTGATTAATCAAGAATGGGTATTTAGTCAATTCTGGAATAATTAAAAATCAACAAGAAGAGTTGATATTTATTCCGATAGATGGCGCAAGCCATCAGCAACTTTCAGTTGCACGATAAGGAGATGCCTTTTTCATAACTAACATATTGTTACGACACTTCTCAGCCATCGACGTTAGTGTAAGGTTTCTAATAAAATAATGTGGGTTCATTGTAGGATACAGCTTAGAACAATATCATTTATTACACACACATACAAGCTTTTATTAAGACATTCCGTCTTATACAGACTCCTGTTAGAAATGAATCTAAAAAGAAATGAGAAGCAGGGGAAGAAATTGAATTCTCGCTCAGAAAAATGAAAAGAAAAAGAAAGAATATCTATGTACAAAAGACTATATACATCGTTTTTCGCGATAGAACACAGTGAGGAAGTAGATTATTGAGTAAATGGTTGCATCTTGTGAAGAAAAAAAAAATTTCCACACAGTTCAGTTACTTTGTTTGGTCTTAAACACAAGGTAATAAGACCAAATCCAAATAAATAAATAGGGTGTAGGTATGGTCTTATTACCTTGTGTTTATAATTTTTAATCCAAATTGTGCCTTATCATCTTTGTTAGGTCTTTTTTCCTCCTTGCAGTCATGAAAAAATATCATTTATTACAAGAACTTCTAAACAATAGTGCGAGCGGCATGAGACGCTCGCGGACACAACCCGAAGAGCTCTCTCGTGAACACATAAAAGAGAGGAGTATCTATTTTATAATATTTTGGGGGGAAAAGTTATATCAAAAGAAATCTACAAATTTGTTTTTTTTTTTGTGCTTATACCTAGTACACGTGGTACAGGCCATGATAATCATGGTGGGTAGAAGTAAGCGACTGCTTTTACTGTAAATGCACCACATGTCTACACATGTGAAAAGCAGTTCGACTTTGCACTTACAAATGCGCCAGAGCCCCGTTTGGTTACTTGCACTCGCTGGTGGGGTTGGACTTTTGCAAGAATCGGGGGCCATTGGAGCATTTTTTTTTTTAACAGAAAAAAAAGTGTCCAATGCGGGAATCGAACCCAGGTCGTAGTGGTCGAAAACCAAACGGTTTAACCAGCCTTCCACCGACCCCCCGTACAAATTTGTATATGGGTTATCTATTCCTCAAATTTGAATAGAACTTATAAATAAGACCTTTGAAGAGGGTAAGTTCAAAGTAGTGCTGTAGAATCTCTCTATAAAGGACAACACCTAGTTGTAAGGCAAAAGTGTCCTTTAGAGATAGGTGTTCTTTTACTAGAAAGTTGCTAATGGGTAAAAATGGCAATTTTGGGGATGAAAACTGTCCGTTGTAGAAAGGTGTCCTCTAGTGGGAGTGTCCAATAATGGAGGTTCTACAGTATCATTTTCTTTACATATGTTAACATGTGGTGTGTTTACATAGGGCATAAAGGAGAGTACAAAGAGTTGTAAGCCTGATTCTTTGACCTGTAGCACCTACACTCTCATGATATAGAGAGATAAACATATATCAACTGGAGTAAAGCCATCTCAAGAAGTGAAATTGTATCTTATGGTGAAACCATATAGAAACAATGATGAAGCAAAATTTGGATTATAGATAATAAAAAGGCCAAATCCAAATAAATAATATTTATATACAGTAGAACTACCTCCCTGTAAAAGACAATACCTAATTGCAGAGCCAAAGTGTCCTTTAGAGAGAGGTTTCTTCTTACCGGAGAGTTGTTAAATAGTAAAAATGGTAATTTTGCAAATGAAAATTGTCCTTTGTGGAGAGGTGTCTGCTAGCGGGGTGTTCGCTAAAGGGGGGGTTCTACTGTATATATAATAAATAGAAACAAAGATATAATCAAATGGAGTGAAGACATATGTCAGCCATCTCAAGAAGTGAATAAACTATTATCCTGTAGTGAAACCATAGAGAAACAAAGAAACCATAAACTAGATTGAGGCCATATATAAAGACAGTCATCTCTTGTATTTGAGAAGTGATGAGTTGGGGCTGAAATCAACCCCCAATAGAACCAAGGCCCATATTATAGTGAGTCTGTGATGAATAATTTGAAAATATCTATTTATCCATTCTTCACTTTTATGAGAGCTGAAACTCCCCCTTTGTGCTGGTCCCAAGCCCAGATGAAAGATTAGCGAGCAGTAACAAGCTCGCTAAAAAACCTGGGTTCAGCTGGCCCAGCTGATAGTACCCTGTAAGGGCTCCTAATCCAGGGATACAGGATGAGCAGCGTTTGTACTCCATGTTAGGAGCAGCTGCACATGGCGTCTGTTCCTCATGTCAGAGGCGGCCATTTCTTTTGGAGCTAAGTCGGCCTGCCACTGAGTAGTGCTCCCAGTCTTAATGACAAAGGCAGACGCATTCTACTTCACCCAGTCATGATGGTTGGCAAACAGACACCATCAAGGGTCACAACTTGATACCCTAATATGATTGAGAGAGTGGAGATAAGAAAGAAGAAGAAGATGAGAGCTGCTCCATAACAAATGTAGATACCAGATAGATGTAGTCACCTTGTCAATCTCTGCTCTTTGTTTCTTGATGTTGCCAATGATTTCATAGATCCTCCTGGTGTAGGCAGACCGGCTGACATCCTTGGTGAGTTTCTGGTAGTCAGCTTGCTGTCAACCCACAGTTCCAAGTGTAAACCAACAGACTCAACTGTAGACAGGGGAGTAAAACACTACCAGCTGTTTGAAGACCTGGTCCTTGTTCCGAGCTTCCTCAGCCAGGTCTTTGATCATCTCCTTGTAGACTCTCTGCTGCTCCAGCATCTGCTTCTTCTCATTCTGGAACACAGAAATAGTCTAGAGCTCTCTGAGAAAGAATTACTGCTCGAGAGCTTGCTGAATCTATATATATAAAATTGAATGTCTGTCTGTCTGTCTGTACTCTATAGATTCAAGAACCATACATCCAATCGCCGTGAAATTTTGGGATATTATTAGGTATATCACCGGGAAGGTTTTTGAAAAATAATTTCATGAATATCTTGAATATCCTTAGAGTTATTTGCAGATTTGTAGATTTAATATTTAATAAAGATGTTCCAATTACAATTCTTTTTACACGATTTAAATCTTCTAAATATAAATTAATATAACAGGTTTCTGGCGATGAGTTTCTTTTCATTTTATTAATGTAATCTCAAGATTTTTTGGGCATCTCTGCCCTTCTACATTAGTATATAAACGAATAATATTATTTGTTTTATATACTCCTATGTCCTCATCTCACAAAGAAAGAATGACCCAACTCCCTGTAAGAATGCCCTTGTCTCATCTGCTTCTTTCTCATTCTGGAACACAGAGATGGTCAAGAGGTCTCTGAGAAAGAGTTACTGCTTGAAAGCTTGCTGAATATATTTAATAAAGATTCCACCCTTTGAAATTCTTCTTTTGTTACTTGAATAAAATCTCCTAAGTATAAATTCAAATAACACTACAGGGGTTTCTGGAGATGAGTTTCTTTTCACTTTTATTAATGTTATCTCTCAAGCTTTCAGGTATCTCTGCCCTTCTACAGGAGTACATAAGACAAAAAATATTATAAGGAATAACCCAGTTAATTAATGAGGATGACTCTCAGTAATTTTTTTTTATTATCCCGAGTACATGTAGTATAGGCCATGATAATCATGGTGGGTAGAAGTAGGCGGCTGTTTTTTACTCTAAGTGCACCCCATGTCTACACATGTTTTAAAAGCAGTTCAACTTTTGCACTTGAAAATGTGCCAGAGCCCTGTTTGGTTACTTGCACTCACTGGTGAAGTTGGACTTTTACAAGAATCAGGGGCCATTGTGGCTTTTTTTTTTTTTAATCTCAGTTAAAAATAACCTAGCTTTCTGAAGAGAATGACTCTCAGTCATTAAACTCCGCCATTGCCGGTCCCAAGCCCGGAAGAAAAAGGAGGAGGGGGAGCAGTAACAAGCTCACTAAAAAACCTGGGCTCAGTTGACCCAGCTGATATTACCCTGTTAGGGCTCCTAATCCAGGGATACAGGATGAGCAGCGTTTGTACTCCATGTTAGGAGCGGCTGCACATGGTGTCTGTTCTTCATGTCAGAGGTGGCCATTTCATATTGGAGCTAAGTCGGCCTGCTACTGAGTAGTGATCTCAGTCTTAATGACAAAGGCAGACGCATTCTACTTCACCCAGTGTGGGGATAAGAAAGAAGAAGAAGACTCTCAGTAAAACTAACTTAGTCTCCAGAATGGTCCACTACCCCACAGTAGCAATGGCAACCTACCAGGCGATGAGAGCCGGCCTCATGGAGCTGGGAGATCTCAGCCAGCAGGGGCAGCCGGTGTTCCTCCCACTGCGATGCCAGGGCCACCAGTCTCTGGGTGGCTGCCTCCACCACAGCTCTGAGCTTCTCAATACTGGCAGGTCCATCACTGGATAACAGGTCCGCAGTCCTCCTCCTCAGCTCATGGGACTCCTTCAGCTCCCCCACCACCTTCTTCTGGCCTTCCAGCTCTGACTGGCAGCGGTTCTGGAGGGCAAGTTGGGACTGAATCTCACACTCCGTCACCTGGAGGGTCTCATTCAGCTGGACTAGCTGGTCCTTCAGCAGGACCATGTGGTCTTCTCCTTCCACTGGTAGCACGGACTTCTCCTCCACCTGCATTGGTCATTGTAGCAGTTCAACGGGACAATTTGGATTATGGTTAGAAATCACAGGTAACAACACCAAATATATCCAAATAAGTTTTTTTTTTTTTTTTGCTTATTCCTAGTACATGTGGTACAAGGCCATGATAATCATGGTGGGTAGAAGTAGTCGACTGCTTTTACTGTTAAGTGCACCACATGTCTACACATGTGAAAAGCAGTTAGACTTTGCACTTACAAATATGCCAGAGCCCAGTTTACTTACTTGCACTTGCTGGTGGGGTTGGACTTTTGCAAGAATCGGGGGCCATTGGGACATTTTTTTTTTTTAATCAGAAAAAAAAGTGGCCAATGCAGGAATCGAACCCGGGTCGTAGTGGTCGAAACTAGCGGTTTAGACTATCCTTCCACCGACCCCCTTCCAAATAAGTAAATTACAGTAGAATCTCCATGAGAGGACACTCATGCTAGACAACACCTCTCTATAAAGGACAGTTTTCATTTGCAAAAATACTATTTTTACTATTTAGAAGATCTCCAGTAAGAGGACACCTCTCCCTAAAGGACCCTTTGGTTCTGCAATTAGGTGTTGTCCTTTACAGGGAGGTTCTACTGTATATATAATAAAATATTATATTTTGTTACCATTGGCTTGTGGCTTTTGGTTGAGGGGTATGAATACTGCTTTGTGGGTATGAAAGATCCCAACTTGAAATTCCAGAAAGCCCTCTTTTTTTTAATACACTCATGGACAAAACTTAAGGAAGTAGAAAGTCTTTGATGTCACCAGTTGTCTATTTTTTTTTTTAAGTAGACATAGGCTGTTCACACTTGGTTATTTTTATTTAATAAAATATTTAATAAAACTTTGCCTAGGATTTGTCTTGATTTTTAAATTAGACATAGAGGTACATGCATGCTAATGATAAGAAGAACCTATCATCAAATAATTTCTTTCATTATTCAGTATTAATGTAAGGAAATTGGTCAATTAAGGGAATTAAAACAAAGTGATCACTATTAAGAGGCAGCCTCTTCCTTGTGTGTATGGCTGTCCTTTAATTATACGGTCTAAAAATTTTGAAAAGTAAAAAAAAATGGCCAAACCTTAGCTATAGTGAACCGTGGCTATAGTGAACCAAAAGCTCTGTCCCATTGGGGTTCACTATAGAGGGGTTTTACTGTATGTAGTTAAAGAAACCTAGCCCTGGTTTCTTGTTGATTTTATTAAAGTGTAGATATAAATATAACAAACACAACAACATATATATTAGAAACGAAGTCGATAAAAACGTGGTAATTCTCTTTTATTGACAAAACACGAGCTTTCAGGCAAAAATGCCCTTCCTCAGGTTGCTACTGAGCAGGAAACAGAAGTGCCAAATATATAAGCGAAAGAAATTTACATGATATGAAGAAGTATGGGAAATTTACATACTAAAAAGTAAAAAGCAAAGGATTTACAGATGAATCGAGGATATTTTAAAAACTATGGACAAGAAATTAATTTACATTCTATGGAGAGGTATGGGAAATTTACATACTATTAAAAGGTAAAAAGTAAAAAGCAAAGGATTTACAGATGAATGGACAACAAGAATAAAGAAAGAGAGAAAAAAGGGGGCGAAAGGAACGCGAAGAACGAGAACACGGTAGAGCGGGATAAAAGACTAAAAGATGCAGTAGGTAAAGTTCAGCTGGGGGGAATGGCGGGGTAAAACACGGAGTACTGGGGTGGGAGGTCGATTTTACGGTTAAAACTGGGCGTGCAATGAGAAACCAAAGATTCGAGGACTAAGCGCTGATACTTGTTAGCGACGCCCTTGTAAACGCATACCGCGCTGTCCAAATTAAACGAGTGGTGGAATTCTGTCATGTGTTGGCATAAGAGAGACCTGCGGTCGTTAGTGCGTATGTTGCGGCTGTGTTCTGATAACCTGGTGCGGATAGATCGGCCGGTTTCTCCGATGTAACACTGCCCGCAATCGAGACAGGGGATTTTGTAAACTGCGTTGGTGGCGGTTAGGGGATTAGTTTTGATCGAACTTTTGGTAATCGGTGACGTAAGGAAGTATAGAGGGAAGGGGTATTATTAAAATAGGTATGTATTCCGAATTTGCGTAAAAAGAAAGAAATGTCGGAGTTCCTGGCAGAAAACGGGAGTACACAAAGGTCTTTGTAGGGGGGAGGGACTGTTTTGGTGGAATTGGGAGAGTAAAAATGATGACTGATAAAATCATGGGGATAACCGGCGGATGAGAGATGATTGTATACAATACGCTTCTCATTCTTTTTGAAACGGTCGAGGGAACAGTGAGTGTAAATTTGCTTGGAAATGGTTTTAACCGTGGTGATTTTGTGGGAAACCGGGGCGTGGGACTTGAAATGTAAGTAGGAGGGGACGGAATTTGGTTTACGGTAAACGGTTGTGTGGAAGGTGTGTTCAGTATTTACAATTAAAACATCTAAAAACGGGATGCAATTACAATCCGTCACGATTTAATTGCATCCCGTTTTTAGATGTTTTAATTGTAAATACTGAACACACCTTCCACACAACCGTTTACCGTAAACCAAATTCCGCCCCCTCTTACTTACATTTCAAGTCCCACGCCCCGGTTTACCACAAAATAACCACGGTTAAAACCATTTCCAAGCGAATTTACACTCACTGTTCCCTCGACCGTTTCAAAAAGAATGAGAAGCGTATTGTATACAATCATCTCTCATCCGCCGGTTATCCCCATTTTATCAGTCATCATTTTTACTCTCCCAATTCCACCAAAACAGTCCCTCCCCCCTACAAAGACCTTTGTGTACTCCCGTTTTCTGCCAGGAACTCCGACATTTCTTTCTTTTTACGCAAATTCGGAATACGTACCTATTTTAATAATACCCCTTCCCTCTATACTTCCTTACGTCATCCGATTACCAAAAGTTCGATCAAAACTAATCCCCTAACCGCCACCAACGCAGTTTACAAAATCCCCTGTCTCGATTGCGGGCAGTGTTACATCGGAGAAACTGGCCGATCTATCCGCACCAGGTTATCAGAACACAGCCGCAACATACGCACTAACGACCGCAGGTCTCTCTTATGCCAACACATGACAGAATTCCGCCACTCGTTTAATTTGGACAGCGCGGTATGCGTTTACAAGGGCGTCGCGAACAAGTATCAGCGCTTAGTCCTCGAATCTTTGGTTTCTCATTGCACGCCCAGTTTTAACCGTAAAATCGACCTCCCACCCCAGTACTCCGTGTTTTACCCCGCCATTCCCCCCAGCTGAACTTTACCTACTGCATCTTTTAGTCTTTTATCCCGCTCTACCGTGTTCTCGTTCTTCGCGTTCCTTTCGCCCCCTTTTTTCTCTTTTTTCTCTCTTTCTTTATTCTTGTTGTCCATTCATCTGTAAATCCTTTGCTTTTTACTTTTTACCTTTTAATAGTATGTAAATTTCCCATACCTCTCCATAGCATGTAAATTAATTTCTTGTCCATAGTTTTTAAAATATCCTCGATTCATCTGTAAATATGTAAATCCTTTGCTTTTTACTTTTTAGTATGTAAATTTCCCATACTTCTTCATATCATGTAAATTTCTTTCGCTTATATATTTGGCACTTCTGTTTCCTGCTCAGTAGCAACCTGAGGAAGGGCATTTTTGCCTGAAAGCTCATGTTTTGTCAATAAAAGAGAATTACCACGTTTTTATCGACTTCGTTTCTAATATTATTGCGTGGCCACGTCATGTCTGATCCTAACATATATATTGTTACACCTTGAGATGTAGATGGTTTTTGTTCAGCGGTTTCCATTTTGCTGTAGAATAAACCAGAACGAGTTCTCATTAAAAGCTGACGCTTTTATTTTGCAGAGGTTACAAAAAAGAATAGCCGGCACAAGCGCGTGTGGCTGGAATCAATTATGAATTAACAATAATAAACAAAACAATTAACACAAAGCAATAACGCGCCATCTATACATATAAAATGAAAGGATTTAAAAGCACGAATGTTTCTTTTATACATAATACAAACTTCAACTGTCCTTACTGCAATGAAAAAATATATTGGGAGGGCTTGGCTCATCAGTGGCCTTGTCTTTATTTTTTGTGGAAGAGCATTGCTCGATGCAAATATTTGAATGTAATTCTACTGTCCTATAAGCTTAGTCCAATACAGTATTAGAGCTCTTAGAAGCGGTCTGGTGGATTAAATTGGCGAAACCGCTGGGAGGGTTCACCACTGATGAGCCAAGCCCTCCCAATATATTTTTTCATCGCAGTAAGGAAAGTTGAAGTTTGTATTGTTTATAAAAGAAACATTCGTGCTTTTAAATCCTTTCATTTTATATGAACAAAACAACATTGAAAAAATAGTACAAATGTGAAATTGTACTGGGATAAGGTGAATAAATTAAGAAAAAGGCATCTCCTTATTGTGCAACTGAAAGCCAGCCATCAGCAACTTTCAGTTGCACGTTAAGGAGATGCCTTTTTCTTTAGGGAATATTGATTTGTTTAATAAGTGAAAATTATTAATGAAAATATTTACATGAGACTATGTTGGCTGTGACCATATATATGATTATAACAACATGAAATATATTGTGAAAAAATAGAACAAATGTGATATTGTACTGGGATAAGGTGCATAAATTATGAAAAAGGCATCTCCTTATCGTGAAACTGAAAGTTGCTGATGGCTTGTGCCATCTATCGGAATAAATATCAACTATTCTCGTTGATTTTTAATTATTCCAGAATTGGCCAAATACCAATGGCCAAATTTTTTTTGGTCGTTGAGGTACAGCTTGCACCACGCTGATGAGGGCCAACAGCCCGAAACGCGTCCATGGTTAGCTTTTCTTGATTAAACAAGAATGGGTATTTGGGCAATTCTGAATTAATTAAAAATCAACAAGAATAGTTGATATTTATTCCGATAGATGGGGCAAGCCATCAGTAACTTTCAGTCGTACGATAAATGGATGCCTTTTTCATAATAAAATATATTGTTCCCAATTGTTGTTGCTATAGAGAAATTAGGACTATAGTAAATGACCCAAAAACCCTCAAATCTTACCTTTGCAAACTCCAGTTTCTCCTGGTGGACAAACCTGGAACCTTTGAAGCGAGGAAGTGAAGACTTGGGTGTGACGGAGGGAACATCGATGGCATCTTCTTTGACAATGGAGCTCTTGATTTTCTCTGCTATTAGGTTCATGAGGCGATCTTTCTTCTGCCTTAGTTCCTGGAACACACAACCTGGGGGTCAGATAACAGCATAGGCACAGTTATTTTTACACAAAATAGTAGAACCTCCATGAGAGGACACTCGTGTTAGAGAACATCTCTCTGTAAAGAACAGTTTTAATTTGTAAAATTACCATTTTGACTATTTAGCAACTCTCCGGTAAAAGGACACCTCTACCTAAAGGACACTTTGGCTCTGTAATTACAGGGTGTCCTTTAAAGAGAGGTATTTCTACTGTATATTGAAAAATTTGAATTTTATCAGGAATTATAAATGAGAGGACACTCATGCTAGATGATACAAAGAGGAAATATCTGAGACAACAATAGGGTGTTTCTAACCATTGTTACATCACCTTAGTGACAGATAACACAAGATAACAATCATACTTGGCTGTCCATTGTAGATTGGTATAAAGAGGGAACAGCTCAGACAACAATGGACTTATCCTACCCATTGTTACATCCCCTTAGTAACAGGTAATAATAGATAACAATCACACTTGACTGTCCATTGTAGATTGGTATAAAGAGGGAACAGCTCAGACAACAATGGACTTATTCTACCCATTGTTACATCCCCTTAGTAACAGGTAATAATAGATAACAATCACACTTGACTGTCCATTGTAGATTGGTATAAAGAGGGAACAGCTCAGACAACAATGGGATTATTCTAACCATTGTTACCAACCCTTAGTTACAGGTAACAATATATAACAATCATACTTGGCTGTCCATTGTTGATTGGTACAAAGAGGAAGTAAACAGCTGAGACAACAATGGGATTATTCTACCCATTGTTACATCACCTTAGTAACAGGTAATAATAGATAACAATCACACTTGACTGTCCATTGTAGATTGGTATAAAGAGGGAACAGCTCAGACAACAATGGACTTATTCTACCCATTGTTACATCCCCTTAGTAACAGGTAACAATAGATAACAATCATACTTGACTGTCCATTGTTGATTGGTACAAAGAGGAAACAGCTGAGACAATGGGATTATCCTAACCAATGTTACATCTCCTTGGTGACAGGTAACAATAGATAACAATTATAATCAGAGTTGTCCATTGTTGATAGGTACAATGAGGAAGGAAACAGTTGAGATAACAATGGGATTAGAGTTGATATTTAGAAACTGAATCTACCTTTTAAACCATTATATTCTCTCTCATAGTATTCTGTATGCAAACAGGTGAGGTGTTTTCTTGCTAAAGGTTTTCTATATATAACATTCATAAAGCAATTCATCTTATCATAAGTTGAGAACATTTTAACTTTTTGTAAATTCAGAAAAGTAAAATCTCCCCTTCAATATATTAAAATAATAAATTAAAAAACAGCTTCCAGAGGATGAGTTCCATGCTTTATTGTATATCTCCTTCTCAAACTTCCGGGTTTTACAAACTCATATAAAGGAGTAAGGGAGAGAGAGGTGTTTTTTTTTTTGCTTATCCCTAGTACACATGGTACAGGCCATTATATTCATGGTGGGTAGAAGTAGGTGACTGCTTTCACTGTAAGTGCACCACATGTCTACACATGTGAAAAGCAGTTTGACTTTTGCATTTACAAATGTGCCAGACCCTGTTTGTTTACTTGCACTCGCTGGTGGGGTTAGACTTTTGCAGCAAGAATCGGGGGCCATTGGAGCATTTTTTTTTTTATCAGAAAAAAAGTGCCCAATGCAGGAATCAAACCCGGGATGTAGCAGTCAAAAACCAACAGTTTAGACCATCCTTCCACCAACCCCTTAAGAGAGAGATGTAAATAAGAGAGATATGTAAATAAGGAAGAAGAGAGAAGAAGATTTACATGATTGGGAGCGAGGCGAGATGCCAAGATGGCCGTCCTCTGATTCTGAGCAGCTTCAATCTCCAGCTGGGAAGAGAGAGCGTGACTTTGGAACAGCGAAGGTCCCAGGCCACTCAGACTGACTTGTTCAGGCACAGGCTGGAGATACTCAGCCTCGTAGACTTCCCTCTCTGGGGGAGGTACATACAGTAAATCACAGATTATACAAACTCTTTATATAGGGGGCTGAATATATACACTCATGGACAACACTTAAGGAAGTGGAAAGTCTTTCGCCGGTTCATCTATTTTTCTGAATGAGACAGGCAATTTTGTTTATACTTGATTATCTTGTGTGTCTTCAATAAAGGTCACTGTGTATCAAATATCTTTCACAGTTATTGTCTGAATCCCAATATACAGTAGAACCTCCATGAAAGGATACTCATGATAGAGGACATCTCTCTATAAAGGACAGTTTACATTTTCAAAATTACCATTTTTACAATTTAGCAACTCTCCGGTAAGAGGGCATCTCTCTCTAAAGGACACTTTGGCTCTGCAATTAGGTGTTGTCCTTACAGGAAGGTTCTACTGTATATGCTAAAAGGTACGCAACTTCCTTAAGCTTTATCTATGAGTGTATATATAGTTACTGCTATGTAAATAATCTTACCCTTGGTTTCTATAGGCAATAGGAGGTGGGAAGCTCTGAAGAACTGACATTTATATTCCTGGAACACACATAGTGTTAAAGTAACCCACTTTCTATTTTCACTTTGTGGAGAGGAGGGTAAACAGTAAACTAATGACAATTTCACACTTTAGGGAAAAAATATAAAGGTTTGATACAAATAATAAAAATTTTAAAAAAGTAAAAATAATTGAAATTATACTCATGGACAAAACTTAAAGTGGAAAATCTTGATGTTGCCGATTATCTATTTTTTTTTTTTAAGAACACAAAGGCAATTTTATTTACACTTGGTTATCTTGTGTGTCTTCAATAAAAGTCACTGTAATATCTTTCAGAGTTATTGTCTGAATCCCGATATACATGCTAAAAGGTACAACTTTCTTAAGTTTTGTCCATGAGTGTATATTGGTTATCTCATGTGTCTTCAATAAAGGTCACTGTAATATCTTTCAGAGTTATTGTCTGAATACCGATATACATGCTAAAAGGTACAACTTCCTTAAGTTTTGTCCATGAGTGTATTATCAGAATCATATTTTAGATTATTAAAAACAATTATGATGGCACACACAAATACTTCTAGGCTTCACTCTATAGATATGCAGAGTTTTGTCTGGATTTGTTAAAAACTTGTACGATAAAGAAAAGTTGAAAAAAATGAAGAGGAGGAGAAGGCCAAGAGGTAATATAAAAAAAAGACATATTCTGATTACTCAAATGAACATGGTAAATAGCAGAGCACCATCTAGCTGAAAACATATCAACTAACCATTGATTTAGGTTTATTCCATTTAAATATTAGCCTATCCATTTTTCTTGAGAAAAAAAGAAACTCCAAATGTTATTATAGAATAAACTTAATATTTGTGGGGAGGAGAAGTCCAACCACACCTTCCTGCGGTGTTCTCCCGGATCCTTGAAGTATTTGAACAAATTCTGGTCCATAACCTAAGTGACTAGTGTGGCAATGGCATCCATTTTCAATAAAGAGCAATTGGACACAACTCAACATTAAGTTGATATTTATTCAGCTTTAATTATTATCATTTTTATTATCCCTCTAGTACACGTGGTACAGGCCATGATAATCATGGTGAGTAGAATGTGGGCAACTACTTTTACTGTAAGTGCACCACATGTCTACACATGTGAAAAGTAGTTCGACTTTTGCACTTACAAATGTGCCAGAGCTCCATTTAGTTACTTGCACTTGCTAGTGGGGTTGGACTTTTTCAAGATTCAGGGGGTCATTGGAGCATTTTTTTTTTTTTAATATAAAAAAAGTACCCGATTCAGGATTCGATCCTGGGTTGTAGCGGTTGGAAACCAACAGTTTAGACCAACCTTCCATTACTTGTTGTTGTTTCTTATCCCCTTGTGTAAACATTACACTAATTCCATGAGTCCTTGCTTCTTATCCCCTTGTGTGAAGATTACACAAATTCCATGAGTCCAGCTGTTTATAGAGTTGTTGTTGTTTCTTATCCCCTTGTGCAAAAATTCCAAGAGTCCAGGCTCCTCCAGCTGTTTATAGATAGGGTTGTTGTTTCTTATCCCCTTGTGCAAAAATTCCAAGAGTCCAGGCTCCTCCAGCTGTTTATAGACAGTGTTGTTGTTGTTTCTTATCCCGTTGTGTAAACATTACACGAATTCCATGAGTTCATGTTCCTCAAGCTGTTTTATGATAAGCAGTGGCCTCTCCCAAAAGGACTTACTTGTTTTGTATGCTGGTGAGATAGGGAGAGCCAGG
>CP092884.1:36407537-36502968 GCA_030710605.1 Cordylochernes scorpioides
AACATATATATTGTAACAAAGTATTTATTATTTTATTAACAGAGTATCATTTTTTATGTTTATATTTTACTACTCTGTAAACTTCCCTTATTCCTTATCTTTTGTTTACCATTCATAGTTTGTTCTTACCTTAAATAAATTGCTGTGTCATCCTGAAGTTGGTCTTCCCTAATTTTCCACGTGGCAATATAATAGAACAAGCATGTCAAACTCACGGCCCGCGAGCCTCATGCGGCCCACAACGAATAAATTTGCAGCCCACCAGATAATATATTTTAATAAAAAAATTTTTATAAATAAAAAAAAAAATTAATAAAAATTTGTAGCCTAATTTTTAAAAATTGTAATTATACATAATTTATTTATTAATAACGAACCACTAGTCGCCATACATAAGTCGTAAGTTTTGATAATATTATACCTACATACATAACGTATGTACATCGCCATAAGTATTGTGTGCCTTAAAGTTTAAAGAAAATATTCTTTTGGAGTACTAGAAAAAAATTTTTTTTTAAAGTTACGTTTAATAATTTGTGCAGTTATTCTGTGTCTGGTAAGTTAAAAAATATTAATTTTTAAAAAAAATTTTAAATATTAATTAAAACGTTTTATTATTTTGTGTTAGCGATTACTAATTTTTTTTCAGACCTTTGTATTCAATATGTCTTCATCAAAACCAAGTGGCAGTAAAACTAAACGAAAAATTGCTGACGAACATAGGAATTTTCAAGAAAAGTGGGAATTAGAGTATTTTTGCTCTGAAGTAAAAGATAAAATCATCTGCTTGATATGTAATAACTAGCCGAATGACCCGGGCAACGCCCGTGTTTTACCCGATTGAATGTTTTTATTCAAATACTATTTGTTACAATTATAAATTGGCGCCTTAAATAAATGCATATATTAGTTAATAACTATAGCCTATGTACTGTTGGCTTCCGTAGGCGTCTCTTACTGAGTAAAAGAAAGAGAGGATTCCATTTAGTTATTAACTAATATATGCATTTATTTAATGAGCGACCCGCTCCAACACAATAATTACAAAAACAACAAAGCAAGTGGGGGGGGCATGATGGAGGGGGGGGGGGGGGGGGGGGGGGGCAAAGGTGGCGTGATCGTAGCCAACCAATAGGAGAGCGCCATTCCAAAAAAAAAGCAAACTGTGACAGAGATGAAAAAGAATTGATGACGCTCGTAACTGTATATAGAATGCTATTAGTGTACCAAAATTATATAACATTAAACGTCATTATGAACAACATAAATCAAAATATGATACCTACGAAGGTTTAATGAGACAAGAAAAGTTAAAAGAGTTCAAGTCGGGAATGAAAAAACAACAGTTTATGTTTACTAAAGTATCACAAGAGAGTGAAGCGGCGGTGCATGCAAGCTACGTTTTATCGGAGATGATAGCTAAACACTCAAAACCTTTTACTGAAGGTGATTTCATCAAGGAATGTTTAATTAAAGCTGCAGAAATTGTTTGTCCTGGAAGTGTGAAGACGTTTCAAGCAATATCTTTGTCTCGAAATACCGTTGTGGAAAGAGTTACTGATTATGGCCAGAAATTTAAATGATCAGATAAAAGAAAAATTATCTTGTTTCGAAGCATTTTCCATTGCCTGTGATGAGAGTACGGACATTGGGGGCGTAGCTCAGTTAGCTGTTTTTTTTCTAGCTTGCGACACGGATTTCAACATTTTTGAGGAATTATTGGAACTAGTACCGATGCATGGCACTACTACAGGAGAAGATATATTTAATTGTGTTTATAATCTTCTGCAAAAATACAATTTACCTCAATCAAAATTGACTTCTGTAGCAACAGATGGAGCTCCTTCAATGACTGGAAAAACCAACTGTTTCGTAGCATTACTGCGAAAAAAACTAAGTGAAATTTCTGATGGTTCCAATATTCATCATACGCATTGCATTATACATCAGGAAGTATTATGTACGAAGGTAATAAAAATGGAAAATGTGTTGACACCTATCAAAAAATTCATCAATTTCATAAGATCTCGAGGTTTAAATCAGCGACAGTTCTCTCTGTTCTTAACTGAATTAGAAAGCGAATATTCAGGTTTTTATCATACTATACCGAGGTACGTTGGCTATCATGCTCCAAGGTTCTCAAACAATTTTGGGACTTGAAAGAAGAAATATGTCAGTTTTTAATAACCAAGAATCAAGACATCACTTTGTTTTCTGATCAAGTATGGTTGCAAGATTTTTCCTTCATGGTTGACATAACAAAACACTTGTCGGATTTAAATTTGAAACTGCAAGGAAAGGATCAGATCATTACCAACATGTGTGACCAAGTTAATGCATTCAAATGTAAGCTAGTTCTTTGGGAAAAGCAGTTGAAAAACGAAGATTTAATGCACTTTCCGACATGCAACATGTACAAATCAAGTTTAGGTGAAACTGCATCGTATCAAAAATATGCGGAAAAAAATTTTAAGTCTTAGAAATGAATTTGAAACAAGGTTTTCTGATTTCAAATCTTTGGAAGGCAAGTTTACTTTGTTTTCTTCGATTTTCTCGATAAATATAGAATCAGTACCTAATCATATGCAAATGGAGGTAATAGATATCCAGTGCGATTCAGATTTAAAGGCAAAATTCATTGAAGTTGGCGTTTCTGAATTTTACAAATATTTGCCAGCCAGATTTGAAAACACTCGAAAATTAGCATATGAAATTATGTCCATGTTTGGAAGTACTTATCGGTGCGAGCAGTTATTTTCACTTATGAAAGGAAATAAGTCTCCAATCAGATCGAGAATTACTGACGTTCACCTTGAGTCAGTTTTAAAATTAATCACTGCGAACAAGATTTCCCCCGAAGTAGGAAAGATGGTAGCAGAAAAGAGATGCCAAATATCAGGGAGAAAATATTAACTTTACTTTCTTTTTTCTTATTAGTATTTTTTAAAATAAACCTACATAAATGTTACTATAAAAATTTAATTACCTGTTTTCTATTTTTGCGGCCCACATAATCTTATTACTTTTTTATTTGGCCCGTGTTAGGATTTGAGTTTGACATGCTCGTAATAGAATAACCTTTTATAACTTTGTAGGCCTCTCTCCATTGAAGTATATGAAAATGTACTGGGATAAGGTTGATAAATTAAGAAAATGGCATCTCCTTTTTGGGCAACTGAAAGTTGCTGATGGCTTGCACCATCTATCGGAATAAAACACGCACACGCTTGTTCGGCGGTACATATACTAAAATTGGAATGATACAGAGAAGATTAGCATGCCCCCTGCGCAAGGATGACACGCAAAATCGTGATGCGTTTCTATAGGAATAAAAATCAACTATTCGCGTTGATATTTAATTATTCCAGAATTGTCCAAATACTCATTCTTGATTAATCAAGAAAAGCTAACCACGGACGCGTTACGGGCTGTTGGCCCTCATCAGCGTGGTGCAAGCTGTACCTCAATGACCAAAAAAACTGGTCATTCAGGCATCCTGAAAAACCATGAAACAGGCCAGAAGTGCGTGAGAACGCGAAACAATGGTAAAAAATAGTACCAATGTGAAATTGTACTGGGATAAGATGTATAAATTAAGAAAAAGGCATCTCCTTATCATGCAACTGAAAGTTGCTGATGGCTTGTGCCATCTATTATATTAGATTTTGTTAGGCAGAGAGTTTGGCAGCACATTCTATTTTATCCATTTATTTTCAATTTGCATAACCTTGCCTCCAACGGGGTTCAGGCACATATGTAAGTGCAAAGTTGAACTGCTTTTCACATGTGTAGATATGTGGTGTACTTACAGTAAAAGCAGTCACCTTCTACCCACCATGATTATAATGGCCTGTACCAAGTGTACTAGGGATAAGCAAAAAATAATAATAATAATAATAATAGCCTTGTCTTGATTTATCAAGAAAGGGCTTTTGACCAATAGTATGGAAAATATAAAGAAATCAACAATTTTTTAATATATTTTCTGATAGATGGTGCAAACAATCAGTAATATTCAGTTATACATAAAATAACTTTTTCTTAAAGATAAGTAAATTGTTGTTGTTGTTGTTACAAGGGTTTTTTTTTTTAAGCACAAGTTATAGGGTTCCTCAAGTAGCAACTATAGGGCCTTTTACCTTTCTATAGAAGTGATAAGGTACAATTTAGATTAAGTATTCAGTACTTTTGTCTAAAGATGATAACAATGCTGTTGTCTAAAGATGATAACAATGCTGTTGTCAAAACGTCATACACTATTTATTTATTTGAATTTGTAGTCATATTACCTTGTGTGAAAATTCAAAACTATTATAGACCCGTATGATTCTTTTAAAAATTAAACCATTTCTACTGCCCTTACTGCAATGGAAAAATTAATGGGAGGGCCTGGCTTATCAGTGGTGAACTGTACCAGCAGTTTCACCAGTTTAATTTACCATTAATTTTTCCATTGCAGTAAGGGCAGTAGAAATGGTTTAATTTTTAAAAGAATCATACGGGTCTATAATAGTTTCGAATTTTCATAACAGATGGTGCGCTGATGCATCATAATCTTGTGCTCATAAACTATAATCCAAATTGTACCCATCATTGCTATAGAAATGTAAAAGGTGCTATAGTTGCTACCTGAGGAAGCATATGTCTTCTGCTTTAAAAAAAAAAACCTTGTAACACAACAACAATTTATTTGTCTTTATGAAAAGATATCTTATTGTATAACTGAATATTGTATTGTACTAGACGTATGACCCGGCTTCGCCTGAGAATTCCCCCGATTGCAATTTCCTTCATACTGAAAGTACATCAATAATAAATATTAGAAGTGCCATAGAATAGCAATACAGAAGTTACACATAAACTACAGAAAAAAGTGTGTGTGATGGCAAAAATTGTATTATATTAGTGTTTAGGTATTTGATTTAATTAATATAGTTGATATAATAATATATATAATATAAATGAGTTTTAAAAATTGTAAAAATAAAATGCATCGGCCGGGAATCGAACCCGGGGCGCCCGCATGGCAGGCGAGCATTCTACCACTGAACCAAAAGCAAACGGTGACAGAATTAAGAAAGAATGCATGACGCTGATAACTGTATATATTATTGTATTGTATTGTATAACTGAATATTGCTAATAGCTTACTCCATCTATCAGTAGAAATATCAACTAATCGTTTAACAATTCTTTTTAAATATCAGGAAATGGCTAAATATCTTTGACAGAGGCAACCATGTACATCAGTATGTTTCCAGTCGAACTGCTTTTCACATGTGTAGACATGTGGTTCACTTACAGTAAAAGCAGTTGCCTACTTCTACCCATCATGATTATTATGGCCTGTACCATGTGTTTTTTTTTTTTTTTTTTGCTTATCGCTAGTACACGTGGTACAGGCCATGATAATCATGGTGGGTAAAAGTAGGCAACTGCTTTTACTGTAAGTGCACCACGTCTACACATGTGAAAAGCAGTTCGACTTTGCACTTACAAATGTGCCAGAGCCCCGTTTGGTTACTTGCACTCGTTGGTGGGGCTGGACTTTTGAAAGAATCAGGGCCATTGGGGGCTTTTTTTTTTTTATCAGAAAAAAAGTGCCCAATGCACGTGTACTAGGGATAAGCAAAAAGAAGAAAAACTATGTTTCCAAGCAAGCTGTGAGGTTAGACAGATAGATAGTAAGGAAGTTACCATGCAGGCTTTAGCGAGGAGAGTGCCGGTGCTGTAGCGGGAGAGCATGTTGGAGGAGATGTCTGGGGAGGGGAGCTCCAGGTCTGGGTTGATGATGTGGAGGCACCTGGCGACTGCCTTCACTGTGAGTTCGACGGAGAACTGGGCTAGGGAGGTGATGTCTTCCTCCACCTCACTGCACCACAGATGCAAGTTGGGGAGATGGACAAAACCAGACCAGCTTAGTTACAATTGGGTGAAACAAACCTCACAGTTGATAAAACCAGATCAGCTTTCGACAAAACTTGAAATCAAGAACATTGACCAAAAACTTCAATATATTCTTCTTTCTTATCTCCACTCAATCATATTAGGGTATCAAGCTTGTAGAGATTGAGATGGTGTCTGCTGGGGATGAATAGAGCTCATCAATGGATGAGTCAATACAGTCAATGATGTGTTTTGGGGGGCCAGGTTGAGAATTGTGCTTAGTAGAGACTTCAATATGGAATTTTTGGTGAAGGAAAAATCAGCAAAGGCCAAGTTAAAATCAGGTGAAACAAACCTTGCAGATGACAAAGCCAGATCAGCTTTCGACAAAGCTTCATAACAGGAACCAAAGACTTCAATATGGAAATTTTTGGTGAAGGAAAAATCAGTATAGGCCAAGTTAAAATCAGGTGATGCAAACCTCCCAGATGACAAAGCCAAATCTACTTACGACAAAGCTTCATAACGAGAACATTGGTCAAAATAGAACAGAGTGACCAAGTGTGTGTGTCAGTATTGACTCTTTCTATACCACAACCGGCATCACTGGCTATGACATTCTGCCAAAAATAAGCCGTTAAGACTTTGTGTGAAAGTTTTCTTTGGAACCTGTGCCTCTAGATATAGAGCAATACTGTCACAGTCTCCAAGATCAATCAACCAATGTGAATTTTCTTTCTTTGCCTTCTTATTTAATGCGTCGCCCACTGATAAAGAGAATTCTAAACACAAGTTAATAAGACCAAATCCAAATAAATAAATAGTGTGTGACGTTTCTGTAACAATGCTGTTACTGAAACGTCACACACTATTTATTTATTTGGTCTTATTACCTTGTGTTTATAATCTATAATCCAAATTGTGCCTTATCAGAATTCTAAATATACATAACCTTGTTATGCCAACATAACTTGGGACAAAAGATTTTATGTTGTTATAACCACAATTCAAACCAAAATAGGGTGCTATAGAAAGGTCACTTTTAATGTAAAATGTTTACATTTTAATGTTTAAAATTGGGTGCTATAGAGAGGAAGGCGCTATTTAGAGAGGGCGCTATAGACAGGTTTAACTGTAATTGAATCTAAAGACTTTATGATGTTATAACCAGGTAACCAGGTTGAGGCTATAAAAGAGACTGTTATAATGAAGTTGCATTGTATATGAAGTATAACCTCTGATAAAGCACAATTTGGATTATAGATTATAAACACAAGGTACCAAGACCAAATCCAAATAAATAGTGTGTGACATTTCAGTAACAACGCTGTTACCGAAATGTTGCACTATTTATTCATTTGGATTTGGTCTTATTACCTTGTGTTTCTAATCTATAATCCAAATTGTGCTTTAGCATTTAAAATATAAAGATTTTTCTAAATAATTTTTTTTAGACTTTTATTTTCTAACTATATAGGCTTTCTTCCTATATCAATTATTCACTTAGTCTAAAAAATGGTATTTGTAATTTATCCTTTTTTCAAAAAAAGATTGATGCAATTTTATCCATCACTAAAAGTTGATCGTGAAAAAAATCTAAAAAATTAAATAAAAAAGTCCTAATGGTATCAATTTACATTATTAATAAAATATATCATAATATTTTCTAAAAATATTATTTAAATTATATATTTGGTTATCCTAGAAAGAAAAATATCCACTAGCAGTGAATGTTGTGATGAAATCATCTAACTGACTTTAATTCAACACTTGTACTCAAGTTGTACCTTTTAGCATGTATATTGGGATTCAGACAATAACTCTGAAAGTTATTACAGTGACCTTCATTGAAGACACACGAGATAACCAATATAAACTCATGGACAAAACTTAAGGAGTTTTACCTTTTAGCATGTATATCAGAATTCAGACAATAACACTGAAAGATATTACAGTGACCTTTATTGAAGACACATGAGATAACCAATATACACTCATGGACAAAACTTAAGGAAGTTGTACCTTTTAGCATGTATATCAGAATTCAGACAATAACACTGAAAGATATTACAGTGACCTTTATTGAAGACACACAAGATAACCAATATACACTCATGGACAAAACTTAAGGAAGTTGTACCTTTTAGCATGTATATCGGGATTCAGACAATAACTCTGAAAGATATTACAGGGACCTTTATTGAAGATACATAAGATAACCAAGTGTGAACACCCTCTTTCTCCTTAAAGAAAAAATAAATGACTAGCGACATCAAAGACTTTCCACTTCCTTTACTCCATGAGTGTAATCTCAGTATCCGTAGGGAAAGAGGAGCCATTGTTCTCTCTTAGCCTAGAGTCTGTGATAAGATAGCTGATAGGTGGGTCAGCATTGGAGTACCCCAGCCTTCTCTGAGAGTTTACTTCAGTAGGAACTCTGCCTTTGCCGGTCCTAAGCCCATATGAAAAAGGAGGAGGGGGAGCAGTAACAAGCTCGCAAAAAACCTGGGCTCAGCTGGCCCGGCTGATAGTACCCTGTAAGGGCTTCTAATCCAGGGATACAGGATGAGCAGCGTTTGTACTCCATGTTAGGAGCAGCTGCACATGGTGTCTGTTACTCATGTCAGAGGCGGCCATTTCTTTTGGAGCTAAGTCGGCCTGCCACTGAGTAGTGCTCCAGTCTTAATGACAAAGGCAAATGCATTCTACTTCACCCAGTCATGATGGTTGTCAAACACCATCAAGGGTCACAACTTGATATCCTAATATGATTGAGTGGAGATAAGAAAGAAGACTTCAGTAGGGACCTGATTAGACAATAAAAATAATATAGAAAATGAAAACATTTAGACGTGAATGTTTCTTTCACACATAGATCAAACTTCTACTGTTCTTACTGTGATGAAAAAATATTGGAAGGGCTTGGCTCATCAGTGGTAAACCCTTTCAGTGATCTCTCCAATTTAATCTACCAGATCACTTCTTAGAACTTTACTACTGTATTGAACGATGATGCTTATATATGCTACACTGAAGGGTGGAATCTCAGAAATGATATTCAAGCAAACTATGGACATAAGCTTTTAGGATAGTAGAATTACATTTAATAATTCAAATTTTAAAAAATCACAATATCTACAACCCAATTTAAAATAAAGGCTTAACATTATATTTCCATACTAGATACCTAATTTACATATAACTTTCCATGTGAAGGACCAACCAAGTTTGTAGGTAATGTGACAGTATTAAAGTTTATCATATTGCACATTTGTAATAAGGAAAAAGTAAACAATTTTGAACAAAAATAGCCAAAGTACACAAATTTTATATTTAGAGGGTGATAGAGCTGTCAAACTGCATTTCATATGTGTAAACATGTGATGGGTAACAAGTCTCGTCAAAATATCGAAGGATTTCAATAAACAAACTGCGATACAAGATAAAGGTAGAATTTAAAGGTGACAGTAAATTTTGTTCACAAACTTAAGTTATCTCGTGTCTTCAATAAAGGTCACTGTAATATCTTTCAGAGTTATTGTCTGAATCCCGATATACATGCTAAAAGGTACAACTTCCTTAAGTTTTGTCTATGAGTGTAGCATTGGTGCTTGGAAAAATGGCAAATTTATCATTTTATCTTTACCATGATTATAATGGCCTGTACCACGTGTACTTGGGATAAGCAAAAAAATGATAATAAATAAAAAATAAAGAAAAGGTAAACAATTTTGAACAAAAAATGGTCAAAAGTACACTAATTTTATATTTAGAGGGTAATAGAACTGATCCTAATAATAAAATATTGAAAAAATGCAATGTGTAGTGGTTTTAATGTTTAATAACCATTAAAAAGAAGCATTTTACCACTTGATCTTGAACAAATTTATTAAGATTTAGAATTTTGATACTAGAGAGAGAAAGAATAACAATGAAAACTAATCAAACTGGAAATTTACATACATGTCGACTGCTTTAAAATTTACATATCAAAGAATTTATATGGTACAATTGAATCGAGATTTTTGGCTTAATTTGCATAAATAAAATTAATTTAATATAATTATAAACAATAGGATCCAACACAATGTTTCAAAGAAAATTTTATATGGCTAGTTTTCTTTCTAGTATGAATATTTTTGCAACTAAATTTACTTTATTTTTAAATTTAAAAAAGAATTTTATTTATTCAAAATCGTAGTCCTAGTCCTATCTCCTCTATACTGCTTTATTTGAATTACGTAGCTACAAAAGGTATGTTTAAATTGACCCAAGACCTTTGTTTTGACCATTTAAATACGGCGCCGACATACAAACAGTAAATAATAGCCTTTGACAAAATAAAAGAAACATATATTATCAATTATGTAAACAGCTCTTTAATCTTTTAAATTATTCTAGTTATTCGTCTGTAAAATAAATTTTAGTTTTGAAATAGCTTGCTCACAACATCATGCATGGCACTTTCCGGTTAGTTTTATCAATTTATATAGAAAAGTATTCATATTTACCAGCCCAGTTGTCGTAATGTGTGTAAAACTATGTTGTCTAATTCTTCCATAGTTATTTTGTGTACTTAAATGACAAATAAGAAGGGTAATCTTAACGCTATACTAAGTGTAAACTTTATAATAAACAAATCAACCCACTAGACAGTGTAGCCGAACATTTTATATTCTCTTTTTTTTTTTCTTGTACTAAAGAGGAATTTTTTTTTTTATGATTAAAAAGAACATTCCAATTCAACTATGAAGAATCTTCCAATTATTTATTATTAAAATAGTTTTAAGAATAGAATATTTTTAGTTGAGATAAACATTCATTACACTTAATTTTTTCAATTTAATTATCTTCTAGTTGCGCGCGCTAGCACTCTTACTTTCATGCATAGGAACTCCAAGTCCGTTTTTTACCCCTATATAATAGCTTTACTTTTTATATTAAAGCATATTTTATTTTTAAAAATCAACTTTTAAAAATAGAACACCACCTCCCCTTTCAATCAAAATAACACAATTAAATATATAACTGGAGTATATATATATATATATATATATACATATATAAATTTAATGGCAAATAAATTTTTGTATATTTATTTTTTCGTAAGATAAATTGTGAAGATATGAATAGATTTTGTTGCACTGTCATTTTAGACTTTGTGTCGTCTGTTTGCTGATTTATCAATATATTGCAAAATAACTATTTACAACTTTCATCTTTACAATATTAAACAGATTGAGAAAAATCAATCAAAATATCGCAAGAAGGAGGTAAGGTAAGTCATGTGATGATGCTGATTTACTTGGTAGGCCACTTTATGCTGCGGTCCTGATAGTTTTCAGTTTTCGTGACAATGTACCAGGTAATACTCTTTAATTTGTATTTTAGGAGATCAAACACTGAAAAATCTGATATTAGATATCTTACTTTTTTAAGCTGAAATGATAATTTTTAAAATTTGACTAACAATTTAAAGAAAATAATATTGAATTTTATGCAAAATACACTTTATTAAATTGAATTTTTGAAATAAAAATTAAACGATCTCAAATTTGATTTAAATGTTGTATCTCTTTTGATTATTTGTTTAAAAATTTGGGGGGATATATAATTCAATTAAAAATAGCATATTTATCATTTATGTTCATGCGCGCGCTTGCTCTCACTAAAATGATAATTTATTATTTGGAATTTTAATAGGCTTTAATTAATAAAATAACCATTTTCACCCTTGTAGTTGGCGCTCGGCGCTCCAGGAACCTGGGTTATAAATATCTCGTTTACACGCACATCAACATTATAAATGTCTTGTGGTATATATTCTGAAGATAATTTTTTTGTGTGGAAACGTTTTTTTTTTCCACTTGTCAATAGAATGTTTCTATAGAAGGTTGGCTATATGGTTTATTTATTCATATGGTATATTACGCTCGAGAACTTGAGTTATATACTTATATAATAATAGATTTTTTTTTTTCGAATCTCTATGTCCAAAAAGGTGGCACCAATGGTCGTAAAGCACTGACCACAAATTGTTTGACAAATATATAGAGAAAACCTGGATGAAGGGAGAGAATTCTATAGAACTACAAGCTAAAAATTTTATATTCAATTTTTCACAATTTTCAAATTTGGACTGTAATAGGGAGGAACATAAATGTTGTGTGAGGAAGAAGGAATTTGCAGGCAGATTGTCCTGGATTGTGGAGTCGGGCACTTTAGGATGGTCCATATTCTTTGATTTTGTTGAAGTGGATAGTTTCACTTAGCTATCAAATGCCACGCTATACCCACACATACATCTGATAGGACAATCCCTTTGGACAGAACCCTGTACAATTTACGTTTCTTCTTGCAGCACACACATATCGTTATGTTTGTCCTCGATGAGTCAGTTCTTGGAAAAAAGCTTATAAGGCGCATATCGCGATCACTAGGCTCATTATTGGATAACATAAATCTCCTTTTTCTCCTCAGGACCCTTTTCGAGCATCTTCAGAGTTGCAAGTTTTATCAGGGATTCAGAATCAGAAATTCATCGGTTAGAAAAAAATGTTTATTTATTAATTTATATGCATGCAAAATATCTTCTTCTTTTTTTAGCCAAGCAAAACTATAGTAAGCTAGACATATATAGTATTATTCCTATTCAAAACATTAACTCATTTTAATTTACATTTCATTGAGTAATTTAGTTTTTTATTTAATTAAAGAAAAATTAATCTATACACTTTAATTATATTATAACAATTACAACATTTTTTCCAGTTGCTACAGAGTTGTCAGTTCGTAAGACAGACTTTATGCAACCAGAAAGATTTAGTGACGACAATTATCTTTAAAATCACAAATTTTATCCACCAAAGTATTGTAAGAGAATGGGAAGCCGCCTGTTGAACCCTCTCCTACTATATTCTAAACCAGACCCTCTTTACCATCCATAAACTTTCCTGTTAACATCCCCCCCCCCCCCACTCATATCTGGCGGCTGCTTTTTAAAGCTTTTTGTAGGGGATATTCATGTCTTAACACTTTTCTTATGACTAAGAACCTTACAAATAATATATTCTGAATTGTAATATATATAATATGTATATATGGTTTTGACCAAGGACTTGGTTGTTGTTGGTGTGATATAAATCAATATATAGCGTGAGATATTCATGTTGTTAGTTCTAATGATAATTCTGTGTAATAATAAAATATATTAGGTAGAAGAGTACATAACAGTAATATAGAAAGATTATCTCCAAATAAGTCAATTACACTTAAAAATAGACTAAAATGTATTGAAGAAACGCTTTTAGAAACATATATAAAACCTTAAATAGCTTTTTCTCGAAAAAATAACTCTGTGAGTGAAAGGACTACTTTGGTCATACAGCCTGCCCACGCTGACAAGGGCCAACAACTCGAAACGCGTATGTAATTGACTTTTCTTGCTAATTCAAGAAGGGGTATTGGTTAATTTAGTTAATAGAAATATTAACGTTTATTCGATTTTTTTTCTATAGATAGCGCTCCTCCATCAGCAGATTTATTTTTTGTTGTGTATATATATATATATGTAATAATATGTTGAAAGTTCTGGTTGACTCTTGTAGTACCTCGTCGACTCTCGCTATAAGCTGTGGCAACCGAGGGTCAAGCCTGTAGTAACCGAGAGGGACAGTCAGGGCGTGGAGAGTTTTCCAGTACCTCTCTGCACCTTGTAGGACCTTTAACAGTTCTCACAAAGTACAGGCAGTCGTGGTCGAGGCAGAGTGGAAAAGCTTGGGAATGTCCACACACACAAAAAACGAAGCGACACAGTTGTAGAAGGAAAGTTCCTTGAATAGATAATATGCGAGCCAAGAGCAAGATGGAGATAGTAGATTTCTTACTGTTTTACATGGTCGATGAGTTGGAGACAACCGGCGACGCGCTGATGGTGACGACTACTGTAACTGACTCACTCTGTTGCTAAGTCGGGTCTTATTTATACAACTCTTTGGACCAGGAAGGGGACCAGGAAGTATTGCCTTACTGCACGTGTCGTTAATCGACACTGGCACCGGTCTGTCGGCTTCCAATCTATCTTTAGAAGTTACTTTGTGATTCTCTCAATCTTGCTTTTAACTCAGCTTTTAATCTATTATATAGTTTTATTTATTCATCCTCAGTACATTACATATGGTGATGCAAGGACACATGTCAATTATGCGTATAATTATTTATAGATATGTTTCTATATACAACATCTTGTTATAAGTATTAATATAGGGTTGTTGGTTTAAATTATCATATATATATATATATATATATATATTAAGTTTAATTAATTAATTGTTCCCAAAGAGTATGTGTGTAAGATCGCAGGTAAATAGGCGCTAAGTGTAAGAAGAAAAGTTTTTTTTTTGTTTACTATGTTATAAGTTTTAGTTTGTTCTCACTCTTGTAAATCAATAATGTTTGATTAATCTTCTTGGAATCAGTATCTTTAAAAAAGTCTAAGCAAAATCAACAATATTTTGTAGTTATTAAAATAAAAACATAAAACTTTTAAAATAAACTTTTCCCTGGAAGTTTTATGTTTTTATTTTAATATTAATTCAAGGGATTATTTTATCGAATATTTTGTAGTGTTTAAGAAAAATCAAGTTCATTAATTAAACTATGTTTAACGCTTTGGTAACAGGGCTGAATAAGTGCATTTAATGCTTTCTGAAGAAATGTCTGTTTCTTGCGGTACACCTGTGTTTTGACTATAAAGAGTCTTAAAATAATTGCAAAAGATGATATGGGTATATCAACAACAACAACAACAACAACAAAAAGCCGTTATTTAGGGTCACTGACCCTATACACGATTCACCAGAGGTGTGCATAAGAACAAAGCAGTGAGACAGAGGAAACAACAATATAAACAGAAGAAAAGAAAAAAACAACACAAAAAGAGTAGCAGTAAGAAAGCGAGGAGTGAGTGTCACTTGGCCTTCTTCTGAGATATGGACTTGTGGAAACCATAAAACGCCGTAGCAATATACTTATTCTGGGTCATATTGTCAATTATTGATGGAAGTGAAGCACAGAGTTGCCCAGTTTTGAGCATAAGGGTTCTTCTTTCAGAGCAGAGCAATCAAAAATATAGTGGGTGATTTCATTTTTTAGTTTTGAATTACAGAAGGTACAAATCGGGTCCTCACCGCAGAGCATCTTGGTGTGGTTTTCTCTAAAAAAAACTTGAAAGTATTCTAACTTGTGCAAGTAGTCTCACAACCGGGAAAGGAAAATCCCCTAAAAGGTATCCCTCTGTCATGAAAGATATGTGAATTTCTTTGTAGTGAGAGTATAGCTTAGATTTATCCATTATTGTAAGGTCGTTTTGTATAGATTGGTCTGCCGCTGTTTTTAAGAGCTCTGTAATCGCGCTCCTCAGCGTTTCAGGATCATCACAGGAAACAAGTGCAGGGGATCCATTATTGTTAAGCAGATTGGTGAACTTTTTAATGAAACCGATGGGTGTGCCCGAAGCATTAGACAGTTCCCGTGTTCTATTAAAACATATACGCGGCAATCTGTCACTGCTCATATTCAACACCCGCAGCCAATACTTCAGTATTAATTTTAAAGCTGTTACACTCAATGAGATATGACCGGTTACTAATCTGATTATGTAGCATGAAGTATATCTGGGCAGATTCAGGAACCTACGGATAAATATGTCTTGTATACTGTCCAGTAAGTCTTTATGCTCTGTTGCCCACAATGGAGCGGCATACATCAGGACAGCTCTCACTATTGTATCAAAGAGTTTGATTGATAAATTTATTGACTTTGTTTTTGATTTTATTATTATTGGGTGTGTGACGTTAATTGCTGTAAGTGCTTTTCCTTTAAAGTAATTTGCCGGGTGAGTAGTTGTTATTGTTGGTGTCAGAGGGAATCCCAAGTATGTATATCTTGAAGTTATTGTTATGGGTTTATCATTCCAGAACCATCTATCCTTATTTGAGGGTTTACCTCCGTTACGGAACACCATAATATTTGACTTGGACTCATTTAGTGTCATTAAGTTCTCATCGAGATATTCTTTCAGTATTTTGATCTTCTTTTGGAGGTTCATCCTGGACTCACCTATAATTGCTATGTCGTCGGCGTACAGCAGTAAATAGATATCTCCAAATTCTGGCAAATTTACACTCATCAGGTCTGAATTGTTATAAATTTCGATTAAGTCCGTGATAAATAATATAAAGAGCAGTGGGGAAAGTGGTTCTCCCTGGAGGACTCCCGAGTTTATCTTAATAATTTCCGTAAATGATCCCTTCCATCTGATAGCTATAGTTGCTTGTTCGTAGTAACTTCTGGTCGTACTTATGAATTGGTAACTTATGCCTAGGTTGTAAAGTTTTTTCCAAAGTATTGAGTGAGGTACAGTATCAAATGCCTTCCTTAGAACGACAAAAAAGACATAGTTTTCCCCTCTTTTTTCTTAATGATAGTTGGATTAAAGTAGTTAGTGTAAATATGTGGTCAATACATGATCTTCCCTTTCTAAATCCCGCTTGGTTCTCCAGTACAACCCTTCTTCCCTCGATCTATTCCTCCAGTCTTGATCTTAGGTTTGAAGTGAAAAGCTTTGATACATTGCTAATCAGTGCAATACCTCGGTAGTTGGAGGGGCTGTTCTTATAACCATTTTTAAAGATTGGGTGCATAGTGGAATTAGTCCAAATTGCTGGATATTTTCCAGTCGTTATAACACTATTGTGATATGAGTATATCAATCAGGATAATTTCAATACGTTTCTTTAGAGAACTTGTTGCAAGCCCTACCTTTCTCCCAGTCGATGCGCCAACACAAGAAGCCCAGGTCCTTCCTTATTACTGCATAGGTCACCAAGACTTTTCTCAGTGACGCAATTAAACATATAATGGCAAAACGTGTGGAGATACAGAGCTAAGTACACTTAGAAATTCTCATAAGTTCCCTCTAATACAGGAAAATCGAACTTAGCTTAGAAGAAAATATATGTTCTTTTGAAAAAAAAAAAAAAAGGTCTTTGCGGCGTTTTCTACCATCTAGTATTTGGTGTATAGAAAAAGTAAACAAAACTATTCTGAATTTTTATCAACAATGGGACAAGTTTCTAGGTGATTCTAATGCCGAGGGAAAACTATCGACACCCTAATGCTCATGGAGGTTTTATATGGGAGACAAGAAGCACCTTGTATAAATTGTTCCCGCCTATCAAATTCCTATGGAATGAACTTCCGAATTGCAATCCTCAATGTGAAGGGCACTGCCGAATTTAAGTGAAGAATACTCTTTTTATGTTTTCTAAAAGAAAATGAAGATGATATTTGCTCCTTGAAGAAGATTTACGTAATGTACTTAGTAATGTACCTAGACAATATCAGAGACCTCGGCCATGGTGCTAATGTTGCGCCAGCAATGGCTACCATAGGATCCGGCCTCATCTATATCTTTACATTCTGGGTCATTGATAATCATCAGTAGATCCTGTGGCCTTGTCTGGTTGCTATCGTCGACTTCACAGCCCAGAACATTTCCATGACGTGTGTTAATGCTCACGCCTTTTAATTCTTCTGTGGAGCGAAGTTACTATCAGAGACCACTTTGAAATTCTAATCATTTCCGAGATGTAGCCTACTGACGCCACATTAATGTCAGTAAAAGCTTTTTCAAATCTGGACTGGACCAATCTCCCCGATACAGATTTTTTTTCGATGTTGCATTAAAGCATGCCTAAGTACTCCACCATCGCTTGGTCGACCCGAGTCGTCTGGCCAGAATCGTACTACCATTAGGCGTATGTGATCATGTAGCCCAATACCAAACTTTATACCACGCCTATTTAGTCTACCATGCCATACTGATTCACGTGGGGGTACTAGCTCCTTCAAGATTTCCTTGCATCAGGAAACAGCTATAGTCCGACCTGTTTATCGATAAGAGATTTTCAACACTGAAGTCTCGAATGCAGCCAACTCGGCAAGGTAGCTATTATAAAACTCCCAATAGGAAATTCATTGCTCCTATTGGATTGTGTTTTCATTGGCCTTTGATGTGAAAACATTGGATCAGGGTCAAAACAGATATGGTCGGAAGAGACGGTTACTCACGTCGGCTGTCCAGCGGTGGTATAATTGAGATGGCGAATTTCTACACAAGGCTGACACTACCCTTGCCGACTATCTCTCCTTGCCGGTCCTCTGGCATTTTCTCATTAGGACATTTATTAGTGACGACATCTCCAGAACCCAACTAAGACTAGAGTTGGAATTCTAAAGCAGCTGTTCGAGCACCCTGTTTAGCTGGGGACATCGCCAACTTCCTCAGTGAAATCACGGGGAAAGTTCAAACAGAAGGATTAGATTTTTCTCATTGACCAATCAAATCGACTAGGTTTGTTGGTTCCATTCGGCCGACTTCAATATAGAACGAGTTCTCCTCTGAGTTCATTCAAAACTTTCGAGATTTTTTCTGTCTAAGTTATTCAGCAAGTCAAATGACAATTGACACGATGTGGAATGCCGTTCCTCTGCCAGATCTAGAGACCTAAGGTCGAAGTTCCAGAACGTCTTCTATTTAGAACATTTAGAGGACTTCTGATGAAATTGTCTCGGTCACGAGACCTATCACACTATTTCACCTCTGTGAACTTGAAGTCTACATTCAGCAGCTTGAATGGGAGATACTTAATGTCGGTGTTAGAGAAGTTTGTTCTGAATCTTGTCTCCCTCTAATGACTTACTGGACAATATACAAGACATATTTATCCGTAGGTTCCTGAATCTGCCCAGATACACTCCAGGTTACCTAATCAGATTAGAAACCGGTCGTATCTCATTGAGTGTAACAGCCTTAAAATTAACCCTGAAGTATTGGCTGCGGGTGTTGAATATGAGCAGTGACAGATTGCCACGTATATGTTTTAATAGAACACGGGAACTCTCTAATGCTTCAGGCACACCCATCGGTTTCATTAAAAAGCTCACTAATCTGCTTAACGATAATGGATCCCCTGCACTTGTTTCCTGTGATGACCCTGAAACGCTGAGGAGCGCGATTACAGGGCTCTTAAAAACAGCGGCAGACCAATCTATACAAAACGACCTTACAAGAATGGATAAATCTAAGCTATACTCTCACTACAAAGACATTCACATATCTTTCATGACGGAGGGATACCTTTTAGGGGATTTTCCTTTCCCGGTTGTAAGACTACTCGCACAAGTTAGAATACTTTCAAGTTTTTTTAGAGAAAACCACACCAAGATGCTCTGCGGTGAGGACCCGACTTGTACCTTCTGTAATTCAAAACTACAAAATGAAATCACTCACTATATTTTTGATTGCTCTGCTCTGAAAGAAGAACCCTTATGCTCAAAACTGGGCAACTCTGTGCTTCACTTCCATCAATAATTGACAATATGACCCAGAATAAGTATATTGCTACGGCGTTTTATGGTTTCCACAAGTCCATATCTCAGAAGAAGGCCAAGTGATACTCACTCCTCACTTTCTTACTGCTACTCTTTTTGTGTTGATTTCTTGCTTCCCTCTTTCTTATTATTATTTTTTTTTTTTCCTTTTCTTGTTTTTTTTTTTTCTTTCTCTTTTTACTCTGTATATATCGCTATTTCCGTTGTCTCACTGCTTTGTTCTTATGCATACCTCTGGTGAATCCTGTATAGGGTCAGTGACCCTAAATAAAGGCTTTTTTGTTGTTGTTGTTGTCTCCCTCTAATGGGTTGATATTCTTTATGAGGAAGAAAATGTCGTTAGGTTAAGGATGTCCTCCTCAGAGAATTTTAGGATCTTGATGGGATAAAAGAGTACTGCAGCTTAGTGCCTTCATCAACAGGATTGTCTCTCTGCTGCATTGTCTCGATATTTTCAGTCATGGTTTCGTGTCCGCCTAGGTGAACGATATGTTTTCCTTTATCAGTAACGAGGCCTTGTTTGAGCTCATGCGCCTATATTAGAAAAGTTGCAACTAGAATCTGTGGTAGTTATCAACTTGCTCAAGAACCACATCCTCAGACTGACACTATCATAAGAAATGCTACGATTAAAGATTTCTTGCATCGTCAAATAGAGCTGACTAGCTTTGGTCCTCCAGGAATACTGCCCCTACTAGATTATCCTACCACGGCTGCTGTCGATAGTGCCCCACGAAGCAAACAACCTGGTGCTGGAGTCCATCATGCACCTCATCCATGATTAAGCCCCACTGGTCTATAAGGGTGGCGTTCGTCTATCGTATACATCGTCTGCTTTGTCTTTATTGTCTAAAGATATTCGTGTTGGTCTAAAGTGGCATCTATGATGAACCTCGTTCCTTCCCAGCCAAAGAGTGCGGTGAGCTTTGGAGTTGGTGAGGCTGCAAGTTCTCCTAATCATACGAGTTTGGTGCGTTGGGCCCGACCGTGACTAATGTCTCCTTCCAAGGAGCTAGCACCCCCACGTGAATCAGTATGAAATGGTAGGCTAAATAGGCGTAGTATAAAGTTTGGTATTGGGCTAAATGATCACAGACGCCTAATGGTAGTAGGATTCTGGCCAGACGACTCGGGTCGACCAAGCAATGGCGGTGGACTTTGGCATGCTTTAATGCAACATCCAAGAAAAAGCTGTATCGGGAAGATTGGCCCAGTCCAATTTTGCAAGAACTTTTACAGACATTGCCATCTGACTGACGCCATCGCTATCTTTGAACACAGATCCATGTAATAAGAGATACGATTTTAGCCCTCATCCAAGAAGTATCAGCTTTAGATAAGTTTTATTGCATGTAAATTTTAATTTATATATTTTACATAATTAAAGGGGGGTCGGTGGAAGGCTGGTTAAACCGTTTGGTTTTCGACCACTACGACCCGGGTTCGATCCCCGCATTGGACACTTTTTTCTGTTAAAAAAAAAAAAAAAATTAAAATGCTCCAATGGCCCCCCGATTCTTGCAAAGGTCCAACCCCACCAGCGAGTGCAAGTAACCAAACGGGGCTCTGGCACATTTGTAAGTGCAAAGTCGAACTGCTTTCACATGTGTAGACATGTGGTGCGCTTACAGTAAAGCAGTCGCTAACTACCCACCATGATTATCATGGCCTGTACCACGTGTACTAGGGATAAGCAAAAAAAAAAAAAAAAAAAACATAATTAAAGAGACATACTCTGAATACTCAAATGAGCATTTTAGATGGCAGAGCGCCATCTATTAAAATAAATATCAACTGAACGTTGATTTAAAGTTATTCCAGGATATTGGGCAGCCTATTTTCTTTATAAGTCAAAAATGGCCACTAACTTACACATTTCGGGCTGTGCGCTTCGTCAGCATGGTGCAGGCTGTAACTCAACGACCAAAATAGCTGATCCTAGATGCTTCTTAAAAAGCCATGAGATATGGTAAGGAAAAAATGGTGTGAGTATGCTGAAACATGTGAAAATGCCTGTCATCTAAAATGTTTATATGAATGATCGGGATATGTCTATATGTTACTACTGACCTTCTTATCTTACTCTTTCTTTTCACATATTTTACATGTAACACTAATATTTATTTTTCTATTGCTCTCTCAACGGGATGTCTATTTTGACAGTAGAACTACAGATTTTCCTCTTTTTGACACTTTTCCTCAGACAGAATTTCAATCAATAATAATGCCATAAAACTGGCCCAGAAATTTCACAAGCAAAACACCTCTATGACAATTTTGGAATTTTCTGCCCTTCATGAAATAGTTTCACCAATACAACCATTAACCCTTCAAGAAACCGTTACAGTAGAATCTCCAATGATAGACCATAAGCCTAAAACATTTTTAAACCAGGACTCTTCAGGAGGTGGTTTCTTATCAAAGACATGTCAGGTCAAGTCACGAGGAGTCTTTTAAAGGAGAGTTTCTGATTAGGGACCACCCTCCATAAGAGACCAGATTTAGCTATGTTTTGGGCTATAGCCAGTCATGAAAAAAGAATGACTTTGAGATCTTCTGTTGATGTAGGGTGCACTTAGTTTAATGAACTTCAGGTCTTTTTTTTTTGCTTATCCCTAGTACACGTGGTACAGGCCAGGATAATCATGGTGGGTAGAAGTAGGCGACTGCTTTTACTGTAAGTGCACCACATGTCTACACATGTGAAAAGCAGTTCGACTTTGCACTTACAAATGTGCCAGAGCCCTGTTTTGTTACTTGCACTCGCTGGTGGGGTTGAACTTTTGCAAGAATCAGGGGCCATTGGAGCATTTTTTTTTTTTTAAATCAGAAAAAAAGTGCCCAATGCGGGAATTGAACCCGGATCGTAGCGGTCGAAAACTAACGGTTTAGACCATCCTTCCACTGACCCCCTACTTCAGGTCTTAAAGGATCTATAAGAGAGGATTCTTAAATTCAGAACAATTCCATTCTGAGATACTATGAGTATAATCAGTTCCAAAGATTATTTGTTGGTTAGAAGTTGATACAAAGAAAAAATGAGTAATGAATGAATGAAGAAAAGAAGGGTAGACACACAAGAGTTATAATAACACAATGGTTTTATTATATTGGTGGTATATGTCACATATATTTACAGTGTAGTTATATCTACAGATGCATAGGGGGGGAGCCTAGATGGCTGAAACTTCTTCTAGATTGTCACAACAAACAAACAAAGAATGGATCACAGAAACCAAAGGAATGTGAGATGATCCCCCTGCAGCAGCAGCCATGTTGGAAAAAACAGGTTCACTTATCAAAATCTCATTGTACAAATATAGACACATCTTTTTTTTTTATTTTGTTTCCTTTTTTTTTTGGGTAAAACCTCAACAATTTATAAACCAACTTTTTTTTTATTTCATATCACTATTGTTTTTATCTTTTTTTAATATATGAAGATATATATATTTTGTAAAAATATATATATAACAAAAAAATAATAATCAATAATAATATAATTTTTTTTTTCTCTCACAAATATATGAATACACAATATATAACGTCTTTTTTTTTTTGGAAAAAAATTTACAAGAGAGAGAGAGAAAATGTGGCTAAAGCATAGATGAAAATAATAATAAACAAATAAAATTGAAGAAAAAGATAGAGGTGGGGTTTGAAAAAAAAGTTTTACGAATTGCTTTAGCCTTTTATTATTATTATTAATTATTTTTTCCCCCCTGGGCTATAACAGAATTAATAACAGCCAATATCACACTTGATGGACAACTTTAAAACATCCTTGGGAGTAGAAAACGCCATGAGCAATTAATCTGGACCTAAAATTAAGCGCAGCTATGTAATTGCTCAACTGGAAGCCATGAACGAAAGCCCAATATTTTCTTTGGCAAGACTTTCGCAAAAAAAAAAAAGTAAAAATTTATTTTATTTGAATTTGAAATTGCAAAGAATCGCATTCTCATATTAAAAAAAATAATAATAATAATAACAACAACAACAAAAGAATATTATATTATGGAGATATATATGTAGTATATAGATATAAAAAAAAATTGGAAGTGTGAAAAATATATAGTTTCTTTTTCATAAATTTGACACCCAGCATGCTTCTAAATGTATTATTGTAATGTTGAAAAGAAACAAAATGGTAAAAAGTTGTAAACAGTGAAATATGTGACAAATATAAAGAGAGAACAATCCAAAAATGAGGAAAAGGTATGAAAGAAGCTCCGATATAACAAAATATACAGTTCTCTCTTTTTTTATTCTTAAAAACAATAAAAAAAGAAAGCGTAATCAATGAGGTTACAAACCTCTACTTCAACAAGAACTAAACATTAACAATAAACCACTCTACAGCGACGAAAAGAAAAAAAAATCAATAAATGTATTGTATGTATGTGTAGGGGGTGTTATATGGATAAAAGACAAAAAAAAAAAAGACCAATTGGGTCATAAGTCAAAAAAAAATATCCTGGAAGAATATAACTACAATAGAAATATGTACATAGAAAAAAAATGATGAAAGAAAGTAAGGAAGAAGAAGTTAGGGATGTGGTAAAACACACATCTAATGTCCAAGCTACAACAACATCAACAACAAGAAGAACAATATCCAGAGAAAGTTGTAAAAATAAACGATGATGATGAAGATGGTGAGAGAGAAAGAGAGAGAAATATATATATATAGAAAGAAGGGAGAGGAAACAAGGGTGAGTGGTGTAACAATACATGCAGCAGCAGCAAGGTGCTTGAGCAGCGTGATGTGGCTCAGAGCAGGATCGTTGCATAGAAGTTGGGCTAAAAGGAAACACATCTAGGTCCACTTTGGCATCCCAATGGAGAGAGAGAGAGAGTAGAAAAAAGTACAAAAAGGAAAAAAAAAAGAAAGAAAGCAAGAAAGAACCTCTCAGGCGAGATCGTGGGGTTCTCCTGATTGGGGGCTCAGGAGTTCAACTTCTTGCAAGGCCTGGCTGCATTTGTCTTCGTACTGCTTGAGCAACATTTCAGGTCTCTGTCACACCCACCACACTGATGGATGCCAACTTGGCTGCTCTATTCCATTAGAGGATCTACGTAGTTTGGATTGAAGGGATTTTGCTGAGATATCCATGCACAGAAAATAAGAGATATGCCTCTCTTTTAAAAAATGTATAAGAGCAATGCATTTTCTCATTTATCCCTTCTATGCATTATACAGTAGAGCTTTTCTCTGAAAGACAACACATAGTTACAAAGTGTCCTTTAGAGATAGGTGTCCTCTTACTGAAGAGCAACTATCATTGCTAAAAATGGATATTTTAGATAAAACTGTCTTTATAGAGAGGTGTTCTCAAGCTAGAGTGTCCTCTTATGGAGGTTCTACCTGTAATAGTATATGCCTATATTAAGATGGGGAAATATACCACATAACCATGTACTTGGAAAAAAAAAATCCTAACCTAATACTGTAAACAGGATAATAAAGCAAGTATCTGTATCTACAGTAGAACTACCTCTCTCTAAAGTTACAGAACCAAAGTGTCCTTTATAGAGAGGTGTACTCCTGACAGAGAGTTACTAAATAGTAAAAATGATAATCTTGGTGATGAAAAATGTCTTTTGTAGAGAAGCATCCTCTAGTAAGAGTGTCCTCTCATGTAGGTTTTACATGTATAGAGAGAAAAAAAAAAACATATTTTGAGGGATTGCTTATTCTTTCCTAGTCTAAAGAATAAGCCAATAAACTGAGAACTAGGTAGAAGCATTTCTGTTTAGAATATTACAAAATTTATTATTTTTCACAAAGAACCAGACACTCACTTTATTATTCCTAGAATTAATTACCAATGGGTTGTATGCTGTCAATGAACTCACAGCATATGGTCTACAGTTTTACTTCTTTTCAAAATATGCCAAAGTTAGCTTTGTGGAATATTTACCATTCTAAATACCTCCATGAATAAAACACCTCTTTACAAAAGACAGTTCTCATCATTAAAATTACCATTTTACTATTTAGCAACTCTCCAGTAAGAGAACGTTTCTCCCTAAAAGAAATTTTGGCTATGCAACTGGGGGTTGTCCTTTACAGAGAGGTTCCACTGCATGTGCATTATGCATAGAAATGGCAAAAAAAATTTTTTTTAATGCATTTTAAAAAAGTCTATTTTTTTTTTTGCATAGGGAGAGAGAATTGGCCAAATACCCTTTCTTGATTAATCAACAAAGTTAACCACATACGTATTTCAGGCTGTTGGCCCTCATCATTGTGGTGAGATAGAGAGAGAGAGAGAGAAAGAGATATAAAGGTTAAAAACCGAAAAATCAAAAGAGGTCAACAATGTGTAATACTTTGGTATGGGCACATTGCATTGAACCACTCCAACTTTTTTTTCGGATTAGGTAACACTGCTGCTGCAAACCAGAATATTATGTGCACATCACTTCGATTGCTACTTTTTTGTAATTATAAAGATAAAAAAGTTATATTTGACATTTTCTTTAGAGAAGCATAAAAAAAATCATCTAAACTGATTAATAATTAAGGCACATCTTAATTAGCTTCAGTCTCTTAATAAAAACAGTATGTAAATAGGTTTTTTTTTTTACTGAATAAATAAAAAATAATTTAAAGCACACACAATGGTTGATTATAGAGAGAGATAGAATCTAGCAAATAAAAAAGAAATAATATTCACTGCAAGGAATCAATAGCAATAAGATTATTACTTCGGATACACAGAAGCCACAGACTCAGAATAATATTGAAGATTAAATACCTATGTCCATTCCTGAACAAATCCTTAGGATTCTGAGAGATTACATATGTAACATCCGATGTAACAAAATCTACCACCTAACTAGATGAAAGAGACCTCCTCCGTAACATCAAGACCCAATGCCAGCAAGAATGGAAATCTACTACAGAACATGACTGGTACAGAGCAGGAGAGACAAGCACCAGTCTTCCCAAGGGAACAGTAGTCTTTGATTTCCAGACTTAAGTCGGGTCATCTACTGACAATGACTTTCCAGAATGGTTGCAAGGTTTTCTCACCATGTACTAGATGCAATTCTCAACCTGTAACCCCAAACTAATTGATGAGTTCTACTCATTCCCAGCAGATACCAACTCAAGCTCTACATGCTTGATACCCTGATATGATTGAGTGGAGATAAGAATGAAGAAGACATATGTAACCAAGGGCACACAGGTTATTGGCTAAGCTAAATAAAAATGAATCAAAATCCATTTTTAGATATTATATTAAGGATATTTCTCTCCCACAGAGGTTTTGAATAAAATACACTTCACCTTTAACAATGCTGTTACCAAAATGTCATAAAAATCTCATCAATTTGGATTTGACCTTGTTTTTTATTTAAAATCCAAATTGTGCCTTATTACAGAAAGAAACAAGGTGCCCTTATTAATTTTGACCATTATCTTATCTCACCGTAAGATCCCATTTAAAATAACAAAGATTATATTAAAGAAATCAACAATCAACTCTCTCAAAGAGGAAAAAAAAAGTTGTATTTAAAAGAAAACGGCAGACTCAACATCACAAACTCAAATTTCATGAGATGCACATATATCGGATCTTAACAGTGGTATTTGGATCCAAAATATGCCCTGTTTTGAAATAGAAATATACATTCAATGGATAGAGCAATACTTTCAGAAAGGTGTATTTTGATTGGTAAAGTTATTTTAATCTACTGATTAATCAATTTTTCCATTCCAAGTACAGTAGAACCTCTTTCTAAAGGACAATACCTATTGCAGAACCAAAGTGTCTTTTAGAGAGAGGTGTCCTTTTACTGGAGAGTTGTTAATTGGTAAAAATGGAAATTTTGGCAATAAAAGATGTCTTTTGTAGAGAGGCATTTTCTAGTGAAAGTATCCTCTCATGGAGGTTGTTCTATTGTAATTCTAATTTGACTAAAGAGCCTGAGGGCTTTTTATCCAAAATAAGGAATAGGTTCAAAAATGGCCTTATATATATAGATAGAAAAGTCTTCATATAGTTCTGCTGCAGTTGATGAAAGCAGGTTAGTAAAAAAAAAAGGTTAAAAAGCATAAAGAAAGGGATAAAACTGCCTTGCAATTTAAAGTGAGTTTTTCCAGTTTAGCTTAGGTTAGTGTTACAATATGCCACATGCATTTATGGTTATAAGTGGGAGATTGAAGCTGGTGGTAATAGCCTTGTGTATGAATTCAAAGAGATCTTAAATTGTGCGGTTTAAGATAAAGGGTAGACAGTGGAATCTCGCTATAACAAAATCACTTGGGACTAAGATTTGATGTTGTTATATAACCACAGTTAAAAACAATTGGGATTTAAAACTCTGGGATTTAGAATTATAATGTTAAAATATCAAGATTGTTATATAACGACAGTTGAAGCATAGTTGATGATGCACTTATGATATAATAACTCTGTTATAAAAGTTGTTATAACAAGATTCCACTGTATATAGATTTTGAAGCAGAAATTTCGGGCAGTTTGTTAGGCGCGCAGTTTCATGCTGGTGTTATAGCAGCAAAAACAGCCTCAAAGATTATATGAAAAAGATGTGATAATTCCCAATGAGAAGTCATTCCAAAAAAAGTGATTTAAGAATAAAATCCTATTCTCTTATGTAACTTTGTCATCTATTGAACTTAAGCCTGAGTAGGTTTAATTTGATAACTTACCACATGTTCCTTGAAACTTAAAAGTTTTCAAGATGGGATGCTCTGTAAAACTTCCTTATTGCAAGTCTGATGTGATCATGAAGTGCATGCATATGATGATCATGAACAATTAAATCCTTAAAGCAAAACCACAACTTGTTCTAAAGATTGCTCTAGCTAATAACAAAATTTCTCTTAACACAAGAGAGCAAATATTTATATTATAATAGAAAAAAAATCCTTAGAAAACTTAGCATTATTAAAAATATATAAATGATAAAGAAAAAAAAAAGCTTCTTAAAAGAAAATAAAACACACGCTAATACATAAGCAAGATTAAAAAAAAAAGAAAAGATATTTTACATGGTTATTTTTAAAAAAAGAGAGATAGAGAGAAGAGGGGGATAAATTTACATATATGTGGTAATAATTGAGAGAGTGTTTAAAAACAACAGAATTTAAATTTGGGATCCCTGTTGATTGTTGTTGAAGCTTCCAAAGCTTTTTCAAGCCATTCACTGTTGAAACTTCCTGTGTCTTCTTCCTCAGTAGAATTTTCTGAAGACACTCCGTCTTCACCAGATTCTTCCTGTTTCTTAGTTCTCAGCTTCCCTGTCAACAAGCCCTGCACAGGTCTGCTTTCAGCTCACCTGGAGGATTAGAAACCTTCTGCTCATTCAGTGTTTGTTTTGTTGGGGGGGCAAAAAACCAATCATTTGTATGTTTTAGGCGCGGCACACTCAATCCTTTGTGTGCATCTCTGGTAGGAGGGGGACAACTCTCTTAGTAAATTGCAAGGCAGTTTTAGAATGAGAAAACAGTTAGTGAAGGTGAAAAAAATATTGAACATTGAAGGGAATAAGTTGACAGCAAACCTCCCATGATTGACCCATCTGATGTGTGAACATTTGTAAATTGAAAAATAATTTTAAAAAGTAATTAATGTTTCATAATGAATGTTTAGAACCTCCAGGAGAGGTCACCTCTCTACAAAGAACAGTTTTTAATCCCCAATATTAACATTTTTACTAATTAACTGTTTTCCGGTATAAAAAGACACCTCTCCCTAATGGACACTTTGATCCTGCAAATAGGTGTTCTTCAGAGAGAAACTCTACTCTGTGTATACAGTAATACTCAAAGTGGCCCATGGACAAATAAAAGGATGAATATTTCAATCTTAAATGAAATTAATCCTGGTAGATCCCCTAGAAGCTCAGTGCTTTTGCTTTACACACATTTTTACTCATTTTATTGTATAAATAGTATTTGAAACAAAACTTCATCAAAAATAAATGGAAAGATATGAAGCATGTTAACCTCATGCTGTTTGTTTATGTTCTTGAAAGACATTTAGAACAAAGATATTTTCTGTAAATATGTAATACCATCTGGGAAAGAAAGAGCTACTAAGCTTGAAAGCTTATGAAAAATGTTTTTATAATCTTTTTAATAAACAATTCCTTATATATTGCTGAAAGTGAACATTGATTACTTTTAAATCAAAACTTGTCAAATTTAAAAAATATGTAAAATGATTTGTCTATTCATTAGAACCTTCTTGTAAAGGACACAACACCTACTTGCAGAGCCAAAGTGTCCTTTAGAAAGAGGTGTTCTCTTACCAGAGAGCTGCTAATTGGTATAAAAATGGTAATTTTAGAAAAATTATAATCCCTTGCATGACATCATTAGGACATTATACCTAGTTAGCATTACTCCTGTAGAAGGGCGTAAAGACTTGAAAGGTCGAGTTGATACATTTTCATAAACGGAATTTATCCCTATAACCTTTTTTTCTCAAATGTATGGTAATTCTGGGGTTAAAAACTGTCTTTTGTATAGAGGTGACTTCAAGCGGGAGTGTCCTCTCATGGAGGTTGTTCTACTGTATCTAATCTAACCTCTAATAAATGACCATCTCCAAGAGAGACCAGGAGTTTGATGGGAATAGTTTCTTATGGGAGGTTCTCTGTCTAAGAGAATATTGAAGTGAAAACATCTATAGAAAATGTTAGATGGTTATAATGGGGGGAATGTACAAGTGATATTCTCACCGCAGCCTTATCGTCTTCCAGTTTCTTGCGAACATCATTGTGCTGGAGCTCCAACTCTCTTTTCCTCTTGTCCAGCAAGGAGCTGAACTGTTGGCAAGGGTTGGTTCCTTTGTCACCTACCGCAGAAACTCAACTTACCCGCTGTCTCTCCGACACTGCCTGCTCGATGAGCTTCTGGTGCAGCTCCCTCTTTATCCTGGACCAGGCATTGAGGAGGATTCCAGACCTCAGTGGTAGCAATCTCTACCTACCTGGCCAGCTCATTCTTGTCCTTGTGTTTCTTGCTGAGGTTCTTCATGTCTTCCTTGTTCTGGGTCTCCAGCCTCTTCATCAGCTCACTCACCTCCCTGTATACACTTAATGTTTCCACACCTTTATGGAATAGATACACATTCAGACAAATAAGATACAATTTGGATTATAGATACACAAGGTAATAAGACCAAATCTAAATAAATAAATACTGTTTCAGTGGCTAAGTTATTTATTGAAACATCACACACCCTATTTATTTGGATTTGGTCTTATTACCTAGTGTTTCATTCATTCAGTGAGTGCAAGCAACTAAAGGGACTTGGGTACACTTATAAGTGAAAAAGTCTAACGGCTTTCTTTCTGTGTAGACATATGATGTTGTTGTTGTTTCTTATCCCCTTGTGTAAAGATTACACGAATTCCTTGAGTTCATGCTCCTGGAGCTGTTTTATGATAAGCAGCGGCCTCTCCCAAAGGTCCTGTTTAGTGCATCTAATGCAAGCCAAAATGTGTTCTGGAGCTGCAGGTGCCAAGCTACATTTTGGGAAAGTGAGGTAGATTTTGTTATTATTTTGTATCTTCAATGGCTTGAGATGGCCCGAGACATATGATGTACTTACAGCAAAAGGTAGTCACTAACTATTCACATGTACTTGGGATAAAAAAAAATGAGACAAGAAAATAGAAATCAATAATTGCATACTAAAATAATACATTACATGGTAGCAAGTGACATAAAATCATATTGATAAATAAAGTTGCTGTAACAAAAACTAAAAAAAAAAAAACTTCTCTTAAAAGTTTTACACCAATGAAAAGGGCGACAGTGGGTTGGTAAAATGTCAGACAATAAACATATTGAAGGTTGATGAGTTTTCATCTTGAATTGAAAAAAAAAAAAAGAGTTAAAAAATATATGAACTGACCTATCATGGAGGGATTTTAGATGATCCATTTGGGCTTCTTGGGAGAGCTTCATGGCTTTCTCCAGTGCAGTAAACAGCTGTCCACACTCTGTGGTGAGAACACTGGTCTAAAGGGGTTGTTGTACAGGTGCCACTTACAGGTTCCTGGTACTTCTCCTGAAGCTCCTTCTCTGCACGGTACAAGTCCTTGCGCAGAGATACCAGGGATTCTGTGTGGCAACGCTGAAGTTCCTCAAGCTGTGGGATAAAAAAATATTATTTTAGAACATTCTTTTATTGTAGATATTTGGATTCACTTACCTTGGACTGGTGTTCTGCAGACAGGGCTACGATCTCAGCCTCACTCTTCCTCTTCATCAGTTGACTGTTGGATCACAGACATATGTAGGATTGATTCTATAATATAGACAAATGTTGTTGTTGATAACTTACGTATCCCCTGGGTTCTTCTTGGAGGACTTGCTTTGTGTCTTGCTCAGTTGGTTACGCTGTTGTAGCTGGTACTTGGAGAGCTTGTCCTCCTTCTGATGTTGCACCTCGCGCTCCTTCTCTTTCAGCTGGACACACGGGAAGGAATGAGGAGGGGCTGTCTATCTTCATCCTTTCTTTCTTCCTCTGCCTTCCCCACCACTCACTCACCTCATTGATGCCACCAAATGTTTTTCCTCTCTTTGAGTATCTTTCTACAAATGTCTATGACAAGGCTAATCTTGACACATTAGTTTTCTATTTATAGAGAGATGTGAGAGCTATTTAAAGCTCTCATCACAAAATATTTGTAAATTTAGTTTTTCTAAGTCTGAGCCTTGTTATAATAACATCATTTGGCACCAAGGTTGTTAGAACCATGGTTACAACAAACAGGGACTTAAAACTTGGTGAGAGCGTTCTGCTAGTTTGCAGAATTTCACAGTTTTGTTGTTCATTTTGACAGGATAGAGAGTTGACCTTTCTTTTTATACATTAAAAAAAATATCCTTCACCATCAAAATTTCCATCTTAGTGTTATATATAACAAGGTTCCATTGTATCAATTTTGTGTTTATTTATTTGATGGACGCCCAGAGGAACAATGCCTTCATCAGAAGGAAGAGTGTCAACATGCCCATGCTACATCTTCCATTCTAGGTAGATGGCTACCACAGCACTGATTCCATGCAACCAACGACATGTTGAAACTACAGTCAAACCTGTTCTCAGTGTGGGAGGAAAATGTATAATCATGATTACATTTTCTTTTATTACAAGTAATTGTGATAAAAAGTACATTTTGTATTATAGATTAGTAGAAACACAATAAGACCTAATTAATAAATACATGTATATGAATTTATTAGATAGGAATAAGTCTTATTACATTATGTTTTTAATATACACTCATGGACAAAACTTAAGGAAAGTTGTTATTTTTAGCATGTATATCAGGATTCAGACAATAACTCTGAAAGTTATTACAGTGACCTTTATTGAAGGCATACAAGCTAACTAAATGTGAACAGCCTCTGTCTCCTTAAAAAAAAAACCTGAAGACCGGTGATATCAAAGACTTTCCACTTCCTTAAGTTTTTTTATCCATGAGTGTATAATATACAAATTGTACTTGTAAGGTATAGAAAATGAAATCAGGATTACATTACACTGCAGAATGGGTGGACACCACAGGTTCGAGCATATGTGCTAGATCACCACATACATATGACAGATTTCAGCAAGCTGTCATCTACAAGATGGCTTAATACAGTAGAGTCTTCCATTAGACACTATACTCTAAAAACATTGATTAAACCTGGTTTATCCTGGAGATGGTCTCTCATCAGAGATTCTATCATGTCAGTCATGAGGAGTTTCTGCCATGTTTTTAGACTATGGTCTCAGATGAAAGACTCTACTATATTCCACTTCTCTAATAAAGAAACAGAACTTCCACATTGTCCTAACAACAACCACCACAGGAGTGCAAACATGCAAGGAATATTCCAGCCTGGAATTGTTGCCTGTGGGAAGAGAATACCTGGGACTTGATCAACTTTTCAACACGCTGCTTCTCCTTCAGCTCTTGCTACAAAACAACAGATGCTGGAGCACATGACGGAGAGAGAGAGCAGTTCTTGTACAAGTAGAAATCCATCTCTGTAAGCTACTAACCTTTTCATGCTTCTTCTGAAGAGCTTGGAGTTCCTTGTTCATCTTGGCCAGTACTTTCAGCACGAGCCTGTGTTCCCATAACTGTTCCAGAGACTCAGCGGTGAGATTGGCTTCCTCGGACTCTGTTCCACACAACCACCAGTACAATGTAAGGATGTTCTTTTTCCAAAGAGGAGACCCAGAAGTTTGCCCACCTAGAAGAGATGGGGGTTTTTCCTGGGAGTTATCATCAGACAAGCTGCGGACCGACTGGTTAAGCCGTTCTGCACGCAGATAGACGGAAGTTTATGGAGGAGGTCCTACTCAGAGTTGGGATGACACCTACTGCCAAGGGTGTCCTGTCGGTTCAAGGCTGTTGCAGGGGCAGGTCCTGGGGATGTTGGCGCAGCAGGTTTCTGGACTGAACCATTCATGTTGTTGTGGTCTGTAGGCTCTGAGCCAGTTTCTGGGGGATGCTGCTTTGGCTTGTCCTCAGCTACCGGTGACTTGGTGGGGGCTGCTTTGGATGGGGGATGCTGGGCTCCTACTTCCCCTCCAGCATCCTGCGGATAAAGTTTAGATTCAGTTCCAGTCTTGAGAATATCTCACCAGCTATGATCTCATAAGAAAAAGAAAAATATTAGAAATTCTTTGAAGTGTATATAAAGATTCTACTTAAATATGCGACATTGAAGGATGGAATTTTAAATATGGTATTCAAGCAAACTATGGACATAAACTTTTAGAACTGTAGAATTACAATATTGTCTTAAAAGCTTATGTCCATAGTTTTTTTAATACCATTTCTAAGATTCTACCCTTCAGTGTGAGCATATTTAAGCATATTTGTCCAATACAGTATTAGAGCTCTAAGAAGTGTAGTCTGTATATTAAATTAGCAAAACCACTGTGATGAGCCAAACCCTTCCAATAATTTTATTTGAAAAGAAACACTAGTGTCTTAATGTTTTCATTTCTCAAATATATATTATTGCCTTATAAATACATTTCTTTGTTACAATAAAAATGGTGCTAGATTTGAGTCTCTTGTTTCATCGCACACACTGGCTTGAAAACTTGTAGCTTATTTTATGGTAGAAGGAGTAGTTTTAAGATTTGACAAAGTAATGAGTGCAGTGGCCAATAGGCCGTACCAACCTCGGAGATGTCAATGTCATCTGTGAGAGCCATCAGCTGCTGAGCGTGCTTCTCCACCATGGATTGGTAGGCTATGGGGTTGGCCAGGGCATTGGCCAGCTCTGCCGCACACATGCTCCAGGTTAGTTCTGTCCCTGTGGTTGTCACACACGTGCAACTCACCTGAGAACCCATCAGGGATGTAGTCCTTCACTGTTATGTGAACAAACAGTGTAGGAAGGCAGAGAGCCTGGCCCGACTCGTTGCGCAGGGAAATATGTCTATATCCTGAACATACACAACACTTTAAATACTGACTTTTTAAAGCTCTGAAATATTTTTATTCCACTATGTCATGATAAGGCTTAATTTTGATTATAGATATGGGAATAAGACCAAATCTAAATAAATAAATAGTATGTGACATTTCAGTAACAGCGTTGTTACCGTCAACAAATAAAAGACAGATTCAATACTTTTTGCCTGATGATGGTAACAATGCTGTTAGCGAAACATCACACACTATTTATTTATTTGGATTTGGTCTTATTACCTTGTAGTTCACTATGTATGAATAATAACATATGTATATAGACATTGAGACAACAGTTTTATAATTCTAGTATTTATATCAATGGAATTGTAGATTATTTTAAGTTATTGATAAGGAAAGAGTTACTATATCCCTGATTTACTTCAGTGAGACTTTGCTGAACTTCCAAGGGATATTCCTAGGAATATGGTGTATTTTCCATGGGAAAAACTATGGCCTACCAACTTTACCAACTGAGAATACTTCTTGGAAGAAACACTGTCCCTTCAGTTACATCAGAATGCAACAAATCATAAGCTTTTTACCATGTGAATAGGTATAAATATACAGTAATACCTCTCTATAGCGAACCCCAATGGGACTGAACCCGTGGTTCACTATAGCCATGGTTCGTTATAGCCATAGTTGACTGTATTATAAAATGGGGATTATTTTAGGTCTGTTATATACCAGGTTCCTATTAGCAAGGTTTTACTGAATATTAATAAATTTATTTTAGTATAGTAAATAATATTTACATATAGACCTAGTAGAGCTCATGAGTTATTCCAATAAATGTGTAAATAGAATAAATTGGTGTTGCTGTGGCTAAATCTCCCTGTAGAAGGACAGAAATCCAGAGCAGGAGATATTAAAACATGATCCCCCTCTATGTGTGTGGTTGATTTCTCCCCCCAAATAATCATATGAAACAAGGGGTTGTCATTTTTTGGACAATGTTTAAATAATAAAGTGCAAGTGGGATTTGCAACTTTAACAACATTATTTATTGAGTTGGTTCATCTCCAACAGATGCCATCAAAAGCTCACGATTCACAGAACTGACACTTTAATAGGATTGATATTGGAGATAAACAAGAAGTCTATTATAGAGTTTTAGTCTTTTTTGTCTATGTTAAACAACTAAGATTGGCCACAGTGCCTTTCATCAGAGGATTAATAGAGGTAGGTGGAAGGGTGGTCTAAACCCTTGGTTTCGACTGCTACAACCTGGGATCAAATCTGCATTGCAACTTTTCCAATATATATATATATATTTTAAAAAAATGCTCCAATGGCCCTGATTCTCGCAAAAGTCCAACCCCGCCAGCAAGTGCAAGTAACTAAGCAGGGCTCTGGCACACTTGCAAATGCAAGAGTCAAAACTACTTTTCACATGTGTAGACATGCAGTGCACTTACAGTAAAAGTATTGCTTACTATCCCCATCATGAATATCATGGCCTGTACCACATGTACTAGGAATAATTAATAAAAAAAAAAAGAGGTTTAGTATCACTATCAGATAAGTCAGAAAAACTGACAGAGTCCTCACCTGGTCTAAGGCCCACCACAGGCAAGATGCGGTGACCAATGAACCGGCCATTTTCTTCATACACAGCTATCCTGAGGACTGCCAGATCTGGAAGCACCACCTAGAACATGGGGTCAGTTAGACCGACAAGTCTTCACAATGGGGAACAACTCACTTTCTTGAAGATAAATGGCTCCTCATCATACAGAGGGTTGATGGCATTGTTGGGGACAGTCTTGGTGCGGAACTTCCGCCTGACAGTGTCTGCAGGTAGACCGTACATGTCCACCTCTACGTAGGTCCCCACCCTCCTATCTGTCAGGAACTGCCCAGAGATGATCTGTTCAACACAGTTCCTCTTAGACGTTAGTGGAGTTAGAGGCTTCCATAGTGTACCATAAAAATCACATTTAAATCATTTATTTTGATTTGGTTGATAAGGCACAATTTGGATTATAGATTATAAAACAAGGTAATAAGACCAAATCCAAATAAATAAATAATGTGTGACATTTCGGTAACAGCGTTGAAATTAAGATATTACTGATGGATTCCAAAGGTGCTAATATCATTTGTCTACAAGAAACCAAGCTTAAACCCAACCACCTTTTTATGGTAAAGGGCTTCAAAATATTTTTTTTCGCACTATGTGCTAAGAGAAATTATCAACCTGCAGTTCCAAACCACACCATTGACTACATTAGCTCATTAATTGATGAGCTTTACTTATACCCAAGAGACACCATCAAAAAGCTCAAGATCCACAGGCTTTGACACCTTTATACGATTGAGTGAAGATAAACAATAAGAAGACTGATCAGCAAACAGTTTAAGGAGCAATCACAGAAATATAGATTATGATCAGGCACGATTTGGATTATAGATTAGAGCTACAAGGTAATTCAGTACTTTTGTCTGAAGATGGTAACAACGCTGTTACCAAAACGTCACACACTATTTATTTATTTGGATTTGGTCTTATTATCTTGTAAACATAGATTATATATTCTACAGGTAAACTCCGTATAAATAGTATAAACGCACAACGAATCCAAAGTTTTGCGGAGGAGCCTCTTTTATTATACTTTTGCAAGCTTTCGAACCTTTCGGTTCTTCCACAGGCGTGGCTTGTATGACTACACTAACAGGGTATAAGCGCGCTTGAGCCATTATATACAACATATTAATTTACATGCGGGTGATATTTCAAACTCGGGTGTGTGGTCGGGTGGAGTGGACCCCAGCTTGGTTTTTCTGTGTTGAGATGTTTTAAAATTTTACTGGTTTTAAATGTTACGAAATTTTAAAGTGTCACACGGCTTACATACAGTGAATATCATTATTTTACTTAACTTTTATCGTATTTAACAGTTTTCGCCATAATTTCATCTAAATTTTAAAAATCTATAAGTTCATTTACATAGTTTTATTTTTATATTATTTTTATAGTCATAATTCCTATTTCTATTTTATTACGTTTGAAATATCACCCGCATGTAAATTAATATGTTGTATATAATGGCTCAAGTGCGCTTATACCCTGTTAGTGTAGTCATACTAGCCACGCCTGTGGAAGAACCGAAAGGTTCGAAAGCTTGCAAAAGTATAATAAAAGAGGCTCCTCCGCAAAACTTTGGATTCGTTGTGCGTTTATAGATTATATAGGAAGATGTGCATCAACAACAAGACAGTTTTATCAGTTTGTATCAAGAAGAGTAGGTCTACCTTGACGGTAACTGTGCCAGCAATGATGCCATCCACAGTAGACTCAGTGAAGGGGTCGAACTTCCTGCCGGCCCTCCGCATGAAGTCAGGTTTGAGGAGATAGCCACTGCGGCCATTGTACTCAAAGATGCCCAGGTTCAGTTGCATGCCCAGATCTAAGCACAGATAATTAGACATGTGGAACAAACATCAAATATCACAACCATTTGGATTATAGATAGACAATCAAATACAGACTTCCGTGAAAGATAGAGAGCTTAAAGCAGGTCTCTCCAGGAGGATCATTTCAACCCAAACAAGAATCTCTGTATGATGACAGAGTATCTCTAGGAGAGACCAGGGTTAACTATATTTTTAGTGTAGCGTCTCTATTGGGAGTAGTAGTAAAATTGTAGTTATTTTTAGTGTATGATCTCTCATGAGAGACTCTACTGTAGTAAAATTGTAGTTATTTTTAGTGTATGATCTCTCATGAGAGACTCTACTGTAGTAAAATTGTAGTTATTTTTAGTGTATGATCTCTCATGAGAGACTCTACTGTAGTAAAATTGTAGTTATTTTTAGTGTATGATCTCTCATGAGAGACTCTACTGTAGTAAAATTGTAGTTATTTTTAGTGTATGATCTCTCATGAGAGACTCTACTGTAGTAAAATTGTAGTTATTTTTAGTGTATGATCTCTCATGGGAGACTCTACTGTAGTAAAATTGTAGTTATTTTTAGTGTATGATCTCTCATGGGAGACTCTACTGTAGTAAAATTGTAGTTAAAATGGTAAAACTCTACGACTATTGTTTTGATAATACCATCACAAGATTCGAGTTAAAAGGCAATCCATTGAATAGAATTATATTAAAAAAAAAAGACATACCAGTATCTCAATGACAAAAATGTTTCCATGTGATCTACAAGAATTTATAAATTACCTTAAAGTTTTTTTTTATGCAATAAGTTGATAGAGGGAGCAATCAATTGAACTATTTTTTAAAATTATTCTTCATTCACAGATCCAGTTATGTCTTTTTAAAATATACAGTTAAACCTGTCTATAGCGTCCCCTCTTGGGACTCACCAAAATAGGGTACTATAGAGAGGGGGTGCTATAGACAGGTTACTTTTAATGTAAATTTCATCGTACTACTATTTAAAATCGGGCGCTATAAGAGAGGAAGGCGCTATAGACAGCTTTAACTGTATTTTTAAAAGATGTTGTCCATCTTGTGATGGTGGTGTCTTGTCCATAAAGATGTCAAAGCTACTATAAGACACACTGTCTAAAACAATATTAGAAAAATTTCTGCCTTTCACTATATTTTCTAAGATTTTACTTACTTACATGGCTTTTATATGCAAACTAAACAAACATTTATTGAGAAGTAAGGTTTCAGGAAGGACTTACCCAGAGTCTGGTAGTTGAGGGCTACCATCTGACACCCGGCATTCCAGAACACCTACAGTACCTACAGTGTTATCTACAAGTTAGGTGGCTAGGTGACAGTCTGTCTACCTGTGGGGTGTAGTTACTGGAGTCCACCCTTGTACCTCTAGGATAAACCCTGCTCAGCTGCCTCTTGTTGTAGCTTTAGTGCAGGTTAAAGGAAATAAATCTTCTCACATGGATAAAAATGGCTGTTTTTGGATTGATGAGAGTTCAATTAAAAATAATAATAAAATTTAAGAGAAAATGACATTCTTTTTGCTGTATCATTAATGAGCGTAAAAGTTCTATATATAAGAGCTTTTACTAATCCTACTTTTTGGCTGAAATGGTGCTGTGAGCTATAGTTCCAATAAGTTCCTGTATGTGTTGGTTTTTTGTATATAGAGGTTGTAATATTGTTATTATTTTTTATTATATATATATGTCATAATTTGTATATAATTAAATGCAACCCCGACCCACTATGTATGTACCATGTATGATTTTCAAAGATTTAATAAAAGAATAAGGTAACTGGAGGAAAGAAAGTAACAAAAGACAGAGGAAGCAAATCTAGAGGAGAACATATTTATTAATAACGTCGCAGTTAACCTTCTGACCCCGGGGACCCTGCGAGCTAAGTTTAAACCAACACTTCCTGGCAAAACAGGACGTATCTAGTATCCGTCGAAGTTATAAGCGTCAAACAAACACGACACTTCCTGACCCCGACCGGGCGTAACTAACACCAAAGGAAGCCGCCGGCCAATCAGAAGACAGCACCTTAAGTAGGTCAACCAATAGGAAAAGATCATGTGACATCTCTCGACCAATCAGAGAGAAACTGAGTCTTGGTGTTAAATCGAAAAGCAAGAATGGTCAGTCACGCTTTGGCTCCCAAGGAGGTGACATCGGCTCTGGACCTCTCCCCCTCTGCTCATCCCGTAGCTAAGTACAATCACCGCCATGTGATCAGATAATTAATAAGTCAAATCGCTCAGCTCTTCTCAAGCTTTCTTTCCTCCAATCCAGTTACCTTTTATTTTCAAACCTCATCATGTGTCCTGATTATTCCTAACTGTGTGCTTCACTTACCACTCAACGACTGCGCTTCAACCAAATCTCACCATTCGCATCCAACAACAAGAAACCCCGCAACGATATTGCCACAGACCGGTTAAGTCGACAGGATTCTACAACAGTGTAATACATCAAATATTATAGTGTAATAACAATTGCATCATCATATTACATATATATATATTTTTTTGGTATGTTCATATATGCAAACTGAGAATGCCAAGGACATGTGGTGCACTTGCTGTAAAAATAGTTGCTAACTACCCACCATGATTATCATGGCCCTGTATACTTTAGCTTTAATAGGACTTAGGTCTTGCTGTCATTCTAGAAACGTTCTTTGTATAGGCTAATGCCCTAGTAGAATTATATATTGGCAGGTGTGTAATATCCACAATAACTAAAACCCCTAACAACATTATTAATTACACCTGTTCAGGCATTGATGAGCTCTACTCATCCCAAACAGCTTAAGGAGCATGAACTCATGGAATTTGTGTAAACTTTACACAAGGGGATAAGAAACAAAAGCAACTCCTTCCAAGCACACACCATCTCAAGCTCTACAGACTCAATTCTATATACAGTTACGAGCGTCATGCGTTCTTCATCTCTGTCACCGTTTGCTTTTTTTTTGGAATGGCGCTCTCCTATTGGTTCGCTACGATGGCGCCGCCAATGCGCGAGACACTTTGTTTTTGACTTTGCCCCCCCCCCCCCCCCCCCCCACTCGCTTTTTGGTTTTTGTAACTATTGTGTTGGAGCGGGTCGCTCCTTAAATAAATGAATATATTAGTTAATAACTAAATGGGATCCTCTCTTTCTTTTTTTCAGTAAGAGACGCTTACGGAAGCCAACAGTACATAGACAGATAAAGCACATAGGCTATAGTTATTAACTAATATATGCATTTATTTAAGGCGCCTATTTATAATTGTAACAAATAGTATTTGAATAAAAACATTCAATCGGGTAAAACACGGGCGTTAATGATCCAACAGGTCCACGTGTCTAAATTAAAACACGGGCGTTGCCCAGGTCATTCGGCTAATCTATATACAGTCGAACCTCTTTAATTCAACACCCCAAGGGATCAGAGCTTTCGGTTGAATTAAAGGAAGTGTTGAATTAAGGTTATATGATTAGCTAATCATCTAACTCACAAAAATAATATTTTAAAAAAATTGCTTTGTAATATAAATTAATGATATTAATTGAAACCATTTTTGAATTTTGAAACATAAATAATTAAAAATAAAATTTATTCTAATTGAAGAGTATAGCAGTTGAAAGGAAATAAATATGGAAAATAAAAAGAAAATTTAAAAATAATACACCTATCCCCCGATTTATTAGGTAGATACGTTCCTGAGAAAAACGTGTAATTCGGGGATAGGTGTACACAGAAATAAAAATAAAATGCATTGACAGGTTAAAATATGTAGTCAGCACATAAGCTCGGGATTCCTCGTGAGATGTGTACACAGCGCATGTGTTCAATCACAGTAGCATTTAGTATAGTGCGATAAAAACAAAAAAAAAAACTTATTTGGAAAACCGTGTAAAAGCGAAAATGTGTAAAAAAAAGTACCGTGTAAATCGGGGGATAGGTGTATTTTAAAATAATCATGAATATCTTTTTAAAAATTCCTTTATAGATGTCTGCTTTTTCACTGAAATCCTATTCAAAATGTATTCCAGATGGTCTATTTAAAAAAAAAACATGCATGTCTTTCTTCCTCTGGAATGTGTTCTAAATAACAAAGAGCTTTTATTGTATTGAAGGAATCCACTGCTGCTGCAGGTGTTATTGATTTTGTGTTTAAATCTTTTATAATAACATGGAAATGGAATATTGAAATAAAATGTTATCATAATAATTGTGGCTATATTTTATGAAGATTTATTTATTTAAAAAGAAATTATTAGTAAATTTTTAAATTACTAAAATATTTCAAAATACTGAAAATTTTAAAGAAAATAATATTATTAATTAGAGCACGAAGCCTAAATTCCCGTGTGAAAAAACAAGCAAAACAATAACAGAAGAAGAAATTCGGCTCACCAAGCCAGGGACGATATAGGCAGCAAAAGCCCTTGCGTCCCCTCTAGCGTCACACAGCCCGAAGGAATGATGCATTCTCCATGCATCGAGCGGCCTTTGGTAGGCCCCTCGCGCCCGCCAGTATGGTCCGGCTACAATGGGGTTGACCATTCACCCACAGGCGTCTCCGAGAGTTCATTGGCAAGGTTGCTGACCGAGCCCTCTCGTTCGGACTTAGTTCAACCCGTCCTACGCTCCAATAGGACTCCCCCCCCTTTAGCCCTCGCACCCTTACCCAGTCCTCCCTGAATCTGCCGTCAAATCAAGGACCTCTGAGGTGCCGAGGTTGACGCGGGGAAACCAACGCGGAGGCGGGGGGTGGTACTACTGTGTGCACCCCTTGGTTTTTCATGGTGCGCACGGCAAGGACGCTCCCAATGACGCACACACAGAGTGAAGACCCAAGAGTTTCAAGACACGTGCGCCTCGCTTTCGCGAGGACGAACACGCAGAGACGCCTCTCCACTCACTCCCCTCTAGAGTGACCGTAGAGGGCGAGACCCACAGGGTCTTCCTTCCACTCGCGACATTGCGCAACGGCACTGCAAAGTGAAACTTAAACTAACAGAAACCAAAAGTGCGCAGGTGCGATCCTATCGGCGCCCGCCGATGCCGATCGCCGCCGCCGTAATACCGCTTAGCGGTAAAGTTGTATGTAAAAAAACATTCAACTGTCGAAATTCGAATTTTTAAATGGTCGACCTATCGGAAGTGTCGTATTATCGATACTGTCGAATTATGGTTTGTTATTTGATAGGCCGGAGGTCGGGACATCAGAATATGGTCGAATTAAGGTAGAGTGTCGAATTTGCGTGTGTCGAATTAACGAGGTTATACTGTATATAAAATTGAATGTCTGTGTGTGTGTGTCCTCTATGGATTCAAAAACCATACATCCAATCGCCGTGAAAATTTGGGATATTATTAGGCATATCCCCGGAAAGGTTTACGAAAAATAATTTCTTGAATATCTTTAATATCCTTAGAGTTATTTGCAGATTTGTAGCTTTAACTCGCAAGCAGCGCCACCTTGCGACGGAGATAGGCTTAGGTCTGCCCCCCACCCCGCCCCCCGTCCGGCCGGTCAGTCCAAGTTCCCACCGACCAATCAGAGGGATCAAGAGCCCACCCCCGTCCGGCTGCCGGCCAATCAGAGGGATCAAGAGGTCCTGGCGCGCGGGGGGCGGGTGACCTCCGGGAACTACGTCCATCTTCCATAAACTAACATGATTTTATTCAACTAATCGAGTATTTTTCAAGGGACCGGGAAAATATGTTCACTAGATAAAAAGATGATTTTGTAATGTAGAAAATTATGAAAGACAAAATTCAGGATGACACGGCACACAGGGACCGGGAAAAAATGTTCACTTTATCGAGAGATTCAAATTTACGAGTTTCAAATTATCAAAATATATCTTTTTTTTTTTTATAAGTTTATAGAGAATTGTTTTAACAAATGTTCGTTAGACAAACCTTTATTCGGGTAAAACCTCAGGCGAAGCCGGGTACGTCCGCTAGTACTCTAATATGATTGAGTCGAGATAAGAAAGAAGAAAACTAAAATTGTCTAATCTCTTTTAAACAACCAAGATTTGCAACAGTTCTCCAACTTACTGGGAAATAAACACAGAGTTTTTAGAGAAAGAAGGAGTTCATATTCTTCATACCTGATTTAATCAATAATCCATGTGTACACAGTAAAACCTGTCTTGGGAGTTTCCATTTGGTTTCAAACAAAAAATGTTCTCACAAGACAGGTTGAATAAATTTGGTTACAATAAACTTAAAAAAAAAAAAATCCTCTTTCTATATATAGGATATTCTTTCAAACCCTTTAAACTGTTAGGAGTTTAAAAAATTTTAGACAGGAACAAGTTAGATAGGGTCAGAGATACAAAAAAATAATAAAAATAAATAAATACATGGAAAACCAAACAGTTACAAATATTAATCAACTCCTAAGACAGTAAAACTCCCAAGACAGGTGACTTCTAAGACAGGTCTAACTACAGTTGAATACTAGTTTAATGGGTTAATAAGACCAAATCCAAATAAATAAATTGTGTGTGACGTTTCGGTAACAACAATGTTACAGAAACATCACACACTATTTATTTATATCTTGTGTCTTATTATCTTGTAGTTCTAATCTATAATCCAAATTGTATCTTATAAAAGTTTAATGGGTATTAATACATTTAAAAATGAGAGCATAGTACTTTGGTCTGATAATGGTAACAACACTGTTACCGAAACGTCACACACTATTAATTTGGATTTGGTCTTATTCCCTAGAGAGTATAGTAGTGATGACTCATTTTTTACAGCATTCCACATATGCTAGTGTGATGACTAACCCCCAGGTCACAACAATGCATTATGCTGTGATAAAGCCAGTAACTATTCCATAATATACATAGTGAAGTATTTTAACAAGAGGTATACAAAATCATACAGAAGTAGACAGGAAGTATACATGAAATAGTTATAAGAAGTAGACAAAAAAATATATGAAATATACAAAAAGTAGGCAAGAAAGGGTAAAGAAAGAGACCAAGTACATGTGTGCACATGTAGACAATAAGAAGTAGACAAGAAAAGGTCAAGAAATAGATAAGAAGTATAGACACAAAATTATATAAGAAATAAACAAAAAGTAGGAAAGAAGGAGACAAGTATACACGAAATTGACAAGTCTATGTGAACCACACATGATTTATACTTTCAAACATAGTATTTAAAGATATAAGTAACTGGGGGGGGTCTAGAGGATACGTCCCCCCCCCCTCCCTCTGTCATAGGGAAGAGTTTTTGTGAGACTCAAAGCCGTTTCCCTTCTTTTATTTTTAAATAAAAAACTATAAAAAGAGCTTTTTAAAATAAATAACGACATAAGGGGGTATATGAAAAAAAAAACCTACCATTATAATATTCATTGAAAATAAATATTTATGGTAATTTTTTTTCCATAAAAAAAGGATACTTTACAAACTCCACAGGATGTTCCTTCAGCAGGTTGGTGGCCTGGGTCTCGACAAAAGAAGAGATTTCATAGCTGCGGCTGCGTTCTGCCATCATTCAGGTCAGTGACGGGTCTCCAGCAGACAACGGAGGACTTACTCTCGGAGTGCTCGAAGGTATGGAACCGTACGGGCTGGATGTAGTTCACCAGGGCCGACATCTCGGCACCAGCCTCCGACTCCTTTGCCGCCGTGCCCTGGCCGACAAACCTTCTTGTCAAATCCCATCAACATTACACAACTAACAAACGGTCCGAGATCAAACTATCAACGATTTATTACTCTATATAAACTCATGGACAAACTTAAGGAAGTGGAACGTCTTTCATGTCGCCGGTGGTCTATTTTTTTTAAAGGAGACAGAGGCTGTTCACACTTGGTTATCTTTGTGTGTCTTCAATAAAGGTCACTGTAATATCTTTCAGAGTTATTGTCTGAATCCCGATATACATGCTGAAAGGTACAACTTCCTTAAGTTTTGTCCATGAGTGTAAAGTGAAAAGTGTCTTTATTAAATTATTTGCTTGGCTAGCTTTCTGACCAAGTGTCCTTACCAAAATAAATCGCAACTCTATCGAGCGGTCGAAGACTCACCTCATTCTGATCGCCTTCCGATTTTTCCACGGGCTCCTCGTCTTCCGACGCTGCCGATTCGGAGTCAGTTTCCTCGAGGTCACAGCTGAGAGACTTCGGAGGGTCATCCATGGCTTCGGGAGGAGGCTCAGGGGCCTCTTCGCTGCTGCTAGCTGGCTCCAGCTTCGGATGGGGATGTTTCTCCTTTCCCTCGGGCGCAGCCGTCTTCTGGACTGACAGCTCCGTCTGGCTGGTAGCATGCTCACTGCGCGACGAATGCTTCTTCTTGTTCTTAATGATGATCTTCTTCAGAAGCTGGTTGGGAGATGGCAAGGGCTGGTTGGGTTTAAGCTGGTCACGACAAGGTACATGTTAAATGGCTGATAAAGATACTTTTTCAAAGCATTTGGATTTTTTTTTCATGGAAAACGGCTGATCAACCGGAGAGATGTGGAAAACGCCTTTTTGGATTTTTTGGCCTCAAGACAACTAGACTTTTATGAAAATGGCATAAAAATGTTACCATCACGTTGGCATAAGTGCTGTAATTCTAATGGTGCCTATTTTGTTTAAATATACTCATAGATATGGTGTCTTTAATCGGTCGCTTCCAAACAGTCATTATTTATGGGACAACCTGATATTTGTAAGAAGATGGGCATAAATAATACAAAGTCAATTTTAGTTCCAACTTCTGCCACTCGAGCGCCACCGTCGAGCGATATTTGGTTCATTGAATTGACATAAATGATGGACTTTTTGATTTCTGTTTTTATTTGAATAAAACTAAAGCCAGACATCCATATATCGAAAAAATATTTGTATACAACAAATTTTATTGATTTTTTTTTTTAATTTTCTTATTTACATTAAAAAATATATGGCGAAAAAAGTATACATACATTTATTATAATAAATGGAAACATTAAAGCATGAATGTTTCTTTTATACAGTCTACTCTCGTTATAACGCCACTCGATATACCGCCACCCTCGCCTTACGCCGCTTTTTCGTTTTGTCCCAATCGACATCAATGTATTTTTCTCGATATAACGCCACTCCCTCGCTGTTCGCCTTCCGCCGCTGATTTTTAGTATCCCAAGTAGCAAAAACCACTCGTTATAGCGCCGCTCACAACGTCCCTCACCCCCCACTTCCCTTTTCCTGTCTTTTTTTTTTCCGCCAGCGGCACCGGACTTTGCCTGCTGTTGACACAACAGATTGTGTGAACAGCCAGCAGACCCTTTTCCTGCTTGTGCCTGGGAGATACACAGTCGCTTCATCCTTTGCTAACGTCAACACAACAACCTTATTATCGTATCATGAGTTCCCAAAAGTGTAAACTGGAGTCGATCACCATTGAAAAGAAGGAGATATGCCAGTTGGCAAGAATGTCGAAGAATGAGATTGGAGAGCGTTTCTCACTTCCACGAACAACTGTCCGTGATATTCTCACTCAGGCTGAGAAGTGGGAAAATTATACTGTTGGTTCTTCAAAGAGACAAAGAGTCGGGAAATTTAGTGACTTGGAAGACGCTCTCTTCAACTGGTTTACCCAAAAGCGTGCCAATAATATTATTATTACTGATGACCTCCTAAGAGAAAAGGCAAAAAAACTTGGCGAGCAGTTGGACGTACCAGAAAATTTCACGTACAGCAGTGGGTGGCTGCAGCGATTTAAAGGGAGATTCCATATTTCGCAACGACGGCTCTGTGGGGAAGGCGCATCGATTTCTCCAGCTATCATTGATGAACACCTTACAAATTTGAACAGTATGCTGGCCAACTCCGGATATGACCCAACCAACATATACAATGCAGACGAAACAGGATTATTTTTTTCAGCTCATTCCTGACTGAACACTTGCTCACAAAGATGAAAAATGCCGTGGTGTCGAAAGGATGAAGCAACGAATCACTGTTCTACTGTGCTGCAACTCTACTGGAATATGGTTGAAAGGGATCCCTACAGAAGCCAAGGTTTTATGGTCTGGGCTGGAATCTTCTTGGGCGGTCGCACAGCACTCCATATTTTTCGGCAAGGAACCCTGACTGGACAGAGGTATCGGGACGAGATCTTGGCAGCATATGTGATGCCTCAAGCATTGGAAATGGGAGAAAACGTTCTTCTAATGTATGATAATGCCTGTCCACATAGGGCTGGTGTGGTCAACACTTTTCTCCAAAACCATGCAATTGCTCGGATGAATTGGCCAGCTCGATCCCCAGACCTAAATCCCATTGAGCATGTATGGGACAACCTAAGACGGCGGATCTCATCCCTCCAACCCCCTCCTAGAAACACTCATGAGCTAGAAACAGCCTTAACACAAGAGTGGGCGTTGATTTCACAGGAGCTGATAAACTCCCTAATTCTTAGTATGGGTCACCGATGTAGAGCCTGTCTATCAGTTAAAGGCGATCACACCCCATATTAACAACAATATCCAAGATATTTATGCACTGACTGCAAGAAGATCATTGCTTGACCGGCTAATTTGCATAAAATACGGGTTAGAATTCTTTGATTTCGGGTATTCTAATCAATAATGGAATAATAAATTTGTTTATAAAATTTCATTGATGTATGTTCAATAAAATTTGAGATAAATGAAAAAATATGTTGTTCCTTTAATTTTGCGGACCAGTGTATATCAGCGATATGAGGATTATGGTGATCACTGGAATAAGACCTAACTGTGTTTAGGAACAGAAATTTCGAGTCCCATAGCTCAGTCTCAAATCGAGAATAGACAGTAAATTTTACTTGTATTCCTCTATAAGGCATATTCATAGTGAAGTATGAAAGACAACTGATATTTGATAATGCAAAATGAGAGAGCAAACGTCTGAATTTGATCATTTTTTTTCCGCATTTCATCATTTTATATATTTTAAAATATACATATTCGAAGCTTCAAAGCATTTTATATAAATAACAAATGTTTGAATAATATTTCTTTTATTATTTTTGAGGTTATTGAAGTAAAAAATTTAGTCATAATCGTATTGTTCCAAATTCTATTTCATATTGAATTCAAAATGATGGAGATTATTTTAAATATATCTCAAACAGATAATATATAATTTAAAAAGGTACATATTATTTTTTATTTCATATAAATATTACTATATTGAATTTTTAGGACGCTATAAAAATTTCGTTTCCAACGGTCCAACAATGGGCCAGTCGGTTGGGAATTGAGGTGGAGGCGGGTCTGCTTTGAGACTCTGTCCGAATTTACTTGTTTCCTCAGATATTGAGGCTTTGTCTTCCTCTCCCCCGACTCTTTGATCTTTGAGACGGAGTCCATAGCATCGGCAGACCAGTTCCTGGCAGGGCCTGGACCATCAGCTCGGCCGAGAGCGAGTTGGATGCTCTGGTTGTGCCAGAAGAGTGGAATAGGGCTTCTACGGAGGCGAAGCGCCACTATAAACAAAGGCTAACGCGCTGAGCAGGTACCTCCTGGGTGGCGTGGAAACCCTTTGCGAAAATATTCATGACCTGGTCTGGTGATGCATGGACTTTGAATGAGATAAAATGATTACATTAAATGCTATAAACCATCCTTACTGAAAAAAATCAATAAATACCAAGTAATCACATAAATAGAGTTACAGAAACAATTATAACTTTAAAAGAAAATAAAATAACATTATCAGCTTAGCCCCAAAATATATCCAGTATTCTTGAACAAAATCAAACTATGATAGAATCCATCTATAACAATAGTTGAACGGTCTGGAGCTTGAACTGGCTAAACCGATGGGAGGATTCCCCACTGATGTACCATGCCCTTCCTTGATTATATGACGTTGAGAGGTTTCATTAAATTCAGTGCCATTTTCGAACTCTGGGTGACCCTCAATCATATACTAGATTTAGCAAAAAATAAACGTCGCATTTTGCATCAAAATAGACGCTAAAACTATGCCTCTATTGATTGAATGCCTCATCAACCTTGCAGACTCTCTCTCTCTATCGGGTCAAGACAAAATTTATATATATATATATATATATCTCACCCATTGAATTAACTAACATCTTTGAGAGCGCTGAACACCTCTAGGGTAAATTCTACGCATCCCTTGCGGATAACATGAAATCAAAGCTCTCCCTAGACTGCCGAGAGCCATAAACCAAACCATGGTCTCCTGGTGACATTCTGAATTTTACAAAGATGTTATTGTGGCATTGACCTCCACCAGAGTCTGCTAGATTGAATAAAATGGTTGATAGATATATAGCAAAGTTATTGTATCTATGTTGACGGGAGAGAGAGGAGGGGCCTTTATATATTTTAGGTCAGCTTCGCCTAGAAATGTTTCCATCCATAAACTTCTCAAATCATATCAAGGAACAAATTAACAAATCGTATGGACCTAAAATAATACAATATATTCATTTGTAGGAAATTTCAACTATTTATGATGCGTATGATCATTTTAAAAACAACTAAATTTCTAGTATATTTACCGCAATGATAAAAATGATGGGAGGGCCTGGTTCATCATTTGTGAATCTACTTGGCGGTTTTGTCAGTTTAATCTACCATCCCGCTTAATTTTTGTATTTTCCTGTTTTTATTTTATAGTAATACTGAAGATAAACTATTGGAAAAGGGATTTTAAACAACTATGAACATAAGCTTAAGTACAGTAGAAATACAAATATTTATAAATTCCTAAACATGCTTCGAGCGCTGCTCTTCCGCAAACAACAAGTAAAGTTCATTTAGACTTAATATGTAATTATGAATTAACGCGCTATCTGTTTTACGCAATTTATGATTCATTTGAAAACAAAATCAGATGGAAAATATGGAATTAAATATTCAGAAGTCTATGATAAGGTCATATTAACGATCGGATAAAATAATTCTAAAAACTGGTGAAAAACGAGAACAAAACATTTAACTTGGAATTCAAGATTCTGAGCTATCCAATGAAAGCACCTTATTACATAAAAAGCATTTGCGCGCCATCGGTCATGAAAACTGGAAACTATTATAGAAACGCATGATTCTTTTGAAAGTTAAACAATTTTTACTGCCCTTACTGCGATGGAAATAGTCTATATTTATAATTGTATGTAAAATTCTACAGACCTCAAAACTTATGTCCATAGTTAATCTAAATACCCATTCCAAGAGTCTAGTATCAGTATCACTATTGTTGTTTCTTGAGCACTCCAAGAGAGCAACATCTGACCACGTCAATCTATCTGCGGATTTGTTGCACCGTGTCTATGGCATAAGTGAGGGAGAGAAAACACAAGTTGTGATCACAGACTTCTTCAAGAAAATGTAATTATTTTTTTATGAATAAATTATAAATTAATGCTTTCTATTTATCATATTAATCAATTAATGATGGTTTTGCATTCTATATATTGACTCTCTTAAATATAAATTGTTATTATTAATTGTTATAAATAATTTATTGAATCTTTAAATTTCACATTTTAAACGTGTTCGATACAACGCCACCCTCACCTTACGTCGCTTTTTTTGCAAAATCGGGATGGTGGCGTTATAACGAGAGTAGACTGTACATAAAAAAACAAACTTCTACTGTCCTTATGGCTGATAAAGATACTTTCGGGGAGACGAAAAATGCCCGGTAGCTACTTGGAGGTTTTAAGCCATTGAGAAAGATGATTAAAATAAAACGTCTACTTACAGGGTGGGTAGACAAGGGCTCCGTGAGTAATCTGTCTCCGAATATCTTGTGGCAATACTGGGCTATCTTGACCTGCTGGCGAGGTCTGGAACGAAACCATACTTTCTTTTTTTCACACACATAACATATAGGTAACCCAGGCTCTCTCCTGGACCGTATCCATAGATCGCCAACTCCCTGGCTGTCCTGCGGTTTAGGATTCTGCCTTGCTTGTCTTAGTTAACCAGCTCACCAAGTGTTTCCAGCTAATATTCTTTGTATCCTTCCTATTGTAGTAGTTTTACCGCCGAACAAGTATCACAGAGACCATGCTAATCTTCTCTGTATCCTTCCTATTGTAGTAGTTTTACCACCGAACAAGTATGGTAAGGGACCATGCTAATATTATCTGAATCCTTCCTATTGTACTAGGTACATTTACGAATTAGTATCAAGGGGTTATGTTAATCTTATCTGTATCATTCCTAGTGTAGTAATTGTACCCCCAACCAGTATGGTCGGGGCAATGCTAAATGTATCTTTCTTATGGTAGTAGATGTAACTCCGAGCCAGTATCGCTGGAGTCATTCTCTGTAGAGGTCCTATTGTGGTAGTTGTAGCGCCGCCGAACCAGTGACACAGTAGTATTCTCTGTACCATATTGCAGAGTAGATATACAGCAAGGTAAAACGTGACTTACGAGCAGTGGTTCTCGAAAGAAAGCACGACGGGATAGGCAGAGGTTTTGAAGGCGCTGTCAGCAATGGCCTCCAGGACGTCCTTGAGCAGGATGTCGGTCACGACGGTGTAGCCGTGGGTGATGATGGGCTCCTCGTCCGAGTTCTTGCCGTTCCAGCAGTCCAGCTCGACGCAGCGACAGCCCGCCAGGAGGCACTGCCGGTAGATCTCCACGGAGGACTTCCCTGTTAGCTGGTGGCCTGGCAGACACACTTGCCGTCAGTACGGAACTGGAGCAGCCATCGCTAATAACACAGTTCTCTTCAAGAAACCCTCTTGCTTTAGGACATTGCAAGATTTCCGCAGAAAAGGTATCGCCACACCGTTCTTTCGGGCCTTTTGTCAACTGGAGTGATCAGGAAAAGAATTCAATGTAGAGCGGTACATTATATACAATTGAATCATGATTGGAATCCATGCATGGGCTATTTGAACTAATGTAATGCCCAGATTTCCCTTGCCATTTCCGAACCGTCTGCTTAGGGCATCGACCTTTTGTAAACTGGCGTGATATATCATGTATTGTATCGCGACACATTATGGACAATATTGTGAGCTAAATCACGGCTAATATCCATAGCTATTGCTATTTGAACAATTTAAAAAAGCACGGGTTTTCCTTGATCTTCCTTTATGCTTTAGTGCATGGCAAGAGAAAAGAGGCATAGTCATATTCTTTAACATCTTTTGCCACATGTTATGTTTCGTAGATAATTGTATTGTAGTACATTGTGGACGATTAGTGCTGAATCATGACTGACATCCAAACATGTGACAACTGATGTCTTGTACCGAATTTCCTCGACTATAACTTCAATAGTTCTGGGACAGTCCTGCCAGTTCACCAGCCTAATGAACACCTTTATAACAAATTCGACCAATTTTAGAACTATCCTCGTAGAATCTTATGAAATCGAAGCCGCCCCTGTACTGATGAAGGCCATAGCCCATAACTATGGTATATAGGTTGGATTTCGCCTGAATTTTCCCAAACTGGTGTTGTGGCTCATTCTTCATCATCACCATTACGTTATGTACTACTGTTATAATGCATTTTAAAGGGAAAGGTGCCTTTTGGGTACCTAAATATATATTTATTTTGAAAAAAAAAAAGAATAATGAGAATATAAATCCTCTAAGTGGGGACATGAACAATATTAATAGAAAGGTTGACAAATGTTTTAGAGGTTTTGTCCACCCACCAAACGTGCCACTCCCCCACATATTTAATTAACGTCACGACAGGTAATGGAGACAAGGATTAAGTGGCTGTGGGGGAGAAAGCCTTTCTAAAGCATATTACCTTTTGTGTGCACGCTCCATAGCCCATTAACCATTCAGCACATAAAGGTCATTTCGGAATGGATAAAATGCCATATACTTTAGGAGCTTGGTTTCACAATTAAATAACTACTACCAGCTCTTGTACAATCAGGTAGGTTTTCGACTCTGCCCGTGAAAATAGTAAGCTTTACAAGGATATAAATGTGTACGTACACATTCAGATAGGTATTGTCTCCCCAAGCCTAAAGCTGGTTTAACATGGACGGATGTGTGTGCATGTACCAAACATATAGATGCTTGGTTCGTCAAGCCTAGTAGCAGTACTTGTGCGTACAATCCTGTAGGTGCGAGGCTCCCCAAGCGAAGAACTATTATAACAAGGACGGATGTAAGCATGTACCAAACAGGTACGTACAATCCTGTAGGTACGAGTCTCCCCAAGCGAAGAACTATTATGACAAGGACGGATGTGAGCATGTACCAAACAGGTACGTACAATCCTGTAGGTACGAGTCTCCCCAAGCGAAGAACTATTATGACAAGGACGGATGTGAGCATGTACCAAACAGGTACGTACAATCCTGTAGGTACGAGTCTCCCCAAGCGAAGAACTATTATGACAAGGACGGATGTGTGCATGTACCAAACAGGTACGTACGATCCTGTAGGTACGAGTCTCCCCAAGCGAAGAACTATTATGACAAGGACGGATGTGAGCATGTACCAAACAGGTACGTACAATCCTGTAGGTACGAGTCTCCCCAAGCGAAGAACTATTATGACAAGGACGGATGTGTGCATGTACCAAACAGGTACGTACAATCCTGTAGGTACGAGTCTCCCCAAGCGAAGAACTATTATGACAAGGACGGATGTGTGCATGTACCAAACAGGTACGTACGATCCTGTAGGTACGAGTCTCCCCAAGCGAAGAACTATTATAACAAGGACGGATTTGAGCATGTACCAAACAGGTACGCACAATCCTGTAGGTACGAGTCTCCCCAAGCGAAAAACTATTATGACAAGGACGGATGTGAGCATGTACCAAACAGGTACGTACAATCCTGTAGGTACGAGTCTCCCCAAGCGAAGAACTATTATGACAAGGACGGATGTGTGCATGTACCAAACAGGTACGTACAATCCTGTAGGTACGAGTCTCCCCAAGCGAAGAACTATTATAACAAGGACGGATGTGTGCATGTACCAAACAGGTACGTACAATCCTGTAGGTACGAGTCTCCCCAAGCGAAGAACTATTATGACAAGGACGGATATGTGCATGTACCAAACAGGTACGTACGATCCTGTAGGTACGAGTCTCCCCAAGCGAAGAACTATTACAACAAGGACGGATGTGAGCATGTACCAAACAGGTACGTACGATCCTGTATGTACGAGTCTCCCCAAGCGAAGAACTATTATAACAAGGACGGATGTGAGCATGTACCAAACAGGTACGTACAATCCTGTAGGTACGAGTCTTCCCAAGCGAAGAACTATTATGACAAGGACGGATGTGTGCATGTACTAAACAGGTACGTACAATCCTGTAGGTGCGAGTCTCCCCAAGCTAAGAACTATTATAACACGGACGGATGTGTGTGCATGTACCAAACAGGTAGGTGCCTCAAGCCTAGTAGCAGCACCGGTACGTACAATCCTGTAGATGCGAAGAACCATTATAAGAAGGATATACGCACCAGTCAAGTAGGTGTTGTGGGAAGAGTTGATGAAGTAGTGACTGAGCGACTGATCCATGTCCTGGTTGAGGTCGAACTTCTCCGGTGACACGATGGTGTTGTCGTCGCTCATCAGGTACCGCAGGAAGCCGTCGATGGACATTAGCCCTGAAACCGCAGAGGTCAGGGGATGGAAGGACTCTTGTCGGATTGGGAGGAGGCAAGTGAATCAGCGATCAGGCCGTAGAAGCTACTCCAAAACGTGCATATCAGTACTCCCTACCTTTCTGAGCCATGGTCTTGTTAGGCTCATACTGGCGGATGATGTCACGGGCTCGGGCTGGGTTGGCATACGGATAGAGGATCTCGTTCAGCCGGGGATCCCGCTGCTCCTTGTTGAGGAATTCTACCAGCTGGTCTACCGTCATGCCCTTTTTCTTTCCACCGCACCTGCAGACACACCGAGCTGTAGATACGGCTGAGGGATCTACAAATAGATTCAACACCATCCATCCACATGGCATCAACTCTAACGAATGTAGTGTAGCGGCCTAGCGGTATAAATGGTATATTTGCTATAACCCCAACCCGGGATTGAAAAACCCGCATTAAGAAGCTTAAAAATCGTTTTATAAACTCCAGATTCATTCCTAATCCCCACCATTGACCTAAGTCAACCAAGTAGAGCTCTGAAACCTAGGAAGTTCAAAACAGGTCAACTAATTTTCATATGTTTAGGAATGTGGTGTACTTACAGTTAAAACAGTCGCAAATATTTCACTTCCTATCATGATTGCTAACAGCAGTACTATGTACAATTTGTGTATGTGTGCAGGACAATAATTATAATTTTAAACCACTTCAGAACACATTGGAATATTCTACATTCACACAGACACAAGCTCAAGCAAGTAAAACTGACCAACACATAATATTGTCGCAAAGTATGTACTATTTTATTAACAGAGTATCATTTTTGATACTTTGCTACTCTGTAAACTTCCCTCTTTGCTTATTTTTTGTTTATCATTCTTAGTTGGTTCTTGCCTGAAATAAAGTGCTGTCTCATCCCGAAGTTGGTTTTCCCTCATTTTCCACGTGGCAATATGATCAAGTATCAAAGCTGCAGCATGCAGGTGGAGATACCCAACAATAGTTCTATGCCGGGCTCGAGATAAATACGGGATAATTCCCACCCGAAGAGATATCGGCGACCACTAAGATATTTATAAAGCTCAGATAATGGGATTAGGAATGATTAATGACGCAATGATATAATTTAGATATTAATAGTTAATTAACTCCCCATCACAATAGGTTGAATCGATCGATACCCAGCGGTGGACTGGGAAAACACATGTACTCCTGAGTGAGACTGCGACTACAATATCGTCAACATCTTGGAAAAAACTCTCCTAGAGCCATATAGACAAGAAATTTTAACAATTAAACACGATTTGTATAGTGCCATCTCTAACAGCAGAGCGGTATGAAAGATCAAACTGTCAAAACTACTAAGAAGGCTTATCACTGATTCCGTCCCTATATTTTGAAGGTACACACATGGAAAAAACTTAAGGAAGTGGAAAGTCTTTGATATCACCGGTCGTTCATTTTTTTGGAAGGAGGCAGAGGCAATTTGGTTCACATTTGGTTATCTCGTGTGTCTTCAATAAAGGTCACTGTAATATATTACAGAGTTATTGTCTGAATCCCGATATACATGCTAAAGGGTACAACTTCCTTAAGTTTTGTCCATGAGTGTATATTGGTTATCTCGTGTGTCTTCAATAAAGGTCACTGTAATATCTTTCAGAGTTATAATCCCGTTACACATGCTAAAAGGTACAACTTCCTTAAGTCTTGTCAATGAATGTAATATATTCGACATCCTTTTAAAACATATATTTTGATGCAACCCCCACTTTTAAAAAGTAAACATCATTATAACCTATGTGGTAAAAATACCAATTCATCGTTCTTAGTACCAAGAAGTCGTTAAGCAGCGAACAAGTGAAGAAAGTACAAAAATACGACTTGCAATAAAAAAATAAAGATGTAAAGATCACAAGAGACTATATATTAAAAGATGAAAACATCCACGTGAAAGAACCTAATGAGCATGTAAGTATAATCATCAAAGATTTCTCAGAAAACACGCGGCCTTGAATTACAGAGAGAAAAGGGAGGTTCAACATAAAAGCTATTTTATTGGCCAACTCCATTTGAGGGCCTTTTAATACCCGGCGGGTTTATTGGTCTTTCTAAGTGGACAACATGTGGACTTGCTGGTCACATGGATGTAAAAACATAGAGTTGCCATAGAATGGTATTTATGTAACAGAATAGGCACCTCTCCCTTTAAAATTGTATTAAAATAATGTATTTTTGTTTACCACCTCAGTATAGAACGTAATGATTATGATAAGGAATGACCCACAACACCAGTTCTGGAAAATTCTGATAAAAGACAACTTGTATATACACTATACGACAAAACTTAAGGAAGTTGTACCTTTTAGCATGTATATCGGGTTTGAGACAATAACTCTGAAATATATTTGACACAAGGTGACCTTTATTGAAGACACACGAGATAACCAATATACACTCATGGACAAAACATAAGAAAGTTGTACCTTTTAGCATGTATATCGGGGTTCAGATAATACTTCTGAAAGATATTACAGCGACCTTTATTAAAGACACACGAGAAAACCAAGTGTGAACAGCCTTTGTCTTAAAAGAACAGACGACCGGCGACATCAAATACTTTCCCCTTCCTTAAATTATGTCAATGAGTGCATTTATCAGACCATATCACCATCTCAGGACACTGGAAGTGAGAAACACGACTTCCAGATAGATGTACAGAGGTCGTGAGAGGATCCTAGGACACTCGAAAGTCGTCGATACAAAACGACCTATATTTCTAATGATTATTATGGAGAATTAGTGTCCGCGTAGAGATGTATTCGATAGAGAATTGGTACTTTGATATTCAATTAGTCACATTGTAGACATGTAGATATGTGTCACAGATTGCCAACAACTCGGGTTATCCTGAAATCCTCCTTGGAAGCCTAGGTGAACTCATGTCTTCAGCCCTGTGGTCGACAACAATTATGAACTCATTAGATAGATAAACACCTGGAGCAGTGAATTATTAAAAGTACAAAACCGTGAGAGACAAAGAGCTTTTTGCAAGGGTATTCCTTTGGCCGAGCTTTCGGGAATTTCTGGTCTTCTACAGGAGTAAAAAGGCATTAAATACTCGAAAGCTCGGGCAAATAAAAAAAAACCTTACTAGAAACACTTATCCTCACGGTTTTGTATTTTGAATAATTTTTGAACTCACAAACTGCCATCCAGGGCTGTCACCTCAGGGCGCTCGATCAGTGAAGGAAGGCGTCGTAAGAAGGCGCCGCAAATAATCAGAATACGACCAAGATGACAATTTAAAACTTCCTATTGTAACAAAAGTTTAAACTGTTTGAAGATAATAAAATACACATTTCTCTTCTTCCCTCTTAAAATGTTGTTATAAACTTAAGGATACTATTTAGCAAATAATGAACTTCTTATATTATATTGTAAAATGGATGACAAGGCCAAGATTCCAGAGTAAAGTTGGGGAAAGAGAGGGGTAGACCCCAGCTGCCATGTGTGAGGCGCCAAAAACGGCATTCCAGCGTGGGGGGGAGGACAGAGTCTGGTCACATCTGCGGCAAGTAAAAGACGTGGGAAGTTGTCTCCGCGCGAGCGTGTGGATGATCCTGCAGACGGTGCCAGGAGAGCCTGACATCGGAGCGACCTACAAGTCGGTGAGGTCCAGGCTGGGCATGTATAGTGTGGAGCGGGACTTTTCACAAGAGTGACATCAACGGCGCCAAGGATTATTCTGACGGGGAGGTTGAAGGCAAGTTCCACTGATTGTATTCCTTCTGTTAAGTAAGACATATAATAAAGCGCCAACTTTAGCTGCATCCCTTCGAACTCACATGTGTATCTTTGTGGCATCTTGATTAGACAAAGAACACGAACAGCGTCTGGGTACATCGAAACAATGTTGAGTAGATAGAATATTGAAAGAATACTTGAAAGATATGGAAGTGAAGAGGTAGGGGAGGGGTGAACGCCTTAAGAAATCTCGACCTTGGCGGGACGGCAGCCCTGCTAACTGCTCCTATACAAGAGATGAAGGTACTTTCTGTGTGGGGACTACATGGCGGGGAGATAAGCTCTTCCACGGCCGTGTTAAAAAACGCCGCCAATTGTATTATTCCGCGATAGGCCTACATGCCGTATGAGAAAATAGTTCTAAAACAACCTCACCTAATTGAATCTATCTGAACACCTAACCTAACCTATCGAATTGATACATTGTACGGTATATTTCCATTAGTGATCCGCAGAAATAAGTATCTCACAGACTTGGCTTCACCAATGGAGCAGCCATATTCCTCCCTTCCTCTATGGTAGAGTTGCCTATTCTCTTTTACAAGTCTGGTCATTTGTCTGGTCAGCCTTTTCTAATCTTGTCTTGAGACAACGTTGAAGGCTCCAGATCGACCGAAGTCTGGTCATTTGGTACCATTAAACCTTTTCTAATCTTGTCTTGAGACAACGTTGAAGGCTCCAGATCGACCGAAGTATGGTCATGTGGGACCATCCAGCCTTTCCTAATCTTGTATTGAGACAACGTTGAAGGCTCCAGATCGACCGAAGTCTGGTCATTTTTCTGGTTAGCCTTTTCTAATCTTGTCTTGAGACAAGGTTGAAGGCTCCAGATCGACCGAAGTCTGGTCATTTTTCTGGTTAGCCTTTTCTAATCTTGTCTTGAGACAAGGTTGAAGGCTCCAGATCGACCGAAGCTGGTCATGTGGGACCATCCAGCCTTTCCTAATCTTGTCTTGAGACAACGTTGAAGGCTCCAGATCGACCGAAGGTTTTCTCCGCACGCAGTGGATCATAATTAGATCGATCGCCGTCCAATTTGGAGTGATAAACTCGGTTCCCAAACTTCCGTGTCAGGGTAGATGGTGGCGTGACATAGTTCTGAAGTATGCAGTCCTTTGCTCCAACAACACCGCCGCGTATATTTCTGGCTTGGAAATAGAAATAAAGTTCTCCATCTCAGAGTTCTAACTAACCATTAACGGACGACTGATTTCACAAACCAGACTTTGAATTCATCATACGAATTGGAACCACACGCAGGTAAATTTGTGGAAGCCCGACCTTGAATTAGTGAAAGGCACACCCAGGACAAAATGGCCTCATTGACTGTAACTACAGATACATTTAAATACGATGTAAAATTTCCAGGAAACCTATCTGATTTTTCTAAAGGAATCTCTCGTACCATCACAAATACACTTATGGACAAAGTTTCATATTTTGATATCGCCGGTTTCTGTTTTTTTTTTTTTTTTTTGGAAGGAGAACAAAGGTAATTTTGTTCACACTTGGTTATCTCGTGTGTCTTCAATAAAGGTCACTGTAACATCTTTCAGAGTTATTGTCTGAATCCCGATATACATGCTAAAAGGTACAACTTCTTTAAGTTTTGTCCATGAGTTTATTGTCTACGATAGTCCTCTGCGATGTTAGACTTGGAAGTGCTCTGTTATAAGAATGAATAACTTCAGAATACGACGTGATAAGGATTTAGTCTACTTATTGTATAGAATTGTTGTAGAGTGGACGTGCGTGCGGGAATTATGGAATATAAACACAGTATTGAGGATGGAGATAGGTTCTGTCAGACTGCCGAAGAGAGACCGCTGCACACTAACTAACACGAATATCTACTTACTAATCGTACACCCCACTAACTATTAGTTATTTTAGGTGAATCACAGTCCTAGGACTGATGCACCTGCCCATTCAGGATCCTCTAAGACAGATCCTATTATATATTTAGTTAACTCAGGTTCCTGGAGCCACGCACAGAAGTCATCAACTACCCGGACTGTTGTCCTTATGACCTATAAGTCTTTTTGTGTTTTATTTAAAATTCAAGTGAAGGTTCAATTCATGATGTAGCGTCAATCAGGTTTATTTCATGGAAGATTTTCCAGGGATGATGTGCCTAGTTTCGTGATTCCTAGGAGAATGGCTATCTGGAATCTTTGGTATTCGAAGACTGGACAGAGGTGAAAAGAAGGTTGGTCTACGGTTTGGCTTTTACTTTGACAATGGAGGCCTGATTAATTTTACTCAATAGAAACACTTTTACTATATATAATTGATATTATAGAATTCTCATTCAACAACTTTGATCATTCCAGTAAGGTCTGTAGAGTTAATATTTGATGATATATGTTGAAAGAAACACATTGTCAAAAAAATTACTGGAACAAATTTGTATCGAAAGATGGCAATTTATAAATAAAATTTATATTGTCTCTAAATTTTCTAGAAAGATTCATATTATTATTTAAAACTTCTTTCAATATCTTTGCTACCTGGACGTAACCATGACCAGTTATTACCACTAGCCCTAGAAACAACTGGCGGTTCCCATCATCAGTACAAATGTCACACAAAAAAGAAACATAGAAACAAAAATACAGGAGTCAACATCCCATCATTGGTACCTGGACCAAAAGCCTGGAGCTATTCTAGAATGTGGGATGAACCGATAAGCAGCAACCTGTATCTCCAGGCTCAAAACTGGCCATACAAGACCACTCCTCGTCCAGGATGGTGTAAATACCTTTCCACAATGCACCATCTGCAAGACCAGAGAGACCTCACCGGACCACCTCTTGGAATGTATGGGAGCCTCAAGATAGGACCTGTATTCCAACCCTGTCAAGATTGTGAATTTGATCAATGAATATAGTCTCCATGACCTTGTATAATTATACAATGGGATAATAATAAAAAAAGTACAAATGTAGTACGGTGGTGTCTATCAACGACTACGGTACTCACGCGGCTTCGTAGATGGCGTTGATTTCCTCGCGGCACACGAGATGCTTGTAGAAGACGAGGAAGGTGTCGAATGTGAACTTCTCAGGCTGCAGGGCGTCGTTCTGTCACCACAACACAATGTCACACCTCGTCCTTATAGATTGTACTTGCAGAGATGACGCCGTAGGGAGTTGGAGTTAAAAGGCGATGCCGTGAACAGTGCAGTGAACGATGCAGCGACGTACCTCTCTCTCTCTAAATCCTGAGATCCTATATCTCCCTGAGAGGGAGCAATTCCTCAGGCAACTCTCGCCAGAAAACATTCTGTGTGAATTCCTCAACATGGCAATTGAACATGTTGGGAACAACAACTCCATTATGTCCAAGCACCTATCCGGACTCAGGGCGGCTTGTAGCCATTGATGTAATCTAGACGTCCCTCGGGGAAGTCTGATGTTATAATTTATTATAATGCTGATAGCTGTAATCTTGTTGTAACTTTGTTTTGATGTTAACTGGAAGTCAATAAAGTATGTTACAATCTCTCTCTAAATCTATGATAGAAAACAATTTTTCCAAAATATTTCGAAGGATTGCTTGCTCCCTCTCTCTCTCTGTCTGACTTCAGGACAGAATGTGACATTGAACGAGACGACACCCAGTGGGATTCGTCTGATACAAATAATTTGTAATTATTTTGTTTTTATACATTTTTTTCTTTATATAATCCCAACCCTAGTGCATCATAATCTTATATGTACGATTAATAAAAGTGTATTCAATCTCAATCTCTCTTTATCAATATTTATTGCACAGAAATCTTTAAAGTAATTTACAAATTCATGTATATTACATTAAAACAACTTTGTCATTGATGAAAATGACAATTGACCAATGACAGTTGTTTCCATGTGATCTACAATAATTTGAAATTTACTTTTAATTATTTTGTGCAATGAATTAATTAAGAGGGAGCAATCTCTCGAATATATTTTTGAAAAAGAAAATTTCGATCGCAGATACAGGTACACCATTTTTAAATAACCGCATTAAGTCATTCCATTGTGTATTTTCTTAGAGTACAATACGATTTCTCTATAACCAGGCTATTCAGAAGCCTTGTCAAAGAGCCCATCCGCGCAAAGAGCCCTATCCTTAAGCGGGATAGCGTTATATGGTATTATCATCTCCGATATGGGTGTGAGCCACCATTTCAACCTATTCTTTGTCATTTCTCTACACGTATCTTTTAATTCTCCAGATTATTCTATTGGCTTATATCGAACTATCAGTCTAGTTCTGTTCTTGGGTAAATTTTTAATTGGCCAACTGACTTGGTCTTCTAACCTATGACCAGACGCAACTTCCAATGGCAAATGACCCGAGGATCTGGCATCAAACTGTCCCGCAAAGGTGGAGGAAGCGAAGAGATGGCAGGGGATCAGCGCCTGGGAGCAGGGAGAGGCAGGAAGCTTGATAGAGAAGGAAATCCAGTAGAAGAGGTATGGTAGGGGGAACCAGTCCAGTGTTCTGAAGTCTTTAATCTACATACGGTATTCAACAGAAAGTGACGATCTTCAAGATAGAGCTTGCCTAACTGGCATTGACAGTTCTTAAAAATAAGACACACTTTTCCCTCTCGTCGAATTCGACGAAAAAATTCGTCGAATAAATAAAACCTTTTTTTCTGGCCGAAGTGTATCCTATTTTAAAGCGATAGTAACCAGTCGTACAGGATGCACGAGGGCCATCTCGACCTATATCCCAGTTTCAAACGCCGAGTTTTTCAGCTGTGATGTCTTGAGAAGGCAATTACGCGGAGTTTAAATTGGGACGACTTCCAAACGAGACTTTAATAGGTTTCAAAGAGCTGCCGCCTGGGTAAAGGGCAATGTGGGGGGGAGAGAGAACTTAGTGCAAATGGCTCAAATCTTTAGGAAGTCAGATTGATTTCTTTCTAAACGACATACATCCGTCTTTAGATTTGTAACACGCTGAAACTAAAACGTAGAGATGATATTGAAGTTTTGATAATATTTTCTTATAAATAATTAACTTATTACTACCTTACTGAAATTCTTATACAATTTACCTCAACTTAAACATTCGCAACTACATGAAGTCTTTAATCTACCTACGGTATTCAACAGAAAGTGACGATCTTGCCTAACTGGCATTTACAGTTATTAAAAATAAGAGACACTTTTCTCTTTGGGCCAGAGAATTCGCGTCGAATAAATGAAACCTTTTTTTCTGGCCGAAGTGTATCCTATTTTAAAGAGATAGTAACAAGTCGTACAAGATGCATCTACAGCGTGACTTCAGTTTTTCTTGTATCTATAGGCCTTGGTCGTGTTCAGAGAGAAACTGGAGAACCCTCTAAACATGATGAATCACCATTTCCTTATCGGCAAAACATTCGATCTACATTTTCTTTGTAGATCGCGAAATACGTGGTGTCGCTGGAGACCTGCTGGTGATTCTCCACCAAACTCTGCAGCGGTGGCAGAGACGCCATATTCATTATATATCTAATTATTATATTAAATTAATAGTGCATACTGTGTACACGTTTGCATATATTGACAAGATGTTAATAAAATTATGTAAATTCTCGTTATCTAAACATGGTGCGCCATCTATTATTGAAAATGCAAACTGTTTAGAACGTGTCAGTTTCTCTTCAAACGAAACCATTTTTCTATGGGCAGAAACCTACGCCGCTGTATATAAACAGTTTATATTTTCAATATTTAAAATAAAAAAGGCATATTCTGACCAGGAGCACATGTGCTTTTCAGAAGGCAGAGCGCCATCTGGTGGAAAAGAAATCAACTATTCATGAAATTGGGTTGACCAAATATCAGGGAACAAGCTAAATCAATTAATAGTTGATTTCTGTTCCACCAGCACATGTGCTCCTGGTCAGGATATGCATTTTTATTTTAAATATCAACACCTGACCCACTTATTTTTTTCTATTGTTTTTTTTTCATTTTCAATATTGTCGCGTTGAAAAATAAAGGCGAGGAGAGGTAAACCCGAACGGATTTTATTATGTATAACGGTCTACTACCCGTGCATTTATATGGCTATGTCATAATTCAAAACTATGTAAATAAATACAATCAAAATTATGTAAATAAATTAACCACGTTACAATATTATCATACAGACAGCCGACAGATGACAATCAGAATGTCACGGAGAGTCCACCTATTTGTAACTTTTTCTCTCACACTCTACATCTCCTATTGTAAACTTGAGATATCGAGATGACCCACTACATCTCTGAATTCACTATTGTTAACGAGGAACGGAATAAGATCTTAAAGAACATTATCCAAGTCTACGTGAACCCAGTTCAGCTAATCAGAATAATGTCCGAGAAAAAAAAATATAGCGATAGAATTGTTTAACTTTCATAAATCTTTAGAGAACAAGGTAATCTCTAAGAACTAAAATTACAGAACAATTTACTTCCATAGTTAATTTGTATAGTTATGTTGAATACTTTGATTTCCTTTTTATTTTCCCTTCTCTCCTTTGTTTATGTTTTCCTTTTCTCCATGAAAATGATGTATGGCGAGTCCTTACAGGACGGAAATGTCCTAATTAAGCAGTTGTTGTTGTGTTGATATCGAGATACAAGCTATAAAGGAGACTAAAATCTCCAATCTCCAAGTAGAATCTTCTATAAGACCAGTTTGCCTTAATAAAAGTTTGTATGTGTGACTAAAAGATAGCGTGTTGTTGTTAGCGTCCATCAAATCGACTTTTGGTGACTATATGTACAGCTGAACAAGAGCCCATCGTTCCTTTAGGCAACCTACGTGTATATTGATCTTTCTCATACCTAGTTGCTGTGTCTTATCACAGATACACTCTGGTACAAGCCATAATAGTCATGGTGGGTAGGGATTTGCTGATACAGTAATGCCGTGGATAAACCCTCTCTACCCTCTCTAGACCTCCTTAAATTCAGATAATCTCTCAGCTGTAACGGTAGACCAATTCTACAACACAATTCTACATATTGTAGTTTTTTTATTACAATTATGATTTTATGTCCTCAAAGCTTATGTCCATAGTTCATCTAAAATACCCATTCCAAGAGTCTAGCAACAGTATCATTATAAAAGGAAGATAAAAAAAGCAATATAACAGCGGTATGGTAGATTAAACTGGCGAAACCGCTGGGAGGGTTCACCACTGATGAGCCAGGCCCTCCCATTAATTTTTTTCCATTGCAGTAAAGGCAGTAGAAATTGTTTAATTTCAAAAATAATCTAAAATAGTTTCTAATTTTCATATTGTAGTTTATTCCTTAAAAAAAAAGGGACGCTATAAAAAATATCCTGTAGGAAGACGCAAAAGAAATTCTTCAAAGTAAATATATATTTTATTAATCAAATGTTTTTTAAAAGAAGAGAGAGAGAAACACGTTTGATATAACCTCCTAAATATTTAGAGATACTTCTCACCTTGTAAAAAACGTCAAATAAAAAAGTGACTTGGTGCAAGCAATTCGATATGGGCTTCCATAATTCATGGCGTTCCTTCATTGGCTGTTCCATTGATCGACTGCCTCTTCTACGACTATTCCTTAATGGCGGCTTCTACTGGACAACTGGCTGATTGGACTAATTAAAATTCACCTTTGCCCAACCTAAGATGTAAAAGGATGAGAGGGAGCAGTAACAAGATTGCTAAAAAACCAGGGCTCAGCTGGCTTTGTTGATAGTACCCTGTAAGAACTCCTGATCCAGGGATACAGGATTTTTTATTTTATTTAGACTTAGAGCGCTATGCCCCCCTAGGGACACTTGCACTATAAAGGTAAACAAAACATTGAAAAGAAAGAAGAAAGATATTTGAAAAAGTTACAAGAATTAGTATGCAAGTTAGTTAGAAAAAATATCAACACAATTGATATAAGTACAAAGGGTTGGTATGCAAATTTAGTTAAATGATATCAAATTGTAAAGTATTGTGTGTTCGAGAAAAACAATTTACAGATTGAAGAAAGTTTTAAGGAATATTTTAGAATGAAAATATGCTAGATATTATAGAATTATTCAATTAAAACTATGCTAAAAAGAGTTAATTTCTAAATAAAAGCGTTCCAATGGAATTTAGTAGTAGGGATACAGGATGAGCCGCGTTTGTACTCCATGTTAGGAGCGGCTGTACATGGCGTCTGTTCCTCATGTCAGAGGCGGCCATTTCATATTGGAGCTAAGTCGGCCTGCCACTGAGTAGTGCTCTCAGTCTTAATAACAAAAGCAGACACATTCTACTTCACCAAATCATTATGGATGTAAAATCTCCTTTGATAAGTCTACTCATCCCCAGCAGACACCATCAACAAGCTCTACAAGCTTGATATCCTAATATGATTGGGTGGAGATAAGAAAGAAGAAGACTAATTAATTATCCATTAATTATAGGGAAATAACGCGCCATTTATATATAAGAAAGTAAAACATTTAAGTACACAAGTTTATTCTCAACATAAAACAAACTTCTACTGTCCTTTTACCTAAGATTTTATATCCCGACTACTGGTCATCTATGCTTTTTTTTAAAAAGAGGCAGAGATAATTTTGTTCACACTTGGTTATCTCGTGTGTCTTCAATAAAGGTCACTGTAATATCTTTCAGAGTTATTGTCTGAATCCTGATATACATGCTGAAAGGTACAACTTCCTTAAGTTTTGTCCATGAGTGTATATTGGTTATCTCGTGTATCTTCAATAAAGGTCACTGTAATATCTTTCAGAGTTATTGCCTCAATCCCGATATACATGCTGAAAGGTATAACATCCTTAAGTTTTGTCCATGAGTGTATATACTTGGTTATCTCGTGTATCTTCAATAAAGGTCACTGTAATATCTTTCAGAGTTATTGCCTCAATCCCGATATACATGCTAAAAGGTATAACTTCCTTATGTTTTGTCCATGAGTGTATATACTTGGTTATCTTGTGTGTCTTCAATAAAGGTCACTGTAATATCTTTCAGAGTTATTGCCTCAATCCCGATATACATGCTAAAAGGTATAACTTCCTTATGTTTTGTCCATGAGTGTATATACTTGGTTATCTTGTGTGTCTTCAATAAAGGTCACTGTAATATATTTCAGAGTTATTGCCTCAATCCCGATATACATGCTAAAAGGTACAACTTCCTTATGTTTTGTCCATGAGTGTATATACTTGGTTATCTTGTGTGTCTTCAATAAAGGTCACTGTAATATATTTCAGAGTTATTGCCTCAATCCCGATATACATGCTAAAAGGTATAACTTCCTTATGTTTTGTACATGAGTGTATATAGATATACTATTTCCTTTAAAGACCCCTCATATAGAAGATTTTAATGATATTTCACAAAATAGACACTTTTTGTGCCTTTTTCAACATAACCACAAACAATACTTCATTTTCCACGTAAATAAATAGTACTTTAAGAAATATTTAAATATAAACATTCTAAAAGAAATGCCATATTAAAAAAAAAAGGTTTTAGAGGGAAACAATCTTATATATATATATAAAAACCCAACATCAATGGTTAAAAAAAATACAAATATTCCAGGAAGAGAGCGATAAAAATAATCCATGCGATGAAAGCCATTTCAAACATGGAAAAAATGGAATAAAGTGGCCCAAAAGATTTGATTTCGAGACTCAATTTATGTACTTTGAGCAAACAAAAAAGTAAAGATTGGAAAATATAACAATGGTTATTATATATAGTTTGTATTGGGGAATGAAACTTTATATCTATAGATTGCTATCTGGATATTTTATTTCTGCCATCAATATCTATTCTTGTATCTATATATAAATATTTTTCTGGATATAGGAAATGGAAGCTATAAAAGCAAGAATGTTTCTTTTAAACACAGAACAAGTTTCTACTATCCTTACTACGATGAAAAAATATTGAGAGGGCTTGGCTCATCAGTGGTGAATCCTTCCAGCGGTTTCGCCAATTTAATCCACCATCTTTCTATGGCTATCAATGGCTCTCAATAATATAGGGGAAGAAGTCCTACTACAGCTGCCTTTGGTATCTCCCTGGATCCTTGGAATATTTGACTAAATTCTGGTCCAAAGTGACTAACGTGGCAACGGCACCCATTTTCCAATGAAGAGCAAAACAATTTAAATGAACGAACTTTTATAAAGCGTTAGAGAACAAGGTAATCTCTAAAAACTAAAATTACAGAACAATTTCCTTCCATAGTTAATTTGTATAGTGTTATGTTGAATACTTTGATTTTCTTTTAATTTTCCCTTCTCTCCTTTGTTTATGTTTTTTTTTCCTTTTCTCCATGAAAATGATGTATGGCGAGTCTTTACAGGACGGAAATGTCCTACCTAATAAAGCTGCTGTTGTTGTTAAATGAACGAAACCATATAAAAATCCAAAAATTTCAATCAAAAGATTATTTTTGAATATTGAAAAGAAGATAAAAGAAGTGATGATTAAGGATTCAACAAAAAAGTTTCATATTGTGTTGAAGAAAAAGAATATTCATTGATAAACTGGGACATTGGTTTTCCATTTTGATCTGGCGACAGTGACGACTCGCTAAAATCACTATCGCAGCGAAAAAATTGAATTTCCGATTTGAGGAAAAAACCAGCGATGATTTAGAAATGAAGACGATAAAAACGAAAAGCTTCTGTTGAAAATAATACTTAACTCTGATAAAAAGTATTACTCTCAATATATATTTCCCATGTATTTGGAAATGAAAAAGGCCATAAGAAATTTTCTCAAGTTCATGATGTGATATTATCCAAAAGAAAGAGAGAGACGCTTGCTATAATTGTGAGAAATTTGAAGAAACAAATTGAGGTAAGAATTCCTGTAATCATTTTACCACATTCATTTAAAAGACATTTAAACTACACCAGAGAAACTAACCTTCCATTAAGTCAATATTAAAAACTTTATATTATGAATTTAAATACCAATATGTTGAAGAATACAGGTAAGAATTCACCCTGACAATCATACCGAAGACAATTAATCCAGATGAATCTTGTATCAATCTCAGATGTCAACTCTGGTGTCGCCTCTCTACTGATGAGGGCCACAAATTTCCACTCTTTAGAACTACTGCCTGATTGAATTAATGATGTAAGGTCTGAAATGCATCAAAGTCTACTATAATAGCAGCCACCCTGAAATTGAATGCTAACCAGTTCAATGATTTGATACATTTGACTTTAAATCAACAGGGTGTCAAATTTTTGTTTTTTAACAGATTCTGAACAATTTCACGACACTTCTTCCACATTTTTCTGCCGTAAAACTTAATCTAAATTAGATAATAATCCATCATCCTATTACAATAGAACCTCCTTTTAGTGGACATCCCGCTAGCGGACACCTCTCTACAAAGAACAGTTTTCATTTGCAAAATTACCATTTTTACTATTTAGTAACTCTCCGGTAAGAGGACACCTCTCCCTAAAGGAGGACACTTTGGCTCTGCAATTAGGTGTCCTTAACAGGGAGGTAGTTCTACTGTACTGGACAAGAAAGAAGGCGCCTATATACCACTATGTCATTCTTAAACCATTGTCTAACCAGCTCTTATATTACACTAGGTTAAAGATTACAGAAAACAAAGATCAGAAAGCTGTTTCTATCAGCAATATGTTATAGTATAAAGAAAACCTATTTTATTAATTTATAGAAGAGAATATAAATATTTTAGAATTATTTTCTCTATAAAAATTAAATACGAGTATAAAGAACAAGCGAAAGATTAACTAGAAAGTATGGAAATGAGTTTCTTTGTCATAGTTGGAAACACTTTTTGTGAAAATTTAGAGTTGTCTAATTCACATCACCAAGAATAAGGTAGAATAGAAACTTACAAACCGTGTGAAGGCCAAGAATAAAAAAGGGACTCGGTGACAATAGCAATCTGTTGACCATAAAGTCTGAATTCTAGGCTGTTGTGTGTAACAGATATTCCAGATGGAGAGCCGTGACTTCCCTGTGTTCCAGCTCTACTAACGACGTTGTTACAGGATCTAGCTAGTGTTAGACAGTAGCTATTGACAGCGGGGCGGGTTTTAGCGCTTACACTCCTGTGGTGATCATAGCAGGGGCTGTGGTCATTTACCATTCCACGTTGGGCGGGAGGACCCACTATTTTAACCCTGTGTCACATAACGTGGATTGGTACTCAATTTCTCCTCCGGCAGCTTGGCTCGCTCCACAGACCCAGGACTAGGTACTGATTACTAGTCTGCTGGTTCTGGCGCAAAACTCCAATGGGAGGCCTCGCGTGTGACGCAAAGTCCGGCTTTCAGCGTTGGCAGTGTCAGCAGTTCTGTCTTCGGTCTCTAGTCCGCTCAATTTCTCTTTGTTGTCCAATAGTGAACTCAACGAGTTCATCGAGTTGTCGGAATTGGGAAGTTGGGTTCAGGGGTGTAGCAATACATGACGGTGTGAGATAGTATAGTCTACCTCTAACCCCTTCTGTGTTATGTATCTAGATATCACTTGGAGCCCTCACCGTGTCTAGTTAACATTTAGGTAAATGTCTTTCTTTAAGCTCCCTCCTTAGGTCACCGAGTCCCTTCTTTATAACTTGGTATTCCCGCGGTATAAAAAAAAAAGAGTTATAAACCTCTCTCCACATATATATCTCTATTTTAAATTATATATTTATAATTATATGTAATTATGCTGTCCTCAAAGCTTATGTCCATAGTTAATCTAAAATACCCATTCCAAGAGTCAAGCATCAGTATCACTATAAAAGGAAGTTGCAAAAATGCAATATAACAGCGGTATGGCAGATTAAACTGGCCAAACCGCTAGGAGGGTTCACCACTGATGAGCCAGGCCCTCCTATTAATTTTCCCATTGCAGTAAGGGCAGTAGAAATTGTTTAATTTTAAAAATAATCTTACGCGTCTAAAATAGTTTTGTATTTTGATATATATCTCTCCAATACTGCCAGGTCCAGTGAGGACCAAACGTTGGAACTCAGGAACCAATTACTCAAAGTCTTCCGAGACTTCTCGACCTCTGTGTGATGTTTTAACTGAAGGTTTAGTTCCCCAGAAAGTATCACTAACAAGAAACAAATTTATCCTTCTTGTTATATGTAAATATGATGATAGATCGTTTTGAAAATAGAGCAATCCATATTTGAATCATTAGATAATAAAAAGGCATATATTGGATTGAATAAGAGATATATTTGACAATATTTCGGTTTGACTGAACGCCAACCTTTATACAAAACTGTAATGCCTTGAGCCTATAATGCCTAAAGGTTGGCGTTCAGCCAACCGAAATATTGGCAAATAAATCTCTTATTCAATCCAATATATACCTTTTTATTATCTAATAATGATAGATGTAAATATGTTGTCATATGTAAACAATAGACCTAGACACATCACGTGAACATTCTCACAGTCTGATGAACCAATGAGAAGTGGTTTCACCAGTAGCTGGCAGTGAATGAACGGTTCTTGGAACTTCTATAAACCGTACTTTGGACCAATTACACATAGAAACACTCCAAACTTCACAAATATATATATATATAAAATTCAGTGTATGTATGTATGTTTGTTTGTCGGCTATACACGTCCACGATACGTAACTAATCTGGCTGAAATTTTAACAGTATATAGAGTTGAATTTGGAAAAACTTATAGGCAAATTTTCAGGCTTCTATCTCGAATATCTTTAAAGTTATTGATAAAATATTAACAAAATTTTCCTATTTCACTCGTAACCAGCGCCTCACTGCGGTAACTTTGAGTAGTAAAGTTGAGGAAAGATGGACCACGTGGGGCGACGGTGACCTTGAGTGACGTAATGAAGAAAAATAACTTGCTATTATTTTATGTATATATATCAAATTTAAAATATATTCATATAAAAATTCTAAATAATACAAATTTCAAAATATCGTTGTGAAAATTACATTTAATTTTTATATTTTAAAAACACACAAAGTTTGGAGCGGGACGTTTCACAAGAGTGACATCCACGGCGCCAATTTATAATTGTAACGAATAGTATTTGAATAAAACATTTAATCGGGTAAAACCCGGGTCATTCGGCTAGTTTACTATACGATATTCCAGCGGCCCACTGATGCCCCTTTCAAGTCGCAAAGTTTAACACGAAGCTGACTTTTGTATCTATCTATAAAGAAGCGTCAAGTAATAAATCATGAAGGTTGTATGTCTCTATTACTCATTGATCCAATCTACAATAATGATATTGTGAAAATTATAAACTATTTTAGACGCGTAAGATTCTTTTTTGAAATTAAACAATTTCTACTGCCCTTACTGCAATGGAAAAATTAAAGGGAGGACCTGGCTCATCAGTAGTGAACCCTCCCAGCGGTTTCGCCAGTTTAATCTACCATACCGCTGTTATATTGCATTTTTCGATCTTCCTTTTATAGTGATACTGATGCTAGACTCTTGGAATGGGTATTTTAGATGAACTATAGACATTCTCTATATACTTTAGAACTTTTAATATCGAGTTGACTTTATTAGATGCGCCACTCACCGAGAACACGGTAGATAATAAATGTAACAATAAACAACTAAAATTACAAGTTGTTCATCATATTTATTACATATATGTCATAATTTGTATATAATTAAATGCAACCCCGACCCACTATGTATGTACCATGTATGATTTTCAAAGACTTAATAAAGAACAAGGTAACTGGAGGAAAGAAAGTAACAAAAGATATAGGAAGTAAGACTAAAGCTGGCACGACTATTTTGGCACCCCTGTGTCAACATTGCAGGGGCAGAGACCGGTCGTCTCTAGTGACCGCAGAAGTTATATTAGACAAGAAGCACTCGACACTTCCTGGAAAAACAGGATGTATTCGGTGACCAGAAGTTATAAATATTAAGCTAACGCCCAACATTTCCGGCAAAGATAGGACGTATTTGATAACACGGAAGTAAATAAAGTCAAAATGGCACTCGACACTTCCTATCAAAGCAGATCATATCTTTCACCAAAGGAAACCGCCGGCCTATCAGAAGATAGCGCCTTAAGTAGGTCAACCAATAGGGAAAGATCATGTGAGATCTCTCAACCAATCAGAGAGAAACTGACTCGTGGTGTTAAATCGAAAGACAAGAATAGTTAGTTACACTTTGGCTCCCACGGAGATGACATCGGCTTTAGACCTCTCTCCCTCGGCTCATCCCACAGCTAAGTACAATCACCGCCATGTGATCAGTTAATTAACAATCAAAATCGCTCCGCCTTCTCAAGCTTTCTTCCCTCCAATCCAGTTGCCTTTTATTTTCAAACCTCACCATGTGTCCTGATTATTCCTAACTGTGTGCTTCACTTACCACTCAACGACTGCGCTTCAACCAATCCTCACCATTCAAATCCAACAACAAGGAACCCCGCAACGATATTGCCACAGAACGGTTAAGTCGACAGGATTCTACAACAGTGTAATACATCAAATATTATAGTGTAACAACAATTGCAGCATCATATTACATATATGTATAATAGATATATATGCATCCTGTCATCCACATACCCCCATCTGTCTTCTGGTAGAATTGCCAGCTTGAAATTTCTGGAATATTTTGTTTTCCAATTGTTTTATTCGGGAGAGCTTAAGTTCATCATTTCATTTCCAATTCTATCATGTAATATATTTGTGTTTTAAATTTTTATTGAGAAAAAATCGAAAGAGGAAATACGAGGTGTGTTCAAAAAGTATCGCGACTTTTGTGTTTTTTCAAAAATTATTTATTTATTCATGAATACCTATTTTGTCCCCTTCAAAGTAATCCCCATGAGATATTATACACTTGTGCCAACGGTTTTTCCAATCTTCGAAGCACTTCAAAAAATCATTTTAAAAAATCTTTTTCAGCTCCTCCTTCGATGCCGTCTTTATCTCGTCAAGCGTAGCGTAACGTCGTCCTTTCATGGGCCTCTTCAGTTTAGGGAACAAGAAAAAGTCACAGAACTTACAGGAATGGTGGTTACGTATTCTTGGTCAGTCAGATTGGATTCAGTCCATTGATCATCGTCAAGTCGGGTTACGTCACCAAGACTTCAACGATATCGGCACCAATGTCTCAAGACCAGGCTGGTGATTCCGTACATCAACAAGAACCTACAGGAATGGTGGTTACGTATTCTTGGTCAGTCAGATTGGATTCAGTCCATTGATCATCGTCAAGTCGGGTTACGTCACCAAGACTTCAACGATATCGGCACCAATGTCTCAAGACCAGCTGGTGATTCCGTACATCAACAAGAACCTACAGGAATGGTGGTTACGTATTCTTGGTCAGTCAGATTGGATTCAGTCCATTGATCATTGTCAAGTCGGGTTACGTCACCAAGACTTCAACGATATCGGCACCAATGTCTCAAGACCAGGCTGGTGATTCCGTACATCAACAAGAACCTACAGGAATGGTGGTTACGTATTCTTGGTCAGTCAGATTGGATTCAGTCCATTGATCATCGTCAAGTCGGGTTACGTCACCAAGACTTCAACGATATCGGCACCAATGTCTCAAGACCAGGCTGGTGATTCCGTACATCAACAAGAACCTACAGGAATGGTGGTTACGTATTCTTGGTCAGTCAGATTGGATTCAGTTCATTGATCATCGTCAAGTCGGGTTACGTCACCAAGACTTCAACGATATCGGCACCAATGTCTCAAGACCAGGCTGGTGATTCCGTACATCAACAAGAACCTACAGGAATGGTGGTTACGTATTCTTGGTCAGTCAGATTGGATTCAGTTCATTGATCATCGTCAAGTCGGGTTACGTCACCAAGACTTCAACGATATCGGCACCAATGTCTCAAGACCAGCTGGTGATTCCGTACATCAACAAGAACTTACAGAAATGGTGGTTACGAATTCTTGGTCAATCCTAACCAGAGCGTCCATTATGCCAAGACATCACTCAACACTTTGAATCTCAAAGCAATGTTTTTGTGGCGAGAATTGACAACGTCCCGGAAGTTCGTTACATACTTTTGGCTCCTGGTGTACTCAAAAGAATGGACATTCCATAAGACCGTTCAGTTCATCAACTGTGAATCCGGAATTACACTCATTGACAAGGAAGTTGTACCTTTTAGCATGTATATCGGTATTTGAACAATAACTCTGAAAGATATTACAGTGACTTTTTCAATAAAGGTCTTCAATAGACACACGAGATAACCAAATGTGAACAAAATTTTCTCTGTCTCTTTCAAAAAACAGAAAACCATCAAAGATTTTCCACTTCCATAAGTTTATGTCCATTAGTGTACCAACTTTCCCAAAGACTATCGTTATTAATCGGGTGTACCTACCAACTTTTGTGCAGTTTTTTTATATAAGCTAAATATATTCAAACGCTCTCCTTGAGGTAATCGTTTGATATCCATTCTACCAGATGGACAACATCAGGGGTAAAGAACTAAACATTCGGATCCTAGCAATAACACCCTAGTAGCATATGGCCTTCAAGACCTTTCGATCCATAAGAAGAAGAAGAATCGTAAAGATAGAGGCTGCCTGGGCGGCATTCATATTTCTTGAAAATAAGATACTTCGGCCAGTAAATCTTTTTATTACTTCATCATAGTCTTCTCTCGTTGCCATCTTGAATACCTCGGGACCAAAAATTGATCTTGATTATCGTAAAGATATAGGCTGCCTGGCCGTCATTCATATATAAAAAGATTTACTGGCCGAAGTATCTTTATGTTCAAGAAAAGAAGAAGAAGAAAAAGAAGAGAGAGATAGAGAGATTTTAGATTGAAGCTAATTTACCACAATTAGTAGAGAAAATTGCTATAAAGTATAAAAATAAGAATATAAACCGTAGCAATGCGTCTCTTTATTCGTGTAAAGTACAAGTTTTCGGATCTTTATAATCCTTCCACAGACATAACTACGCTACAGGCTATGTCTGTAGAAGGATTATAAAGATCCGAAAGCTTGCACTTTACACGAATAAATAAACGCATTTCTACGGTTTAAATTTGTTGTGTCGATATTAAAAGTACAGAAACTAACACTTGAGCATGACTTTTTATTTAGCTTTTATTCTTTCGACTGACTAACAACAATTAATGTCCGGTTTATATACACATAAAAATTTACATAATGGACGCTTTAAAGAATGCAAATAATCTATTTACATACACAACAAGATTCTTATTTTATAATTTATAGCAATGTCCATTAACGATTATATAGGTTTAAATACACTATTGGATAGTGAGCTACCTAGACCGAATTCTGTACGCCCGAGATTTAAATACAGAATAAATAAGATGAAACAAGAATAAATAGAGAGAAGAAGAAGGAAACACTTGAAGGATGGATATACACCACACATGATACCCCAGGTTAAACAATAGCAAGCTGATGACATCGCCAACCAAGGAAAGAGACCAAAGAGTGTCCTATTAAGAGGTCACGGCTCATTAAAACTTGCTCTTTTTGTTGTTGAGGGCCGTTAACGAGAAGATTTACCTCACGCTAATGTGGCGTTTTTTATAATGGCATTAAGGTAGAAGCTGCTTCTACCGAGGGAAGCTGGTGACAACCGCTAGAATTACAACAGATAAGATTGTAGCTTTTTACTGATTCTTCTTATTCTCCATTTCCATACGTGAGCTTTCAAAGTCTCTTTCTTTTTGTGTTGTTCCTTTTGAGTGTGTGTGTTTCCCCACAAAAAGCTAGTAAAATAGAGATTTATAAATACAGTAAAACCTCTCTATAAAGGACAATACCTAGTCGCAGAGCCAAAATGTCCTTTAGGGAGAAGATGTTCTCTAGGGGAGAGTTGCTAATTAGTAAAAATTGTAATTTTGGTGATGTGAAAACTGATCTTTGCAGAGAGGTGTGTTCTATAGCGAGAGTATGTCCTCTCGTAGAGGTTCTACTGTACTCTCTATTAAAAATTCGGTTAGAAAGATTTAAAGCCAATATACTCGAAAAAATCACTTAATTTTCAATTTAGAAGAAGAAAAACAATTTGAGAAGAAAAAAATAATATAAAAATAGAACTTTAATATATAAACATTAAAATAACAATCAAATTAGCGGCCTCTATCAATGAAAATTAGAAATATATTTTTATATATCGCTAAATTTTTTAAACATATACAGTTAAACCTGTTTATAGCGCCTCCCTCTCTATAGCGCCCGATTTTAAATACGTAGTACGATGCGATTTACATTAAAACTGACCTGTCTATAGCACCCTCTCTCTATAGCACCCTATTTTGGTGAGTAAAGAGGGAGCGCTATAGACAAGTTTAACTGTATATTAAAAATTTATTTCTACAGACCTTATACTGCAATAATTAAAGCATTGAAAGAGGAAGGGCATAGATCATCAGTGGTGAACTCTCCCAGGAGTTTCGGTAATTTAATTTACTAGAACGCTTTTTAGAGGTCTAATACTGTATTGGACGATTCTGCTTATAAAATATAAATCATTTTATTCGCGATCGAACGTTGTACTGTACGTATTACATCCCAAACACGATGTGACGCCAGCCATCTCTGTATTGAGCTCGATGTACCTCCTCTGCTTATATATTATGCGACAATAAGGATTGGAATCTCCGTTACAGAACCTCCATGAGAGGACACACGCGTTAAAGATCACCTCTCTACAAAGGACAGTTTTCATTTGCAAAATTAGTATTTTTACTATTCCGAAACTATCCTGTAAGAGGACACCTCTCCCCAAAGGACACTTTGACTCAACAATTAGGTGTCCTCTACTGTATGTGGTATTTGTGGACAGTTTTCATTTGAAAAATTACCATTTTTACTATTCAGAAACTCTCCTGTAAGAGAACACCTCTCCCTAAAGGACACTTTGGCTCTGCAATTAGGTGTCCTTTACGGAGAGGTTCTACTGTATGTGGTATTTGAGCCACACACAACTAACTATAGGAGAGATTAGAATGACATCACCTACCTTGCTAGTAGGGAAGCCACACTGGTTCAGAGCTTTCTCGACACGTTTGCGATCGTCCTTGTGTTGGGAGAACATCTTGAGAACGCTGAGACACGAGGTGACAGGTGAGGGAGGATGTCGTGGTGGACAGATGTCAACTTACTTCTTTACGGGAATTCGGCCTTCACGGTCTCTCATCAGGTGGAGCTTGGTGAACGCTTTCTCCAAGTAGACTGTTGAGGCAGAGTTGAGGCTCAGCAGATTGTAGGACATCTCCAGAATGGCTTCTGCCCATTCCTGCATCATCCGACATCCTTGTAGGCTCACTCATAATGTAACGTGGAAAATTAGGAAGGACAAACTTCAAAATGACACAGCAATTTATTTAATCTTATTCTTCTTTCTTATCTCTACACTGGGTGAAGTAGAATGCGTCTGCCTTGTCATTAAGACTGGGAGCACGGCCGACTTAGCTCCAAAAGAAATGGCCGCCTCTGACATGAGGAACAGACGCCATGTGCAGCCGCTCCTAACATGGAGTACAAACGCTGCTCATCCTGTATCCCTGGATTACAGGGTACTATCAGCCGGGCCAGCTGAGCCCAGGTTTTTTAGTGAGCTTGTTACTGCTCCCCCTCCTCCTTTTTCATCCGGGCTTGGGACTGGCAAAGGCGGAGTTGAATTTATTTAATGTAAAACCCAATTAAAACCAATAAAATAGCAGATAAGCAATGAGACAACTTCAGAGTGTATCAAAATACAAATATCGAAATTTAAAAAAATCTTTTCATAGAATAATAAATAATCTGCTACAAAATATAGAACATAAAGTTGCGGGATGATATTCATGTACCAAAAAGGCATCTCTCCTTTGATATACAAGTTGGCTTTTGTCTGAATTTGACAAAACTGGTGTTGCGACTTATTCTTTATCATCACTAGTAAAGCTTTTTACTGGGATGATGCATATTGCCATCGTTCTGATGCAGTATTAAATTACCGAAGAACTCCCCCATTACCTGCCTAATTGTACAGCCCTTGATGCAGAAAGGAAAGCCCTATATCAACAAATTAAATGTACCAACATTTCACCCTACGTATTGCTTTAAAAATATCAGCAAACAAATCTAAGGCAATAGCTTATTATGAATTTTTTAGATCATCATTATGTAAGGACCAGTCAACAATTGAATGACTTTGAGACGAAGAGTAAAGCCATTTCAAAATTTCCCTCTTACTACCTATGTAAATAACACAATATAATTATTATCTTACCCAATTGGGAGAATCTGTATGGGGCAAGTCCCTAATAAAGGTTTTTGTGTGTGTGTGTGATGCACAATTAAAGGGAGAGGTATATCTTTTGGTAAATATATTGTATTTCTATACATGGTTAGAATTTACAAAGCAATTTACCCATTTACAACCGCATTAGAAATTTATATTATTTTAAGGTGAAGGTTTCATTTTTCTGAAATATAATAAATTCTACACACACACTGTCCTTGCTGCGATGATTAAAAATAATGAAGAGAGCCTGGCTCATCAGTGGTGAACCTACCCAACGGTTTAGCCAGTTTAATCTACTCTTATTTTTTCTAAAATATAACAAAATCTACTGTCCTTACTGCGATGATTAAAAATAATTAGAAGGCCTGGCTCATCAGTGGTGAACCTACCCAACGGTTTAGCCAGTTTAATCTACTCTTATTTTTTCTAAAATATAACAAAATCTACTGTCCTTACTGCGATGATTAAAAATAATTAGAAGGCCTGGCTCATCAGTGGTGAACCTACCCAACGGTTTAGCCAGTTTAATCTACTCTTATTTTTTCTAAAATATAACAAAATCTACTGTCCTTACTGCGATGATTAAAAATAATGAAGAGAGCCTGGCTCATCAGTGGTGAACCTACCCAACGGTTTAGCCAGTTTAATCTACTCTTATTTTTTCTGAAATATAACAAAATCTACTGTCCTTACTGCGATGATTAAAAATAATTAGAAGGCCTGGCTCATCAGTGGTGAACCTACCCAACGGTTTAGCCAGTTTAATCTACTCTTATTTTTTCTAAAATATAACAAAATCTACTGTCCTTACTGCGATGATTAAAAATAATTAGAAGGCCTGGCTCATCAGTGGTGAACCTACCCAACGGTTTCACCAGTTTAATCTACTCTTATTTTTTTTCTGAAATATAACAAAATCTACTGTCCTTACTGCGATGATTAAAAATAATTAGAAGGCCTGGCTCATCAGTGGTGAACCTACCCAACGGTTTCACCAGTTTAATCTACTCTTATTTTTTTTCTGAAATATAACAAAATCTACTGTCCTTACTGCGATGATTAAAAATAATTAGAAGGCCTGGCTCATCAGTGGTGAACCTACCCAACGGTTTCACCAGTTTAATCTACTCTTATTTTTTTTCTGAAATATAACAAAATCTACTGTCCTTACTGCGATGATTAAAAATAATTAGAAGGCCTGGCTCATCAGTGGTGAACCTACCCAACGGTTTCACCAGTTTAATCTACTCTTATTTTTTCTAAAATATAACAAAATCTACTGTCCTTACTGCGATGATTAAAAATAATTAGAAGGCCTGGCTCATCAGTGGTGAACCTACCCAACGGTTTCACCAGTTTAATCTACTCTTATTTTTTTTCTGAAATATAACAAAATCTACTGTCCTTACTGCGATGATTAAAAATAATTAGAAGGCCTGGCTCATCAGTGGTGAACCTACCCAACGGTTTCACCAGTTTAATCTACTCTTATTTTTTTTCTGAAATATAACAAAATCTACTGTCCTTACTGCGATGATTAAAAATAATTAGAAGGCCTGGCTCATCAGTGGTGAACCTACCCAACGGTTTCACCAGTTTAATCTACTCTTATTTTTTTTCTGAAATATAACAAAATCTACTGTCCTTACTGCGATGATTAAAAATAATTAGAAGGCCTGGCTCATCAGTGGTGAACCTACCCAACGGTTTCACCAGTTTAATCTACTCTTATTTTTTTTCTGAAATATAACAAAATCTACTGTCCTTACTGCGATGATTAAAAATAATTAGAAGGCCTGGCTCATCAGTGGTGAACCTACTCAGAGGTTTCACCAGTTTAATCTACTCTTATTTTTTTTCTGAAATATAACAAAATCTACTGTCCTTACTGCGATGATTAAAAATAATTAGAAGGCCTGGCTCATCAGTGGTGAACCTACCCAACGGTTTCACCAGTTTAATCTACTCTTATTTTTTTTCTGAAATATAACAAAATCTACTGTCCTTACTGCGATGATTAAAAATAATTAGAAGGCCTGGCTCATCAGTGGTGAACCTACTCAGAGGTTTCACCAGTTTAATCTACTCTTATTTTTTTTCTAAAATATAACAAAATCTACTGTCCTTACTGCGATGATTAAAAATAATTAGAAGGCCTGGCTCATCAGTGGTGAACCTACTCAGAGGTTTCACCAGTTTAATGTGGGGACAACAATGAAGAAGTTGAAATTTAGTTCTTTTTTTTTTTATTCTTTCAACAAGAAACTTCCTACCAGAAAATGGTTTGTACAAACAAATTCTAAAGATGTGTTTACACAACAAAGAGTTTTTGTTGTTGGTGTTTGGTAAGCAATACACTGAATTTGTGGTTCGCAGATTTAATCAGTAAAACATAGTTAAATCTTGTCAGCGTAGTGGAGTCTGTACCTCTACGACCAAAAAAGTTAGCTCTAGAGACTTCCTGAAAACCAATAGAACTTATATTTAAGGTTAAAAGTTGTCCTTTTTTCTTAATTGTAATACTTGATCCAATACAATTTTTTCAATAGAACACACATCAAAACAACACACAACGCCATATATGTGTTGGAAAAGTAAACTATTCATTGCTATTTCTTTAAATCCTATAAGACGAATGTTTACAATGAGTGAACTCTGAAGGGCTCCATTCATCAATAGGGTGAACGTTTCCAGTAGTTTCATCAAGCTTTTTCCATAATATTTTCATAATCAGTTCACATTTTGTAGAAATTCGTTATAAAGGAAGACCAGAAAGATGCCAGCAAACACTGAACGATAAACCAACTAGAAGAACACCAAGTGCCGAAGTACCTAGGAAGCTTGCTGTAATACTACAGCCTTGATGAGTTCCTCCTATAATTGGAAGTTGGTGTTTTGGCATGGCATCCACGTACATAGGTATATCATTAAAGTATCATGGCGGACTTCCTTGTCAACCATCGTTTCATTATCTACAGGAACCTATGCAGTCGATTTGGCCGAGTGAGATTCTCAATGGATATACACTCATGAGCAAAACTTAAGGAAATGGAAAGTCTTTGATGTCACCAATTGTCTTTTTTTTTAAGGAGACAGAGGCAAGTTTATTCACACTTCGTTATCTTGTGTGTCTTCAATAAAGGTCACTGTAATATCTTTCAGAGTTATTGTTTGAATCCAGATATACATGCTGAAAGGTACAACTTCCTTAAGCTTTGTTCATATTCCATATCTGTGGAATAATTAAAAATGGACGATTAGTTGATATTTATTCCGAGAGATGACGCTAGCCATCAGCAATTTTTAGTTTCACGATCTATCCACCTGATCCCAGTATACAATTTCACTTTTGCACTATTTTTTTATTCAGAAAACACTCCGAGTTGAAAAAACCCCAATATTTCACATAGTATAAAAAATATAATAATAATAATAATATTAAAAAAAAATCAAAATTCTCTCATGTAAGTGAATGTAAGTTTTTCCTGATGATTTCGTACCTTTTGAGTCTTTGCTTCAAGTGATTATATAACACATAAGAGAGATATGTCAAACCCATCTCTCTAAAGTTTTAAAACACGGGGATTTAGAGGGAACCTGACGGATTCCACCTAACTAGAGATATCTGGAACATTAGCCAATCCCTGGAGATTGAAACGAGAAAAATCAGCACCGTTCCTTCCTCTATACACATGGAGGCGGAGAATAGATTAGAAATTAATTAATTATGTGAGCAATTAGCAAGTGCAGCTGGATCTGTCGACAATACAGGACCTAAAATTAATTATAAAATGATTACTGATTATTCCTAATGGTGTGTTATTATAGCTATGCTGGAAATTGGAACTTTCCGTATTCTCTAAAACCGGTGTTGTACAGTTTCGATAAAGCCAAACCAGTGAGATTGATAAGAGAAAATTTCACCAAATCTCTGAATCGTTATTGTTCCAAAATAACTTTACAAAGTAACGCTCAAAAAGAGAAACCTAGCAAAAAGCTTATCTCTAGTACACGTGGTACAGGCCATAAAATCATGATGGGTAGAAGTTGGCGACTGTTTTTACTGTAAATGCACCACATGTCTACACATGGGAAAAGCAGTTCGATTTTGCACCTACAAATGTGCCAGAGCCCCGTTTGGTTACTTGCACTCGCTGGTGGGGTTGGACTAACAATGAGTAATACGTGAAGGTTATTCACATATTAAAACAAAGGGTCCAACGCGGGATTCGATCCCGGTTCATGGCTGTCGGGAATTGAGAGTTTTACCCACTTGTCCACCAACTTTTTTTTTTTTTTATCTATGCAACGGTGACATTTAAAAGACGTACATCCATTTTATAAAACACATAATTGAAAACTTTTAAAACATCCGGAAAGGTTTTGAATTTTTTTTTTATTAAAAAAGAAAAGCTATCCTGCAAAATGTTCAATCTATGCTTAGATACACATTAAGTACTGAAAAAACAATTGGTTTTTCATGTGTTAAGCGTATTTACGCAAATTTGACCTTAAATACCCATTTCTTGGTTTCTCAAGAAGCCACTGGGACCAGTGGTACAACCTAATCCACGCTGACAAGCGTCAACAGCGCGAAACGCGTTCGTGGATGGTTTTTCTTGATTTATCAAGAAATTGGGTTGGCCAAATATCAGGGAACAGGCTAAATCAATGAATAGTTGATTTCTGTTCCACCAGATGGCGCTCTGCCTTCTGAAAAGCACATGTGCTCCTGGTCAGGATATTCCTTTTTTATTTTTAACATTAAGTATTTTTTCAAAAATGATTTCGTCAATATTTGTTTCCTCGATTTTAACTGGAGAGGTACAAATCATTTCTGAAGTCGTTAGAATCAAGAATACAGTATGATACGCTTATGTAAAAAAGAGGGCCAACAGCCCGAAACGCGTACATAGTTAGCTTTTCTTGATTAATCAAGAATGGGTATTTGGCCATCATTTTTGGCATAATTAAGAATCAAAGAATAGTTGATATTTATTAAACAAGTCAATAAATCTCCAGAGATGAATTTCTTATTTCTTTTTTATTGCCAATTCTAGCTTTCGTAGCCCTTCTACAGGAGTACAAACATACAATAATATAATACAATATAATGCGGCTTATGATTGTAAAACGACATTTAGCAATTATCCAGCATGTGTTTGTTTTGAACGAAAAATCGAAATTCATTTTAAGGAGAAGAAATAACGATTATTTCTAACCTTAGGGATGAAGTATGAAAGGATGAATTGTGAAGAGTAATGATAAACGGAAAAATAAAAGTGTCCAGGGAAAAGAAACACATGCGGGATAATTGCTAAATGTCGTTATACAATAATATCACCAGTTGATATTTATCCCAACCAATGGCGCAAGCCATCAGCAACTTTCAGTTGCATGATAAGAAGATGCCCTTTTTTCTTAATGATAAACTTAAATATATCAAATATGTTATTGATATGTTCAGAAATTTTGATAATACTGATGGTTTCTCTTTTGTTAGAACGGTCCTATGGGAGATGTTCCTAGAAGAAGATAGGCAATAACCAGCCTTGTCGAAATAATAAAAGGTACAACTTCCTTAAGTTTTAAAGAGACAAAGGTCGCCTCTCCCGTCAAAATAGACGTCAAACCCAGACGCCATCTATTGACTGTCGCCGCAAACTAGCGGCCTCGGCTCGGTGACAAAGCCACAACACCAGCTTTGGAAAACTGAAAAGCGTCCACCTAGAGACCATGGTTTCGGGCTAATGGCCCTCGTCAGTCTAGGGCAGACTTTATTCCATGAGATTCACACGGGATCTAATGGAATCTTGACATTCTGCCAAAGAGGTGTTTAGCTGGCAAAGTGGCTGGACCAAATCTATGGCTAAAATATAGATGGAAATTTTGCAGGGAGGATATTGATATAAAGAGACAAAGGTCGCCTCTCCCGTCAGTTTCCCAAAGCTGGTGTTGTGGCTTTGCACCGACCCGAGGCCGCTAGTTTGCGGCGACGGTCAATGGATGGCGTCTGGTTTTGGCGTCTATTTTGACGTGAAAGGCGACCTTTGTCTCTTTAGATCAATATCCTCCCGGTAAAATTTCCATCTTCCTTAAGTTTTGTCCTTTAAAATAATTAATTATTTGAAAAATAACAAAAAGGTCAGGTGTTGGTATTAAAATTAAAAAAGGCATATCCTGACCACGAGCACATGAGCAGGGAATAGGCTAAATCAATGTTTAGTTGATTTCTTTTCCACTAGATGGCGTTTTCTGCCATCTAAAAAGCTTATGTGGTCGTAGTTAGGATATGCCTTTTTTGATTATAGTTAATTATGTTATTTAGTAATAGTGTTGATACTGATATTAAAATAAACTATTCTCTTATCCAGTACAATAGTAGTTCTGGAGATTAATTTGGTAAAACAGCTGAGAGGGTTCACCACTGATGAACCAAGCCCTCTCATTCAATAACTTTTATCATTGTAGTAAGGTCTGTAGAGATAAAAAAAGAAACATATTCCCAAAAATTACAAATATTACAACTTTCAATTATTCTTATTACAACATTCTTATTAGAACGTGCGCTAAAACTGCTGATTTACCCAAGAACTCAAGGAATCCTGATATATATGCTAAAAGGTACAACATCCTTAAGTTTTGCCTATGAGTGTAATATGAATGAATAAAAAACACTGAAGGTAAACGTTATCAAAATAATAAAAAGGCGATAAAAAGAGCGTGATGTGATCCCAGCCACTAGCAGACCATAAATTATGACGGGGGAAGAAAGCTAATCTCACCAAAAAACAAGAGAAGTCAGCTCAACATCCATTTTGATCATCAAGATAAAAACTATCCCAAGCGGCGTTTTAATGGATTTTCCTGAATGGTTGACGATAATATCGACCTAAAGGTTAGCTGGTAGCTTTAGAAATGGAAGGTGGTATGACGGCTTTGTGGAACCGATTAGATATGCAACTTGGATAGCTTACGTATTTACATATCACCTTAAAGGTTAGCTGGTAGCTTTAGAAATGGAAGGTGGTGATATCACAAGTATACGACTTATTACTTGTATATTACTATTACTTGTATATGACGGCTCTCTGGAAACCGACGTCTATCTGGCCTAGATATGCAACTTGGATAGCTTACGTATTTACATATCGCCTTAAAGGTTAGCTGGTAGCTTTAGAAATGGAAGGTGGTGATATCACAAGTATACGACTTATTACTTGTATATTACTATTACTTGTACATGACGGCTCTCTGGAAACCGACGTCTATCTGGCCTAGATATGCAACTTGGGTAGCTTACGTATTTACATATCGCCTTAAAGGTTAGCTTGTAGCTTTAGAAATGGAAGGTGGTGATATCACAAGTATACGACTTATTACTTGTATATTACTAGTATATGACGGCTCTTTGGAAACCGACGTCTATCTGGCCTAGATATGCAACTTGGGTAGCTTACGTATTTACATATAGCCTTAAAGGTTAGCTGGTAGCTTTAGAAATGGAAGGTGGTGATATCACAAGTATATGACTTATTACTTGTATATTACTATTACTTGTATATGACGGCTCTCTGGAAACCGACGTCTATCTGGCCTAGATATGCAACTTGGGTAGCTTACGTATTTACATATCGCCTTAAAGGTTAGCTAGTAGCTTTAGAAATGGAAGGTGGTGATATCACAAGTATATGACTTATTACTTGTATATTACTAGTATATGACGGCTCTCTGGAAACCGACGTCTATTTGGCCTAGATATGCAACTTGGGTAGCTTACGTATTTACATATCGACCTAAAGATTAACTGGTAGCTTTAGAAATAGAAGGTGGTGATATCACACAACGCTTCTGTACCGTTGTGAAACTGTGGAAACCGACGTCTATCTGGCCTAAATATGCAACTTGGGTAGCTTACGTATTTACATATCGACCTAAAGATCAACTGGTAGCTTTAGAAATGGAAGGTGGTGATATCACACAACGCTTCTGTACCGTTGTGAAACTGTGGAAACCGAAGTCTATCTGGCCTAGATATGCAACTTGGGTAGCTTACGTATTTACATATCGACCTAAAGATCAACTGGTAGCTTTAGAAATGGAAGGTGGTGATATCACACAACGCTTCTGTACCGTTGTGAAACTGTGGAAACCGACGTCTATCTGGCCTAAATATGCAACTTGGGTAGCTTACGTATTTACATATCGCCTTAAAGGTTAGCTGGCAGCTTTAGAAATGGAAGGTGGTGATATCGCACAACGCTTCTGTACCGTTGTGAAACTGTGGAAACCGAAGTCTATCTGGCCTAGATATGCAACTTTGGTAGCTACTTACTTACACATACCATGGCTATTCAAATTAAAGAGAGAGAGAGAGAAAAAAAGAAATAGCGTAATAGGTGAATATAATTCTTATTGTAAAGCTAATTCTGAAAGATAGTTTGCTGCCATCTAATGATATAAATAGAATAAAAACGTTGATTTAAAAAAATGCGCGTTGAAAAATAAGTATTTTGGTTATAATTTCTTTATAAAAAATCAAAAAGAAACAAGGTCACGTAACGTGTATTCTGGCGAATATTTTAAATATTTAATCTCTCAAACAATAATCTCTCTGATATGAAAATTAGAAACTATTTTAGACGTGTATGGTTCTTTTTGAAATTAAACAATTTCTACTGCCCTTACTGCAATGGAAAAATTAATGGGAGGGCCTGGCTCATCAGTGGTGAACCCTCCCAGCGGTTTCGCCAGTTTAAGTAGAAATTGTTTAATTTTAAAAAGAATCTGACGCGTCTAAAATAGTTTCTAATTTTCATAACAGATGGTGCGCTAGTGTATTGTAATAATCTCTCTCTCTCCTTAAAAGTGATAGTATATGACTGCTACAACAACTCTTCTGAAATAGCGAACAGCCTGGCCGTGATAGAGTTACACAGTTGTCATTGTGGGTTGCCATTTTTTCAGCTATATTGTGTGTCGTATTTTCTACTTTCAAGTTTAAACTGTAAAGTTCGATGTTTCCCTATCGTAAAATTACAATGAGAATCCAAGCAATACTATAATAATGATGCCCATAATGATAATAATCACTAGATAAAAAAACAATTTTATGAAAATTCTAAACTATTATAGACACGTATGATTCTTTTAAAAAGTAAACAATTTCTACTGCCCTTACTGCAATGGAAAAATTAATGGGAATGGCCTGGCTCATCAGTGTTTTTTTTTTTCCATTGCAGTAAGGGTAGTAGAAATTGTTTACTTTTTAAAAGAATCATACGCGTTTGTAATAGTTTCGAATTTTCATAACAGATGGCGCGCTAATGCATCGTAAAACACCGATTTATTTCTTCCGCGTGCACAATCCGCGTTATGCGAATTCTACACGCCAAATAATTAGATATAAAATAACATAAATTGGTTTAACATTCACTCTGGTTAACCTTCGGGGAGAAGCCGGTTCATTCGTACAGTAGTTGTAATACTTTTTTTGTTGCTAATCCCTAGTACACGTGGTACAGGCCAAGATAATCATGATGGGTAGAAGTAGGCGATTGCCTTTATTGTAAGTGCACCACATGTCTACACATGTGAAAAGCAGTTCGACAGTTGTAATAATGATAAAACTCAACGTTTAGTTCATTTTTATTCCGATAGATGGCAGTATAGGCAAAGTTCAGCTACTTAATTAATTATCCTTTGTTATCAGGATACATATATTCCTGATCCACCTTCTTCTTTCTAAGACTTATTTAGATCTGAATGGAGTTTTGTAGGGGTTGGTTACACCTCTATGTTCGTAAGTAACTGAATGACCATGTCCTTAAGTGAATTGCTTTTTTTTATAAATTGACTCAATTAGTTATAGACTAAATTCTACTGAGAGACCATCACCAGGAGAGTATTCCTATTTTTAAAACCGTCTCTCATAGGAGGGTTCTATTATAAAATTTTGAAAAATCATTATATATAGACCAGCGAGATGATTTCCAGTGAGAGCCTACCTCCAAGAGTAACTAGGAGTATCTATCTATATGGGAATTTAAAAAAATGTTACAAAAGTGAAATTGTACTGGGATGATGTTCATAAATTAAGAGAAAGCATCTCCTGATTGTGTAACTAAAATTTATCTTATCAACTAAACGTTAGTTTTTAATTATTCCAGAATCGGAAAAATATATTTTCTTGACAAAGCCTGAGACGCGTACGTGGTTAGCTTTTCTTGATTAATCAAGAAAGGGTATTTGGTCAATTATGGAATAATTAAAAATCAACTTTTAGGTGCACGATAAAGCGATGCCTTTCTTTTAAGAGTATCTATGTTTTAAGGGATTCCTCTCAATTTTGTTCACACTTGGTTATCTCGTGTGTCTTCAATAAAGGTCATTGTAATATCTTTCATAGTTATTGTATGAATCCTCACTCCTCACTTTCTTACTGCTACTCTTTTTGTGTTGTTTTTCTTGCTTCCCTCTTTCTCTTTCTTGTTTTTTTTTTCTTCTGTCTATATCGTTATTTCCTTTGTCTCACTGCTTTGTTCTTATGCATACCTCTGGTGAATCCTGTATAGGGCCAGTGACCCTAAATAAAGGCTTTTTGTTGTTGTTGTTGTTATTGTATGAATCCCGATTTACATACTAAAAGGTACAACATCCTTAAGTGTTGTCCATGAGTGTATACACACTTGGTTATCTCGTGTGTCTTCAATAAAGGTCACTGTAATAACTTTCAGAGTTATTGTCTGAATCCCGATATACATGCTGAAAGGTACAACTACCTTAAGTTTTGTCCATGAGTGTATACACACTTGGTGATCTCGTGTGTCTTCAATAAAGATGACTAATATTTTTTAGAGTTATTGTTTGAATCCCGATATACATGTTGAAAGGTACAACTACCTTAAGTTTTGTCCATGAGTTTCTATCCAGAAAACCATCAAGGGTATAGGTAGGTCTACCTTAATTTCTTAAGCGCAAACTTCCTTACGTCTCAGAGGAAATAAAGTGTAAATTGGAAAGCTCTCAAGTTCTTTCGATCTCTCTCGCCAACTTTCCCGGCCGTTTGGTAGAAGAACGGGACCCATTCCATTTGAGAACTTCCAACTCTCGCGAGGAGGACATTAGTCTCAATGGACTTTTAATCAGCAGAAGAGGATCCGCACCATTTGATAGTTGAAAGTAAGAAACTCTATCTACACATCGCTCTTTTTGATAGAGAATTCACTGTTTTCTAAATAAAAGAAAAAAAAAAGGTATCTTCTGATCGTGCAACTGAAAGTTGCTTATGGCTTGCGCCATCTGTCGAAATAATTATCAACTATTCGTTGATTTAAAAAAAAAATATTCCTGAATTAGCCAAATACCCATTCTTTATTAATCATGAAAAGCTAACCACGTACGTGTTTGGGGCTGTTAAGCCTTATCAGCGTGATACACTTAGAGTGACACATCCTGAATAGAGTCTTCAAGTCTAACACTTTCTAGACAGTTGTGTTAGATTGTATAGAGATGTCACTTAAGAGCTCTGATTGTTGACAGCTACAACAATTCAGTCTGTACAGCCATTATTGTCCTCGACGATCCCCGACCTGACGACCATCGCTGGACTCTGAGGACTTATCTAGAATGGATCCTCACACCTCCTGATACTGAGGACCATTCCACACCACGTCTAGATGGTCAGACGTGAGTCACACACCACAGTTCAACACTTACACTAGATAGATGTAATAGCTTAACTTGACCTCGCTTAATACAACTTGGAGGGAATTTAACAATTTGTTGAGTCATCTCACCACATTTATATCTTCTAAAACTGGATCCTCTGCTATCAAATATTATGTGTTTACTTTTTATATGTAGAGATACTCTAGCAGTTCTCTACTTTCTTATGTTTTCAAATAGTTTTCTACATACTATATATATATACTAGCGGATGTGTACCCGGCTTCGCCCGGGTTTTATCCGAGTGAAAGTTTGCCTAACGAATATTATATATTATGAAGTATAATAAACAATGTTAAAGATTAGTTTTAATTATTAATCAAGATTGTGTGTGAATATGTGAGAAAGATGTAATATCGTTGTTGTTTTCTTGGACGACTGTTTTACATATGGTGTTATCTTAAAATTGCTTGTTTTGAATATTTTTTTAGATTGAGTTGAATGAATTGCTGAATTTTTTTTGTATTTATATATAAATAAAATTAACTCTGTTGATTTTTTTTGTATTTAATCGATAACAGCGAAGTTACGCATGTTAAAGTTAGGAAAAATATTTTGATGTTAAGCAAAACCTGCTCCATCTCGTTTTACATAAATGTTGAAAATTTGGTCGAAATTGATGCATTGTAACGAAAGTTTTTAGCGAACACCACTTATGAAATTTACATTTTATTAATATAGATTTGTTCTTTAGTTAAAAAGATTAATATTTCATATAGTATTCATATTTTCAATAAAACAGATAACCAGCAATGATAACAATACTTATAACTATAAACATCACAATCCACAGAACGATCCAATGAGAGAGGTTACAAATGAGATGAAGATATTCTCCTAAAAGATATGTTTACTTGAGAACCTAGTTTCCTTCTTAACATAATATTATTACGACATATCCATCTTCCTTTATAAAAATTGGTTCAGCACAGCAATCCTATATATGTTTTCTATTATTTTTAGTTATAATATATGAAGAAAAATATCATATTATCGATAATTATTCTGTCAGCCATCTTAAGAAGGTAAATATATAAATGGTAGGTATCTCCAAAGTAGAGCTTTTCTTTTGATAAATAATTCCACGCTTCTTAATATTGAAATGATAGTTTTCCCACAAAATAAGTTTTAAATGATATATTTATTTAAGAATTATTTTATTTTAAATAAAATTTGATCTCTATTTTGAGTATAACAATGGAGTAAAATAATTTTTAGTTTAAAAAAAAAATTCTACTTTTCCATTATAAATATGACCATCTAAAATTATATTTCTATAAACATATTTTAAAAATTCATATAATAAAAATTACAAAAAAATAATAATATTTCAAATATTTGCTTAGCAATTGAAACAAAAATGATTCTTTAAAAATTCTAACTCGCATCATAGTAATTTTGAAGAAAATATTCATTGAAATATATATCGTGATATTTTATTGAAATTTGACCATTGGAAAGGTCTGATTGACAATAACAACACATAAAACAAAACCAATTCATTCTCTCTGTTGTATATGATAAAATAAGCTCATTGAACACAAAATATGTGTGTGATTAACGAAACAATAAAAATTCGATGATAAATAAAAATATTCCTTTGAAAATTAGAAAAGATATGAGGAATTATGATACAAACTTTGATATAATTCAATATTTATTGATAACGATAAAATACTGATGAAAGAAGTAATACAAATATATATTAAGACAACATTACAAACTTTATTGTAAATACCAATACGTAGAAGAATGCAGGTAAGAATTCACCCTGACAATCATACCGAAGACAATTAAACCAGATTGTATCAATCTCAGATGTTGGTGTCTACTGATGACAATGTCAGCTGGACAGCTTCTTGATCACCAAATCTTGATACACCATCAGCCAGAAGTTGGATAAATATCACGTGATGTGAACTGGCCCAACTGATTGGTTGGATTGATAGAAATCAACATGACGCCAGTTGAGCTTCTTTTAGCCCAATCTTAATATTCTTTAAGAAATCTGTTCCACATATTTCTGCACTAAATCCATCAAACTTTGACCATCACATAGACTGATATAGCAACAACTATCAAGATAGTAGAAGCTCTAACTCAACTCTGTTATATTTAAAAAAATAAGAAAAAGCTCCATATCTCAGTCAAGTAGATTTAAATTGAAACGGAGTACCATTCTGATATGACAACAACAAAGTATTTGAAAGTTTTTAAAATAACCTTTTGAAAAGTTGATTAGAAATCTAAGTTAGATATGAGCATAACTTTTAGAAAATTGTGGCTAAAAATAATAGTTTGTTAATATTAAATTTGTATTGAAAAAGGTCAAAGAAAGGACTAAAAATAATATTCATATATTCATAACATATTCAGTTACCATTTAAAGAAATATGGTGGTTTTAGCCAAATTACCCTTTAAACCGCTTTGCAGTTTTTTCAAAGTATCCCAGACATTTTATAACTTTAGGAAATACGAATTGAATCTAGAGGTTTGATAGGTTTTCCTAAGGTTCTTGTAGGAATCTGGTGTCTTGGGTTGCTGATTAGAGCTGTTCCGTTAATTGGTTGGTTGCAAAGAAATTGTAACTAACTTATTTTTCATAGTTAGAAGCTCTTTTTTTTTTAACATTGAGATTTTATAATTCAAATAACCAATAATAATGTAGAATAAAAAAAAAAAAAAAAACTTGTAAACCGCTTGAAGGCCAAGAATAAAAAAGGGACTCGGTGACAATAGCAATCAAGTCTGAATTCTAGGCTGCTGTGTGTAACAGATGTTCCAGATGGAGAGCCGTGACTTCCCTATGTTCCAGCTCTACTAACGACGTTGTTGCAGGATC
>CP092884.1:36503068-36779486 GCA_030710605.1 Cordylochernes scorpioides
ATTTTGGTGAGTCCCAAGAGGGGGCGTTATAGACAGGTTTAACTGTACATAGATTGTACAGAGCAATAACGCGCCAACTATAAACAACGAATGAAGACATTAAGACGCGAATGTTTCTTTTCACAAACAAATCAAACTTCTACTGTCCTTACTGCGATGAAAAAAAAGCTGAATGATCCACTAGAGTATTAGAGCTCTAAAGAAGCGGTCTGGTAGATTATAGGGAGGGTTCACCACTGATGATCCAAGCCCTCCCAATATATTTTTTCATCGCAGTAAGGACAGTAGAAGTTTGATTTATTTGTAAAATAAACATTCGGGTCTTAATGTCTTGATTCGTTGTTTATATAGAATGTGATCATTCGCCTCTATTTTATATATACAGATTTCTCTAACTTATGGGAGAGGGAAGAAAAGCACAGGACACTCAAAAAAAAAAAAAAACATATAGAAATATACATTCATGGACAAAACTTCAGAAAGTAGAAAGTCTTTGATGTCGCCGGTTGTCTGCTTTTTGAAGGATACACAGGCAATTTTGTCCACACTTGTTTATCTTGTGTGTCTTCAATAAGGGTCTCACTGTGTATCAAATATATTTCAGAAAATAACTCTGAAAGATATTTGATACACAGTGCCATTTAATAAAGACACACGAGATAACCAAGTCTGAATCCCGAAATACATGCTAAAAGGTACAACTTTCTTAAGTTTTGTCTATGAATGTATATTTAAAAAAAAACTCAAACTAAAGAAAACATTTTTTACAAATTGTTTGAAAAACTAATACAAAAGTATGAAATTGTACTGGGATCAGGTTGATGAATTAAGAAAAAGGTATTTACTGCTTGGGTTCAACTAAAATAGGTGTTCCGATAGATGGCGCAAGCCATCAGCAACTTTTAGTTGCACACTATCAGGAAGGATACCTTTATCTCCTGTAAAACGACTATATTGTACATGTAAATAATATTTATTGTATAGTCAAAGGTCGGGTAGTTGGTGACTTCTGTACGTGGCTCCAGCGCTAACTAACTAAATAAATAAATAGTTAAAGCGTCCTTTCATACATAAACTATGAAAGACCTTGAGGGACTCTCTTTGGAGCTCCTGTTGAATGAGGTGGTGAGAAACAGAGCTGGAGCGTTTGCGTTGTTCAAATTTTGGAAGACGGCTGAAGAGAAGAGGAAGCTATATACATAATCTAATTGATGTAAATAATTATATGTGAATAATCTTTGTCAGGATTAGAATGACGAATCCTGTATGGGACTTTGATTCCAGTAAAAGGCTTGTTGCTGCTGTTGTATATAGTCACAGTGTAGAAAATACTATACCATACCTACTACATATAGGCTTCTCTCTGTATTCTTAGTTCTCTTCTCTTCAATTACTCTGTAAACTGGCGAATCCTTTATAGGACGAGAGGTCCTCAATAAAGGCTTTTGTTGTTGTTGTTGACATAAACTATGAATGGCTGAGATCACAGGCTTTCTGTTCAAACCACACCATAACAAAAAACGCACCTTTAACCGAAAAATAAATGAATAAAAAAATCATTTACTAAATGCTATAAAAAGTACCTTTTTTTAGCACATGAATACTACCCAACCTCATTTTTTACACAATGTAAAGAATTTTTAATACCAAATATATATTGAGGGTAAAAAAGTATTCACTTCCCAAAGAAAAAAAAAAGGGAGAAAAAATCAGCATTATAAATCAATCCAAAATATTCTTTAATAAATTTGTTATGTTCCATTATAAGGCGGAGATCTCGCAGAATCGGAGAGTTTAAAAAAAGATAAAGAAAGAGATAAAAAATATATAATATATTTAAAGAGAGAGATAAAAAGAAGATGAATAAAAAAGAAGAAGAAGAATTGATCGAGAGAGGACGTCACCGAAATCCGATATGCAGAGACTAAAGGAGGAGGATTTGGAAGAACTGGGTTGATCCTTCCACATCAGGTTCTTCGGCTTTGTAAGTTCTTCCTCCCAGCTGGGATACGAGATTTACTGACCGTTGGTATCTTTAGATTGTCTTTATATTATATACAGTCAAACCTGTCTATAGCGCCCCCTCTAAATAACGCCTTCCTCTCTATAGCGCCTGATTTTAAACATTAAAATGTAAGCATTTTACATTAAAAGTGACCTGTCTATATTTGGTGAGTCCCAAGAGGGGGCGTTATAGACAGGTTTAACTGTATATAGAACTCGCTGTATATAAACAGGCTCCTACTTTTCTTCTGTAGAAAGACGTACGTTCCCGAAAGCTAAAAATGTTAAGATACCTTTCCATGGGGGCCTGATTAATTTTACTCAAACATGCTCTTAATATCTGTTTATGGAGTCTTCCTGGATGAAAGATGATGTCAAAACAGAATATACACTCATGAACAAAATTGAAGGAAGTTTTACCTTTTAGCATGTATATAGGGATTCAGATGCAATAAATCTGAAAGATGTGACCTTTATTGAAGACACACGAGATAGCCAAGTTTGAACAACCTCAGTCTCCTTAAAAAAGATAGACAACCGGCTTATCATAAACTTTCCACTTCCTTTTGTTCATGAGTTTAATATAAATAAATCTACAAACACGGATGTTTCTTTCAAAACTGAATGAAAAAAACTTCTACTGTCCTTACTGCGGTGATAAAATATATTGGGAGGGTTTGGCTCATCAGTGGGGAAACCTCCCAGCGCTTTCGTCAATTTAATCTACTAGACCGTAGAAAGGCAGTAGAAGTTTTTTTTTATTTGGTTTAGAAAGAGAAACACTCGGGCTTCTTTGTAGAGTTTGTAGAGTCTGCCAAACACGGATACTTCAGGTTTCTTCTGAAGGTGGTCTATCAATAGATGGGTTAGTTCAGTTTATTTTGGTTTTAACAAAGATGTTCGCTCATGAAGTGAGCTTGGTAGTGTATACAATATAATATAATGCGGCTTGTGATTGTAAAACGACATTTGAAAATTATCCCGCAAGTGTTTCCTTTCAACGAAAACTCAAAATTTATTTTAAGGAGAAATAACGATTATTTCTAACCTTAGCGATGAGGTATGAAAGGGTGAATTGTGAAGAGTAATGATAAAGGGAAAGTGTCCAGGGATGGGAATTGGTAGTGTATGTTTATGTAAGAAGTCACCCACCTGCGCGGTCTCACGGCAGTTGCAGCAGAAGTTGATGATGGAGATGTTCACCATGTCAGGACCGTACACCACAGTGAGTGTCTTGTCCTCCAGTGGGGTGTCGGGAGCTCCCATGGTGACCGAGTCTCTCAGCTTGCCCTCCTGGATAACACACCGTTTTACTGCCACGATACGTAACAGCATACCGTCAATGTCAACATTTGAAACATAGTGCGCACCTTTCTTTTTTATAATATATATAAGCAACTCACAAACATACTCGTATGGACGGTTTTAAGATCTTTTGGACACCGGCGTAACAATATATATACTGATAGAATTCAATATTTACCCAGTTGTACCTTTCAGCATGTATATCGGGATTCAGACAAATGATAACCAAGTGTGAACAGCCTCTGTTTCCTTAAAAAAAAAAAACGACCGGAGACATCAAAGATTTTCCATTTTCTTAAGTTTTGTCCATTAGTGTATATACAAGTATACTTAAATTTTATAAACACAAAATATGATAACATATAATTGAACACACGACCATATATTTAATATTTAATTCCGTTGTTACCACCTCCGAGCTAAAAAAGAAAGTCTGAATGCTGATTGGCTAATGGACTCAAAGCTGATTGGCTGTTGGTGTCACGTTACAGTAAACAACCAATCAGAAAGGTAAGATGACAGTTACACCAAGTGTGGTGGCACAATCTCATGAACCAACAAAAAGAGTGACAGGGGCGAGCAAGTAGTAATATCGGAAGATTAATGACGGGACTTTCATTAAAAATTAATTACCGCCAAGTTTAATTAACGGCTAGGCCTAATTTGTAATGCGGGTGGAAGAAAGATTTCTATGCTAATCTTATGGCCACCGGAGAGACTCTGTACAATTATCAGATTCTCCCCTCCTGCCTGCCTCAGTTTTGTTCCGAGATTCTACTCTACTGTATATCCTCGGCTGCAGGGTTCACAGGAAGTTCTTGCTGACGTTAGGAATATGGGAAACCCGAGAACTTGGTCTTTTAACGTGGTCTTTGCATGGAACTTTCATGGAATTTGTAAGGATAAATATGTATACACACACGTTTCATTAGCAAAACTTGAAGAAGTTATACCATTTACAATGTATATCGGAATTCAGATAATAACTCCGAAAGATATTACAGTGACCTTTATTGAAGACAAACGCAAAATAACCGAGTGTGAACAAAATTGGCGGTGTCTCTTTCAAAAAAAAAAAAAAAAAGACGACCGGCGACATCAAAGACTTTAAGTTTTTGTCTATGTGTTGTGAATGTATGTATATCTATATATATAAAAATGAATGTTTGTATGTTTGTCTGTTGGTCTGTTGGTATGTCCGGTATACAAATTCGCAGTAGTTCACTAATTCAAACCAAAATTTCCATACATAGGTAAAAAATAACGGGGATGACGATAGGCTATTTTAAAAAATATATAAATCAATTATTAAAACTATATATTCAAATTATTCTACTTAGCTCACGAGCAGCGCCCTCTAGAACGCGTGTCGATCTGACGGCGGAGGGCGCCCATTGGCTGCCGGCGAGCACCGGGTCATTCGTCTAGTATATAATATAAAGTTGCGTGAGTGTGCGGGAGAATGGTATTCATGTACCAAAAGAGACAACTATCCTGTTAAAAAAGCATCGAAACAAATATACTTTGGTTTATTACCCTAGTATACAAATCGGGTTGTGTCTGAATTTTGCAAAATTGGTGTTATGGTAACATTCACCACCTTTAAGTCACGTACTGTGGAGTGAATAACCAAAACTGTATTGTTTTATTATATTTTTTAAACGGGAGAGTTACCCCTTTTGTTACATGAATAAATATTTATAAATAAAAGACCAACCACGTGCGCGTTTCGGGTTATTGGGCCCTCGTCATATTTAAAGAGACACATTTAGTAGATAGATATATATGATTACGATAAGGGACAGCGAGATCTGAACGACGCGGTGAAGTTCCACGGCAGAGTGTCAATTTACAGGATGTCGAGGTTGTTGCTAGGACCGAGTCGACCATCCGAATCTGTCCGTTTGAGAGATTTCGGGGAATGTGGGGATATAAAGTGGATTCTCCTTTAAACTCTTTTCAATACACTCACTTACTTACTGCCGTAGTGGCTTTCTTCTTATTAGAAATGGTCTTGTTTCAATTATCATTCCACCATTATTTTATCGTGGTTTATGCTCTGATTTTTGGATTTTAAAACTAATTAATATTCTCTGAAATATTACGTTTATATACGTTATATTTAAAATGAGCTATTATTGTTGCATAGCGTCAACTGTATACAAATATTATCGAAAATGAGAATGAGAGATTCGCACAGCGTAGAGGAACTATATTTACATATTTACAGTTAAGATTATAGTTTGATTGAACTATTATTGTTACATATAGCGTCAATTACGTTTATTAAGGTAGTCTCAAACTTTCGGACATCTCTGCCTTCTACAGGAGAACATAAAAAGACGAATAAAACGCCGCCTGATGCCGCCGCCAAACTATTACAAAAATCTTATATGTAATAGTTTATCATCAGGCAGCATTTTATTCGTTTATTTATGTTCTCCTGTAGAAGGGCAGAGATGTCCGAAAGCTTGAGACTACGTTAATGAAATGAAAAGAAACTCATCTCCAGAAACCTGCTGTGGTATTGTATTAATTTTTACAGTTAAAAGAGAGATTATATTTTAAAAAGTAGTTAAAAGCTAGATATAAATTGTACATAATAGTTAGAAATTTATAAAATAATATGTAATCTTTGTGATTATTAACATTATATTACTTTATTTACTTAATTTATTATAATTTTATTATTATATATTTATTTCTTTCCAAGATCATAGTCTTCGACGAGTTTAATATTTGTTTTTGACTCGTGCTTTAGATATTGTACTAAATACGAAAAATCACGTGATAACGTCCTTGCAACCTCAGAACAATTTTTAACGCCTTGCCAAATGCTTTATTTTTATTTATTTCTCCTGACGAAGACAAAAGATTTTTGTCGAAACGTTGAGAAAAATAAAAACTCTAACTGGCCGAAGTGTCTATTTTTCATTTAAAAAGAGATTATAGTTTGAATGACCTAATATTGTTGCATATAGCGTCAACTTTATAAAAATATTATCGCAATTGAGGATGAGAGATCCGCACAGTGTATTCCTCCCAGTTAAATGAATATTTGGTTTTCGACCACTAGGGCCCGGGTTCGATTCCCGCATTGGACACTTTTTTCTGTTTAAAAAAAAGCTCCAATGGCTCCCGATTCTTGCAAAAGTCCAACCCCACCAGCGAGTGCAAGTAACCAAACGGGGCTCTGGCATTTGTAAGTGCAAAGTCGAACTGCTTTTCACATGTGTAGACATGTGGTGTACTTACAGTAAAAGCAGTTGCCTACTTTTACCCACCATGATTATCATGGCCTGTACCACGTGTACTAGGGATAAGCAAAAAAATAATAATAATAATGAATATTCGAAACTATTATAGACGCGTATGATTCTTTTGAAAATTAAACAATTTCTACTGCCCTTACTGCAAAAATTAAAGGGAGGGGCCTGGCCCATCAGTGGTGAACCCTCCCAGCGATTTCGCCAGTTTAACAGGCCCTCCCTTTAATTTTTCCATTTGCAGTAAGGACAGTTGAAATTGTTTAAATTTTCAAAAGAATCATACGCGTCTATAATAGTTTCGAATATTGATAACAGATGGCGCGCTATCCATCATAATATAAAGTTAAATGTATGTCGTGGCTGTCAAAAAGCAATAGTGTATTCCCCCATAACAAAGAAGGAATTGTTGTGACGGTTTGCAAACCTTCAAAATATAGACAACTCTGGATTTCCCAGATAAGCGGATTAACGGATTGCGGATTTAACAATGGTCGTCTAAGTCTAAAAGAAGCCGTCTTTTGAGCACCAAATCAAAACTAAAAAGTACATAGCCATTGTGTACGCTGTGCATCTGCCTAAAATGTTTTATTCTAAAATACTTATATATATAATTTTTACTAAATCAATAAGGAATCTAGGGCTCAGTTTCTTTTCGTAATTCTTTTCAGGTGGTACTTCTGATGTCTCCGTGTTGGAGAACATGTTAGCCCGAAAGCTCAAGAAATAAAAGAACTACGAAAAGAAACTGAGTTCTAGATCATATCCTGACCAGGAGCACATGTGCTTTTTAGATGGCATAGCGCCATCTAGTATAGCAAAAATAAACTAAACGTTTATTTAACTTGCTCCGTGATATTTGGCCAACCCAATTTCTTGATAAATCAAGAAAAGCCATCCACGTACGCGTTTCGTGCTGTTGGCGCTCGTCAGCGTGGAGTAGGCTGTACCACTGCGACTAATAAGATTTATATATATATAATGAAAAAGGATATCTCCTGAAAGTACAATTGAAAGCTGTTGGTGGCTTAATGCCATCTATCGAGAGAATAAAGAACTATTAAAATAAATATCGAATAATCCTTCCAGGAATAATAAATTTATTTAATAGTTTCTATTACTTAAATTAAAGCGTTCGGAGATATCAGCTCTTTAACAGGAGTAACCTACTAACTCAATTAACACAAAGCAATAACGCGCCATCTATACATATAAAATAAAAGGATTTAAAAGCACGAATGTTCCTTTTATACATAATACAAACTTCTACTGCCCTTACTGCGATGAAAAAATATTTTGGGAGGACTTGGCTCATCAGTGGTGAACCCTCCCAGCGGTTTCGCCAATTTAATCTACCAGACCGCTTCTCAGAGCTCTAATACTGTATTGGACGATTCTGCTTATATACGCAGCACTGAAGGATGGAATCTCAGAAATGGTTTTCAAGAAAGCTATGGACATAAGCTTATAGGACAGTAGAATTACATTCAAATATTTGCATCGAGCAATGCTCTTTCGCAAACAATAAAGACAAGGCCATTTAGGCATAAATTAACACAAAGCAATAACGCGCCATCTATACATATAAAATGAAAGGATTTAAAAGCACGAATGTTTCTTTTATACATAATACAAACTTCTACTGCCCTTACTGCGATGAAAAAATATATTGGGAGGGCTTGGCTCATCAGTAGTACTAACTCAATAACTGTGTAACCCCCATCAAAGGGCTGATAATCCTGAAAGCTTGAATTCAAGTAATACACGAAGGTTTTATTGGGTAAAAAGGTAGATAGAAATTGCCAACTACAGTATGAAAAATAGTATAAAATTGAAACTATATTGGAATCAAAAGGTAAATTAAGTAAAAAGGTATCGTCTGACCGTGAAAAACAACAAATAATCTCTTGCACCACGCGGATGAGGGCCAACAGCCCGAAACGCGTCCGTGGTTAGCTTTTCTTGATTAATCAAGAAAGGGTATTTGACCAATTCTGGAATAATTAAAAATCAACGAGAATAGTTGATATTTATTCCTATAGATGACGCAAGCCATCATCAACTTTCAGTTGCACGATAAGGAGATGTCTTTTTCATAAATATAATCTCGAACCCACCATCTTATATTTAATATAGAACTTCGTTGTTCGATGCAACCACTGATCTAAAACAACACTGCACGCTGATTGGTTAAGGAACTCAACGCAACTCAACGCGGATTACGGTCACGTGATCATAGCGAACCAATCATCGAGCGAATAAAGTGAACACCATGTATAAGATTATAAAGGCGTATACAGTCGAACCTCATTTTAAAGGACAACACCTAATTGCAGAGCCAAAGTGTCCTTTAGGTAGAGGTGTCCTCTTACCAGAGAGTTACTAAATTGTAAAAAATGGTAATTTTGCAAATGAAAACTGTCCTTTATAGAGAGGTGTCCTCTAGCGTGAGTGTCCTCTCATGGAGGTTTTACTGTATTATAATAGATATAAAAATATGTTGTATATATATTTTAAGTTTAATTAATTAATTGTTACCACAGAGTATATGTGTAAGATCACAAGTAAAAAGGAGCTAACTGTAAGAAGATAGGTTTCTCTTTGTTTACTATGCTATAATTTTTATGTTGTTCTCTCTCTTGTAAATCAATAATGTTTGATTAATCTTCTTGGAATCTGTTTCTTTAAAATGTAGACATCAACTTTGGATTACCATAACTATGCTGTAAGATTATAAACTCAAAAGGAGATTCTTCTATAGAACATTTTGCTAGCTTTCAAACGACATTGTTCTTCAACGGGCGTAAAGACAAAGTGTGATGTGAGATGTGTGCATTTATATAGATGTGTATCTCACATCACACCTTGTCTTTACGCCCGTTGAAGATCGATGTCATTCGAAAGCTAGCGAAATAAACATGTTCTATAGAAGAAGCTATCCTTTTTAGTTTATAATCTTATAATATAATACCTTTAAAAATCTAAGCAAAGTCAACAAAATAATAATTATATTTTTTTATAGAACACACCCACAAACATACCTATGTAGTATTAAAAAATAAATGAAGCTTCCAAGGTTAAGTTTCTTGTACAACTTTTTGTTTTCAAGCTTTCGGACTTGTCAGTCCTTCAACAGGATTATCACTTTAAAAATTTAATATTAAATACATTTTTTATATACACGTTATAATATACATATTTTAAATACCTACTATATATTGAGATAAAATATACTACATTATTTCTGTTTGAAAATCAATTTTTTTTAAATATACGTGCGTGATGGATGACACTTGCTGGTTAAATGATATTTCTCGAGACTTCAAATTTAATTTTATAAATTCGTGAACTATTGTGTTATATATAGAAGACATCTATGGGATAGTATTTGTCCATATTGTTTCGTATGTTTCTGATATTTCAATGCTTTTATGCTTTTTTGCTGTTTGGTTATCATAGATTCTATTAAAAGTCTTTGGTATTTACTATGAATATTGTGATAATACACTATCGGTTGAGATGTAGTGAATAGATGTACCTATGTAAGTGAATATTTAATACACAGGGTTCGCTTTTGAGTATATTTTGACAAAAATAACAAAAAAGGACATGGAAGAATGCTGTGAGAAATAAGACTACGCCACAGAGATAATGTAGAGATATGGGCCAAGTCCCAACTCAGCCGTTAGTATAAGTAAGGTTGGGAATAAACTCCAATCTTGGAGGTAACGTCACCAAACATAAAAACGCTTTTAAAACCTCCGCCATTTACTGGAAGAGAGACTTGCAGGATGGTTGCTCTACGTCACTGACAAATTGGCTAGGTACCAACAGCTAACATGGTATAGGATCCTTAGTAATTAATGCCGAGAATAAAATACTATTGCATGTTGATTGGACAAATAACTCCATTGGTCTTAACGCCCCTCTAAGACTACCCTGATTTATTGTCGGCGTTTGATTTGTTATTCCATTTCTGCTGGAGCGTTGGTTTTACGACGAGCTGTAGGCTGATTTATTAACAGCAGAGTATCCCTAGAGGGCCTTACTATGGTCCCAGCTGCGTCAATATCAAGAAAAATGACGCAATCTCCCAGTCGTCTGGTTGATTTGCCATACGATTCATTCAGAAAGTATACTAAGTGATCCCTCATCCTAAAACTTTTATTTGCTTATCCCTAGTACACGTGGTACAGGTCATAATAATCATGTTGAGTAAAAGTAGGCGACTGCTTTTACTGTAATTGCACCACATGTCTATACATGTGAAAAGCAATTCGGCTTTGCATTTACAAATGTGCCAGAGAGCCCCGTTCTTCCTAAAACTTTTTTTTGTGCTTATCCCTAGTACACGTGGTACAGGCCATAATAACATGGTGGTTAAAAGTAGGCGACTGCTTTTACTGTAATTGCACCACATGTCTATACACATGAAAAGCAGTTCGACTTTGCACTTACAAATATGCCAGATAGCCCCGTTCTTCCTAAAACTAAAAAAATTATGAAATACTATCTATTTGATATATGTCACTTTTTTTCCTTTTATAATCCCAAACTTCATGGTCGTGAGATTTCGAGGCAAAGATTTGATGTGAAGGGAAAGTTGGAGATAAAAAAAAAAGATAAACGGGGAGCAGCGTAGCGAAGAAATCTATTAGAATGACTTTTTTACCTTCCTCAGAGAGAGAGAGAGAGAGAGAGAGAGAGAGAGAGAGAGAAAGAAAAAAAAGGGGGGAAGCCTCTTCGTCTTTTTACGAGTTTTTCTCCAACTTTCTAATATCTGTGCCCCGCCAAATCCGAGAATTTTACGGCGTCCATTTTGCGGCCTAGGCATTTCATTACTGGGAGGATCGATCAGGAGCATTCAAATATTGGACTTGTTCCTTTATGATCTAACAGCTCCTTTGGGACCGGCCAACTTTGGAGCTTCAATTAACTACTCGCGTCTTTCTTTTTACACAAACTTTTTTAAATCTCCCATTTTCATTATATCTAAATGAAACATTTAATGTCTATGGGGTGTTAACAGAATGCTAATGATGTACATTAGCCACAATTAGAGTAGTGTTAAAACAATGTAACAGCTTGGAATGACGTTATATATTTTTTTCTAGTCATTACCTTAATATTGAAATGGTGTGTTAGGCGTTGATAATAACAAGTTTAGCTTGATGTCGACGGTCATCTATTTTTTTCACACTTGGTTATCTCATGTGTCTTCAATAAAGTTCACTGTAATATCTTTCAGAGTTATTGTCTGAATCCCGATATAAATGATAAAAGGTACAACTTCCTTAAGTTTTGTCCATGAGTGTATGTATATATATGAATTACCCCTCCTTAAAACTTGCATCGCCCTCCAAGTAATAATAAAGTGGAAAGATTAGAGCAGTTCTGGGAAGATCAAAACTTCCATATTCAGCTAGGTATATGCGCGCTAGATGCATCTACGAAGTTTCAGTCTAAAGAAAGCTACTCATCAAAGATATTAGTAAATTAAATTTTATTGCCATCTATCGTTAAAATTTTACACAAATAAATTTACTGGCAATGGGTTTCTTTTAAATATAATTAAATATTATCTCTACAGACCTTACTGCAATGATATGAGTTATTGAATGAGAGGGCTTGGCTCATCAGTAGTGAACCCTCTCAGCGGTTTCGCCAAATTAATCTCTAGACCGCTCTACTATTGTATTGGACTGGTTTTGTTATATACCCTGCATTTTCTATGGAAGGCAGCTTAGGGGTGTTTAGTGAACTATGGACATAAGCTTATAGGTCTGTAGAGGTGCATACATATAATTTCAAAGTATTGCATCGAGCAAAGCTCTTCCGCAAAATATATATTGGTTATGAAAACATATTTTGCGGAAGAGCTTTGCTCGATGCAATACTTTGAAATTATATGTATGCACCTCTACAGACCTATAAGCTTATGTCCATAGTTCACTAAACACCCCTAAGCTGCCTTCCATAGAAAATGCAGGGTATATAACAAAACCAGTCCAATACAATAGTAGAGCGGTCTAGAGATTAATTTGGCGAAACCGCTGAGAGGGTTCACTACTGATGAGCCAAGCCCTCTCATTCAATAACTCATATCATTGCAGTAAGGTCTGTAGAGATAATATTTAATTATATTTAAAAGAAACCCATTGCCAGTAAATTTATTTGTGTAAAATTTCATCAAAGATAGCAGCATTCTTAGATTCTCCCTAATGTTCTTTCTCAGCATTATAATCATTAAATATTTCTACAAGTTCCTGTGTATCACGACTACATATAACATATCAGCAAAATAATAGCTAACGCCCAATCAGCACGTTAAATAACGAGATTAGCTCTAAAAATATATTTAATATCAAGCTTTCGTTCTAGAGTCTTCTTGAGGTACATTCTATATCACCATCATTGAGTTTTGTACTGGAATAATGAACAAAATGTATTGTTTTAATGCCCTTTTAATGGGAGAATTGCCGACCACAACTTTGCGCTTTATATACACTCATGGACAAACTTGAGAAAGTGGAAGTCTTTGATGTCGCATGGGATATGCAATTTGATACGTTAAGTGATTCTTTAAAAAGAAGAACAACAAAGAGAACTCTTCAATAAATTAATCCTCGCATCTAATTAAAATGAAGATTAAGCTAGTCATTTAGGGATAAGTTTCTTTTGATATTTTATCCATAGATTTTGGGCTTAGAGGCCCCCTTCTAAAGAGAAGATTAATATTAAATTATTTCTGAATCAGGTATCTGAACAGGCAGCGTGTAGTATTCTATAGAAAGAGTCTTTTTAAGCCAGAAAGATAGAGATATTAAAAATATTCTCAAAAGAAACTCATTTTTAGATATGTGGCTTTCTTAATCTCAATTTAAAAAGAATTATTTTCTGTTATTGTTTCTTATCCCCTTTTGCAAACCAAAATACCCCAGCCCACATGCAAATTTAACATTAACAGAGAACTAACAACAACAATTTCAAGAATCAGAACAGGTCATTTTTAAATAATGAAGATAAAACCAGACATGACTAGATCCTACAGGAACTGCAATAACTGTTACAACACCCAACTCACTCCGGACCATATATACAGTTGCCTGGCCATCCTTGCAGCCCTCTATATGGCAGACATCAGTCCAGAACAGGACATTTTAAAGGAAAGAAGATACACCCAGACATGACTAGATCCTACAGGAACTGCAATAACTGTTACAACGCACAACTCACTCCGGACCATATATACCCGGCCATCCTTTCAGCCTTCTATATGGCAGATATCAATCCAGAACAGGACATCCATACGGACAAGGCACCTCGGTTGGTAGTTATTGTGATCAGGGTGCTTGGACCGATCTGATCTGTTTCATGGACAAGACTCTACCACACAAATTCCATTAGTCCATGCTTCTCGAGCTGTTTGATGATAAGCAGCGGCCTCTCCCAAAGGTCCTGTTTATTGCATCTAATGCAAGCCAAAATGAAAATTCCATTCTTGTTATCTTTACTTCCAGTCGAGGGCTTATTGGTATATCGCTTAGGTTTCCCTACTTCTTTGGGTCATAGTCCACTTTGTAAGACATCGTCCATTTTGAAACGTCTCCACCAAATATAAAAACAAACCAGGCCGTGTGTTTGTCAATTTCAACCTATATATACCTATTAAAGATGTTACATTATGCTTATTGTGCTTAGAGGAGTTTTAAGTATAAAAGAAATGATGGATCAGGTTTGTTAAATTGACGAAATAGCATATCCTAATCGTGAAACTGAATTATGACCCACTGCCATCTATCGAAAAAAATATCAACTTAGAGAAAATTAAGAATAATTTTATTTCAGGAAATTGGCTGATACTCTTTCTTGTACGTATTTGAGATTTTCTAAAATTAAAAAACGGGTATTGGACAATTTTCACGGGGAACTATATGATAATAATACTTTTTTAAAACGTTTATTTATTTATTTTTTAACTCATTGAAATGCCAAACTTTAATAATGTATCCACTTAAATAAAAAAATAATCATAAAAAAAGCCGTCAAGATTATTTTTGAATCTGTAGAATAACTGCTATTGCGAAGGCAACGGCGAAAAAAATGTAATGAACCGCGCATGCGTACTAGATTGGAAGTAGGAGATTGGAAGCTAATTGCCCAACATGTAATACCATATAAACATATATACCGATTGAGGCGTATATTATAGTGATGTTATAATACTATAACTGAAATTTTAATTTATTACAATTTTTCCATTTATTCTTTTTGAATTGCAAAAGTCACACAGGGTATTTTATTTACCATATTTAAACTTTTATATTATTGAAATAAAAACAGTTTTATCAAAAAGTAGGGAAATACGGCACAATATTCAACAATCCCCTAAATAAGAACACGCTACAATTTTTCCTTCTGAATAAAACAAGCGGGACGTGTGGAGGTTGCAACAACTCTTTAAACACATTCAAACCTTTTATTGGGAAATAAATATTCCACCATCTATTCTAAATAAAATTCTTGGGAAGTTCTTCCCGCACCTGCTGCCTCCTTCTTGACATCTTCTGCCATCTGGTGACCGACCATTCACTTAGCATCGAGAAGTTTCTCTTTTAATCCATCTTTGGATATCTTTTGTTAACTCAACTATACACTTTTATAGAACGACATTTGAAAATTATTCCGCATGTGTTTCTTTTAAACGAAAAATCGAAATTTATTTTAGGGAGAAATAGCGATCATTTCTAACCTTAGGGATGAAGTATGAAAGGATGAATTGAACACTTTATTTTTCCGTTTATCATTACTCTTCACAATTCAATCCTTTCATACTTCATCCCTAAGGTTAGAAATAATCGCTATTTCTCCTTAAAATAAATTTCGATTTTTCGTTCAAAAGAAACACGGGATAATTTTCAAATGTCGTTCTACAATCATAACCCGCATTATATTGTATTATACACTTTTATATTTTATGATTTTTATTATTTTGTATTATATATATTAGGGGGTCAGTGGAAGGATGGTCTAAACCGTTGGTTTTCGACCGCTACGACCCGGGTTCGATTCCCCCATTGGGCACTTTTTCCTGATTAAAAAAAAATGCTCCAATGGCCCCCCCGATTATATACAAATTGCTCAAAGAAAAAAGTGAAATTTTAATTAAAAAAACATAGAATAAGGAAAAAGATGTCCGGCAATATGTAGATAGAGCTATAGGTTTGCGTATTAAAATACCAAATACATTTGAATACCCATTTTATTTATGTGTAGTACAAATTTTGAGCTTTATAAAATGATATTAAAATATTTTACTAAAAGAAAGTTTCATATTTCAAAGTGGCTATTGTGATGTTCCTTCGATTAAATATATAAATAGGCTTTACCAAATTAAGAATTTTTAAAAATTATATATCTTTTTAATGCTATATATACACTTTTGAATTTTTAATTAAAAAGGCATATATTGGATCAAAATATAATTTATTTTGCCAATATTTCAGTTGGCTGAACTTTGATAAAGGTTGGCGTTCAGCCAACTGAAATATTGGTAAAATAAATTATATTTTGATCCAATATATGCCTTTTTAATTAAATATTTATTTATGGATTGCTCTATTTTCAAAACACTTTTAAATATATTCATAACAACAACAACAGTACTGCCAAATCCAAACATTCAAAAATAAATTAATTAAACAGAGTATATAATATTATTATTATAAGGTATATTACAGCTATATATATATATATATATATATATATATATATGTCGATTAGTGAGGCTATTATCTCGTATTTACACCCAACGCCTTTTCAACCACTTAACTGCATCATTGGCATCGGAGTCATTAGTTGTCAAGGAGGACAAGTCGGGCATAAACAATGGAGTCAATTGCTGGGAGAATTATTGGTTGAAAGTAGGATTGTTCCTCGGCCTAAATGGGTATCCATCCAAAGGAAATGTGTGGGGTTAACATAATTTACTTAGATCAAGCCTCTCATAAGCGATCACCTCCCCAAGCGTCCACTTTTGTAAAAATCATAACGAATTTTCCTGATCTTATCCGACTTCCAATGAACAACTTCCTCCGTTAATTATAATTATCTGATAATTATCAGATCAGGAGAGGGTGGACGAGTGGACCTTTGGTTTTCGATCGCTACGACACGGCCTCGAATCCCCCACGCACCAGGAACTTAAAAAAAAAAAAAAGATCCAAAATGGCCCTCGATTATTGCAAAAGTTCGCACCAGCGAGTTCAAGTAACAAACGTGGTTCTGACACACTTGTAAATGCAAAATTTGAACTACTTTTCAAATGTGTAGACATGTGGTGCACTTACAGTAAAAGCAGTCCGCCAACTTATACCCACCGTGATTATCATGGCCTGTAGCACGTGTACTATGGATAAGCAATAATAATAAACTCGATTGGTGTATGTTCTTCGTGAAACCATTCGGTTTCAATATAACACATCGCGGGGGAAGTTGAAGCCGCCTGGTAAAGAAGGGGGTCGATGGTAAAGTAATATCAAGAAGTTGCCGCCATCAATTAGACGGACCAGTCCAGTAAATTCCGAGATAACTCTCCCCAAGGTAAATAAATGGTCTCGGGAGATCATTTATATCCGCTAATCTCGATGCCAGTACACCCGGGGTACTGTAAGGTCAACTTCCCAGCCTGTCCGTATAGGTACACGTCGTTTGGACGTTAGGTGCACGTTACGTATATCATTATAGTACGTGATGATAATATCCACGCGTAAAATGGGCACCTCTCCCTTTAGAAAGACGCGATTTCTCGATCATTTCTGCGAAGGGCATGTAGATCAATGACACTTTGGCAAAGGAGTAAAAAGCTAATCTTGTTATACCGTGATTTCGGCCCTCATCAGTACAGTTGCAGTTTCGAATTCTTAATCTACTTATTATAAGAGGAGTTATGATATCGGATGATAATCTTCAATAAAGATGTATCAGATGGTAAACTGATATAACACCAAATTTAAATAGAAATAAATATATAAATGATTTTTTGGGAAGATGATATTCCTGATGTAACTTTGGATCTGATACTGTATATGGACCTCTTATAACCAAATATAGGATTATAATCGAAGTTGTCTCTTTTAGATGTGTTTCTGATCATGGTAATTAAGAGCCCCATCTGTTCTTAGTTTGAAAAAAGAATTTCCTAGATGAACTGGTTGTTCAGATCTTCATATACCCTGGCTTGAGGGACGCATTCCACCTTCCAATAGTATTGTCTTTGTGCTTATGTGGTATTTTACGGGAACAATGGTACTATATAATGTTCCCATCACACCCTATTTATGCAAAATGCTGTTGATAAACGCGACTAATCCAAAAGGCCTTCACCATCATCTAACAGGCTCCTCTGCCCTGCAGGGCTGGGTCTTCGGGGGGAGTCCTGTATGACAACGCCCTGGTCATCTTCGCGTTCGCCAATGCCTGCGTCTACAGGTTCTTCTTGAGTAGAGAACTGAGGGAAGTTCATGAAGAACCCGCCCCTGTCTGGAGGAGGACTTTCTCTCTCTCTTTCTAGGTGGGAAAACCTCCCTGTTTGAAGAAAATATAAATAAATATACGCTCATGGAAAAAACTTAAGGAAGTCGAAAGTCTTTGATGTCGCCGGACATCTGTTTCTTTCAAGGAGACAGAGACAATTTTGTTCACACTTGGTTATCTCGTGTGTCTTCAATAAAGGTCACTGTAATATCTTTCAGAGTTATTGTCTGAATTCCGATATACATGCTAAAAGGTACAACTTCCTTAAGTTTTGTCCATGAGTGTATATTGGATATATCGTGTGTCTTCAATAAAAGTCACTGTAATATCTTTCAGAGTTACTGTCTGAATTCCGATATACATGCTAAAAGGTACAACTTCCTTAAGTTTTGTCCATGAGTGTATATTGGATATATCGTGTGTCTTCAATAAAGGTCACTGTAATATCTTTCAGAGTTACTGTCTGAATTCCGATATACATGCTAAAAGGTACAACTTCCTTAAGTTTTGTCCATGAGTGTATATTGGATATATCGTGTGTCTTCAATAAAAGTCACTGTAATATCTTTCAGAGTTACTGTCTGAATTCCGATATACATGCTAAAAGGTACAACTTCCTTAAGTTTTGTCCATGAGTGTATATTGGATATATCGTGTGTCTTCAATAAAGGTCACTGTAATATCTTTCAGAGTTACTGTCTGAATTCCGATATACATGCTAAAAGGTACAACTTCCTTAAGTTTTGTCCATGAGTGTATATTGGATATATCGTGTGTCTTCAATAAAAGTCACTGTAATATCTTTCAGAGTTATTGTCTGAATTCCGATGTACATGCTAAAAGAAACAACTTCTTTTAGTTTTGTCCATGAATGTATATTGGATATATCGTGTGTCTTCAATAAAAGTCACTGTAATATCTTTCAGAGTTATTGTCTGAATTCCGATGTACATGCTAAAAGAAACAACTTCTTTTAGTTTTGTCCATGAATGTATATATTCATTTATTAATTTTTACTTATTCATCGTTGACTGATATATATTCTCAATAAAATAATTAAAATTGTCTAGACATCACTGTGTTATTCGATGTATGTACAAAAGAAGAGGATATCCAGGTGCCAAATTGGCATCTCTCAATCTTATAGTGGATTTTATTGCTAATTTCCGCATAGAGATTATGAAGAAGTCACGCCATTGGTGCAAAACGAGCGTCCTCATCGATGAAAAAAGGCGAAAACATTTCGATATCTGCTACTGGTAAATACCGAAAAAAAGTCTATCCGCATATCTTGTCACTTATAAGTATAGAAGGACCTTTTAGAATACATTACATAAAAAAAAAAAACATTTCAACTACGGAAGGCGTCAGTATAAATTAGAGCTTTAAAAACGATGTAATATTGTAGTCCTATAATGTACTGAATAGTTTTTTTTTATAAATAAAAATTAGCGTATAACAATGTCTACAATGTCAATAACAATGTTTACAATTGTACTGGTAAATGGTGCTATAGGGGGGACAATATTTAAAATTTCTAGCGTTGTTGTGGGGATAGGCGAGGTTCATCGGTCCAAGGCAGAGCTGGCTACCGGAAGTGGATCAGGAGATGCGAAGCTAGATCTCTTAACCGATTATTCGATACATGAATCGACAGTAAGGTCTTAAAATGCTTCAAAGGCATATTTCAAATTGAGGGATACACGCGTAGATAGGTCATCGTTAGAAAAATTCGAACAAGGATGAATATACCTAAAATACATAGTATATGCACGTGAGTAAATCCCACATCGTACTGTGTAGAAGCACATTATGTAAATATGTATTGCAGTTTTTGTTTGGTTTTTAGAGAGGTAACGTGCCAGTTAAATATGGGGGAATGTGTTATTGAAATTGTGTAGCAAAAGGCTGTGAGCTGAAAGGTATAGTGGCAGTTGAAGGTCATGTAGGTCCTAAGGTTATGTATAGCAGGTCCTGTGGTGACCTCTGGTAGGTCCTATGGTGACCTCTGGTAGGTCCTGCGGGGTCAGTGGGGTCACAGGAGGCGCAGGAGGAGGACGGGGGAAGGTCGCCCTATAAATAGCTCCGATCGATAGGGTGGCGGCAAGATCAACGACACTTGTTGGAGCACGGCGGCTCTCCAACTGGTGGTGGGGCCTACACCAGCCTTCTCCACACCACGTCACAACAAGATCTACGACACTTGTTGGAGCACGGCGGCTCTCCAACTGGTGATGTCCTACACCAGCCTTCTCCACACCACGTCACAGCAAGATCTACGACACTTGTTGGAGCACGGCGGCTCTCCAACTGATGGTGGGGTCCTACACCAGCCTTCTCCACACCACGTCACAGCAAGATCTACGACACTTGTTGGAGCACGGCGGCTCTCCAACTGATGGTGGGGTCCTACACCAGCCTTCTCCACACCACGTCACAGCAAGATCTACGACACTTGTTGGAGCACGGCGGCTCTCCAACTGATGGTGGGGTCCTACACCAGCCTTCTCCACACCACGTCACAGCAAGATCTACGACACTTGTTGGAGCACGGCGGCTCTCCAACTGATGGTGGGGTCCTACACCAGCCTTCTCCACACCACGTCACAGCAAGATCTACGACACTTGTTGGAGCACGGCGGCTCTCCAACTGGTGGTGTCCTACACCAGCCTTCCCAACACCACGTCACAACAAGATCTACGGCACTTGTTGGAGCACGGCGGCTCTCCAACTGGTGGTGGTGTCTTACACCAGCCTTCTCCACACCACGTCACAACAAGATCTACGACACTGTTGGAGCACGGCGGCTCTCCAACTGGTGGTGGTGTCCTACACCAGCCTTCTCCATACCACGTCACAACAAGATCTACGACACTGTTGGAGCACGGCGGCTCTCCAACTGGTGGTGTGGCCTACACCAGCCTTCTCCACACCACGTCACAACAAGATCTACGACACTGTTGGAGCACGGCGGCTCTCCAACTGGTGGTGGTGTCCTATTACAGTCTAAATGTATTTAAATGCGACATATACCATAGCCTACTCAATGTAAAGCACAGTCCACATTTATACAGTTTAATAAAGATTAAATCAATTCTAATTGTGTTGCAGACTATTTTCATTGTCTACCATCAGCGTTACCGAAGTAATCTTCGTCTATACACAATATTAATCTATTCCCAACAAAAACTTCGCTCTATACAAAAACGTCTTATCTCAAAATCATTGCACCATTAACCCTTACTTCGAAAAAGAGAGAGATTTTAAAAGTGATCCTGTGTACTACGATACCAAGAAACGAGTGTTTTTCCAGTAGAGGGGATACAAGAATGAAGAAAAAAATGTCTCGGAAGTAAATAGAGATGGGTTAGACATATTGCGGTATTTATTTACATATAGAAAGAGAACACCTCTGTAGAGAAGAGTAACTCGAAAGAGCTTGCGGATTTTAATAAATCAACAAAGAAACTTATTATTGAGAATGTGATTCTTTATTTTAATGGATTTTATGAACTTTCCTACGCGATGGAATATAATGGCGTAGGGAAAGAGAGGCAAAATGGACCAAACAAATCCCGATGAAACCACAAACCAGTTCAGAGTGAGAAAAAGAAAAAGCCAAGAAGAGATGGGAAGGTGAAATTTGTCATGAAGATGGGTAGAAATAGTAGAAAAGTGCAGATACATTTTCTACAATTTCTTACACGATGGAAAAATTGGCCAAAACGGGGGGAAAAAAACAAACAAAATAGCCTAAACAAATCTCAATGAAATCACAAACCAGTTCAGAGGGAGAAAAATAAAAAGCCAAGAAGATATGGGAAGGTGAAATTTGTCATGTAAATGGATAAAAATAAGGTAAAAGTGCATATGCATTTTCTACGCAATGGAAAATATTGGCTCAAAAACGGGAAAAAAGCAAAATAAACCAATACAACCACAAACCGGTTCCAAAAGGAGGAAAAGAAGAAGCCAAAGAAAAGCTTGGAAGTTGAAATTTGTCATGAAAATGGTGAAAAAAGTGTAGAGAACAGAAAGAAATGTGGAAAAAAAAAACATGAAGGTCTTCATTCAGCAATGGACTAACATAATCCAAAGAAGAAGAAGAGAAGGCGACTAAGCATAGAACAAACAGGTCAACATGTACTGCTGCGTCAAACACATGCATAAATTGGATTTATAATTATATTATTGTTCCAATATTTCGAGGGGCAACTCGCCTCTCTTTATCAAGGATGTTTATGTTTTTCACTAAAACATGCGAGCACGCGTACATCACTCTCGTTCTACAAGGCCAATGAAAGAATTGTATGTTTGATTTAAACATTAAATAAACATTACATTACAGCTAACAATTATATTTAATATTACAGATTATTATTTTATTTATGAAAGAGAGAGAGATTTATATACAACAGTGTAATTGTAAATAATTGTGTGTATACATATTATTCTAAATTAATGAAAATTTTGAAAGCAAAATAAATGATATATATATAAAGATAGAGATAGTGTAATTAAAATTACGCCAGCTTTTAACTTAATAAATGCGGCTTCCTCTTCCATAGAAGAGGGAGAACATAAGGATTGGGAAGGGTAAATAGAAGAAATCAATGAGGTGAAGTCGCTCTCTCCTAAATTAGACATTTCAATTACACTCTCTCTATCCTTAAATAAATAAATTAAATTTACAAAAACTCTCTCGATATATATTAATTTGATGAGAATATTTTAAAGCTAATTTCTAAAATGGGGAACTCAATAACCTCTCAGCAATAATTAAAATTATTCAGTAGCGAGAGATAATAACGAATTTTTCTTGATTAAACATTGGATTGTTTCCAGATTGTACTCTATTCTATTAAATGGATTAATATTGTTTGTTGTACAGAAACCTTATTGAAAGTGGCGTATTGAATGAAACAGAAATGGAGTGGTACGAGAGAATTTAGCTGTTGATTTCCAGTAGTTAGTAAAAAACAAGGGGGGGGGGGGGGGGGGCGACACTCTACACTTTACAAGCATCAAGTATTGCCAAAGACAATACTTCACCATTCTCATGCCCAGCAATGACCGCAGCCTTGCAGATAATAGACATGGACCCAGAGCAGCAGCTTTACACACCCAAGATAGTGGACATTGCTGCTGCTGTGATAGAGATGCATGGGGACATCTGAGGCTCCTCATTGGACACGACAACAATACAGTATACACACCCAAGATAGAGAACGACTGCTGTGATAGAGATGCATGGGGACATCTGAGGCTCTTCATTGGACACGACAACAACAACAATACGTCACCAATAAGCTTTCCACCTTTTGAAAAAGGACGACAATCGGTCACCGATACGTCAAAAGGACAATAAACCTTTATAAAAAGGTTGATAAAGTCTTCAAATTAAATTAATGAAAACCCAACCTACATAATAATGATATTCTCTAGCATAAAATATTGTTCGTATTCTTTTTCTACGTCACCTGAATATATTGTCAAGTAGCTCTGCAACTCGGTCACAAAAAGCTCCATGGGACATCTATCAATCATCACTGGACTCCGGGAGGGCGACCACAGGTGTGAGGGGTTCTCGGAATCTTATCGGCAAATAAGGAAAACGGGACGGTGGCTGACCACTCTCATTATTATTATCTTTACCTTGGGATAAGTTGTTATATCTCTCCCTATAAATACCTCTTGTATATAATTTTATTGGAGAACTAAAAGGTAAATACCCACCTTTATAATAAATTAATTATTCCCAAATTTGCCCTTGCTTTATTTATCTCCGTGACAATATTGTTTACTTCTTATATTGTTTTTATACACTTCGTGGCTACTTAATATTTACGTTTTGCCTATAAATTGTATGTTTCTTGTCTATTTTTACGCCTGTTTCAAAGTGGGGGGATCTAGCACAAAGAAGCTTACATATAAATTATATTTCACAATATATACTCTTTCAGGAATAATAAAGCCAACCTAGAGCCAACCCAGAGAGAGATGGGAGGGTAAAGTCCGGTCACTTGAGACACCAGCGACATTCCAAGGGGCGACCACTGGGGCCTGTCAGTTAACACCTTGGGATTTTTAAGACAGTTGGGGATTGTGTGCGACACGAACGGCCGTCCGGCTGTGCCGGTCCCGTCTCTCTCTCCTGGTTGTCTAGGTCCCTCTTTCAACTTGTGATGTGATTATTTCTCTTCCCACCTTATAATACCATATATATATATATATATTTAAAATAGTACAAATTGATATTGTACTGGGATAAGGTGCATATATTAAGAAAAAAGCATCGCCTTTCGTGCAACTGAAATATTGTTTATTGTACAGAAACCTTATTGAAGGTGGCGTATTGAATGGAATGAAAGAGGAATTTTGTTCATTTTCTAATAAGATAATTAAGGCAATTAAAAAAAACGATATTAAAAATGACGATTTCGATTAGTCAAACTCAAATAATCATTATTATTAATTATAAGTAATGGTAACTGAGAGAATTAAGTTTTGATTAATTGACTTGGGATAAGAACATTCTGTTTAATTTACATTTTATTTTTTAGGACTTCATCCTCCAGAGTCCTCCTTCAGGGACTTAATGAAGTTTTATTTTTAAACGAGGATAATACAAAGTCGATAAGCTCATCTAATTAAGGTACAGTGGTATAATTAGCAGCAATTATATCTCGGAATAAGAAATTAACGGAGTTAATAATCCGGGGTCCAAAAAGAAATGATAACGAGAAATTATTCTGTAATTATGATGTTCCAATATGGCATTTATAACTGATGAGTCGTTGAGGAATTGGATTGTACTACAAGTTGTGAAGGAAGAGATCAGTAAAGTTCTCCAATACACGACACTGATGTCCCTACAGCGTTTAAGTAATGAGGCGGAAGTGGCAAAGCTATTGGATATAGCCTGTAGTTACAGTTTATGCTGGCGAAAAATGAAATTCATCAGAAAACTTCTCAAATAATAATATTCTTCAGTCACTATATTATTCTAATAAAATAGGTTGAAGTATCTATACGAGGTCTTCTCCACTCTTCCCTAAGTTGGGTTAGATGTACGAAAGATGGGGGAGATATGTATTAAATATAAATGATATTACTTGGTGATAAAACTACAAATTTCGAAGATGTAATACTGAGGCGAGTGAGAACACCATGGGATAACTGATGATCAAGCAACGAAGATGTCAGAGGGGGATATGGCCTTCTGGAGACAATGGATAGGAAGAGAACCAGCATGTTTGGACATGTCTCGGAGTGAATAACTGGAAGGATGTATGGAGGGAAGACGGAAAAGAGGAAGGCCGCGAATGGAATTCGTGGATAATTTCAGAAGAAGACTCTACAATCCAATTAAAAAACAACAATCCATAGAAAGGAATCTCCAAGAGGACAGAAAAACTGCTCAACCCATGGCAGAAATAGATAGATCTAAACAACTACATTACAGTTAGATAGATTATTGCCAGTCTAATGTTAGGATGAAATAGTCGCTTCAAAAAACGCGTAGTAATAACTAGGAAAGTATATTCGGTCAATTGGAGATGATAGAAAAATACAAATAGGTGACATTTTAAAATATTTTTCCAACTTTATAGGAAACTATATTTAAACGTAACCTTCCTATTAGTTAATATCATCCTATTGTGGCGAAGTCCATCTTTAAAACAAGAAGCTGTTGCCAAAATCGGCGAAAAGAGTCGATTCCAGTGAAAATGACCATTCGGCCGTGAGGAGGAGCACAAAAGGTCTCCATTTGTCTCGGCATGACAGATGCAGGGGTATGATTGACGACCGCTCGGAAATATCTGTCTTCTCTCTTAGACAGGAGCCGTCTTTCCCTCCCCAATTTCCATATATAAGACTTGATATAACAACCAGAGATCCTTCTTTATTGATGTATCACTGACATCAGACAATTAAGTAACAGGAACGCTTCACGATTTTGCGTGTCATCCTTGCTGGGGCCATGCTAATCTTCTCTGTATCGTTCCTATTTTAGTATATGTGCCGCCGAACAAGCGTGTACAAGCGGAGGGCAGAGAACGCTTCACGATTTTGCGTGTCATCCATGCGCAGGGGTCATGCTAATCTTCTTTGTATCGTCCCATTTTTAGTATATGTACCGCCGAACAAGTATCACAGGGACCATGCTAATCTTCTCTGTATCGTTCCATTTTTAGTATATGTACCGTCGAACAAGTATCACAGGGGCTATGCTAATCTTCTCTGTATCCTTCCTATTGTAGTAGTTGTACCGCCGAACAAGTATCACAGGGACCATGCTAATCTTCTCTGTATCGTTCCATTTTTAGCATATGTACCGCCGAACAAGCGTGTACAGTAAACAGGATTAAGTAACAGGTTACATATAAGCAACAGGATGAGATAAACTTTGAAGAATTCCATACGTATTTGATAACTGATTCAGAGAGAAATATTTGTTTCCATTTGAGACAGACCATGTTGTTTGGATAGTGGTAGGTTACGACTTCTGGTGTAAACATGCCCCTATATTAATTATAGGTCAATAACGCGCCATCTATACATAGGAGAAGTAAACATTTAAGCACGAAAGCTTCTTTTTCACATAAAACCAACTTCTACTGTCCTTACTGCGAGCAGAGTTAAGTCTCTAACTATATCCTGATATGGACGACACTCACAATTACTCTTGAAATAGGTAACGGCTTTTAAAGGTGGATGAACCTATCATTAGGTTAATGACATACAGCGTAGAGAGCAAGAGGAAACCATCGCAATTTTTCTCACTAAAATCCTCAATGAATGAACCAACTCAACTTAAGTCAACATCTTACTACCCGACTACAACTATGGATTGAGAGTCTTGGAGAAACCTGATTAAGAAGGTACACCAGCCTTAGAGAACTGACTCACCTGAGATAAAACAATATTTATACAGTAGAACCTCCATAAGAAGACACTCATACTAGAGGACACCTCTCTACAAAAGACAGTTTTCAATTACAAAATTACCATTTTTACTATTCAGCAACTCTCTGGTAAGAGAATACCTCTTTCTAAAGGACACTTTGGCTCTGCAATCTGGGGCTCAAAAATGATCCATTTTGATTAGCAGCCCCGTAAATAAAGATATTTCCAGAAATTAAGTGTCCTTTACAGGGAGGAGGTTCTACTGTATCTTCTTATACAAAAACTAGCCGAATGACCCAGGCAACGCCCGTGTTTTACCCGATTGAATGTTTTGATTCAAATACTATTTGTTACAATTATAATTTGGCGCCTTAAATAAATGCATATATTAGTTAATAACTATAGCCTATGTGCTGTTGGCTTCCGTAGGCGTCTCTTACTGGGAAAAAGAAAGAGAGGATTCCATTTAGTTATTAACTAATATATGCATTTATTTAGGGAGCGACCCGCTCCAACACAATAGTTACAAAAACCAAAAAGCGAGTGGGGGGGCAAAGTCAAAAACAAAGTGTCTCGCGTAGTGGCGGCGCCATCGTAGCCACGTGATCGTAGCCAACCAATAGGAGAGCGCCATTCCAAAGAAAAAGCAAACGGTGACAGAGATGACGCATGACACTCGTAACTGTATATAGAATGTTACAAAATAACATAACAGAAGACTTCTAATAAGTTATATTTGTTTTATTTAGATTAAACAAACATGTCATAAAGACAGAACAAAAGCCTTTCCAGTCAACATCATCAAAGGATAACTAAACAATAAGATGAAAAGGTTAGAGAATCCTTGTTTTTTTATAAAGAGAGAGAGCGGCAATTCTCTCATGTAATGTATAAAGGGCCACAAACAAAGCATCACGGTAAAATCGTCCGAGTACCGACAAGAAAAAAAAAGCGCAATCAAATAAATCCGCACATTGTTATGTCGTGGGGTTGACAGAAGCCCTTGATGACAACATTCTCGGTAAACTTCTCTTCTTCTTTACTCCTTCTAAATCTCTTTTAAAAGCCATCAGCACTTAAATGTAAGGAGGAATATTTATTCAAGTTAATTACATAGGTTTGTTTAAAATACTCCGCTCTTAATTCGTCTCAAGCTCGTCCCCTTTATTCTTTCTCAACAACAATAATAAAAAATGAAAAAAATTATGAGTAAAAGATAATTGCGTTTACATTGTGAGGAAAATTTTACTCGGAAGCTTTTCTGTAGCATTGAGGGCTTCTTAGATATATATACTTGTCTAAACTGACGGAAATTTTGCCAGGAGGAAATTGATCTAAATAGACAAGGGTCGCCTCTCCCGTCAAAATAGACGTCTAAAACCAGACGCCATCTATTGACCGTCGCCGCAACTAGCGACCTCGGGTAGGTGACAAAGCCACAACACCAGCTTTGGCAAACTGAAAAGCGTCCACCTAGAGGCTTTGTCACCGACCCGAGGCCTCTAGTTGCGGCGACGGTCAATAGATGGCGTCTGGTTTTAGACGTCTATTTTGACGGGAGAGGCAACCCTTGCCTCTTTAGTTGTCTGAACTGGTTGTGTGAAGCTAAGACTTTCTACTGTACTCAAAGTCCTTTAGTCGTTTAACATACCTTTACTAGTCATTCCTCTATAGTACCGGATAGTAGAAGCAAAACAGCCCGATACAATAGTAGAGCGTTATGTGATATGGCATGTTCGCAAATACTACCATCTTTGATTGGAGTATTAGGAGCCATGCATCTTTTATTAAATGGATTTATCACTTGGGACGTTATATCGGGGTTGTACGTAGGGTGATACCAAACTTCGACAACAAATATGACACTCGTGATTTAAAGTATATGTTGTTTTTCTCACAAGTGAGTTTATTCGACTTCAGAGAATATTCATATAGCAACCAATTTGAAATTATTTTATAGTAGAGCGTTATGGTAGATTAAACTGCCGAAACCACTGGAAGGGTTAACCACTGATGAGCCAGGCCCACCAATATTTTATCATGTTTTAGAAATGTGTGTAGACATCCACAACTTTAATTATTTTGACATAAACCTGTCAAAGTAAGAAGTCAAAGAGATCTACAAGAGTTCTTCTCTAATTGATTGATATTGACTAATGAGAGCTTTGTCTACTTTTACAGCAAGTTCAACAGTTCGGCAGAAAAGTTTAGAATATCGTTACAAAGATGCAAAAGGAAGATGGCTAGAAGACACGCAGTGTTTGTTATGTTTCTCCACCACGACTGTATATAACTGGTTGTCTATTTACATATCGATACCTTCTATCATTGTTGATTTCCCCCTCCTTCCTGGAATCAGGGTCTAATCAGTAATTAAAGACGAAATGAAGATTTTTGATGCATTCAACACTCGGTCGAACTTACCTTCGGGACTCTGGCGAATCGTGAGGTCCTGGTGTCGCGGATGCTGGATACCTCCAGGAACTCCGTCTCCTGAGGACAACAACATTAGTTAGTAGAGGCCTGTTGACATAGGACATCGATCAGAGATAAATCTACGGTATATACACTCACGGAGACAAAACTTAAGGAAGTTGTACCTTTTAGCATGTATATCGGGATTGAGACAATAACTCTGAAATACATTTGATAAAAAGTGATCTTTATTGAAGACACACGAGATAACCACGTGTGAATTGCCTCTGTCTCCTTCAAAAAAATAAAAATAAAATAATAATAGACGTCAAACGACATCAAAGACTTTCCTTGTTCCTTAATTTTTGTTCATGAACGTAATGAGAAACTCTATCCACGGTTTATTTAGCAGCAATACTACAAACCTCTTTTTACAAGAAAATAAAAACTTAAAACAGCACTATTGTTTCCATTTTCAAAATAAAACTTTTAATCCTGCCCTTACGGAAATGGAAAAAATATAATGGGAGAGGGCTTGGCTCATCAGTAGTGAAATCTCATGGCGCGGTATGGTAGATTAAACTGGCGAAACCGCTGAGAGGGTTTATCACAGATGAGCAAGACCTTCCTAATATATTTTTACATTTCAATAAGAGCATGATTAAACGTTTTATTTGTAAATGAAAAAAAAAATCCGTGCCTTAATAGTTTAATTTCATGAATATAGAGGGCGCGCCTTGTGTGTTTACACCAGTTTCTGTTCTTACTTATCCCAAGAACACATGGTACAGTATTACATTCAAGATGTCTATAACGATTGGAATTGCTTAGTGCATCTATAAAAGGTAAATGATTTTTTCAATACGTATCTTCTTTCTTATCTCCACTCAATCCTATTAGAGTATCGAGCTTGTGGCGTTTGAGATGGTGTCTTTGGCTGGGGATGAGTAGAGCTAATCAATAAAGGGGTTTAACGCAATAACAACCAAAAACTTGGTCTTAAACAGATACTCGGAGAAGAAATGTAGAGTACATGCAGGAATAACAGTAATAAGCAATGTTATTACAGTGCATAAAATAAGGCGAAAAATTATACAGTCAATGATGCGGTTTGGGGTTGCAGGTTGACACTTAGTACATAGTGGGAAAACCTTGTAACCATACTGGAAAGTCATTGTCAGTAGATGACCAGGCTTAAGTTTGAAAATCAAAGACACTATCTCCATAGGATGACAAAATTGATGCTTGTCCATTCAGCTCTGTACCAGTCATGTGTGCTGCAGTAGATTTATTAGCTACTTTTTAAAAAGACGAACTTTCGAGTCAGTACTCTTCTACAATTAGACTTGTAGTTCAAGAAAGAAATAACAGATTAAATCATAACAGAATTCTTCATAGAATGATTCATTTTCAATAGTCTTCTCTCTTCATTTTTCTCTTCTAAATCTGACATTAGGTAATTTCAATAACCAAATATATATCAATCGATTAAAAAATACATTTAAAAAAAAAGATCGAGAAAAAAATACCAACGACAAAAGTTATTTTATTAAAACGAGTAACTAACGAATTTTTGAATCAAAAGCTCTATAATAATAATTTTAAAAAAAGTCAATAAGTGAAAAGCAAAAAATAAAAAAAAGTAACAAACTTTTTACTTTTATAGATCCGTTAGAAGAGCTTTTACTTTGAACATTTTCACAATTACTCCTTAAAAAAAAAAAAGAGAAAAACTTGTGGTTATAAACTTTATTTTACTTTTTGTATGTTTTAATAAGTAATTTAGTAAAAAAAGATGAGAGAAAAGAATATTATATAAGAAATTAAAGATAGGAGCGATCGTATATTCTTTTTTTGCTCCGAGAAGGCTCCAGATATGACGAAAGATTGGCAATAAAGAGCAAGTGTGCCCATTACCCTGACAACAATGAGTATTTACGATGTCCTAAACTTTATATGCTTGTCATACATGCTTGCTCCCTGTCTTGTGACAACACGGGATAATCTCAACCTAACACCATAAGAAGCTATTTTTTTAACCAAAACCATCAACACATACAAATCGATGGAGTTGGTAATCCATATAAAGTTAAAATTGAAAGCATGGAACCTTTATCATCCTTAAGTTTCAGCGGATGGGGTCAGATTGCCGTTCTAACGTAACGGACCATTAAAACCAACCAAATAGCTCAATAAATTTGGTGGCCTCTCTCCACACAATCTTTTGGCTAGCATCGCCATCTTTGGTTCATTGAAAAGAAGAAACTTTGCTAATATCGTATTATAAAATCTTTTTCTTCCTCTAATTTTTTTTTAAAAATCCTATTTATTAGAAAATCATGTACTGCAGTAAATCATCGTTGATTATGCTAAAACTGTTGGGTGCTGTGCTGCCTGGAGTATAGAAGCTATTATTTCTTCCTGTGACAATTAGAACACTTTTATTGACTTCTTAGTCAATATTTACATGAAAAGATCGAGGGAACTATATACAATCAGCCAGGTTCCCACCGCGATAGTGTCTTCCTCCAGGCGAGATCTTCCTGTGGTGAATCTGTATAAGACCGCTGGTCTTAATAAAGCCTTGTGTGTGATTATGCTAAAACTAGTTAATATCGTTCTATGGTTAAATATAAGTGATGGTATAATATTTTACCGTTATATATGAATTAACTTTAATAACATCCGATATCCCAAACTTAGGGATATTTGCACCAATACATTTCTTTATAACATAACACTTTAACCTCGCCTTTGCTGGTCCCAAGCCCGGATGAAAAAGGAGGAGGGGGAGCCGTAACAAGCTCTCTAAAAATCCTGGGCTCAGCTGGCCCGGCTGATAGTACCCTGTAAGGGCTCCTAATCCAGGGATACAGGATGAGCAGCGTTTGTACTCTATGTTAGGGGCGGCTGTACATGGCGTCTGTTCCTCATGTCAGAGGCAGCCATTTCTTTTAGAGCTAAATCGGCCTGCCACTGAGTAGTGCTTCCAGTCTTAATGACAATGGCAGACGCATTCTACTTCACCCAGTCATGATGGTTGTCAAACAGACACCATCAAGGGTCACAACTTGATACCCTAATATGATTGAGTGGAGATAAGAAAGAAGAAGACAACATAACAAATTGGCTATATACAAGCTTATACAATTATTTTACATAATTATCCAAAGAAAATTGGCCAAGGAGAAAAAAAGACAAACATACAATTTTCCTCAAAATTATATATAGTTATATATATGGAGAGTTTTGCATTATATTGTGGCGAAGAAATAATTTATTATTTAATTTAATTATTCAACGAAAATATCCAAAAGATTATATAAATATATATTACTCTGTATTTGTAAAATCACCATAAAAATATTCCTTTCCTTGCTTGTTCAATATTCTCTATCTGTAGATAGTTTTGTTGATAATTGTCGACTAGTCGTACTGACGTCATCAATAAATACTTTCACATCTTAAGATATTCCAAGACTTGATATCTACGACACAATATATGTGAAAAATTCATTTTTTTAATAGAAAAAAAAAGTGTAGCGTTCTGCTATCTAAAATGCTCATGTGAACGGTCAGGATATGTCTTTTTGTCTATATACATATAGAGAGAGAGAAGAAGAAAAACTATATATAATAGAGATATAATAAATGGTACTTCTTTATTGGAAGCTGTTCACCATTGATGAGCCATGCCCTTCCTCTTTCAATTTTTATTCATTGCAGTATAAGATCTTTAATTAAAAAGGCATTGGATCAAAAAATCATTTATTTTATCAATATGATTTTAATTTTTTTTAATGCACTCGCTGTGGGGTTGTACTGGGGGGGACATTGAAGCATTAAAAAAATATTTTATAGAAGCCTTAAATATTCAATGTTTGTCTGCATGATAAAATGATCAACAATACCAACAAAAAAAATCTTCAAATGACTTGAATGTATCTTTCATTTTTCGATACCTATTGAAATCAGCAGGCAATGACTATGAAAATTTAGGTTAAAACAAAATCAGACATAAAACCTACGATAATTATAGAAGTCCGCAATCATTTAGAAAAAAAAAATAATTCAAATATACGTTTCTGGTATGGATATAGGCCGAAATTCTTTTTACCCATGTACACAATGTTTTTATGTGGGCAAGCAAACAGTTAATTTGACTGTCGTGTATGACTATAGTAAAAAAAAAAACCCTAGAAACCTTAGAAACCCCTGGGGTTTACAAGTATATGTATATTGTATATAAACTATAAGCCTATACTGGATATAGAAGGAAAATTATTTCCCCAATATTTAGAGGGGCAAATCGCCTATCTTTATCGAGTTTTTTTTTTGTGCGTGTGTGATTTAAACAAAATTACACGAGCAAGTGAGTTACTCTCTTTATACAAGGCCTAAGTAAGAAACCATCTGATAAAAATTTCGTTGTCCATTATAAATATCGAGAAAATAAAATTTCTACTAAATCCCAAATATATGCTTTTAGTTTATTTATAGATATTAATAGGGATTGCTCGATCTGAACTATATATCTCAAAATGTCTATCTTTTTCTCTTTGAAATAAGAGGCATAAACTATGCAACACCTATAAAACTAGCATAATCTAAAATTAAGCAACAAAGCCACATCAGCTTTGACAAGTTCAGAATACCCACCTGAAGACCATGGTTTCGGGTTATGACCCTCATCATTCCAGTTTTGAATTGATCAAAACTATAACTTCGTCAACGATCCAAATCTGTTAGAATGCAGAGACGGTTAATAGATGGCTCCTAGGTTATATGTCTGTTTTGACTGGAGATGGAGCAGCTAATTTGAGATTAATTTCCTCCCATCAAAATTTTCAATATCCGTTCATCTAATAATAGACAAATACGTTAAATTGGTATGTTTATAAATATCTAAATCCAAGTATCTCGGAGAATGAGAAAAGAACGACAATATTAGAGTTCCAGGATAGAGATAGAAAAAGATAGCGCCTGGAATAGCCCAATTTAAACGGATGTCTCTACCTCAGGAACCAATATCAAATGAAAAGCATAAAGCAGTAACAAGCTAAATAAATATAGAGGAGTATTAAGTTGAGAACTTCCAGTATCTCACAGGATGACCTTGGAAAAGGAAGGTGACCTTGAAAAACGAGACGACCTTGAAAAGAGAGTTAACCTAAGAAAAACATGGCAACCTTGAAAGAGAGTTGACTTTTAAAAAAACGGCACACTCTTGTGGGATAACCTTGGAATTCCATCTTAAAAGAGATGACTATGGCAGAAAATAAATTTGTAAAAATAAAAAAGCAAGGTGACATTGAAAAGTTCAGATAGGCAAACTTTGGAGAAATTAGATGACCTAGGAGGCGCAAAAATGACCTTAAATGAGAAGACTCTGAATAAAGATGAAATTTCACAGGAAACAAACAAAACAAAAGCAAGATACTTTCGTATAATCAAAGCGACCTTGAAAAAAATCAGGACGACCTTGAAAAAACTCGGGATGACCTTGAAAAAGCAAGGTGACCTTGAAAAGTGAGGTAGCTTTGTGGGGGGGCGAGCGATTCATTTGGCAGTCGGCGGCAGTAGTCGGGTTAATTTACATTGGCGTCAAATAAACTTGGGGGGAATCGATGGCTGCCCTAGGTCGATAAGACACCGCTCCCTCTTAAAATATTAAATCTAGAGAGAACTCTCTCTAAGTGTTTACTAAAACTTGGGAAATTACATCAAATTACTATCAGCAAAAGTACTAAAACGTGAGGCGAAGAGTTTCTTAAAATGTTTTTTTTTTTTATTCAGCCGAGCTTTCTGCCCTTCTACAATCTTCCCGAACTACATAAATCGGGAAAACATTGAATACAAGGATCTTATAAATAGTAAATACTTATATTTTAAATTTATAAATTCTGTAAATATATCTGTGTATATCGGAATTCAGACAATAACTCTGAAAGATATTACAGTGACCTTTATTGGAGACACGAGATAACCAAGTGTGAACAGCCTCTGTCTTCTTAAAAAAAAAAAAAAAAAAAAAAAACGAACAACCGGTGACACCATAGACTTTCCACCTCTATAAGTTTTGTCTATAAGTATACGATATAAGTCTCACTGCTTTGTTCTTATGCATACCTCTGGTGAATCCTGTATAGGGTCAGTGACCCTGAATAAAGGCTTGTTGTTGTTGTTGTTGTTGTTGCATACGATATATATTGAACATTTAATTTCTATTCTTAAAACCTATAGAAAAAACTTTCAAATCGTATGTGTCTCTAAAAACGTATACTTAGAAATGAAATAAAAAACGAGAAATTTCAATTTGAAAAATGGCTTAAAAGTAGAGAGAAAAGGATCAGAGTTTGTGATATCTATCTATATATATAAAAATGAATGTTTGTATGTTTGTATGTCCGGTATACAAATTCGCAGTAGTTCACTAATTCAAACCAAAATTTCCATACATAGGTAAAAAAAATACGGGGAAGACGATAGGCTATTTTAAAAAATATATAAATCAATTATTAAAACTATATATTCAAATTATTCTACTTAGCTCACGAACAGCGCCCTCTATCAAAGATTAGATTAAATTATGCTGATGCAAACAAATAGATAATGCTAATAACAAACAATTATTTAAAAAAAATCTTATCTAAATATATATCACTCGGGTAGATATGCACACGGGTCAATCCCGGGGCGAAGCCCGGGTCACCCGTCTAGTTAAATATACGTTACTGATGACAACTGCCATCTATCGGAAAGAATCTCAAGTTTCTGAGTGAGCCCCCACGCTCTGATAGGCGAGATGAGGAAATTGCAGCAAGATAACCGCCATCAGAATGGCCAATCGATAAGCAATCAGAAGCAATATTGGAAATGATGGCACACGCAGGTAGCCAATTACAAGTGAGTGGGTCATCTCAGTGAAATGGCGCGACACAGTGTCACCACTCTTATCATATAGAGAGAGGTTCAACAGGAGTGTCCCGTTGTTTATATTTATTTACTACAAGAAGTGACAGAAATGATTAGTGGAAATATACCAACAATATTGTTTTTTATTATCCCTAGTACTCGTGGTACAGGCCATGATAATCATGGTGGGTAGAAGAAAAGCGACTGTTTTTACTGTAAGCGCACCACATGTCTACACATGTGAAAAGCAGTTCGACTTTGCACTTACAAATGTGCCAGAGCCCCGTTTGATTACTTGCACTCGTTGGTGGGGTTGGACTTTGTTATTTATATTGTTTTTTATTATCCTTAGTACTCGTGGTACAGGCCATGATAATCATGGTGGCGACTGCTTTTACTCTAAGTGCACCACATGTCTATATATGTGAAAAGCAGTTCGACTTTTGTACTTACAAATATGCCAGAGCCCTGTTTGGTTACTTTCACTCCCTGGTGGTGTTGGAATTTTACAAGAATCGGAGGCCAATGGAGCATTTTTCTTTTATTATAAAAAAAGTGCCAATGTGGGATTCGATCCCGGGTTGTAGAGGTCGGAAACCAATGGTTTAGACCATATTGATAATAGCAAAAGGAAACTATTATGCTTGAAAATATCTGAGGTCAATGTAAAAAGCATATCTATCGTAAATCTATATATTGTCATATAGAAAATTGAGGAAAGACAAATGTATGCATATGACAAGACACTTTATCTTGATCTAACAACACAATTACCAACTTATTGACATGAAAGAACAGAGGCAATGAGAGAAAGAGACGCTGAGACAGTAACAATTTATAAATCACAGGATACATCAATATCATAGAAGTTCAATAGAAACAACCAGACTTAAAACAAGCCATACCAAACCATCCCTGTACAAAGAGAGTAGAAAGATTGTCAAATCTGAACAAAAGCCATCAGAATTTTCTAACCATAGTCCATACATCGACGCTACAAGGAATGGTCTTTACCTCCAAACTAAGTACAGAGTAGAAAGGTTGGAACTGTGTTTATTATCTCTGACCTAAAAAAATGGAATCAAGAGATATAATAAAAACTATTTTTTTGATTGTACCTAGTACCCGTGGTACAGGCCATGATAATCATGGTGGGATGTAGGCGACTGCTTTTACTGTAAGTGCACCACATGTCTACACATGTGAAAAGCAGTTCGACTTTACACTTACAAATGTGCCAGAGCCCATTTGGTTACTTGCACTCGTTGGTGGAATTTGGACCTTTTCAAGAATCGGGGACCATTGGAGCATCTTTTTTTTTTTTAAATCAGAAAAAAATGCCCAATGCGGGAATCGAACCCGGGTCGTAGCGGTCGTAAACCAACGATTTAGATCATCTTTCCACCTACCCCCTTTTAATAAAACTAAATATTTTGAACCATTTCAGCGTGACATTGGATTCAGTAAAGAAGGACTTACTGCCAAGGTCAAGAGAATATTTGAAAGTATTTGAGGCCAAGATTAAGGCAAAAGGACGAAGCTAACTGGCCATAAAGCTCAGTTAAAGAGCTGGCGTGGACACACATCCAGATATTATGAAAACAAATAAAAGTCAATTTATGGGGTGTTTGCGGGTGGACGCCAAGTCAAACAAACACTCTGGAAATTCCAACGGTCGCAGGAATTTACTAACTGCTCTTCTTTTTACTGCTTTCTTTTTATCTGTTCACCGTGGAGCGTATAATGGTTCGTGTACATCCTTTCTTTATTCTACTTCGCGCCCATAACGGCTGTGGTTGCGGATTACTCTTTTGGACGTGATCCGGAATTCCTTAACTGCTGTGGTCTTTTAACCAAATCCTTTATAACGGAATAAATGGTTCGGTTTTCTATTTGACGAAAAAGCGTTTCGGTACTTTCGATGAAAAAATATTTAAGGAAAAAGCGTTCCTGTACTTGCGATTCAAACTCTTTAACCAAAAATCGTTTCGGTACTTTTTCGATTCAAACTCTAACGAAAAAGTTTTTTGGTACTTTCGATTCAAACTCTAACGAAAAAGTTTTTTGGTACTTTCGATTCAAACTCTAACGAAAAAAATTTTTGGTACTTTCGATTCAAACTCTAACGAAAAAGTGTTTCTGTACTTTCGATTCAAACTCTTTAACGAAAAAGTGTTTTGGTACTTTCGATTCAAACTCTAACGAAAAAGTGTTTTGGTAATTTCAATGAAAATTCTAACTAAAAGCGTTTCTGTACTTTCGATTTAAACTCTAAAGAAAAAGCGTTTTTTTTTTTGGCGCTTCGATGAAAACAACCGAAATTATTTCGATACTCTCAATGTATAAGCTCTGTAACGAAAAAAAAAAAGCTTCAGTAATTATAAAAACTCTAACGAAAAACACTAAATAAAAAACTTGAAATTGTCATTTTATATAGAAGGTGTGTAGTCTTCAGGAAATACACTATAGAAATGTTAGCTAGATCTTCCAATCTAAAAATCTATATATAAAAATACGAATATTGCTAATGATAATGAAGAACCATAAATTCTCTCTCGACCTAACAGATCACCGTAGTAAGAAAGAAGAAGATAGAAACTGTGATCCAAGAACTTGCCGACATTCAATAAAACAAGGTGACGTCATTTTCTTTTCTTTCTAGAAATTTCCTAAAAAAGTTGCTTGGTTTTCTTCTTCGTAACTTTCAGCGGTTTCATTTTGAAAGGCGACACTTTCAAACTTTCCAAGTCGATAAGTATATAAAAAATAAAGAAAACTTGGGTTGAAAAAAAAGGGTGAAAATGAATTCTTCCATTCTTATCTCCTATGGGAATGTCTGTTGACGTGGTTTATAGTGACATACCATTAGCCGAGTCTAACTCATCCTCTACACGGATCATTGAAATGGCATTGTTTACTTAGGGACAGAGAGTGTATTGGTGGAGCAGTGGTGGAAACCGTTATTTTAGATAGAAATGACCCGAGTTCAAACCCCGCATTGGAAACTTTTTTTTTTTTTTCTGAAAAAAAAAAAAAGTGTGTCAATGGTCCACAATGTGCAGTGATCAGTGAGTGTAAGTAACCAAATGGAACTGTGGCAAACTTATGAAGGCAAAGGTAGAACACGTTTTCTACATGTGGTACATACAGTAAAAACAGTTTCTTACTACCCACCATGATAATCATAGCGTGTACTTGGGATAAGCACCACTTAGTGATAGCTAATATACGTAACTCTTGCTACTTAACATTGAGATTTTTTTTAGTCAACGCGCGTTAGTTCTTTTTTTTTTCGCCAGTAATCTACTTCACATGTCCTTAGAGAGATTGATTGAAACTATACTTTATTACATCTCTATCTATCTCTGGGGCAGCATCTGGGGGCCTTCTGTCAACGTCTCCTGCGGAAAAACGCCAGTTCCAGCTATCATGCGGAGTACGAGGCGGAGACCATCGTCCTGCGGGGATCGGCGACCCCCATTAGCCATCTTTCCAGCCAGAGGGCCCGCCGGGCATTGAACTCGGCACGGCTCCAGGAGCATCCTACTGCAGAGCTGGCTGCCCGGTGGACCCCCACCGTGGATGTGCCCCGCTCCATCCCCTGGGCCGACCTGCGTCGCAACTGCTTCTCGGGGCACGACGCAGATGTTGCCCTACGGCTGGCCCTACACCATCCTGACCATCCTTCCTCGAGGCGTACCACCTGTGCCGCCTGTGGATCCAGCGTTAGTTTCCCTTTCGGATCCCTCAGGAGAAGAAGCTGGAGGAGCAGGTAGAAAAACTTTTTGAGCAACTAAACGCTGACTCTATTATAGCCTCCCTCTATGAAGAGGTTTATGAAGTAGTGGACGCGGTTTTATACCGTTGTGAGAGGGAGGGACTCCTCGAGCAACTCTCTCCTAGAAACAATACCAAACAAGACCAATAACCAAACAGGGTTCTGGCACATTTGTAAGTGCAAAAGTCGAACTGCTTTTCACGTGTGTAGACATGTGGTGCACTTACAGTAAAATCAGTCGCCAACTTCTTATCCATCATGATTATCATGGCCTGTACCACGTGTATATACTAGGGATAATAATAATAAAAAAATATATAGGTAAGGATATATAGATACAGATCTGTATAAAGAAAAAAAAAGAAATATGAAAGAGATAATACACCTAGGAACATCAACGTCAAACCTCTAATCAAGACATGAGAGACATGATTTCAATCAAGCAGAGTGAGTTTGTGTTGTAGAAGGCTCAGAGAAACACGAAAATAACCCTACTAAAACATCTACAAGAAACTTTTCCCTGTAGATGATTCTTATTTCAACTGAGCAAAAATTTAGATGGAAATTTTTCCTGGAATATATTGGTAAACATCGCCTTTTCCGTCAAAATAGACTTTAAAACTAAGCACTATCTGAACGTCTTTGAAACTATACTCATGGAGACAAAACTTAAGGAAGTTGTACCTTCAGCATATATATCGGGATTATAACTCTGAAAGATATCACAGTGACCTTTATTGAAGACACACGAGATAACCAAATGTGAACAAAATTGCCTCTGTCTCCTTAAAAAAAAAGCAGACGACCGGCGACATCAAAAACTTTATACATCCTCATGTTTTGTTCATGAATGTAGCTATATCGGGTCGGTGACAAATCTAAAGCTTGTGTTGTAGTTTTGTCACCGACCCGAGTCCGATAGTTTGTAGAGCCGGTCAATAGATGGCGGTTAGTTTTAGCATCTATTTTGACGGGAAAGGTGACTTTTCTAGACAAAGTTTGCGAGAACTTTAATCACAATAGACATATTCGTGGAATAAGTGGAGCATCATAACGTAAGCCGTCAGGTTTAAGTGACTTTAGGACCCAAACACAGAATGGTTATACGCGGGGGGAATTTGCTAAAATGATCGATGCTTGTCTTTTTTTCTCTTCAGTCCTATTAATCATAGTTCTAATAACAGGAGGCAATTCTCCGGGAAAGGAAAACATTTTAAAAAGAGATTTTTTAGGAGAATTAAATTAAGATTTATTATTGTAATGGAAAAAAAGGGGGAGAAATATCTCAATGGTGATATATAGATGGAAAAAAAGCGGGAGGGAGGGGGACGTTAAAAAAGTTTTCTTCCTTCCAAACGCCATCCACTTTTTCCCCCTTTTTTTTTCCAAATAACTCGCTGGTCTCACCTAATGAAAATAGATTTGTTCTTGGCGCGATAAAGATTGGTTATGGGACTTGATTTGGTGTCTTCTCGTGTTGCTTTGGCTTCAATATTTGTCCTTCATGGTTAAATTTTCTTCTTCGTCACCCGAGCTTTCCTTTTTTTATCTTCAAAGTCAAACAGATGTTTTTTTTTAATTTAAATACGAACTTGATTCGAAATGTATTTTTTATAATAATGATCTATTCTAGGGGTCGGTGGAAGGATGGTCTAAACCGTTGGTTTTCAACCGCTACGACTTGGGTTCAATTCCCGCATTGGGCACTTTTTTTCTGATAAAAAAAAAAATGCTCCAATGACCCCCGATTCTTGCAAAAGTCCAACCCCACCAGCGAGTGCAAGTAACCAAACGGGGCGCTCTGGCACATTTGTAAATGCAAAGTCGAACTGTGTTTTTCACCTGTGTAGACATGTGGTGTACTTACAGTAAAAGCAGTCGCCTTCTTCTACCCAACATGATTACTACCACGTGTACTAGGGATAAGCAAAAAAAAAAAAAAGTTCTATTCTTTCTAGGTATTGTGATATAGGTTATTTCGTACGCGTTTTTTCATTATGGAAACTGTACTTGAACGGTTGGGCGGTATGAACAATATGTTATTAGAAGTAGAACAAAAAAATTATGGTAAAAGTAATTTTAAAATGTTTTAAAATATTCTCTGAAGTTATTAGGGAGTTTTTTAAAAAAAGCACCACACAATCGCTAACAAAGTTTTAGTTTAAACTTCCGATCAACTTAGCCTACTTACATTAAGTAGAGAGTGGTTTAAAGGAAATTAGCATTTAAAGGTGATATCGATTGATTGGTGGGAAGATGGCCCGCCTGTACTTGGTGTTTCCCCTCATACCATCGAGGGGTAAGGTGAACCATTGCGTACAAACACCACAATCTGGTGTCGGGAAAGGAATATGTTAATCTTCTGTATAGATTTGAAACTATGCAAATTTGATTGATTTTTGTTTTGTTTTTATGTAAATACGTATGTGTATTCGCTGCTCAAAATAAAATCATCAGTTGTAATTCGCTGGCTGGACTCGTGTTGTTGCTTGGCCGATCATTGACCTGCCCTAGAGACAACAACGGAATCCCGCTGTTTCTTTTTTTCTTGGAGTCGCTTTCCCCCCTACATAGAGATAGGTTGGTGTTCTCCTTCCGGGACCTGAAAAATAGACTTAGGGCGTCTGGGCAGAATAGAGCCTGGGCGCTGCGTCGCTGAACGCGACAGATGGTCCAAACCGTTGGTTTTCGACAGCTACGACCCGGTTTCGATTCCCGTATTGGGCTTTTTTTTTTTTCTGATTAAAAAAATGCTCCAATGGCCCCCGATTCTTTCAAAAGTCCAATCTCACCAGCGAGTGCAAGTAACCAAACGAGGCTCTGGCATATTTGTAAGTGCAAAGTAGAACTGCTTTTCACATGTCTATACTTGTGTAGACATGTGGTGTACTTACAATAAAATCAGTCGCCAACTTCTACCCACCATGATTATCATGGCCTGTACCACGTGTACTAGGGATAAGCAAAGAAACAATCTGGTTATCAACTTGGTTCGATAGAATATAGGAATCCTGCTAGCTACTTTTACCCTCTATCAGAGATCAGGTTGTCTTTTGTTTAATATCGCTATCGGAAAAGACATTCAAAGAAAAACAATAAGGATCTGAAATATTTTTTAAAAATTCTAATTCTTCGAAAAATTCAACAAGAACTTCTAAAAATGCATGAAATTACTGCAAATTGGAAAATTTCAAATATTACTATGCTACTTACACGAATACTTTTACCCTCTACTATATTTTTATATAATTCCAACAAAACGACGAATTGTTTCTTTATATTAGAAAAATAGGAATAATATCTAACTAATTAAAATTATCAGGTATACACACTCATACACAAAAACTTCAAGGAAGTTATACCTTAAAGCATATATATCAGGATTCAGACAATAAATCTAAAAGATGATAAAACACAATTAGGATTATAGATTATAGCTATAAGAAAATAAGACCTAATCTAAATAAATGAATAGTGTGTGATGTTTCGGTAACAACGCTGTTACCGAAACGTCACACACTAATAATTTATTTGTATTAGGTCTTATTTTATTGTAACTCTGAAATATATTACAGTGACCTTTATTGAAGACACACGAGATAACCAATATACACTCATGGACAAAACTTAAGGAAGTTGTACCTTTCAGCATGTATATCGGGATTCAGACAATAACTCTGAAAGATATTACAGTGACCTTTATTGAAGACGCACGAGATAACCAATATACACTCATGGACAAAACTTAAGGACGTTGTACGTTTTAGCATGTATATCGGGATTATAACTCTGAAATATATTACAGTGACCTTTATTGAAGACATACGAGATAATCAATATACACTCATGGACAAAACTTAAGGAAGTTGTACCTTTTAGCATGCAAATCGGGATTGAGACAATAACTCTGAAAGATATTACAGTGACCTTTATTGAAGACACACGAGATAACCAAGTGTGAACAGCCTCTGTCTGGAATGGATCAAAGATTTAGAAAGAAGGCCTTGACTGACTATCCTCTATGAAGTAGAAAAAAAAAACAATAAAAATGAAAGATCGTTTCATAATAACGAAGATGCATCAATTAGCCAAGTTCCGCAACAGTTTTAAAAGAAAGGTGGGAGGTAGTCTTTGTCTTTCTGGTAGAAAAGAAGAAGAAGAGGTCTTGAGGAAAAGGTAATTGAATTAAGGCCGCTGGGCAAACACACCGTGTGAGCAGGAAATTGCTTCATCACCTGGCCCCAAATATTCCGATATACCTTTATAGAATTTATGTGATAGGTAACTTTTAATTAACCAGCTTTGTATAACCATAACTGGAGCATTTAGTCCTTCTCACACATACGGATATATAAACATAAAGATATACATTATAGTAGATAATAATAAAGGACATCCTCGCGTTTAGAAGAACTCGCATCTGTTTATACCATTCACCTATATGGACATTTTTAACCCCCCAATGCACCAATTTCATTCCTATTAAAAATCATTCATACGAAAATTTTTCTTAGAATAAAGAAAAACATTCGTTTATATGAAGGTTAAAGAGATTCGTTCAAACAAAATTTAAACAGATTGAATGGGATTTATCAGGAACTAGAGGAACTACGGGGGTAAAAGACTTTATAAAATTTCTACACATTCTTCATAGAAGCTACAAACCACAATCTATCAATAACTCACAGCTAACATCTCTTATTAATTGGGAATAAATAAGAATGGTATATTGGAACATGGTTGGATAGTTGGAAGGGAGAGTAAACGAATCTGTTGTTCAATAGATGCAGATCAATTTTGTAGTAGAATGTTGAAAGAGACGAGTAGAATTTTGTCTAGGGGTCCGTCCAGGGTACCACCCGCACTGTCGGCATGTACAACCCACCCCCAGGGTACCACTCCCACTGTCGGGATGTACAACCCGCCCAGGGTACCGCCCCCCACTATCGGGATGTACAACCCACCCAGGGTACCACCCCCACTGCCGGGATGTACAACCCACCCAGGGTACCACCCCCACTGCCGGGATGTACAACCCACCCAGGGTACCACCCCCACTGTCGGGATGTACAACCCACCCAGGGTACCACCCCCACTATCGGGATGTACAACCCACCCAGGGTACCACCCCCACTGCCGGGATGTACAACCCACCCAGGGTACCACCCCCACTGCCGGGATGTACAACCCGCCCAGGGTACCACCCCCACTGCCGGGATGTACAACCCACCCAGGGTACCACCCCCACTGTCGGGATGTACAACCCACCCAGGGTACCACCCCCACTGTCGGGATGTACAACCCACCCCCAGGGTACCAGCCCCACTGTCGGGATGTACAACCCACCCAGGGTACCACCCCCCTGTCGGGATGTACAACCCACCCAGGGTACCACCCCCACTGTCGGAATGTACAACTCACCCGGGGTACCACCCCCACTGCTGGGATGTACAACCCACCCGGGGTACCACCCCCACTGCTGGGATGTACAACCCACCCAGGGTACCACCCCCACTGTCGGGATGTACAACCCACCCAGGGTACCACCCCCACTGTCGGGATGTACAACCCACCCAGGGTACCACCCCCACTGTCGGGATGTACAACCCACCCAGGGTACCACCCCCACTGTCGGGATGTACAACCCACCCAGGGTACCACCCCCACTGCTGGGATGTACAACCCACCCAGGGTACCACCCCCACTGTCGGGATGTACAACCCACCCGGGGTACCACCCCCACTGCTGGGATGTACAACCCACCCAGGGTACCACCCCCACTGTCGGGATGTACAACCCACCCAGGGTACCACCCCCACTGTCGGGATGTACAACCCATCCAGGGTACCACCCCCACTGTCGGGATGTACAACCCACCCAGGGTACCGCCCCCACTGTCAGGATGTACAACCCACCCAGGGTACCTCCCCCACTGTCGGGAAGTGCGGCAGCGAAGAAGCTTCCATCGATCCGGTGTCATTGCCGCCAAGGTGAGGGAGGGGCACCATTGATTCTGGAGGGCGCCGCGCCGGCGTCTCGGGCCTCCGACAACAAGCCCCGGCCGGGACAGGGCTTTACCGCCGCTATATTTAGCCGCTGGGACCGCCGCCAACACAGATGTCCTACTGGATTTAAGAAACGACTTTCTCTCTCCGCGTCCCAACATGATAACTAATCTGTAACATCGGGTATTTCGGCCTCAAAGTTATTTCTATTTCAATCACATTTCGCGCGACCAATTTTTTTTTTCTCGCCGGATAAAATGAAAAAGATAAGCACACACCGGTAAAATAGCTTTTAAAAAGTATGTATTTGTATATATTAATGGGTGCTATAGGCCGAAACTATGGTATACAGGTTGTTGGCTTTTGTCTGAATTTGACAAAATTGGTGTTGTGGCTGATTCTTCACTACCATCTTCACGTTACATACTGGGAGAACAAACAAAATATATTGTTTTATTAAATATTTAAATGGAGAGGTGCCATTTTTGGTACCTAAATACCGTCTTCCAACATAAGTTGTATCTATTATATAAATCCTTAGTAAATAAATGAGATAAAACGTCCAACTAAAGACGAAAAGAGTATGATAAAATATGATAACTTACTAAATACATTCATTTATGTAAAACTTCGTTCACTGTCAAACTCGATCTGTTTGGTTAACGAGCATCTATATACACTCATGGACAAAACTTAAGTTAGTGGTATGTCTTCGATGTCGTCGGTCATCTATATATATATATTTTTTAATGGGGACAGAGGCGATTTCACACTTGGTTATCTCGTATGTCTTCAATAAAGGTCACTGTAATATATTTCAGAGTTATTGTCTGAATCCCGATCTTACGCCATTCAGATAAAAAAAAAAAAAAAAACATGTCAAGTTACTTACATTAGAGAAACCGGTAAATCACTAAAGGATCGAAACAATTAGCATAAATCAGCTTTAAGAAACTATAAAACATATTTTTTTTAGTACAAAACACAATCATCTCAATAAATCTGAATTAATAATCTGAATGTAGTTATTACTATGTATTGCTCACACATTCAACCTTCAAAATAAATAAATAAATATATTATGATGCATTAGCGCGCCATCTGTTATCAAAATTCGAAACTATTATAGACGCGTATGATTCTTTTTAAAAATAAACAATTTCTACTGTCCTTACTGCAATGGAAAATTTAATGGGAGGGCCTGGCTGATCAGTGGTGAACCCTCCCAGCGGTTTCGCCAGTTTAATCTACCATACCGCTGTTATATTGCATTTTTGGAACTTCCTTTTATAGTGATATTGATGCTATATACTTTGAATGGGTATTTTAGATGAACTATGGACATAAGTTTTGATTATCACTTTAACAACTTAATAATAAATACAATTTTTTTATACAAATTATTATATACTTATTTTAAATATTTATTATATATTGAGAGTAATATTTTTTTCTATCAATATATAATAAATATTTAAAACTAGCGGACGTACCCGGCTTCGCCCGGGTTTTACCCGAGTAAAGGTTTGTCTAACGAATCTCTCTCGATAAAGTGAACATTTTTTCCCCGGTCCCTTGAAAAATACTCGATAAGTTGAATAAAATCAATATTAATTGGTTCCCTCGGTAATTGGAAGTTAAAGGAATAGTATCTTGCCTATGAATTGTATCATTATTCTTGTCTCAAATAAATTGCCGTGTCATCCTGAATTTTGTCTTTCCTAATTTTCTACATTACAAAATCATCGTATCATCATGATAATATTTAGAGCAAATTGTTGAATTATAACAGATAAATTAGAATATTTATCTTGATTATTTTAAAGCGAAAAGTTATTTCAAAAGTTTTATTTGCTAGAAACCTTCCCAGTACTATACTAAATAACTTCCCAAAGTTTCATGGCGTTCCAATGAGTGGTTTGGTCAGGCATAAAGGACAGACACACGCACGCACACACATACGTTCATTTATATATATATATAAATATATATATATATATATATATATAAATATATATATATATAGATAATTTGTATTAAAAAATTGTATTTATTATTAAGTTGTTAATGTGATAAATAAATAAGTGTGAATATAAAATATGACCTAACACAATATATATTGTAAATAGTCTACCACTACCTATTGTATGCACAATAATATAATGTTTTTATTATCTCTAGTACACGTGTTACAGGCCATGATAATCATGGTGGGTAGAAGTTAAATACTGCTTTTACTGCACCACATGTCTACACATGTGAAAAGCAGTTCGACTTTGCACTTACAAGAATGCCAGAGGCACGTGAGGTTGAAATTTCGAAAGAATCGGGATCCGCATACATTAGAGTATTTTTTTATCAGAAAAAAGTGTCCAATGCGGGATTCGATCCCAATTTGTAGGGGTCGAAAACAAACGGTTAAGGCCACTCACTCGTACAACGACCTACAATAAAAAGCTAGGCCCGGAGATACCTGCAGACAGGATGGGAATATTGACTTAGGGGAGATAACAAAAGTTCTCAAATATTTGAAATAAACTCCGAGAGAAGAAACACAAAAACTATAACAATACTCAGAACGAAACACTATAAAGGAATTACAATACATCCAGATGGCACAAGAACCTAAAGGACATGCAACAACTGTCCTGGTGTAGAACTAAGACCTACCCACATATTCTCATGCCCAGCAAAGACTGCAGTCTTACAGAAAATTGACAAGGACCCAAAACAGCAGCTTTACACACCCAAGATAATGGACATTACGACTGCTGTGATAGAGATGTACGGAGACATCTGAGGCTCTTCATTGGACACGACAACAACAACAATACAGTATACACACCCAAGATAATGGACATTACGACTGCTGTGATAGAGATGTACGGAGACATCTGAGGCTCTTCATTGGACACGACAACAACAACAATACAGTATACACACCTAATATCATAGAGAACGACTGCTGTGATAGAGATGTATGGAGACATCTGAGGCTCTTCATTGGACACGACAACAACAATAGTTCTAGCGAGCCTAATCCATGGATTCCAAGAAAACAGGATTGTTCGGGGTTACCAGTAGTTAGTTACTGGGCAGGTAACAAACAACGCTTGGCTATGGACTTGTTGGGATGATTTCACCTCCACTAGACTCATTCTTCCTTTTATCCAATTAGGCATCTACATATTCCTGTACCACTACGGACAATGTGACACCTGAATTCTTACCTCAATACACGACTGCCACAATATACCAATGTTCTTTCATATCCCCGCCATATACCATATATATATAAGAACAACAACAAAAACCTTTATTAAGACACTATTGTCTTACAAGGGGATTCCCCTAAAAGGTTATATATGTACATGAGTGAGGAGGAAAAGCAATTTAGAGGGGAGGGGGAGCAATCAGCCGTTGTCTGTGGAGTTGAGCTCTTCTTCCCTCATTTTATCAATCACCTTGAAAAAATTTGCATATTTATAAACAAATGTTTTATCCAGCAGGAAAGTAGTAAAAATTTTATATACATGTTGTTCATTGTAGTGAGTTAGCACCGAAATTTCGTGAATTTCCGGTCTCTTTTCCTGTAGAAATGGGCAATGGAATAGATAATGGACCAAATTGTCTTGGATGACAGCATTGCAGAGGTAGCAATTTAAAGGATTATACCATATATATTGAGAAAACATTTCTCGAATGTGCAACTAGAAACTGCTTATCGCTTGTGCCATCTCTCGGAATAAATAGCAACTGATCGTTGATTTTTTTTCATTATTCCAGAAGTGGACAAATACCCTTTTTCTTGATTGATCAAGAAAAAGCTAACCATGTACGTGTTTCAAGCTGTTGGCCCTCATCAGCTTCTTGCAAACTTCTAGTTGAACAATCAGAAGATACCTTTCTCTCAATTTATAAACCTGATCTCAGAATAAAAGTGAAATTTTACTGGAATCAGGTTGATAAATATATAAACACTTTTAAACAAAAATTACTGTAATATGATTCCTAAAATATAGATATAGGTGAATGATTAGACGAAAAAATATATATACCTGAAGAAAAGAATAAGAGATAATAGAAAAATAAGGACGAAAAAGTTCAAAAATATATTTTAAAAAACTCAAATGATAGAGATGGTCAATGGAAAAAGAAAAAAAAAAGCAGACGAAAATTGAACAAAATGGCGCTTCATCTTTCTCTAGCAGACGATAGCACCACAGAAATGGTTCCAAAATACAATTTAGATTGGGGCCGCAGATAATTACGAGATGATTAAAATTTTGATTACTTTTTTAATTTTTATATTTCTGCTGAGAGCGAAGAAAGAAAAATTACAAATGTAGTTCAAAATTGGATCGGGCTTGGGAAAATTTTTACTCTTTGGAAGGAATGGTTTGGAGATAACAGGGTGAAGAGAGAATTTAATTTTAGAAAAAAAGATCCAATTTATTTTTGGACGTCTCAACAATTGCTTAACAAATGAAGATGTATGTAACTAACATTCAATAGATTAATCCTTTCTGCACCACTTCACGATTACATTTTTCTATTGGGATAGAGAATCTTGAATAAGATCCAAATTATCGCGCAAGTGGAAATAAAATTGATCCCTCTTTTGTGATTGCTATTATAACAATGAGCTATATTTTCATTGTTATTACACAACAATATCATATTTGCATTGTTATTACAACAATGCTATATTTTCAATGTTATTACAAAAATAGCTATATATTAATTGCTATTACCATAATGCTATATATTTTTTGTTATTGTTATTACAACAATGATATATAGCGATTATTATTGCAACAATGATCTATATTGATCATTATTACAACAACGACGTCTTTTGATTATTATTACAACAATGATCTATATTGATTGTTTTTACAACAATGACGTATTTTGATTATTATTATAACAATGGTGTATTTTGATCATTTTTACAACAATTATGTCTTTTGATTATTATTACAACAATTATGTATTTTGATTATTTTTACAACAATGACGTCTTTTGATTATTATTGCAACAATGACGTCTTTTGATTATTATTGCAACAATGACGTCTTTTGATTATTATTGCAACAATGTCGTATTTTGATTATTATTACAACAATGATCTATATTGATTATTTTTACAACAATGACGTATTTTGATTATTATTACAACAATGACGTCTTTTGATTATTATTACAACAATGACGTATTTTGATTATTATTATAACAATGATGTATTTTGATCATTTTTACAACAATGATGTATTTTGATTATCATTACAACAATGATGTATTTTGATTATCATTACAACAATGGTTTATTTTGATTATTATTACAACACTGACGCCTTTTGATTATTATTACAACAATGGTATATTTTTGATTTTTATTATAACAATGTTGTATTTTGATTATTATTATTATAACAATTTTATTATTATTATTATAACAATGGTGAATTTTGATTATTATTACAACAATGCTATATTTTTTATTATTATTACAACAATGATGTATTTTTATCATTATTACAACAATGATGCCTTTTGATTATTATTACAACATGGATGTCTTTTGATTATCATTATTATTATAACAATGTGATATATATTTTGCTTATTAGGTGTCCTAATTCCATAGTATATAATATGCCGCGTGGCACTTTTGACACGCCATATTAAAACAACAAAACATTTTAACCAACTACCATAAAACTCTCAGATATCAGAAAAAATCACTGAAAACGTCTAATAAATAAATAAATAATTGGAAAAATAGAGTAGTTGGTGCAATATACTCACTATATATATATAAATATTTTTAAAAAAATACAGTTAAACCTGTCTATAGCGCCCCCTCTAAATAGCGCCTCTATCTGTATAGCGCCCGATTTTAAATACGTAGTACGATGTGATTTACATTAAAAGTGACCTGTATATAGCACCTTATTTTGGTGAGTCCCAAGAGGGGGCGCTATAGACAGGTTTAACAGTATATATAGAGCAATAAATGATATATTTTAAAATTGCAAATGGAGGAAAAAGGATCTATTCACACAAAGTTTCAAATATATTTTCCCCCAATTTGAAAGGTTTCCAATTTAAGGTCCTACGTGGTAAAGGACGTTATATATATACCCCCTCTCTCTCTATAAATTAGATTAACTCCAGATATAAAATAACAAAAAGATGGAATGTAGGCCACGTCAGGGATTGATTACGTTAGAATTTGAATGGAACTTTGCATATGAATGAATGAAGAGGGTTCCTTCTGCATTTAATTTGTACATGGAGTTTTGGATGCAACACACACACAATATTATAAAATAAATAAAGCTTCCAGGGTTAAGTTTCTTGTACAACCTTTTATTTTCAAGCTTTCGGACTTGTCAGTCCTTCAACAGGAATATCACGTTAACAAATTGATAATAAATACTTTTTTTATATATACATTATTTATTTACATATTTTAAATACTTATGATATATTGAGAGAAAAATATACCATTACATTCTTTGTGTGTGAAAAAAAAATTGAAAATATACGTTCATGGTGGAACGATATCTCGAGACTTAAATTAAATAAATTCGTGAACTATTGTGTTATATATACAAGAGTGCCTACATCTATGGGATAGTATTTGTCCATATTGTTTCGTATGTTTCTGATATTTCAATGCATCTGTTTATGCTTTTTGCTGTTTGTTTATTATAGATTCTATTAAAAGTCTTTGGTATTTACTATGTATATTGCCATAATACACTATGAGTTGAGATAAGTTAAATGTATGTCCTGTTTCTTTTATGTGTTAAACTATTGAAGATACAATATATATGGAGTTCTTTTTATCATTTGTTCAACTTTAAAATGATTCCGTTTGTTTGTTTAATAATTTTCTTGTAGGGAATCCTCTAATGAAATTTGAAGTGAGGGAAAAATCGGTATAGCAAACAAATCAAAATTTCCAGAAATGTATACATAAAATTCAATTTCTAAAAAATATATAAATGAAATAGTAAGATTGTTGGAATTTAAGACGAAATTTTCTTTCTTGATTGTATATTAAAACTTTGGGCTCTAAGTTTATATATCTCCATCGATTAAAACTTTGAAAGTTAATATATTAGGGTTAAAAATTAATACAACAGGTTTCTGGTAATGAGTTTCTCTTTATTAAATCAATTTCAAGCTTTCGGACATCTCTGCCCTTCTACAGGAGTACGAATAATAGTAAACGCTTTTGTTGATATATAAGGGTTAAAATAATACAACAGGTTTCTGGAGATGAGTTTATTTTTGCTAATGTAATCTCAAGATTTCGGACATCTCTGCCCTTCTACAGGAGAACATAAAATGAATAATAATAAACACTTTTGTTGATATATAAGGGTTAAAATAATACAACAGGTTTCTGGAGATGAGTTTATTTTTGCTAATGTAATCTCAAGATTTCGGACATCTCTGCCCTTCTACAGGAGAACATAAAATGAATAATAATAAACACTTTTGTTGATATATAAGGGTTAAAATAATACAACAGGTTTCTGGAGATGAGTTTATTTTTGTTAATGTAATCTCAAGATTTCGGACATCTCTGCCCTTCTACAGGAGAACATAAAATGAATAATAATAAACACTTTTGTTGATATATATAAGGGTTAAAAAAATACAACAGGTTTCTGGAGATGAGTTTATTTTTGTTAATGTAATCTCAAGATTTCGGACATCTCTGCCCTTCTACAGGAGAACATAAAATGAATAATAGTAAACACTTTTGTTGATATATATAAGGGGGTTAAAATAATACAACAGGTTTCTGGAAATGACTTTCACTTTATTAATGTAATCTCAAGTTTTCGGGCATCTCTGACCTTCTACAGGAGTACATAAAACGAATAATAGTAAACACTTTTGTTGATATATATAAGGGGGTTAAAATAATACAACAGGTTTCTGGAAATGACTTTCACTTTATTAATGTAATCTCAAGTTTTCGGGCATCTCTGACCTTCTACAGGAGTACATAAAACGAATAATAGTAAACACTTTTGTTGATATATATAAGGGGGTTAAAATAATACAACAGGTTTCTGGAAATTACTTTCACTTTATTAATGTAATCTCAAGTTTTCGGGCATCTCTGACCTTCTACAGGAGTACATAAAACGAATAATAGTAAACACTTTTGTTGATATATATAAGGGGGTTAAAATAATACAACAGGTTTCTGGAAATGACTTTCACTTTATTAATGTAATCTCAAGTTTTCGGGCATCTCTGACCTTCTACAGGAGTACATAAAACGAATAATAGTAAACACTTTTGTTGATATATATAAGGGGGTTAAAATAATACAACAGGTTTCTGGAAATGACTTTCACTTTATTAATGTAATCTCAAGTTTTCGGGCATCTCTGACTTTCTATTGGATTTAATAAAAACGAGTAATAATTATTATTCGTTTATTACTATTCGTTTCATGTATTCCTGTAGAAGGGCAGAGAGATGCCCGAAAGCTCTGAGATTACATTAATAAATAAACGCTTATATAACAACAAAGACGTTTATTATTATTCGTTTTATGTACTTCTGTAGAAGGATTATATTATATTTCATATTTATATTATTATTATAAGAGGAAAGAACATTCGAATATACAGTTAAACCTGTCTATAGCGCCCCCTCTAAATAGCGCCTCCCTCTCTATAGCGCCCGATTTTAAATACGTAGTACGATGCGATTTACATTAAAGGTTACCTGTCTATAGCACCCTATTTTAGTGAGTCTCAAGAGGGGCGCTATAGACAGGTTTAAACTGTACATGTATGGGAAATACGCCGTTATATGAACCAATAAGGAATGGTTTATACACTTAAAATAAGAAACTTCCTCAAGTTTTGTCCATAAGTTTATATTCTGAGTGAGAGAAGAAGGAATAGATAAAGAAACAAATGTTAGGAAGTGGGAAATGTGACACTCGGTGAAACTGCAGGTCATTACCAAACAACAACAAGGTCTAGCAGCAAACCCCAAGAAGAAATTCAAGAAACAACACGTCACGTAGGAATAAGTGACGTGCCCGAGGGACAAACTAGTTACGTTGTGTCGACACAAACAATATTTACCGAGAGACATCTCCCTTTTTTACATTCCTCTTTAAACAAGTCTTTTCTTAACATTATTGTACAGCTCAGCTCTTAAAACTCAACACTCTTAATTCCGTTTGTTTCCATTTTTATTCTAATTTTTACAAATTTTAATCAAATAAATTTTATTTTTTGTGTTATTCAAGAATTTATTCGTTGCTTCTTTTTTTCTAGGACTGAAATGTATCAAATTTGTATCAGAAAGATCTTTGAAAAATTATCAAAAAGTATCTAAAAAAACGTAATTTTTCGTAAATTTTGTTTTATAGACTTGTCCTCATTGAGCTATTCCGATTTTATCTTTGCGTGTTTCGCTATTTACTAAAAAAAGAAGTTGATCTAAACGAAACTATAACAAAACTATTAAGAAAGATAAGTATATTAATCTACTCAAGGAAACCACACCAAAACCAAAGAGACGAAAAAAGCATAAATCTAAAAGATACAGTAACAACAGAACTCAAGAACAATACAACATCAATCTCGACCCTACTATAACAACTACAGAACAATACAACATCAATCTCGACCATACTATAACAACTCCAGAACAATACAACATCAATCTCGACCCTACTATAACAACTCCAGAACAATACAACATCAATCTCTACCCTACTATAACAACTACAGAACAATACAACATCAATCTCGACCCCTACTATAACAACTCTAGAACAATACAACATCAATCTCGACCCTACTATAACAACTCTAGAACAATACAACATCAATCTCGACCCTACTATAACAACTACAGAACAATACAACATCAATCTCTACTATAACAACTCTAGAACAATACAACATCAATATATATCCAGGCAGTAGCAAGCAGTTCACTCAGAAGAAGAAGCGATAAGGCGAAGTATATATAAAACCCATCACTTAAAGTGTTCGCGTGCTCGGCCCAAATCCTTCTACCGTGGAAAGAACAATTTATTTTCGCTTCCACAAGTTAATAGCTTGTTTTGGGGAGATTGGTGGGGTTGAATAGTTCGCAGAGCCCCGTCACATAGGATTGATATTGCTTACCACACTGCACGGATCGGAATAATCATGGTGATAGGGGTTTTGAAACGACTCCTAATGTAGGTGTATATATAGATGACGTCTAGTTTTGACGCTTATTTTGACGGGAGAGGCGCCCTATGCTTTTATAGAACAATTCACTCTCGGAAAAAATTATATCTATAGTTTGCTTATATATTTGGCCATCCATTTTGCCACCTAACATTAGTTAATTAGGTCCGGAGTGGATCTCATGAAATAAATTCAAAGTTTTCATTGCAGTAAGGGCAGTGGAAAATTGTTTCATTTTCAAAGAGTCATACGTGTCTGTAATAGTTCCGAAAATTCTCATAGAAATATATACACTCATGGCCAAACTTAAGGAAGTTGTACCTTTTAACACGTATATTGGAATTAAGACAATAACTATGAAAGATAATACAGTGACCTTCATTGAAGACACACCAGATAACCAAGTGTAAACAGCCTCTGTCTCCTTAAAAAATAATAACAATAAAAACAGACAACCGGCGACATCATAGACGTTCCACTTCTTTAAGTGTTGTCCATGAGTGTATGTTGTCATAGAACTTATATATCCCTATAGTTTCCTTAAATACAATCTTCAAGAATTCATCAAAAGTGTGCGCCAGATATGAACAGTCCAACATAAAAAGAATGGACTGGTGTATTAAACTTGGGAAACCTTTGGAAGGGTTCACCATTGATGAGCCAGGCCTTCCCAATGTTTAGCATTGTAGTAAGGGCAGTAAGAAATTGTTTCATAAAAAAAAAAAAAATAGAGAAAGCACATTTTCAGTTTAATATTTTATATCTATAAAAAATAACCATCAGTGAGAAGTTATATAAACACAGAACCCATAATATATATAATGCTACAACGTCTAATATTCAATCCAACCCGTATCGCTAGAAAAATATTTATCCAAGTCCTTCTATTGGTAGCTACCAAACCTCGGGCTTGTCAAATTTACATCCGCTTCCGACATTTTATTTGCATATGTCAAAATATTTCTGGTCAAATATCATTTTTCCTACAAACTCTCTGATTTAAAATATATATTAACAACTCTTAGATTTGCTATATTTGGCGCGTGTGGCTTTCCAAATGAAAAATAATAATAACAGAAGCATGCGTTCGATATCATTCGAGAAACATTTTTTTATTATCCCGAGTACACGTGGTACAGGCCATGATAATCATGGTAGGTAGAAGTTAGCGACTGCTTTTACTGTAAGTACATCACATGTCTACACATGTGAAAAGCAGTTCGACATTTGTATTTACAAATCTGCCAGAGCTCCGTTTGTTTACTTGTACTCGCTGGTGGGGTTGGAATTTTTCAAGAATTGGGGGCCATTGGAGCATTTGTTTTTAATTATTTAAAAAAAAAGTGCCCAGTGCGGGATTCGATCCCGAGTCGTAGCAGTCGAAAGCCAACGGTTTAGACTACCGACCCCCGAGAAACATTAAACTTCCTCGACCAATATTTTCTTTAAAACGGGTAAATGGTTAAACACTTCTTCTGTTTTCAATGAAATTTCAATAGGATGGTATTTATAAGAATCAGTGTGGCATATCCCACTAACGATCAAACGATATATTGCTCTCTCAACTGATAATTCTATTTACCCTTGTTCCTTCTTGTTCCAAAATCACTTTATTAGGTACCACTCAAAAAGAACAACCTAGTTTATGATATCTGAATGAATAATATGTGATTTATTCACATATTAAAACAAAATGTTAACGCAGGATTCAATCCCAGTTTATGGCTGTCGGGAATCGAGGGTGTTACCCACTCGGTCCACCGACTCTTTATTCTATTTACCCTCTTCCGAGAAAATCCAACCAAAAGTTGATGAGAGAACTCCAGGTATGTACTCTGTGTAAAATGAAGACAAAGTACGAATTAATTCGCCATATGACTGCATAGAAATCACTACAAGAAAGAAAGAAAGCATCCGCCCCCTCCCCCCCAGAAACGACCAGATATACACTCATGGATGAAACTTTAAAAAGTGGAAAGTCTTTAATATCGTCGGTCGTCGTCTTTTTTTTTTTTTTTTGAAGGAGACAAAGGCAATTTTGTTTACACTTCGTTATCTGGTATGTCTTCAATAAAGGTCACTGTAATATCTTTCAGTTATTGTCTGAATTCCGATATACATGCTAAAAGGTACATCTTCCTTAAGTTTTGTCCATGAGTGTATATACACTTTTCAGGCTGTTGGGCTCTCGTGGGCACCAAGGAGTTTCTTTTCAATTCCAGAAATGGGTGAATATATTGAATGCCAAAAATACTTAAGTACGCGCTCTCTGGAAAGTAAATGTTTTAAAAAACGTTAATCGATATTTTTTTGTGATAGATGGCAATAGAATATCAACAACATCCAAATCATATATCAGAAAATTCCATTTAAATATAAAAACGTCATATTTACGCTATCATATAAATTATCCCGGTTTTAAAATTAACATTTGAGAGATTTCAGCAGAGTTTTGGAAGATAGTTTAAATATGAGCAATAGTTACGCAGAAATTATTTGAAAGAGGAAAAATAAAAATCAGGTAAAAAGTTTCTTTCAATTTTGAATTTGAAAGCTTTCGAGGAAAATATACCCGTTGAAGAGCAGTACAACAACAACAACAAAAGCCTTTATTTAGGGCATTCCGCCCCATATAGGATTCACCGTATTTACACATCAACAAGAGGAGAGGGAAGAGGAAACATTTACAACAAAATAAAGTTTGTCTCACATTCAGTTACCTATTTACAGATAGGTCATCCTCCAGTATCCCTTGCCCTGCATTCTTTCTCATGCGCCCAGCTTCTGTGCAGAACTTAAAGTATCTAACAATCAGTAATTCATCATCCAGGGCTGAAGAGAGAAGTTGACATATGCGATGGAATCTAAATTGACCAAAATTAGGGCTTGGGAAAATTTCAGTACGTTTTTCTGTTAAGAGAGGGCATTGGAAGAAATAGTGAACCAAATTATCATCCATGAGATCCTTACAAAGTAAACAGTTCCGGCCATTTTCTTTCCAGAAGTATTTTCTTTCTTCCCTGAAAAAATGCCATAAAACTCTATGTTGTGCAACTAGTCTTTTGTTGAAGAGCAGTATATTTACTCGAAGCTTGCAAATTCAAAATTAAAAGAAACTTTTTACCTGATTTTTATTTTTCCTCTTTAATAAATGTGTTTGTTTTGAACATCATTTGGTAGTTAGACGTTTATTTGGGGGGGGGGGGGGGGGGGGGGGGGGGAAATAGATAACTATATTAACAAATATTTATTTAGTTTCTTCCCGATGTTTCAGTAACTCCCTGTCATCTCTTCAGGGGAGAATGATTATTTCTGAATCCTATATACAAATACGTGACGCTTTAATTGTTATTTAAGAAAAACAACTTCTTGTTCTCGTTTTCTTGTATATAAGTTTATGCTAAGCCCTTGCTTTTCTTCTTTCCCCTTATTTGATACATTGTAAATACCATTGCTGATTATTGATAAAGCACAATTTGGATTATGGATTATAAAAACAAGATAATAAGACCAAATCCAAATAAATAATTGAGTACTTTTGTCTGAAGATGGTAACAACGCTGTTACAGAAACGTCATACACTATTGATTTATTTGGTCTTATTACCTTGTGATTAATGATTATTGTTACTATTACTGTGTTATTTCTGTATATACCCTCTTCTACTGGAAGAATCTGTATAAGAACAAAAGATCTTAATAAAGCTTTTGTTACGATGCACTAGCGCGCCATCTGTTCGCCAAACTGGCGAAACCGCTGGGAGGGTTCACCACTGATGAGCCAGGCCCTCCCATTAATTTTTCCATTGCAGTAAGGGCAGTAGAAATTGTTTAATTTCAAAAAGAATCTTACGCGTCTAAAATAGTTTCTAATTTTCAAAGCTTTTGTTGTTGCTTGTAAATACGTGACGCTGTATTTGATAAAAAAAATCGTGTACATATATAAGTAGAAGATAGGATTCCGAAATGATAAAAAAAAAAAGAAGAAGTCAGTGGCGAGTGGTATAAACTGTCGGTTTCCGACAACCATGAACCGGGATCGAATCCCGCATTGGACACTTTTTTTTCTTTTAGAACCTCTTCATATTTCTCATTGTAGATAACATAAGCTAGATTGCTCTTTTTGAGCGGTACCTAATAAAGTTATTTTGGAATACCAGGGTCAAGTATTGGAAAAGAAGTCGGTAGACGAGTGGGTAAAACCCTCGATTCCCGACAGCCATGAACCGGATTCGAATCCCGTATTGGACACTTTTTTTTTTCTTTTAGAACCTGTTCATATTTCTCATTGTAGATAACATAAGCTAGATTTCTCTTTTTGAGCGATACCCAATAAAGTTATTTTAGAACACCAGGGTCAAGTATTGGAAAAGAAGTCGGTGGACGAGTGGGTAAAACCCTCGATTCCCGACAGCCATCAACCGGGATTGAATCCCACATTGTACACTTTTTTTCTGTTAGAACATTTTCATATTATTCATTGTAGATAACATAAGCTAGATTGCTCTTTTTGAGCGGTACCTAATAAAGTTATTTTGGAACAGGATTTTGAAATAATCCTTCCCCTGAGAAGAGTAACTGAGAGTCACTGAAACATCGAGAATTAAATTTAAAAAATGGTTGATGTTGATGTATCTTAAAGGTGTGTTTGGTTTAACAAGCAAGGTGTGGTCACAAGTTTCATCAAATTGAGACTTCACTAAGGACTCACCTTGTTCTGATCGGTCCAGTATAGAAAGAACCCGCGTTTGTCCACCTTGAGGGTGACCGGGGTCCCCACCGTTGAGTCCTGGACATACCAACCTGACTGTCAATATATACAAGTATACATATATACTCATATATATATATATATACAAGTATGAAAAAATAGTACAAATGTGATATTGTACTGGGATAAGATGCATAAATTAAGAAAAAAGGCATCTCCTTATCGTGCAACTGAAAGTTGCTGATGGCTTGCGCCATCTATCGGAATAAATATCAACTATTCTCGTTGATTTTTTAATTATTCCAGAATTGGCCAAATACCCATTCTTGATTAATCAATAATTCTTAGTTAGCTTTTCTTGGTTAATCAAGAATGGGTATTTGGCCAATTCTGGAATAATTAAAAATCCACGAGAATAGTTGATATTTATTCCGATAGATGGCACAAGCCATCAGCAACTTTCAGTTGCACGATAAGGAGATGCCTTTTCCTTAATATACAAGTATACATATACTCTCATATTGAAAATTAGCAATGCCAATTCGTTTTCATTTCGATTAAGATAACGCAAGGGGTTTCGCGAGATATAGAAAGAAATATAAAATTGAGTGAATAGAAAGAAATAAAAACTAACAAACCCGATATTATTTTCCGTCAAAAAATATAACTTTTTTGGTGTTAAAGTCCAAGTTAAATATGGAGAGAGGATTGGGTAACAAATGAAGCTATAGATTCCTCCTGGCTGAGACCGCTCGGGGTAATTTGCACTCTCCAAATTGCTTCCCTGAGTTTGGGATCTAATAAATTTATTATTACAGAGCCCGAGATGGCAGCAAATAAGGTCTGGAACAACATCAATTATACATACACGGATGATTACCAAACAGCATTCATATTTATCTTTGAAAATGACACCTCGGCCATAAGAATGTTTTTTTTTTTATGCCACCCTTTTTTATTAGACCTAGAACACGACGAAAAGGTCGTGTAATTCATGATGTGTAGTAGTTAGCAACTACTTTTACTGTAAATGCATCACATATTTACACATGTGGAAAGCAGTTCGACTTTTGCAGTTAAAAAGTGTGCCACGATTGGTTACTTGAACTTACTGGTGGAGATGGACTTTTTAAATACGGGGCATATTGTGAAGCAATTTTTTTCTTCAAAACAAAACAAAAAAAGTGTCCGTTGAGTTTATTGTTGACACACACATTAATATGTTATAATACCTTGAAAAAGGTTGGCGTTTAGCCAACTGAAATATTGGTGAAATAAATGATTTTTTGATCCAATATATGCCTTTTTAATTAAATGTCAGTTTTGTGAAGACAAAAAACAGTACAAAAGTGGAATTATACTGGGATCAGGTGGATAAATTAAGGAAAAGGAATCTCCTAATCGTGCAACTAAAAGCTACTGATGGCTTGCGCCATCTGTCAGAATAAATATAAATTCTCCAGAATTGGCCAAATACCCTTAGAAAAAGGCATCTCCTGATCGTGAAACTAAAAGTTGCCGATGGGGTATTTGGCCAATTCTGGAATAATAAAAAAAAAGTAACGAATAGAACGACGTTTGACAATTTTACCGCAAATGTTTCTTTTGAACGAAAGATCGTAATTTATTTTAAGGAGAAATAACGATTATTTCTATCCTTATCTCTATCGTTGTTTCTCCTTAAAAAATAAATTTCGATTTTTCGTTCAAAAGAAACATTTGCGGTAAAATTGTAAAACGTCGTTCTACAATCATAAGCCGCATTATATTGTATTATAAATTAACGAATAGTTGATATTTATTCTGACAGATGGCGTAAGCCATCAGCAACTTTTTAGCCGCGCGATCAGGAGATGTCTTTTTCTAATGGGCATTTGGCAAATTCTGGAATAAAAAGAATTCAACGAATGATTGATATTTATTCCGACAGATGGCGTAAGCCATCAGTAACCCTTAGTTGCACGATTAGAAGATGTCTTTTTCTAATGAGTATTTGGCCAATTCTGGAATTTAAAAAATCAATAATTAGTTTATAATTATTCCGACAGATGGCGTAAGCCATCAGCAACTTTTAGTTGCACGATCAGAAGATGTCTTGATGTCAGTGTTGTTGACGCTGATCACCAAAGAATGACAGGAACAGCTTGAGTAGAAGACGTATTGATGAAGAGATCAATGAAAGCTTTTAGGAGATAGGATTGGCTGTCACGGATGAAGGAATCATTTGGCAAATGGAAAAGTCCGCAATAGTTAGTTCTTCATTTACACTGGAAGATTAACCATAGCAGGGGTCGTTGTTATCATCATTGTGTTGATTGACATATACCATAATGACACGAAGTCTTGAAATCTAATTAAGAAAAACCTAAATTAACAAACAATCAAGATAAATCAATAACGCGCCATCTATATTGTAACAAGGTATTTATTAATTTTACTAGACGAATGGCCCGGGCAACGCCCGGGTTTTACCCGAGTGCGTATATATTTTTAAAATGTTTTAATTAAAATACTATTCGTTACAATTATAAATTGGCGCCGTGGATGTCTCTTTTGTGAAACGTCCCGCCCCAAACTGTGTGTCTCTTGAAAATATAAAAATAAAAATGTGAACGGAAAAATATGTCCAGGGTAGCCTAGTGGTCATGGCATCTGCCCGGTAAGCGGAAGGTCGTGGGTTCGATTCCCATCCCTTGACACTTTTTTTATTTTATCCATTCTGACCAAAATCTATCCGTGAACTTCACACAGTGAACTTCACACAGACAGAATAAGGCAATTATATAAGTAGATTAACAGAGTGGTTATTTTTATGTGTATATTTTGCTACTCTGTAAATTTCCCTCGTGGCTTATCTTTGGTTTATCATTCTTAGTTTGTTCTTGCCTTAAATAAATTGCTGTCTCCTCCTGAAGTTGGTCTTCCCTAATTTTCTAAGTGGCAATATATATAGCAAATGAAAACATTAAGACGCGAATGTTTCTTTCACTTTAATCAAACTATGGACATAAGCTTTTAGGACACAGTAGAATTATATATAATATTTACATCGAGCAATGCTCTTCCGCAAACAATAAGGACAAGGCCAGTTAGGCATAAATTAATATAAAGCAATAACACGCCATCTATATATAGCAAATGAAAACATTAAGACGCGAATGTTTCTTTCAGACATAAATCATTAGTTATATATAGATTGCGCGTTATTTCTTTATATTAATTTATGCCTAACTGGCCTTATTGTTTGTGGAAGAGCATTGCCCAATGTAAATATTATATGTAATTCTACTCTCCTAAAAGCTTATGCCCATAGTTTGCTTGAAAACCATTTCTGAGATTCTATCCTTCAGTGTATCATATATAAGCAGAATGATCCAATACAGTATTAGAGCTCTGAGAAGCGGTCTGGTATATTAAATTGGTGAAACCGCTGGGAGGGTTTACCATTGATGAGTCAAGCCCTCCCAATATTTTTTTCATCGTATTAAGGACAATAGAAATTTGATTTATATGTGAAAGAAACATTCAGGTCTTAATGTTTTCATTTGTTATACATAATTAAGGATTGATTAAAAAGATACACTAGTGTTGTTGTTGCTTATTCCTCAAGTCGTTTTAAACAATCTCCATTAGGTTCCATTGTCTCAGTTTTGATATTATAGTCCTGGGATTTTTCCAGAGGTCTTTTTTGAAGGATTTGATACAATTCAATAGATGTTCAGGACTGGCTGGTTGGGAATCGTATTTGGAGCATTTCGGAAATGTTTTGATTTTTTCCATTAAATTTGAGCATTCTAAGATATCCTGTTCATAATCTTATACACTAGTGTAAATAGAAAGTCATCAACACCACAGAAAGAACCTGTTATGATTATCATGAAACTTGGCAACAAAAGTACAAGCTATTACAAAGAACAAATGATTAAAAAAAAAATGAAAATCGAAATTTAAATTTAATTATTTTTAGACGTCTTGCATACAAAATGTAATCATTCAATACACGCTACGAGAAATTAATTTGAATAATTTCCATGTTTTTTTTTTTCTTTAAACTCTTTCTAGATGTTAAAATACTTTCTAATATTCCTTCTGTATGTGTAGTTGTGTAGCCAAATAACACGACATTTCCTATTTAAAATATGTTAGTATTGACTTTCCATCGTGTCAAAGTTATTTCGCCCACCTAGTAGAAGAGAGAGCAAAATCAACACTACAAAACGACTGCCATCAAAGAAATAGGTTTGTATATAAAACTTTATGAATGAATGGGGGGAAAAGTAGTTTTAAATTTTTATATTTTAATTTTTTTATAAGGTTGTGTGTTTGACGATATAATAATAATAAAAAAGAATTATGAAGATTTCTCATTGGAAAAACCTTTCCAAATTTGAATTTATACTTACACATGAACAAAACTTAAGGAAATTTTTCCTTCTTTTAGCATTGTATATCGGGATTCAGACAATAACTCTGAAGGATATTACAGTGACCTTTATTGAAGACACACGAGATAACCAATATACACTGATAGACAAAACTTAAGGAAATTGTTCCTTCTTTTAGCATTGTTTATCGGGATTCTGACAATAACTCTGAAAGATATTACAGTGACCTTTATTGAAGATATACGAGACAACCAAGTGTGAACAGTCTCTGTCTCCTTAAAAAAATAGACGACCAGCGACATCAAAGACCTTCCACTTCCTTAAGTTTTGTCCATGAGTGTATGTCTTCTATTGATGAATAAAACTGGAGCATAATGCTCTTCTAATGAATAAAGGGGGAAAGCCAGTAGAAGACTTTGTGATCTGAAAATTACGTCGAGAAAGACACATTTCGCCCAACGCTCTCCTGTTTTTATAAACAATGACAATTTAAAGATGGGATTGGTGTGGTAAAGGAGAGGGGTTGGTTATAAAACCGTCAATTTTCGACAGTCCCAACCCGGGATCGAATCCCGCATTGGACGCTTTTTTTTTTTCTGAAGAAAAATTGCTTCAATAGATCCCGATTCTTTCAAAAGTCCAACCCCACCAGTGAGTGCAAGTAACCAAACGGAAGGACTGACACACATGTGGTACAATAACTACCTACCATGATTATCATGGCCTGTTCTACGTGTACTTGAGATATGTACTACACCATTCCATTTTATGATATCATTATCAGCGCGTAATTTAAACCTTAAAAAGTATCGATAGAATTGGCTATATATAAGGATTAAAAGATTACATGAGGAGCTTCTTTTTAGATTTATTGCGAGCTTTCGAACCTTCCGGTTCTTCAACAGGCATGGATATCCATGCTATCCATGCCTGTTGAAGAACTGGAAGGTTCGAAAGCTCGCAATAAATCTAAAAAGAAGCTCCTCATGTAATCTTTTAATCCTTATATATTTAAACTAAATTCTACTGAGTTCTTGTAGCCGAAAAAGAATTGGATATATACAATTTAGGATAATGAGGGATAAATATACAGTACAGTGATTTACCACGCGCACTTTACACCGTTTCTTGACCAACGTAACATTATGTAATGGGTTACGTAATGATATACTTGATCGTATTTCAGGGTGTCACAGAGAGGTACCAAGGAGAAAGGGGATTAAACATGAATCTAAATTACAGCGAGATTTCCTAATTCTCACTTTATATATAAGTGATAAGCCTAAAAAAAACCTAATCAAGAGTAAAACGGATTCCCACAAAAGCTCCTTAACAAATAGGATGACAAATTTACAGGAGGACGTAACTTTCAAACAGTTTTATGAAATGTGAAAAATAGCACAAAAGTGAATTTGTACTTGGATCAGGTATATAAATTGAGAAAAAGGACATTTCCTAATCGTGCAACTAAAAGTTGCTGATGGCTTGCGCCATCTATATATGATGAATCAAGAAACGGTATTTGGCCAATTCTGGAATAATTAAAAATCAACGATTAGTTGATATTTATTCCGATAGATGGCGCAAGCCATCAGCAACTTTTAGTTGCACGATCAGGAAATGCCTTTTTTCTCAGTTTTATGAAAGACAAAGAAATTTCTTCCACAAAATCGTGTTATCTAATTGCGATAACACACCTCCGTCTGGCGCACAAAAAAGATTATAATCATGATGATGATTAATTATAATGATAATAAGTTATCATTATTGCGATAAAAATTTTCGTTAGATATCATTGGTGATTTCGTTGGTATTAAAGAGTTTCCTTCCTCTAACAAGATCCTTACAAGTCCTGAACGGTTGGTGTTGTTTATAGGATGGGAGAGCGAAACCCATTTCGCATATTTGACTTATTATGGAAATATATTTATTTACGGGGCTGCTAACCAAAATAGATGATTTTTGAGCCCCAATGGGCGCATAAAGCGGAATATATATAAAGCACTATGAACAGGTTGGGGAGGCTAGGGACAGGATCTTCGTCAGAAAAGAGGCAAGTTAGGCCGGAACAAAAAAAAAATCCCACACGGGGAACAAGAGTTATTATAATGATAATTTGACTTCTAACTCAAGATTTGATTAAGAGAAAAACACTCGAGGAAATCCCCGGGGGTATTGTTCGAGTTATTCGTCTAGTTTTCTACAGAATCTGAATTATCCTTATCTAATTTGAAAGGCTGCCAAATACATAATTATGAATAGAACCGAAAGATTCTAATGGAAGCAACAGTTTTAGCTCCATATCAGGATCAACCTATTTCCATCAAGCGCAGTAGGAGCTGGGAAGGGTGTCTATCAAATGCTATGAAAAAATATAATTGTTATTTATTTTACAACATAATGCGGTTTATGATTGTAGTACGACATTTGAAAATTATCCCGCATGTGTTTCTTTTGAACGAAAAATCGATATTTATTTTAAGGAGAAATAACAATTATTTCTAACCTTAGGGATGAAGTATGAAAGGATGAATTGTGAGAAGAGTAATGATAAACAGAAAAATAAAGTGTCCAGGGATGGGAATTCATCCTTTCATAATTAATCCCTAAGGTTAGAAATAATCGTTATTTCTCCTTAAAATAAATTTCGATTTTTCAAAAGAAACACATGCGGGATAATTTTCAAATGTCGTTCTACAATTGTTATTTATATTTATTTAAAAAATAAAAGCTCTACTGTGGCTGACATGTCTTTCATTTCAAGAACATTTATTGCTGTCAGTGTCCTTCAAGTCGATGTTTGACTTTTGGTAACTATATGAACAAAATTTCTCCAATATTCAAATACACATACTGTTACGACTATTAGAGAAGTCAACTTTGTTTATTTGAATAGTTTTGTAAAAAAAAAAAAAAAAAGACAAGTATGTAAATTTCTTGGAATGTATAAATTGACCGTGTTATTCAATAAACTTAGTTTTGGATAATGGATAGTCGTCCTTTACATTAGAGCCTCTTCCTTGAAGTCTGGTAAAGTAACTGGACTAAACACTAGGTCAAGCTTGTCAATCAAGGTAAAGAGAGACAGCTTTAATATTGTGAAGAAATAGTAACCTCCCCCCCTAGGGGATCGGTGAAAGGATGGTCTAAACCGTTGGTTTTCGACCGCTACGACCCGGGTAAAATACTCCAATGGCCCCCGATTCTTGCAAAAGTCCAACCCCACCAGCGGGTGCAAGTAACCAAACGGGGCTCTGGCACATTTGTAAGTGCAAAGTCGAACTGCTTTTTACATGTGTAGACATGTGGTGCACTTACAGTAAAAGCAGTCACCAACTTCTACCCACCATGATTATCATGGCCTGTACCACGTTTACTAGGGATAAGCAAAAAAAACTATGGTTGCCTGTAAAGTCGGTTTTACGGGCGAAGATTTTACGTGACAACGGTAGAATATTTATTGATATGAATATATTTAAATGGCACAATAGGAACAAGGAATTGAATGAAAATAAGAATTGCACAAATTTTAACTATAGAAATATATTTTGTTTACTAAAACATTGTACATGTAAACTTAAACTTAACTAATTCCTATTTGAGTGATTTTGTTGAGGATAGGACGATGATAGGAGAAATATGAAATGAAAGGAAGTGTTTCTGCTGTAATGTGTCTTGCGAAAGTCAAGTCGATAGTTGTTCCTTTTAACGTAGTTGACTTAGAAACGTTTGATACGCAATCAAGATTATACGTATTTTTCATGAAATTAAGAAACGAGTTGTCAGGCTTTACGTTTTTGTTAAAATCACCACACAGAAGAATCAGTATACTAGAATCAACTTGCACGAACGGTGGCACGTACTGGCTGTTGTGAATGTACGGACCGAGTCCTTGCCATAGTAACATTCCAATATCCTGCATACTAGCTCCTGGATGAATATATACAGCACCGAGTATAAACTTGAAGCTAGTATTAGCGGCGAAGCAAGTAACTTCAGTCATGCACATGTCACCCTTGGTTTTAATGACACGAGTTACGTCTGTAATCGCAACTTGGAACACTTCCGCCGTAGATGTCGATGATAATTTACGATAGATCGCCACTCCACCAGCCGCGTTGGTATTTGAAATTCAAAACACTTATTCAGATCGAAGGTTCAAATTTTTGCTAAATAAATTTGAAATAAAATTAAATTTGTAATTGTAAATGATGAAGTTGAAAATTAAAACATTTACTTAAATTAGATGTTAAAATTCTTGCTCAACACAGTTTAAATAAAGTTTTCTTATATCTGCCACTTTTTCTTAATATTTGTAATTTTAAAGAATCAATTCGAAAATCAAAACATTTATTCAGATCGAAGGTTCAAATTTTTGCTAAATAAATTTGAAACTATTTAAAATTTGTAAAATAATAATTAATTAATTATTTAATTTTAAACTAATAATTTACTTAACACTATCAACATTTATCAATAGTATGACATACCCTATAAACTCAGTTTCTCAACTTTTGTGTCAATCTAACAATTAATCAATCAATCATAGTTTACGATAATGAAATATCAGTGTACAATTATTTACCTTTATTGTTGTAGTTGTTGTACGTGTGAACTTGTATTATGACGCTTTCTTGTTTTTCCAACGCCAAGAACGTTCGAGAAAGACAAAGACAGAGACAAGCATGCGCCGATTCAATGCGCCTAATTCTCTAGCGCTGCGCGCGCAGCACTCTCGTTCGGTGACTCATCGTAACGTTACCGGGCGTTACACTTTTTCATAAGTGACTCCCAGCCGCAACCTAATTTAAGACGTTGTCACGTCAAAAAAGTAACCCCCCTCAATACATACCTGGTAACCAATTTATGTAGAAAATTGTTGAAAAAAAGGTAGAAATCAATGAATGAATGAATATCTATTCAACTTTACAGTACCTCTCTTTGGCAGGAGGAATTAAATAAGGTTGGGAAGCATTGCTCTAGCCATCCTAAAGAGAAGCCGTCCAATCAATAGAGCAAGCCGTCTTATAATTGAAAGTAAAGTTCTACGAATTTGTCCGTGTTGATAAATTGCTTCGAGGCGTTGTCCCCCTTCGAGAAAACTAAAAGTTGAGATATACACTTTATTTCTCTTTATAGAAATGAGTTTTGTAAAACTTTTGATAAATCGCTGTTATTACTGTGTCTTATACCTCCTCTTGTAAATTATTGACTCGATAGCTTCAATGTAAAGTTTTCGATAATAAATATGTTTGTCTCTATAGTTTCCTTAAATGTCTGCACCAAGAATTCACCAAAGTGTCCGATATATAAGAAGAACATCCCAATACAGTCAGTATTAGAGCGGTCTTGTACATTAACTTGCGAAACTACTGGGGTAAATAAGAACTTTGTTTACACGCTATTTAATATTGACATTAATGCTTTACGGAACGTGGCCGGCGAGATCGGTACAAACTACTTGGGTCGAGATTTTGTTGCTTCCGCCATTCTCTTGTGTGCTCCGGAATGTTGAGAATTAGGAGAGAACCAATCAGAATATCGTGTTAGGCTAAGTCATTCAGAGTCTTTAAACTGAAAAATAGTATCTTATGAGAGACCACCTCTAAGAGAGACTGAATTTAACCATGTTTTTAGGCTAATAATCTCTCATTGGTAGATTACTGTATATCAAACACAATACACTCATAGACAAAACTTGAAGAAGTTGTACTTTCAGCATGTATATCGGGGGATTCAGACAATAACTCTGAAATATATTACAGTGACCTTTATTGAAGACACACGAGATAACCAAGTGTAAAGAGCCTCTGTCTCTTTAAAAAAAAAAATATATATATATATGTTGTAATATTTTCCAATATATTTATGTCTCCATGTATTGTATAAATGTATAATGTAATTGACAAAGTGACAAATAAAATTTCGAGTGAGTGACAGTCGATGCCAGAAGGAGGAAAGAGGTCCGAAAAACAAGTCGGGTTCCTAGGTGTGCCCTTTCTTACTCAAACAGATTAGTCGGCTTTGAGACAATGATGGACAGACCCCTCTAGATAGATCTCTCCCCTACCGGCGCCGGCTACACTCACTCTTTCGCCATCTCTATGGTGCCATCCAACATGCCTCGTCCTTTTGTGTGATTCCAATCACGCCTGAAACCACTCTAATCATTGTGGCCACCACGACTGCAAACCAACATGCCACACTACATTCATCCAACAGATACAACAACTGTACATTACTACATATATATATAGATAACCGGTGACATCAAAATAAGAAATTTCCTTAAGTTTTGTCCATGAGTGTATTGCTACAGACAGATATAAGGAAAGGCAAAGTACACGGAACAACAACCAGGTTGGGATATAGAAGAGATCAATGGCTATAAGTCTCCCACTTTGAAGCAACCGATACAAGTGGGCGAGAGGTGACCAGTGGTATGGGATTAAATGGCTCAAAGGAAACCAACCTCTCCAGAAACCTGTTGAGTTATTGATCCCACAGATTGTTCTCTAGACGCCAGGTTTTAAAAGCTTTCTACTTTTTGTTCTTTCTCACGTGTTCTTCTCTTTTAATTGAAAACCTTGTCAGTGAGGCCTTTATATTCTTCTTCGTTTAGTTTGACTGTGTCTGTACGGGATTGATTCTTCCATTTATGTGGAATAACTAACACTTTATATCGTTTTTTTTAAAGGTGAAACTGTTCCTAACACTAAATTTTATTATTGAATATAAGAAAACTATCCAGCATCAGGTTTTTAATTAGAATGGAACGTTTCGTTACTTCAATAGAAAAATAGTGAAAAGGCTTGGTCAATACATCTGAGGTGAAAGATCCCAGCGGTTTCGCCAATTGAATCAACCCTACTGCTATCACACGCATACGTATAATACTGTATTATACTATACTGCTTATATATACCCGGTATTTCATAGGAATTCTTGGTTAAGGTCTTTCACGAAAGTATAAACATTAGCTTAGAGGGCAGTAGAACTACATATAAATACTTGCATCAGGCAATTCTTCAAATAATTTACAAAAAGTCATAGTACTTCTATTACTATGAGAGAAAACATATTTGTTAGGAGGGCCTGGCTCATCATTGAAAAACATTTAGCAGTGTTTTGACCACTGATGAGCTAAAGGCACAAATTATATAAGAAAGATTCGATTTTCAGAGTTTCGATTGAAATATATAGATGGGTTTTTGAACATTAATTGTCAATCTACATTCTTTTCATTTGTAAAAAAAAAAATGGTTTGGTGTCATTTTATTGAGTTGAATCTTTGCAAAGAAGGTTAATATACCGGGGTCGCGGTTGTCGAAAACATAATATAGATTACCAGACTAACATTCTCTATTAAGGGTTGATTTCTAACATAAACAATGGTCATTTAGTGGAAGAGTTTATTATATTGACTGAAATACTGTAGTATCCTTTACATCTACTTCTTCTTCTTTCTTATCTCCACTCAATTATATTAGGGTGTCAAGCTTGTAAAGTTTATATCTACTGAATCTCTACGGTGTAGACAGGTCACAACTATTAATACGCTTTATAATTCTCATCACCTTATCATTCTACTGCTCTCTCATTGGTTCTTTTCCAATTCTGCGACGCATGCGTAGTTCAATTATTTTATACCGTCCTAGTATGCTGCCAAAGCATAAGGTAAGATTGGCGTCCATCTGACGACATACAATATGGTAACTCTTCTGCTTCTGATTGGTCGACCTTACGCATGCGCGAACTCGCCTGCAAAGTAGCATTAAATATCTTTCACAGAAGCTGAAATGACGCCATTAAAAAGGCTCACGAATAAAGCTTGTTTACCTTTTTTTTTTCAAAAATTAGCTAAAACGCAATCTTTAAACCAATCAGTGAGGCAAAATTGCAATTCAACTATCTTTTTTTTTTTTTTTTTTAATGAGACCATTAAAAATATTAGTGTTTTGGTTTAGATATATTCGAATTTCTTGTCGCATATGTATTATACTAATGCTCTAGTATTAAAAAAAAAAAAAAAGAGGCAAATTCAGGTTGAGTTTAATACCGTTCTTGCAAAAAGAGGAAGGGTAGTTTTTTTTTTTTTTAGCTTCCTGATATATTTTTTCCCTTCTCCCAGCTTTAAATTGTTTTGTTTAATGAGGCGCAGAGAAAAAAAAAGCAAGGGGGTAATTGAGGCAGGTGAAGCGGGGAGACTTAAGCTTGATGTGAAGGGATTTTTGTTATTTTATAAAATTCATTTTCCCCAGTTCTTCTTCTCGCATATCCATTAAGCCCTTGGTAAAATTAAATTTCGGGTGGAGATTTTTTTTATTATTTAAATGATGGTGGTGTTTTTTTAAAGGTAAATACATTATTTAGAACTAGATGGAGAAAATAAGGTGGAGAGATATAAAGAGAGTGGTAATTAGAATTTTGAAAAGTGGTTCGAAGGTTCTTTATAGAAATCGTTCTTTTATTATTTTTTTTTTGTCTCGTTATATATGGAGGGCGATTTCATATATAAGGCATCTTTCCTAATCGTGCAACTAAAAGTCGCCATCTATCGGAATAAATATTCATCTGCGTAATCTTTATGGTACATTGATAAACCTTAGACCATCGGAGAAATTAGTATTTATCAAAGATTTAACGTGTTTTTTTAAAAATGAAATTGTATCAGATGGATTTATTAAGAAAAAACATCTCCTGATCGTACAAATAAAAGTTACTGATTGCTTACGCCATCTCTGTCGGTATAAATATGAACTAATCGTTGATTATTAATTATTCCAGAATTAGACAAATATAACTTTTCTTGTTTAATCAAGAAAAGCTAACCAAGTACGCGTTTCGGGCTGTTATCCCTCATCTGCGTAATGCAAGCTGTACTTCAACGACCGAAAAAACTGATCTTTGGTGTCGTTGAGGCACAGCTTACATTACGCTTATGAGAGCCAACAGCCTGAAACACGTACATGGTTAGCTTTTCTTGATTAAACAAGAAAGGGTATTTTGGTCAATTCTGGAATAATTAAAAAGCAACGATTAGTTGATATTTATACCGATAGATGGCGATTGCAACTTTTATTTGCACGAACAAGAGATGTTTTTCTTAATATATCCACCTGTGATCCCAGTACAATTTCACTTTTTAAAAACAATCTTTAATAAATCCTAATTTCTCCGATAGTCTAAGGTTTATCAAGTACATTGGTACCATAAATACCATAAAGATTGAAAACCTAAAGTCAATGGATAGGTACGTTCTTACACCAAGTCCTTGATTTGAAAAAATCCTAAAAGGTATTTCTTCTATCTTTAATCTTTATTTTTTTTTTCGATAGGTATAGTGGGTAAATAGGATTTTTTTTTTTTAGAAACGCCACCTTTTTTATCGCCTCAAGCTAAATTTTGGAAAGCAAACTTGTGACATGTTTGGCTTGGCAAGTGGACCGAGCTTTAGAAAATATATAGCCTTTCGACTCGAGGATGAAAAATTGAAAAATGCTAATAAATAACAGGAAATACGCGTTGTAAACGCAAATAGAATTTAACCATCTTGAGACATTTTTATATTGTGACAAGTTTTTTTAAAGTAATTCAATTAACATAAACCTTTTATCTACCCCCTCCCACTCCATAAAAAATATCAAAAATAATTAAATAAAGAATACATTCATGGACAAAACTTAATAAAGTGTAAAGTCTTTGATGTCGCCGGTTTTCTGTTTTTATTATTATTATTATTATTATTTTTATGGAGACAGAGGCAATTTTGATTACATTTGGTTATCTCGTGTATCTTCAATAAAGGTCACTGTAATATCTTTTAGAGTTATTATCTGAATTCCGATATATACATGCTAAAAGGTAAAACTTCCTTAAGTTTTATCCATGAGTGTATATTGGTTATTTCGTGTGTCTTCAATAAAGGTGACGGGAATACTATTCAGAGTTATTATCTAAATCCCGAAATATATGCTAAAAGGTACAACTTTCTTAAGTTTTGTCCATGAGTGTATATTGGTTATCTCGTGTGTCTTTAATAAAGGTCACTGTAATATCTTTCATAGTTATTATCTGAATCCCGATATACATGCTAAAAGGTACAGCTTCCTTAAGTTTTGTCTATGAGTGTATAACACAAACGTCTAAAAAAATCATATTACTCCTTCCTATTTTGTTATTTTTGAGCTGTGTACCGATACAGTAACTCTATCTAGCTTCATCCCCCCCTAATTTTTATACATTTTCAAATAAGATCGTTTTTATTGTTCTTACTGCAAAGATAACCAAAATATTGTGAGAGCCTGGCTCATCAGTGATGAACCCTTCAAGCAGTTTGGTCAGTTTAATCAACTCTACTGTTATAATATTGCATGCATCTACTAGTGTAAACTTTTTTTTGCTTATTCCTAGTACACGTGGTACAGGCCATGATAATCATGGTGGGTAGAAGTAGGCGACTGCTTTTACTGTAATTGCACAACATGTCTATACTCGTACATGTGAAAAGCAATTCGACTTTGACAGATAACTTGCACTCGATGGTGGTCAACAACAACGATTTAATAGCTTTAGGCCCTAGTGATTTAATTTCCTTTGTAAATATATTTTGGATTTCATTAAGAAAAATGGTCTTTGATGTAACGATCTCAAGGAAATATGGGACATATTATATGGCTGTAAACAATATATAGGTGTATGCGTATATATATGTATATATTTTAAATTTAATGATGTAACTGTAAATAAAATTCAAAGAATATCTCTATATGTAAATAATATTTATGAATCTTTCTAAGTAACTTTCTGTGTATCTTTTCATGTTGAATATTGTCTTTGTTATATTTGTATGTACATTTAGCGCAAGTGTCCCTAGGGGAACATAGCGTTTTGAATTGAAATAAATAAATAAATAAATGGTGGTGTTGGACTTTTGAAAGAATTGGGGGCCATTGGAGCATTTTTTTTATCAGAAAAAATTGCCTAATGCGGGAATCGAACCCGGATCGTAGTGGTCGAAAACCAATGGTTTAGACCATCCTTCCATCGACCCTGGATACTGAGTATCAAGAGTAAAGCCTGTAAGAACAGGCTATGTTACCAGGAGACTTTGTCCCGGGAATGGTCGCTATGACAGGTTATACTGTAGAGAGAATTTAGTGGGTTAGGGGTGAATAGATTTAGCACAAACACAGAGTCTATTGACAACAGTAGCGATGGAGACAGAAAGAAATGTGATGACGCAGACCGTTTGGTAGCTGGAAATAGACTTGTGGAATTGTTTCTCTCATCTCCCAATTGGGATGATTCATCTAATGACATCCAGAAATACGATGGGAAAACACCACGGTCTGTCTCGGACCTCAGTACCCACAGCTTTGATTGAGACACGATAGAGATATTTTTAAACCTTCCTTGGTCTACCTCTCCCTTCATTCTTCAAGATGTATCCATCCAATATGGTCAATCCTTCCTTGGTCTACCTCTCCCTTCATTCTTGAAGTTGTATCCCTGGAAAATGGTCAATCCTTCCTTGGTCTACCTCTCCCTTCATTTTTCAAGATGTATCCCTCCAGTATGGTCAATCCTTCTTTGGTCTACCTCTCCCTTCATTCTTCAAGTTGTATCCCTCCAGTATGGTCAATCCTTCCTTGGTCTACCTCTCCCTTCATTCTTCAAGTTGTATCCCTCCAATATGGTCAATCCTTCCTTGGTCTACCTCTCCCTTCATTCTTCAAGTTGTATCCCTGCAATATGGTCACTCCTTCCTTGGTCTACCTCTCCCTTCATTCTTCAAGTTGTATCCCTCCAATATGGTCAATCCTTCCTTGGTCTACCTCTCCCTTCATTCTTCAAGATGTATCCATCCAATATGGTCAATCCTTCCTTGGTCTACCTCTCCCTTCTTTCTTCAAGTTGTATCCCTCCAATATGGTCAATCCTTCCTCGTGACTGTTTAGGTTGAGAGACTCCTCGTGACTTGTCTTGACATGACACAATCTCTGTGAGCCACGTTTTTGTCTATGGTCTCTCATAGGAGACTACTGTATACAGGTCGCCATTTCTCTTTATAAAATAAATAGACACACAGTTTCAAAATTGACGTAAAAGTTACACAGCATCTGTCAACCATCTGTGAAATCTATCCGTTCTGTAAATTGCCACCATACTAGCGACACATATTCCTATAAACCTCCAATATTAATGTTATACTTTTTAATGCTCCCATTAAACGTGTAAGCTTCTTTGTTTGAGATTTTCCCAGTTATGTACAACATGAAAGATTTGTTGAGATGGTAATTTAAGCTATTCTTTGCTGTTTTCCATCCATGTATTAGTATTTCAGCCTTTCATAGTTCCAGTATCCATATTTCAGTCTTACAAGTATTCTCCTCTAATAATAAAAGGTGCTAATATTGGAAAGGTCTTGTTCATCAGTGGTAAACCCTCTCAGTAGTTTTAATCTACCATTATCTATCACGTAAATTGATTAATGGTACTAGCAAGTGAAAACCCCGTTGTTTTTCATTATATCACAGGCAATAATGTAATATAAATATTATAATAGTCTATTAAAATCTGAAAAAAAAAATGTTAATTTTTCTCTTAGAACTCTCGCAGTCCATCGGTGGCGGAGTCTTTCCCGCGGTGGGCACCACCAATTAAGACCTTGTATATATGTATTTTTTATCAATTATTTATATCTATTTATTCATATATTTATAATTATATAATCATATTTATTCATATTTATATTTTATTCTGTATTTAACCTTATATAATCTTATATGGACGTTGTAATAAATCAGTTTCAATCTCAATCACTTTGTAAAGGTGGAAATGAGTCAACTGAAACGTCGGTTCAGTAGTATATAAGTTGAAATTGGTTGAAAGAGAATATGTTCTCTTTAATATAGTCTTGGTATTTAATATTATTAATGGGGGTCGGTGGAGCAGTGATATAAACCGTCATCTTCAATAGACACTACCCAAGTTCGAATCCCGAAACGGGTACTTTTTTATAAATAAATTAAAAAAATTGCTTCAAAGACCCTAATTACACAAGTCTAAACCCACAACGGTGACTGCAAATAACAAAACGGAACTCTGGCACACTTGTAAGTGCAAAAGTCGAAATGCTTTCTATATGTATAGACATGTAGGGCAAAACTTATCGTAAAATCATTCTTGTGTGTGCTTTGGGATAAGTAAAGATATACTATTAATATCTATAATAAGAAAATGAAAACATTAAAACATGAATGTTTCTTTTACACATACAACAAACTTCTACTACAGTAGAACCTCCCGGTAAAGGACACCTAGTTTCATAGCCAAAGTGTCCTTGAGGGAGAGGTGTCCTCTTACCAAAGAGCTGCTAAAAAGTTAAAATGGTAATTTTACAAATGAAAACTGTCCTTTATAGAGAGGTGTCATCTAGCGTGAGTGTCCTCTCATGGAGGTTCTACTGTATCCTCCTGCGATAAAAAAAAAACAACAAATATATTAGGGGGCTCATCCGTGATACAGTAAAGTGAGTAGAAGTTCGTTTTAATGTGTAAAAGAAACATTCGTGCTGTGATTATTTCATTTTATTATATTGTAGACATCTCGTTTATTGACTTTAATTAATATCATAAATATTTATTAACATAAAATTTCTAAAAAATACGGTAAAACTAATAACAAATATCCAAGTTTTTCTTTTAAATTTTAGATAAAGCTACAGAGAGAGTTTATTTATTTAAGCTTGAAGATTTATTCTTCTACTTTAAAAAAAAATCGGCGTTCGTACTTGAGTTTAAAACCGTCGACTAAGCAATATAGAATCAATTCTCTCCATCTGGGTAGGTAGAGAATGGCCCGAGGAGACGAAACATCAATTTGCTGGAATAAATTAAATTAATAAGGAGAAAGTTGTGTGTTGGGGGAACTAACAAGTTGGGGAAAGTTTGATGAGAAAGGCGAAGAGAAAAAAAAGAAAAGCTCTATCCTTTTTGCCTCTTGTTTGTTTTTCCACAAGGTTCGCTTACCAACGATTTTTTTTTTTTTTGACAAAGAATTTGTAAATTTGATATCAAGGCCTTAAGGTTGTCTTATTTGATAGCTATCTTAATCTAATATTATAAAAATATTTAAAGTTTACAGAGTAAATTTCTTGTAATATACCTTTTTTAGAAAAAGACAGCGTGTTACTATCTGATTCCGTACATTTTTTAATTTTGTACTATTTTCTGAATAAACTTTTTATTATTTTGACCTCTTTGTTGGATTATTTATTATTTACATTGGATAAAATAATTAACTATACATAATTAGCCAATAATCACCACGTTTATAAAGACAAACATTCTGAAATACAGACGTAGCTGTTTTTATTTTTTTCTTGATTTATATATAGAAAATGAATTGGTCTATATACCGGTATAGAGTTGAGATCAACGTTTCGTTGAGATTTATTCTGAAAGATGGCGCTATTTCAACTAAAAAAACGAATTGAGTGGTTCAGGGCATGTCATTTCACATATATAGTGAATAAAGAACAGATATGGAAAGAGATACATGGATACAAGATACTTGTATAAACATATCCTCTCAAAAAAGAAGAAGAAGAAGGAATAAAGGACGGTTAAGACCCCCAGAATTATGTAAGAGAAGAGGAGTAAGCGCAAAAAGGTAAATTAAAAGGTAAACAGATGGTGGTCGCGCGAACTCTTTTTTTATTTTTTAATTCTTATTCGGATTTGGCGCCAGGCTGCGGGTCGATCAATGACGTCAAGCCTAATGACGTCATCAGGACATGCCCCGCCCCCAGCCAGGTTTCTAAATAAAGCTGCGGCTTCCTTCGTGTAAATACATCGAGCTCTAATCGCCGCATTGGGACAACGTCAGCACACAGCTTTAATTGGCCGGATGGGGCACTTGCTTTATATATTGTATTCTCGATTGGTGTTATGAATGGTTTCCTGGAGATATCGGTATTTTGAATGGTTTCTTGGAGATATCGGTATTTTGAATTGTTTTTTTTTTTTTTTGGAGATATCGGTATTTTGAATGGTTTCCTGGAGATATCGGTATTTTGAATGGTTACCTGGAGATATCGGTATTTTGAATGGTTTCTTGGAGATATCGGTATTTTGAATGGTTTCCTGGAGATATCGGTATTTTGAATGGTTTCTTGGAGATATCGGTATTTTGAATGGTTCCCTGGAGATATCGGTATTTTGAATGGTTTCCTGGAGATATCGGTATTTTGAATGGTTTCTTGGAGATATCGGTATTTTGAATGGTTTCTTGGGGATATCGGTATTTTGAATGGTTTCCTGGAGATATCGGTATTTTGAATGGCTTCTTGGAGATATCGGTATTTTGAATGATTTCCTGGAGATATCGGTATTTTGAATGGCAATTTAAAAGCATAACTCTTTCTGTACAAAATGAGACCTTGAGTTCTTCAATCACCTCTCAGATGAAACTAGAAAAGAATTCGAAATTTTATTATTAAATATTTAATCACAGGCTGTTGGGGAATATTGATTGAAAATTGATCCACAAGAGATATCGGGTTACCGCAACATAATATAAAAAACCTACTTAATTTTTCGTCACTTTTCGTTTTTTCTTACCATGTGTCACCATGACACGTGTGCCAAACTTTAATTACATAGTGTTCTTAAATTTTGGAGAAAATTGGTTGTAGATATTAGTATAACACTTTTCTGCAATAATTTATTTCCTTTTTATCAGTGTAATCGTTTTTATTTAGTATGGACTGTCTAGGATCCGTTTATAAGCTAGAGGTATGGGTTTATTGTTGTGAGGTAATCAAAATAAAATGGAAGTTTTGAGGACGCATGCGTACTCCGAGGATCCTCAGGTCTATTGACTGACCATACTGGAAGAATAAAATTTAAAAATGAATGAAGAGGTAGAGAGACCAGGGAAGCATTGGCTAGATAATCTACAAGAACGGTTTGAAATTAAAAGAGGAGAAGATTTATGATTTAATTTTTGATGTAGAGATGTACAAAAACATTGAAAAGGCGAAGGAGGATGATATCCATTTGAAAACCATCGTTGTCTTTCTCTTTTGTAGATTCTATCGATTTCATAACTCCCCTGAAGTTGAATTCAACCCCTGTACTGATTATGGGCACAGCCCGACACCATAGGTTGTTGGCTCTTGTTCGAATTCGCCAAGGCTTGTTCCGCATCACATTTATTGATCTGAATCTGAGTTTTCCGCACATAAAGATAATCAATTAAATATATTGATTTAAGAATAGATTTAAGAATAAAGAGATAGGTTTTTACCATACTTATGAATCAACTCTATATCCCCACCTAGATACGGAGGTATAGAACCCGAGCAGGTAAAGGGCGGACGTATTTCCCCCCAAATGGCTAAAGAAGAAGAAATAATCCTTTCCCCACATTAATCCCAGAGAAAATATTTAATGGCGAGATAAGAGACGGGCCAATCAATTCTTGCCAGATGTCTCAATACCTGGCAGCTGCAGAATACCGGCTTTCTACTGTTCTATTGTAGCCATCCTATATATTCTCGTAGTTGTTTGGGGCTGGTGTAGATGGTCTACTGACTTCTGTAGATGTTCAACATAATTGTGTAGCTGTAGCCATCTTAAGATGACCATCTTAAAGATTTCTGTAGCTGTTCCACCGACTCTGTAGTTTTTCTACCTACTTGTGGAGCTGAATCCATATTGAAGACTTGTGTAGCTGTAGCCATTCTATATATATTCCCGTAGTTGTTTGGCAGGTGAAGATGGTCTACTGACTACTGTAGCTGTTCAACCTACTTGTGTAGCTGCGCAGCCATCTTAAGATAACCATCTTATAGATTCCGTAACTGTTCCACCGACTCCTGTAGCTTTTCTACCGATTTTTATAGCAGTTATACCGCGCTGTAGCCAAGCTAGAATTGCCACATGTGTGGCTACAAGATCTACAATTAAGCTTTCTTACGTTTTGTATACACAGGGACTATGATATTATTACAATCGAACTTCCCAGGGTGTTAAATCATTCCAGGAGTAGTTATTTATGGATAGAGCTGAAGATTAGAATACAAATAGTTTCTAAGAGATTCACTATACTATTGTTTGAGAAAAAGAGGAAATCATCACAAAAACAAAGCTATATTCTTTCTAGAGTGTTCTGGACAGCTTCCAGAATGGAATAACAGGGTTAACATCTAGTTATATCAGGCTAATCTTCTTAATCAAATATGACTCACAGTCTTTCTGTTCGACGATATATGTACCAAAATATATACTCTAAGTTTTAATGTTTATATGGTTTTATCTCCCGCCGATTGGTTCTCTACTATCGTATGTCCTCAAATCAACCAATTAACGTCGAGTTTACCTACCAATCAGCTTGTAATGATTTTTTTTCCTCACCGGATGAATTGAGAGTAACGAAGTATTATATCCATATTACCTTAAAATACCATCGCCAAATTTTTCTCTAAAGTGCCAGATATATAAGAAATACATTCCAATACAATAGTAGAGTGTTCTGATAGATTAAACAGGCGAAACCGCTGGGAGGTTTCACCACTGATGAGCCAGGCCCTCTCATTATTTTCCTTGCTGCCGTGGGAATTTTTCTCGATCCCGATTCTGGGGATTCAAACAATAATTCTGAAAGATATTACAGTAACCTTTATTGAAGACACACCAGATAACCAATAAACACTCATAGACAAAACTTAAGGAAGTTGTACCTGTTAGCATGTATATCGGGATTCAGACAATAACTCTGAAAGATATTACAGTGACCTTTATTAAAGACACACGAGATAACCAATATACACTCATAGACAAAACTTAAGGAAGTTGTACCTGTTAGCATGTATATCGGGATTCAGACAATAACTCTGAAAGATATTACAGTGACCTTTATTGAAGATACACGAGATAACCAAGTATATACATTCATAGACACAACTTAAGGAATTTGTACCTTTTAGCATGTATATCGGTATTCAAACAATAACTCTGAAAGATATTACAGTGACCTTTATTGAAGATACACCAGATAACCAAGTGTGAACAGTCTCTGTTTACTCAAAAAAAAAAAAAAAAAAGCGGACGACCGTGGACATCAAAATATGAAACTTCCTTAAGTTTTGCCTTATCTGGGTGTTCATAGAATAATTGATAAAAGGAATCATTTTCTTGTTTTTGAAGTACCATCTAAGCTTTCAATAAAACACTAACAAAACTCTACTTTTATTTATATTGAATATTAAATATCAAAGTAACATTTCGTTATAGGTTTAATTAACAGGAAAATTATCAACAAAAATTATAACTCCAAACTTTTAATACCTGAAAACAAACACAAAAGTAATCCAAAATCTAATTATGGAAACATTCCTCCTCAAGAAAAAGAGAAAAAAAAAAAGAAGTAAAACAAGTTTATAGAAACTTACATTTTTTAGTAACGCCATTTAATATTAGAACTAACAACCTCAAAATGAAAGGGAGAAAATGGTGCAGAAAAAAAAAAGTTACGCAAACTAAAGAAGACTCTGCATTTCATAATACCTTTATTCACTCTCTGTGACTATCTTTTAAACATGTGAGACTTACAAAGTAAAGGAGAGACCACAAAAAAAGAAAAGTTTTTACCTTTTTATACGATGAGGTAAAAAATCGCGGTACTTAAAAGTTTCCTCTAGAAAGATTTAACGGTTTGATAATTAGTGCAGAAAGGTAAAAAAAAAGTTTGATCCAGTTAACAGCGGACTGATTGTTCTTTGTCGGCAATAAGATAAGAGAGAAAAACACAAAAGAGGATAAGAAAGTACTTATCCTATTTGTAATCCCTTCTATTTAAAAACTTCTCTAATCCAATTATCACAGAACGATGTTTTCTTTTACTTATATTAATTAGTCTAGAGTCGGTCCAATCAATTCTCTGGTTCAAAGTTTCCATGTATTGGGCCGCACCAACAACACAATCCTGTAGCTTACCATTAAAGATCTAACTGAATGTGTGATATGAGGAAATAAGATAGAAGTTATATTGAAAAAGAAGGGAAAGATATATAGCTAATTATAAAGAATGAAGACATTAAGACACGAATGTTTCTTTTCACAAATAAATCAAACTTTTCTACTGTCGTTACTGAGATAAAAAAAAAATATTGGGAAGGGGCTTGGTTTATCAGTGGAGAACCCTCCTAGAGGTTTCGTCAATTTTTTTTTAATCTACCATACCTCTTCTTTAGAGATCCAATACTGTATGGATCATTCTGCTTATATATGCTACACTGAAGGGTGGAATCTTAGAAATTAAATTTAATCAAACTATGGACATAAGCTTTTAGGATAGTAGAATTACGTTTAAATATGTATTAATTCGCTAAATGTCTTCATTCGTTATATATAGATGGCGCGTTATTGCTTTGTATAGTTAATTTTATATAAATAACCCGCCACAACTACAAGTTTCCAGATATGGATGGACTTTGATGCCTCACCCAGCTTACAGTCCTGATCTGGCTCCTTTCGACTTCTACCTGTTTGTTAAATAATTCTCTAAGCGGTAGAACATTTGAAAATGATGAAATGTTAATCCATGAGATTAGAGGGTGGTTCAGAAAGCAAGATGTAGCATTTTACCAAAGTTGTGAATTGGAAAGAACACTGGACCAAATATGTACAGAGGAGATATATGGAATGATATATAGCTAATAGTTAGGTATTCATATATACATCTTTATGGTCTGTCAAATAAAGAAATTATTGATGATTGTACATTACTTATTGACCCAACCTTGTATATGTGAGAAATAAAACCATTAAGCACAAACGTTTCTTTTACCACACACAATAAAACAAACTTGCTACTATCCTTACTGCGATCAAAAATTATCGAGAGGGCTTGGGAGGATTCAGCATTGAAAAACCAAACCTTCGCTATAATATTTCATCGCGGTAAGGAGAGTAGAAAGTGTCCTTATTTTATTTGTAAACGAAAAATTTATGGTCAATATATAATTTTGCACTCATAGACAAAACTTAAGGAAGATGAACCTTTTAGCATGTATATCTGGATTCAGATAATAACTCTGAAAGATAATACAGTGACCTTTATTGAAGATACACGAGATAACCAAGTGTAAACAGACTCTGTCTTCAAGATAGAAACTGCGAGTGGCTTGGCAAAATGAGAAAAAAAAAACTTTAAGAGAATAAGAATCTAAGATAACATTAAGAAATACAACTTTCCTTAAAAAAAAAAAGAAATAGATGACTGGTGACCTCAAAGACTTTCCACTTCCTTAAGTTTTTTAGTCATGAGTGTATATATATTAAAACAAAAAATGATAACTTATTAGAATTGAACTCACGACCTTATATTTAATATAGAATTTCGTTGTTACCACCTCCGAGCTAAAGAAAGTGTGCATGCTGTTTGGCTAATGGACTCAAATCTGATTGGCTGTTAAGGTCACGTTATAATAAAGAACCAATCAGCAAGCTTAGATAATAGTTTCAGAGGTTGAATTTCTCGATGGAGTAGTAAAGGAAGAAGACCTGGGTAGTGTGGAGATCAGTGTAAGAAACACTACCGTAAACCAACGAGCGAGTAAACATCCCGGCATCGTGCCAACCCCCAGCTTGGCACACAACCCCTAGAGTGTGGAACACAATAGAAAGAAGAATTTTAAAAGAAAATCTCCCGATCAACTAACTAAACCTTGTTGACGCCATCTATCGGAATAATTATCACCAAAACACCTATATATACACGGTTCACTCCAAAAGTTTTTGCAATTACTTATTTTTTTATTAGCTGTAACTTTCAATAACTTTCAATGAAAGATATTACAGTAACCTTTATTGAAGACACACTATATAACAAAAGTGTGAACAAAATTGCTTCTGTGTCCTTAAAAAAAAAAAAAAAAAAGACGACTGGCGATTTCAAAGACTTTCCACATCCTTAAGTTTTGTCCATGAGTAGTCCGGCATACTGAAAGTAGACCACATGTCTACCCATCTACATTCGTCCAGAAAGCTCTTAGCAGTCTCTAGAACAGTACTACAAAGTCTCTAATACAATTCAAACAACCCGCCAAAGGTCTACACAATGGTAGAAGCAGGTTGACTTGACATAGGTACAAGAGAGTCTCGTTTGTTTACTTGCAATCACATTGGTGGACTCTCATGTGCAACAACCGCGAGATATTTAAAACCAATGCAAAACTTTCTGCCGCGAGTGCAGTTAAACCTCTTTTTTCCCTTATCCCTAGTACACGTGGTACAGGCCATGATAATCATGGTGGGTAGAAGTAGGCGGCTGCTTTTACTGTAAGTGCACCACATGTCTACCCATGTGAAAAGCAGTTCGACTTTGCACTTACAAATGTGCCAGAGGGGCTTTGGTTACTTGCACTCACTGGTGGGGTTGGACTTTTGCAAGAATGGGGTCGTTGGAGATTTTTTTTAATAATCAGAAAAAAGTGCTCAGTGCAAGAACCGAACCCGGGTCGTAGCGGTCGAAAACCAACGGTTTAGACCATCCTTCCACCGACCCCCCGTTAAACCCCATACATACCACAACATGTGGCACTAAGAAATCTTTGAATACACCAATGATCACATCAACACTAATGAAAAATTCCATAGATACCACAACAGCTCCGGTACCATTAAATAATTCAATAAACAATAAAACATTTCATATATGACGCTTATTAATATAATCAAGGACATTGAATTCTGTGAGCTTCAATTCTTTTATATTAAACGAACACAAAACAAGATGCACTTTTAGAACGAAGTATCCTTAGTCTAAAGCATCAAGACATCTTTCTTAGATTTAGATTAGCTTTATCTTAAGTTTTGTGTTCGTTTACAATATAAGAATTTGAGTAAAATACCAGGCTTTCAGAGAAAGTATCTTTTCAAAAATCGTTTTTATCTCTAGCTTTCGGACACGAACGCTCTTCAACAGGAGAAAACATGGTATAATATATTCAATTAAAAAACGAAAGAAAAAAATAAAAGATAAAAAGATCAGGTGTTGAAATCAATATTAAAAATGGCATATCCTGACCAGGAGCACATGTGCTTTACAGAAGGCAGAGCACCATCTGGTGGAACAGAAATCAACTAAACATTGATTTATGTTCCACCAGATGGCGCTCTGCCTTCTGTAAAGCACATGTGCTCCTGGTCAGGATATGCAATTTTTAATATTAATATATTTAATATATCATAAGTATTTATAATATGTAAAGAATAATGTTTATATAAAATAGTATTTGTTATCAATTTGTTAACGTGATACTCCTGTTGAAGGACTGACAAGTCCGAAAGCTTGAACATAAAAGGTTGTACAAGAAACTTAACCCTGGAAGCTTTATTTATTTTATAAAATGGTATAATTTACTCAATATTGATTGAAGGGATTATTTTTTCGAAAATTATTTGAGTTTTTACAGAATTTTAGAAGCCTCTGAATTCCACGAATACCACGACAGCAACCTCACCATAGAAGAATTCCATAAACCATCGGTAGTTACATTGCCGAGATAGCTGTGCCAAGTCACATGAGAGACGTGGGTAGGTAGCTGCCAAACTGAAACTTGCGCCATCTACCAGAAATAATTTAAACTAAATCTCGTAAATATATATACTCCACCACCACGGAAAATCGACTTTGTGTCTTTTTCTCTCTCACAAACAAGAAGGTATATCTACCTAATTTAAACACACGGTGGATTATGGGAGAAGGTGAAAAATTCGGCCTAGCAATTTAATTAAGAGACAAACCGAGGGAGTCAATAAAGTAATTAGCGAAACTGGGATAGAGCGGGGAAAATGGAAGAAGGAGAGAAAAACGTATTCAAATTAAGCCAAGGCAAGCTGTTGTTATTTAGAGCAACTATTTTCTGGGATTATCTCACGAATTGCTCTAACGAACTGGTGGGTAGCAGCTGCTAGGTATACAGGTTACCTCTGAAACCTTTGACATTTGAGTGGATAGTTGAGAAAAACTTCCCCATTCTCCATCAAATATGCCTCACAAATCTAACCTCAAAACATCCTAGAATCAAACAGAAAGGAGATCTTCCTGAATCCTGAAAAGGTATTGAGACAAATTGATGTGTACAACCCCCAAGAACTGGTGTGGAACAAACACCACCAGCTAGAGACTGCTTTCATCATAGGTGCATCACAGGTCTACACAAGTAGAAAGCCTGTTCAAACTTACAAGTGTGTTAGATCACCGTGTAGTTACTTGCATTCACGAGTGGGGCTGGACTTTTGCAAGTAAATCGGAGGACATTGACACAATATTTTTTTTTCTACGGGAAAAGAAAAAAAATCCTCAATACGGGATTTGATCCCGGGTCGTGTGGTTTTCGAGAAAATCGACACCATCCCTCTTAAACCAAATCTTTAAATACAGCCGGTTCTCGGTTTAAGACCGATATTTTGTCGAGAGCCTAAATGGCGCAAATAAGATATTGATTCATAATTCTTATATAGACGTCTTTATAAGTTTCATTTTTAGGGATTAGAGAAGCATCAGTGAATTTCACAAACATGTTTGCATCTAGCACCACTCAAAGGGTAAAGAACAATACAAAAAGCTGTTTAAAAAGGTAACGTAAAGTAAACATTAGCGCTCTTTGTATGTTGAGGTTATAACCTGCTGTTATTTCTGTATATACCCTCATCTATTCGGAGAATCTGTATAAGTCCAAAAGGTCTTAATAAAGTTTGTTGTTGTTGTATTTCGAGGCTGAAATTTACTGTTATTTCTGTATATACCCTCTTCTCGGAGAATATATATACATACTAGCCGAATGACCCGGGCAACGCCCGGGTTTTACCCGATTAAATGTTTTTATTCAAATAATATTCGTTACAATTATAAATTGGCACCGTGGATGTCACTTTTGTGAAACGTCCCGCTCCAAACTTTGTGTCTGAGAAGCGATATTTTTATAGAAAGATGATCTGGCTTTTGTTTTCTGCTCGAATGAATGTTTTTCTGTTAGAAATTTGTTCCTGCGTACAAAATAATGAACTGGTTTCACCCGTGGTCTCTGCTTTTTGGAATTTTTCCCGATATAATTATGTATCTAATAATCAAACATGATACAGCAATATCGTCATCATCATTTTCTGACTAAAAATATATAGTTTTAATAATTGATTTATATATTTTTAAAAATAGCCTATCGTCTTCCCCGTATTTTTTTACCTATGTATGGAAATTTTTGTTTGAATTAGTGAACTACTGCGAATTTGTATACCGGACATACAAACATTCATTTATATATATATATATATATATATATATATATATAAGACAAAAAGAGGTCTTAATAAAAATTTTTGCTGTTGTATGTTGAGGTTATAACCTGCTGTTATTTCTGTATATCTCCTTATCTATTCGGATAATCTATGTAAGACCAAAGGTTGAGGTTGGAAGTATATATATTCACCGTTTGATCTTATTCTATAAATGTATAGGGGAACGTGGTCGTTTATAACCTGGCCTCACCCGGCAATGATCCCCTGGCCACCCATCCCCAGGCTCCTCCGACAGTGCAATGTATAAATTCCGCTTTATGCTTTCATCGGGGCTCAAAAATCATCCATTCTGGTTAGTAGCCCCGTAAATAAATATATTTCCGAACAATAAAAGTCGGTAGACGAGTGGGTAAAACCATTGATTCCCGACAGCTATGAACAGGGATCGAATCCCGCATTGGACACTTTGTTTTAAATATTATTCATTGTAAATAGAATAAACTTTTTATAACGCCTTGCTAAATGTTTAAATTTTTGTTTGCTCTTGACGAAGACAAAAGATTTTTGTCGAAACGTCGAGGTAATAAAAATATTTACTGGCCGAAGTATCTTTATTTTCAAGAAATCATAAGCTAGGTTATTCTTTTTGAGTGGTACCTAGTAAAGTTATTTTGGAAGTAGATAAGCAAGCAAGGTGTCTATATGGAGGTGACTACAGGTCGATCTACTTAAAAATGAATGACACCGACGGATAAAGAAGAAGTGGAGAGAGAGGCTGTTTGTATTACCTTTCTCCACAAGATGTCGCCATCATACCGTTCCAGGTTTTTTCTCCAAAATAATATAACATCGTGTTCTCTATATTGAATTATGTATGAGCTTTCCTTTTTTTACTATTTGAAAGCTTCACCCGCCAACCTCAGATATAACTTTTTCTTTTTTTATGTGTGTGGGGATACGAATAAAAAATAAATTCATTGAAAGAAAGAAGAAAAAAAGTTCAGAACTTATTAATTTTTATTATATTTTAACACTTTTTTTATAGTTTAAAAAATGCCCAAATTGACACGATTTTTTTAAAGCGACATTTCAATAATGAAAATAGCACAATTTTAAATGGAATTTTTGTCGAAGGGAAAGATTAATCATTGTAAAGATAGAGGATGCCTAGCCGGAATTCATAGTTCTTCAAATTAACTTCAAATTACTGACCGAAGTATCTTTAATTTGAGAGAAGAAATAGGAAAGATTAATATCACAAAAGAATGGCTACCTCTCCCTTCAAAAAAATAAATACACAAAATATTATATAGAAGAATAAATACAAGTCGGGGGGAAGATCTAATACCGTATTCTGTGATTCTGTTCATATATGTGAAGTAGATAGGTTCAAAACAATATTAGAGCTCTAGAAACCAGTCTTGTGGATTAAATTGGAAATGTTCGCCACTGATGAGCCAGGCCCTCCCAATATATTCCCATCGCAGTAAGGATAATATCGAGGGAGAACCCAGGTTCTCCTGGTGCACAGAACGCCAACTACCCGCGTTGTCCAGCTCATCAGTATGGACTAGCGCTAAGCACTTTTAATCACCTCCCAAGTATATTTCTGAACAGAACCAGTTGACCAGTAAAATATCGAGATGATAAATACACAACCAGTAATTGATATCACAAGGAGAGATTTAAAAAATAATATTTCCTGGTGAAAACCATTCGAAAAGGAAGATAGGAGAGATGTCCTAATGGGTTAAAGAAGGTAGAAGATATAAATTATGGGTAATTGGATCATCCAGCGAAGTGAGGAGAAAACTGTAATTACTTAAGATCAATAATTTTAATTAGGCGGTTCCACAGATCTTGTCATCAGTGATGGGGGGTCCGCGATTAGCTAGCTCGCTCGCTCGGACGGAGGAGGGCTTTAGATTGGGAGGATTCCTACCTTGTCTTCACACCAGATTCTGGAGGTTATATACCTGTAGCTTTCTCAATACCTCTTTAGTAGGTTCAGGTAGATCTTCTTTCCGTTCAATCCAATGCATTTAAAAATGTTGTTTGAGATGTGGCATTAGTTTTTTTTTTTTTAATTATCCCTATTACACGTGGTACAGGCCATGATGATCATGGTGGGTAGTTAGCGACTGCTTTTACTGTAAGCGCACCACATATCTACACATGTGAAAAGCAGTTCGACTTTGCACTTACAAATGTGCCAGAGACCCGTTTGGTTACTTGCACTCGCTGGTGGGGTTGGACTTTTGCAAGAATCGGGGGCCATTGGAGCATTTTATTTTTTTATCAGAAAAAAAGTGTCCAATGCGGGAATCGAACCCGGGTCGTAGTGGTCGAAAACCAAACGGTTTAACCAGCCTTCCACCGACCCCCTGTGGCAGTAGTAACAGCTCAGATGGCTGCCTTTGAGATCCTCATCCCTGATGGCATGTCGTCCTACTATGAAGGTTTGGAACCCCAAGGCCACATTGATAACGCACTTCTTGAGTGCGAATCCCATAATTGAAGGCAGCCATTTTGTTTCTTTTGTTGAATTTGTTTTTGTGAAACATTTGATGCAGAGTGGGAAATTTTTCTCGCCACTCTCAAATGACAAGAATTTCAGATGACCACCTGTTCTCAACCTTGAAATCCTATGTTTATGAATTGATTTTTTGCGATAAATTTCTGAATTTAATGATATTAGCGTTATGAATGATGAACAAAACAATCAATAAGGCTTCAAATTTAAATTGGCCAAGTAACATATTAATTGATTAATTCAACAATATCAAAGTGCATCTCTTTGCTTGTTCTCTGAATCTTTCCTGGTGGTCAATACCTTGACGGCACAACCGATGTTACTTGAACTGTGTAAGAGATTTGCCTCTGTCTCCTAAAAAAAAGACAACCGGCGATATCAAAGACTTTTCTCTTCCTTGAGTTTTGGCCATGAGTTTGTTTGAAAACCGCCAAATAGAGAGTTAAAAAAAATTGTTGTGTTCTCTTAGCGCGTATTTCTCTTATCCGATCTCTATTCTAGATATAGATGGAATAATCGCGAGAAAATGCTAATTATATTTGGAATATATTTTTCAAAGGGAGTAGTGCTTTATATCCTTATATCTATCTCAAAAACAAAAATGATAGCATACCCTGATCACTCACGGTAACAAAATCTAACAAGAAAACATAAAGAAGTCTCCATAACAACAATGCAAATAACAACATATCGAAAAATACCTAAATATCGCGTAAAAATATTATAATAAATTTCATTATAATTAGAGATAATGGCAAAATTTTCTTCCATATACAAAAACCACAAACAAAATACATTGAAGATAACTAACAGACTTCTCAAAAAAAGTGAAAACACTCAAAAGAAATATAAAAAGAGGAGCGAAAATGAATAGAACTCCAACTCCAGATAGGACAAAAGGAGGATTTTAGAGAGAGAGTTGATTTAGCACCACCCAACGTTGTTAACAACGGCGGTTTATAACAAGGGAGATATTTAAGCCCAAGTACATACAATAGGAAGGACTCGCAACTCTTCCAATTTGAGGGAAAGATGGTCGAGGGAGATCAAATTTATGCCCGGGATATATATCAACTCTCAACTTTTTAATGAGCCTCTTTTAAAAAGTTTCTAAGACTATTTCGTTTGGGAATTTAGAGGCAAGGCTATTTAGCTGTGTTCTCTTTGCACGTATTTCTCTATATCCGATCTCTACTCTAGATATGAAGTGAATAATCGAGGAAAATGATAATTATATTTGGAATACATTTTTCAAAGGGAGTAGTGCTTTATATCCTTATATATATATCAAAAATAAAAAATGGCATATCCTGAATGCTCATAAGATCATTTTAGATGGCAGAGCGCCATCTAGTGGAACAAAAATCAACTAAACGTTTGTTCTACTATCTAAAATGCTCATGTAATCTGTCAGGATATGCCTTTTTTTATATCAACACCTGATCCCTTTTTCTATATATTCTTATTTTTCACATTTATATATTGCGCGGGAGAATAGTAGTTATGTATTAAAAGAGGCGCTGCTCCCTTTAAAAATTTGAAAAACGGATAGTTTTTTATCTGAATTTGTGCCAAAGATGGTGTTGTGACATATTCGTTATTAACACCAAAACATTCTGTACTGGAGTGGTAAACCTAAATGCATTGTTTTAATACATTTTTATGATAACCTATATATAAGCATAAGGGCGCCTCTCCTGTCAAATTATACGTCAAAACTAGACGCCATCTATTGACCGTCGCCGCAAACTAGCAGCCTCAGGTCTGTTACAAAGCCACAACATCAGCTTTGGCAAACTGAGAAGCGTCCAGATAGAGACCATGGTTACGGGCTAATGGCTCTCGTCTAGCTTTGACTTAAACGTCAAATTAAGACGGGATAGGCGCCTTATGTTTTTATAGATCAATTTCCTTTCGGCAAAATTCCCATATATATATATATATGTGGTACAGCCTACTCCACGCTGACGAGCGCCAACAGCGCGAAACGTGTTCGTGGATGGCTTTTCTTGATTTGTCAAGAAATTGGGTTGGCCAAATATCACGGAGCAAGCTAAATAAACGTTAGTTTATTTTTGCTCCACTAGAAGGCGCTCTGCTATCTAAAAAGCACATGTGCTTGTGGTCAGGATATGCCTTCTTTATTTTTAATAAATATTTATATATAATGTTTAGTTGATGGACATATGCTTTAAGGACGTCTTTATTTAGTTTAAAACAGAGGACATACCCCCAAAAGCTTCAGTATAATTCTTTTCAATAAGAAAAAAGTAGAAGTGAGTCCCATTTCACTCTGCTGTTAGAAGGTATATAGCAATAAAGGCGGTAGGTATTTAAGACATGTGACCACACACATCGATCCTCCACCTGATTAAAAGCACACCAATTACCCAAGAAGCATTTTCCGCGGTTTAAAAGAGGGAGAGAGAGGCATTAGATGGGGCGTAATCTCTCTCCCGCAACCTCCAAAATACCTAATTAAAAGGACACGGGTGAAAGGAAGAAGTTGGAAAGAAAGAAAGAAGAAGCCAATTTTCACAATGGCTCTAAAAATTAATTAGTGTATAAGTCATTATCAGCGTTATTTGATTAGGCTCCTCTTGGTAAGGAGGAACAAATAAGTGGTGTCTCCTCTTCATAATTAAGATGGGAGCATTGTTGCTCCTTCAATCTATCCAGATATGATAACCATGAAACCTCTGTAATTCAATTTTATTGGTGCACGCACGATACCGGTTGTACTTACCAAATTAATCATCACTTAATGATGAGGGAGAGATAAATACCAAAAGATCTTAATCCCCCCTTCTCTCTCTTTCATTTTTTAAAAGATGAACCCTAATTAAAAGTTTTGATTAAAGGCTATTTTTTTTACTAAATTTGTTTAACTTGCTCTGAATATTTTTATTACTATCTCAAACTCTATATGAAGTTTCATCACATTACATACCGTTTTTTAACATTAGTTATTAAACATAAAACTTTGATATAGACACAAGCAGACTTGCATTTCTACAGTTATAGAAGCTTATTTCATTCATAGAATCTTTAAACACGCAATCTCTCCTATCTCTCTCTTAACCTGTTTTAAAAAGGCAAAGATTTCCCACAATGAGCTTCTTTTCCTTATTTTAAAATGCCATATTTCAAGCGATAATCGCTCTTTATGGTTCATTTGGATGAGGAAAGCGAAGACTAGAACACGGATGATTCTACACTCGCCTTTTCTGTGATACGCTAACCTTGACACGGTGGAATCTGTGGCCACTGAACATGGGTCGGACCTGGAAGCTGTTATTGGGTTCTGTGCTGCCTGGAGTATAGTAACTCCATCTATGCTTCCTTCCTGTGGTGAATCTGTATATGGCCGGTGTTCTTAATAACCGCTGGAAGGGTTCATCACTGATGAGCCAGGCCCTCCCAATATTTTATCATTGCAGTAAGAGCAATAGAAAAATTGATTTAATTCAAAAAGAATCATACGCATCAAAAATCGTTTAAATTTCTTATATATACATATTTAATTAAAAAGGCATATATTGGATCAAAATATCATTTATTTTACCAATATTTCAGTTGGCTTAAACGCCAACCTTTATCAAGGTATTATAACATATTAATGTGTGTCAACAACAAACTCAGCGCCACATATGTTATAATACTTTGATAAGGGTTGGCGTTCAGCCAACTAAAATATTGGTAAAATAAATGTTATTTTGATCCAATATATGCCTTTTTAATTAAAGATTTATTTATGGATATGTTATATTTTCAAAATATATATATGTAGTAATGTAGTTTATGCTGTTGGATGACTGTAGTGTAGCATGTTGGTTAGAAACAGTCCTGGTGGTTGAGTGATGGGTGGTAAGGACACACGGGAGACAGAATCCAGAGGCAAAAACCCGTGAGGAAATAGATCGGGCAGGAAAAATAGAAGGTCCGAGAACAACTGGCGTCGAGACCACCTCGGTGAGAACTGACCTTTCTTATAACATCTAGCCGATTTTAAACCAATTTGAGTAAGATAAATCCCCTAGGAGAGAATGAAGACTTGAAACTTGTTTACCAAGAGGATTGTTTTTTAACCCGGCTATCTTTCCTCGTACTCCCACACAGGCCATTTTATTTATATATTTCCGAATATTATGACATACATATACAACGAAAAATTCCAAGAATAATTACAACTAAAAAAAAAAAAGTACCCAATGCGGGATTCGAACCAGGGTCGTGTTTGTCTAAAATCGACAGTTCATACCACCCAGCTACCGATCCCAGACAAAGAAAGCGACAATAGAAGGTCGCCGTCAATACCTCAAGCTAGAGGTCGACGTCGAAGAATGACCAACAAGATGGATGATGATCCCAGCCCCTACCAACGATAACCAATAGGGACATAGCATGCATTAAAAAAGGGAGAGAGAGGGTTACGTCACGTGCGCGCGCGTGCAAGATTGATATTCCATAAGCAACACTCTTTTCTGCTTCGCGTGATGTCTATTAAAGCATATTTTTAGACCCTGTGTATGGCCTTGCCTTAATAATAATCAGAAAAGCCTTCATAGAACTGGTAGACAATCAATAAAAGTGGTAGAGGAACATCCTGTGGATACATATCTCCAAAACACTTTTAGTCGCTTTGCTTTTTCTTCAATCATTTAAATATTTCAGGAAAATCGCTTTATCTATAAATAAATGAAAGAAATATTCTAAATAAAAAGCACACTACTTAGATAAATAATAAATCTATTATAAGATTTTATAGATTTAAAGTTGTTTTCATGTGATCTACAAGAATTTGTAAATTAAGTTTAATGTGCAATAAATTGATAAAGAGGGAGCAATCTCTCGAAATATTTTGAGAAAAAATTGTTGTTTTTTTTCTTTACAGATCCAGGTACGCCCTTTATATATAAACTTATTTGATTGATCGCCTTTTTGACTCAAACTGTTTTATAGTTTGTTGCGCTTATGTTTCAGGTAAAACTTGTCAAATCAATATAAATTACCTGACTAATACAAAACAAGCTGCTTGCAATAAAGACCAATACATCAAGTTTAATAGATTCTGCAGGATGTATATTTTGAGGCGAAAGTGTTGACTGTACATATTTCAAGCTACTACTTATAATTACTATATGTAAAATTTGACATCGAACGTTTAATTTTAATGATTTCCAATGTTCAATTGTATTAATTGTATATAATTTCAAATATACACGCAATTATCCAAATTGTGGATATGGCGTGTCTCTCCCAACTGTTAAATAAAAAATAAATATAAATTATCGAATTATCAACATATTACCAAACACTTTTAGGCACTTTCTTTATTTCAAGCCTTTTCTAGAAACGTTAGAGAAAATTTCCTAAATAAAGACAAATAAATGAAAGAAAATCCTCTACATAAAAACATGAAATAAATAATAAATAGATATTTTTTACTTCAAGTTTATTCCTTATAAATACATGTTCTCTCTAAAGCATCTAAATGAGGTTTTTTTGTATGCAGTTTTAGTATTTGGCGCTAATTCTGGAATAACTAAAAAATTAACGAATAGTTGAAATTTATTCCGATAGATGGCGTAAGCCATCATGCAACTTCCAGTTGTCCGATAAGGAGATGTATTTTTTAAAGTTTTAGTTTCGTTTTTCTGGATAAGAATGATTTATTCGAAAGCTTGACGATTTAGCAGCCACGGATCAGCATTCTAGAACAAAGCTTGGCGATCTTTCGCTAATTTGCAGCAACAGTTAATAAGATAGCGTCTAGTTTTGTTGATGTCTATTTTGACGGGAGAGGTGATCTTTATTTTTCTAGACCCCCCCCCCCCCCCCCCTCTCTCTCTCTCTTAGATTTTTTTTATTAAATATTCCTCTTTAAACCATTAAAAAATAGCAAAAACGTCAATTTTCCTCTAAAAATAATCAGAAGGGAATCTAGCAAGTCTTTCAAGCTTCTTGTAGAATTGGGAGAAGTGTAGAAATGGAGGCAGCATACAAGTAAGAACCATTAGGCAAAGATGTCGGTAAAGTTAAACCGCTGTAAAACCATTAACCAAGGAAGCCAGGAGGTAAAGAAAGATTTCCCAGGTGTGATAAAGCACGAAAGAAATTATCCACAACTTGTCAAACTTGTGCTCCGAAAAAAAAAATTAAAGACAAAAAAAGTTTTTTTTTTCCCCCTCATCGATTCCGAAAATATCAGAAAATTGAAGGATACACGACCTGACACGAATTACTAATTTAAGAAGTTTAGAAGAAAAAAGTAATTTTCATTTTTTTTTCTAGAGCTTCATTCCATATACCACAAAATATTTACGAAAAGAAGTATGTCTACTTTTTTTTATATAAAAATGTATTAAAATAATTGAAGCTGTTGTGGAATATTTACCTATGGAAGGTATATTAGCGAAAATTGCATATCTGTATTGTAGATAAGGGATGTATACACTCATGAACAAAACTTAAGGAAGTTGTACCTAATAGCATGTATATCGGGATTCAGACATTAACTCTGAAAGATATTACAGTGACCTTTATTGAGACACACGAGATAACTAATATACACTCTGGACAAAACTTGAGGAAGTTGTACCTTTTAGAATGTATATCGGGATTCAGACATTAACTCTGAAAGATATGATAGTGACGTTTATTGAAGACACACGAGATAACCAATATACACTCATGGACAAAACTTAAGGAAGTTATACCTTTTAGCATGTATATCGGGATTCAGACAATAACTCTGAAAGATATTACAGTGACCTTTATTGTGAAGACACGAGATAACCAAATTGCCTATGTTTCCTTAAAAAATAAATAAATAAATCAAACGATTGGTAACATCAAATACTTACCACTTCCTTAAGTTTTGTCCATGAGCGGATAACGTTGTAAGTTGAGAATGTATAAGAGAACAATATAAAGTATTGATAGTTAGAGGCATCTATACATATTGCATTCTTTTGTATGTAAAAAGAGAAAGAAAAAATGTAAAGAAAGAAGAGACGAAGAATTCAGACAGGTTAAAATGAATGAAAAAAAAAAAGCATGTTTTAGCGTACTGACGCAAATTTGGCCTAAAACATCCATTTCTTGATTTTCCAGAAGTCACAATCTGCTCTATGTTAGTACCTTGTAAGGGCTCCCAATCCAGGGATACAGGGATGAACAGCATTCTATCCCTGGTATTACTTTGTGTTTCTAAAGATAAAAAAAAAAAGAAAAGAAAAGAAATTGTACCTGGATCAAGTAGAGAAAATTTTGAATGTGTATTTTTATGGATTTGGTCTTATTACCTCGTGTTAAAATGTATTGGAATCAGGTGGAGAATTCACGAAAAAGTTATACACTGATTATGCAACAAAAAGTTTTGATCGCTTGCGCCCAACTATCAGAATACCTTTGAGACCATCTGGATGGCATTTGAGGTACAACTTGCGCAACGCTGACGAAGGCTAGCATCCCAAGAAAGAAATGAGAGATTTAATGGTTAGTTTTTCTTCATATATCATCAAAACGTGACAAACTTCTAAAATCAATGTTTAGTTGATATTTAGCTCGATAGATGGCGATCTGCCATCTAAAAAAAAGATCATTTGAGCGGTCTCAGGTATGCCTTGTTATCCATTCTTGAATGATGCAAGGAATAAACTTGCATAGATCTCAGGTTAGCTTAGATTCATATACAAAGTTCTATATTTTAAGTAATACCAACAAGTAATCCAGGGTTAAGTTTGTTTGTACCATTTTTATTTATCTAACTTCTAGGTGCTCCTGTTGAAGGACACGTTAGCCCGAAAGTTAGAGAAATACAGATGGTACAAGAAACTTAACCCTGGATTGCTTGTCTAAATTATAAGTCAGAGAAGGAACGTTTATAATAAAGTTCTATAAGACATCAAAACAGAAAACAGGGTTAAGTTTCTTTGTGTCATTTTTATTTATCTAACTTCTAGGTGATCCTGTTAAAGGACATGTTAGCCCGAAAGCTAGAGGAATACAGATGGTACAAGAAACTTGACCCTGGATTGTCAGGGTAGGAACGTTCTAATAGGAGATCAAAACGAAAACTCTACAGTATTAACAGACATTGATTTCGATGTCTTATAGAACGTTCCTCTCCAGACAACCCAGGGTTAAGTTTCTTGTACCATCTGTATTTCTCTAAGTTTCAGGCTAACATGCCCTTCAACAGGAGCACCTAGAAGCTAGACAAATAAAAATGGTACAAAGAAACTTAACCCTGGATTGCTTGTTAATATTATTTAAAAAATAGAACTTAATATGAATCTAAGCTAACCTGAGATTTATACAAGTTTATATTCCTTACATATACAGCCTCCCTTGGCCCATGTCTAACCCAAGCTGCCTCTCTCCTTTCTTCGATCGAATTGATCATTTATACGATATTTTTTTAATACCTATCTCAATATGTCTGTTAATACTGTAGAGTTTACTTGAGATAGGTATTAAAAAATGATCGTATAAATGATCAATTCGATCAAAGAAAGGCAGCTTGAGTTAGACATGGGCCAAGAGAGGCTTCCTCCCAGATGTTCGACAAACAAGACAGCCAGACGTTGAAGCTTGGACGGCCGCCAAACAAGCCAAGAAAGTTGCCAGACCAGCCAGCCGCTAATGGCATGTTCGATCAGAATTATCCCCAGAGTGACCAACCAATCATCCATGGATCCCCTTGTGGTCGCACAGACAGACAAAGAAACCCGACTTGATCAAATACGGGAAACTACAGAACTGACATCCCTAGTATCTTGATAGATGCACGTCGTGTAGAACAATGGTAAAAAGCTTCATCATTCTTTCTCCATCTATAAGCCAGGAATTTTATTATTTACCAAATATGACCATAAATACTCCCATTTAATCTACAATAACTACATATCATCACTGTGACAAGACTTAAGTCTGGTCATCTACGGACAATGACTTTCCAGAATGGTTGCAGGGTTTTCCCACATGTACTAAGTGCAATTCTCAGCCTGCAACCCCAAGACATATTATTGACTGTATTGACTCATCCATTGATGAGCTCTACTCTTTCTCGGCAGACACCATCAAAAGTCTCAAGCTTTACAAGCTAGATACCTTAGTGTGATTGAGTGGAGATAAGAAAAAAGAAGAAGAAGACTATTATAATAGTGAAGACAATAAGAATCGGTGGACGACGAGTGGGTAACAAACTCGATTCCCGACAGCCATGAACCGGGATCTAATCCTCCATTAAACCCTTCGTTATAATATGCGAATATCCTTCACATATTATTCATTGTTGCAAATATCATAAACTAGGTTTCTCTTTTTGAGCGGTACCTAATAAAGTAATTTTGGGACAAGAGAACAAGAGCGAAAACAATGATTAGAACATTAGTGATCGTCTCAATTGTTATCAATTTGATACACAAACACAAAAACGATTTTTAAAAGAGCATTTAAACACAACTACATCTACAACTTCATAGTACTATTGGAAAACGTGTCCGTCAATTGTTAACTAATCTTGTAACGACAACACTAGATAAATGTGTGACAGATCTGAATATTTTCGAAAGGTAATAAGAAAGAACTATCATTAAACACATTCAGTCAAAGAGAGGATACAACAAATAATATTAAAGATTCCAGAATAATTTCATAAGCATAAACACAATTCATCAATCAGGATGAGAACAACAGTCTTTAATTTCCAGATTTAAGTCTGGTTATCTACAGACAATAACTTTCCAGAGTGGTTGCAAGGTTTTCTTACTATGTACTAAGTGTCAACCTGTAACCCCAAAACACATTATTGACTGTATTGACTCATCTATTGATAAGCTCTACTCATCCTCAGCACAGACTCATCAATAGTCTCAAACTTTACAAGTTTGATACCCTAATGTGATTGAGTGGAGATAAAAAAAGAAGAAGATCAATCAGGGGATAGTTATAATCAAGTTTCTTTATTATTTTAAAAATGGCAAGCTTACAAAGGTCAGCTAATCATCAGACCATATGAAGATAAGCGAAGCCATGGTAGAGTCAAGAATAAGGCACATACGGGCGAATAACATGACTTTCTCCAAGGAAACGGCATCGGTATGTTCGACAGGTCATATGTACCACTACATAGCCTTGCTATTATTAGAAAAAAAAAGGCCAATTAACGGTGGTGTATTGTTTGGACCGCATTGTAACGACGCCAACCGGAATTGCTTATGCATGCTTTCATCAATAACATTATACAGTCTTTTATAGGTTACGTTATAGCATACCTTTTTTTCTTCTATTTGAGGCATTTTTATTGCCTGGATGCTATTTTGATACTTGTTGTTCCTAAAGTGGCAACTTTTGATATTCAGTATAAATTCGTTGATGGTTATAATCCTCAGTCAATTAGATTGGATATGGCGAAATTTCAGTTCGCAGCACTGATGAAAAATACAGGTTTTCCTTATATGTTATATAATATAAAAGTTTTAAAAGAGGGGGAAAAGTCACTTCCGTGTGAACAAGAAGTAATTTGAAGATCGACTCTATGGTTTAGTCTGCGATACCATCCCCTAAAGAAGATTATATTAAGCATGTTTTTATATATATCACACACATCACACTAACGTATGAGAAACAAACAGCAGAAAATGCCCTCGAGGACAAAATGTTTAATCCTACATAAAGCTCGAACGAAGTTGGCCTTTCTTGATATATTAGGATAATGAATAATATTATCAGGAAGATGTTTTGGCATGTCTTCGGTCACATCCACGACGAAGGCTACGGGATGAGCGCCCCATTGTGTTCACCAATACCTCCAACGTGCAACATTCTGCCGGAGAATGCTCTGGTAATATTTGACGTGTACCTCTACACTACACTTTGGTCTTAGCCAAAAGGCCGAGAAACGAAAAATACCTCTAGAGGTAGTGCAAATCAGAATAGAAATGTAGGAGAAAGAAGATAATAAAAATGGCCGTTAATTCTTGGTGCCCGCCAGCAATACCATCTAGTTACATTATCAGGAGATTATTCAAGGAGATTTTACAAATAAAATGTTCTTTCTACTGTACTTACTGCTAACGGAGAAAAAATAATTGGGAAGGCCTGGCTCATCAGTGAGGAGCCCTACTTTCGCCAGTTGAATCAACCATTCCGCAAGGAGAATGCATACATGCATTTATCATTTACATTGGGTTAATCAGATTCTATACCCGGCGCACTTGGACAATAATTCTTAGTTACGGGGTATATAACGAATCTATAATCTTAGAAAATATTTAAAATATATAAACCAAGGAGATTATATTGTAAACAATTTATTCTTTAAGAATATCAATCAAGAACCCCTTCAGAAGAATAAGTAGATATACCCAGGATAAAAAAAGCATAATAATTTGCTTTTAATGGTAGAATAAAGAGGAGAGAAAGAGAGAGAGGTCGAGAAAAGAACATAGTCACGCTCAGTTTTAAGAATCTTTAAAAAGAGATTACCATTTGGAGAGAGAGTTAAGTATGTAAGGTGACTTCAGGTGTTCAAATCAAATCGGTTGGCGTCCAAGCCGCGTGATGGCATCAATTACCGAAGGGAAAGCGACACCACGAAGAAAGTCCGTGGAATCTAATGGACCAACGGCACGTCACCCACCTCGTTACCCACCACAGCGGGAGACACGGGCTGCAAATAAGCCAATTCCGGGGAACTGGGTAACAGAGGCATTTCCGTACAGCTTGGATGAATACCCAGAGTTCACTATCAGTAAAGTCAGCAACAAATTACCGTTTAGATGGACATTTTGATCAAAATCTAACTCTTCAGTTAATATAGAAACAATATATTGACCATCATTGTATATAACGCATAATCCTTGCGTCTATTTTAACGGAAGATGGAACCTTTCTTTTATAGAGAGCAAAATTCCCATCTATATTTTGATTACAGATTTGGATATGCGACTTCGTCGTTGGGAGAGCTTCCTCGACACTGTACATAATTGTACATAGCCTATTTTTATAGTTTCCCATTAATCTCTTAAATTATGCTTGACGTATGCCACAATAATTTTTTAATGGTAGATCCTCTCTACACTACAAAGAGTACTAGTGCATTGAGGAGATTCAAGCAGGAAAAACTTGTAGACCTGAAAAACACAGGGTGTGGGGTATAAAGGCCTCTATAACGAGGCCCAAGGTAGTAAATGAAAGGTAGAGTATAAATCTACGCAATTCTATATGGTAGATCCCTTCTCTACTACAGAGAGTAGTGGTGCATTGAGAATATTCAAGGAAGTGGGTATGAAGGCATCTATATCGAGGCCAATGCATTAAATGAAAGGTAGGGTAAATCTACATAGTCCTAGATAGTAGATTCTTTCTACACTTCAAAGAGTAGTAGTGCATTGAGGATATTCAAGCATGGAAGACGGCCTTGTAGACCAGTGAAATACAGGATGCGGGTATGAAGGCCTCTATATCAATACCCATGGCAGTAAATGGAAGGTAGGGTAAAACTAGGTAGAGTCTTATATAGTAGATCCTGTCTACACTACAAAAAGCAGTAGTGCATTAAAGATATTCAAGCAGGGAAGACGGCCTTGTAGACCAGTGAAATACAGAGTGTGGGTATGAAGGCATCTACCAATATCGAGGCCCAATGCATTAAATGGACGATAGGGCTACGTAGTCCAAGATAGTAGATCCTGTCTACACTACAAAGAACAGTAGTGCATTATGAATATTCAAGCAGGGAAGACGGCCTTGTAGACCAGTGAAATACAGGGTGTGGGTATGAAGGCATTTATATCGAGGCTCAATGCATTAAATGGACGATAGGGCTACGTAGTCCAAGATAGTAGATCCTGTCTACACTACAAAGAACAGTAGTGCATTATGAATATTCAAGCAGGGAAGACGGCCTTGTAGACCAGTGAAATACAGGGTGTGGGTATGAAGGCATCTATAACGAGGCACAAGGCAATAAATGAAAGGTAGTGTAAAAGATGTAGATCCTCTCTATACTACAAAGATCAATGTATTGCAGAGGATATTCAAGCAGAGAAGACGGCCTTGTAGACCGAAGAAACACAGGATGCGGGTAATAAGGCCTCTATCTCGACCGACCTTCTATCAATGCCCAAGGCTACCTACCAATACATTGTGGCCAGGAAGTCTCGTTGCTTTCTAAACCGGTTTCTGTTCGCGCCTTCGTCACATCATTTAGGATCGTAATCAAGAAAACTATGCTGCGGTGTAGCTGAGTAAATTGCATGGCAGGGCTGGTGGTCAATATAGGAATAGATGAAGCGAACCGGTGAGCGATCCATCTTGCAGGGAACAACAACAAAGTTTTAACTGCCTCACCTGATAAATGGCTAGTCTTTAATGAAGCTTCTGTCAAAATTCCGGACGGCACAACACCGTGGATCGCTTCAATCACCACCACCTTCGAAATTGCATTTTGAAGGGAAAAAATCTTTACGTAAGGTAATCAGTATGGAGAGTAAATAGAATTTTCTTGGTAAAAAAAAAAAAATGGTAAAGTGTTAGGAAAATATTTTTATATTTCTTTACCGATGCTGGGTCTTATATTGAAGACCTTGTGACGGCAATGACTTTTAGCTTATTATTTATTTATTTTGGCATTGCGTCACTCTCGCAAGGAAAGATGACGCAGCAACTATAGATATAATCGTCTCTGGAATCTTGATTTTTTTTTTTTTCGTGACACCCGTTCTTAAATATATTTTTTCTTAATGTTCTAATCTCGGCATTGTTGTTGCTAGTTTTGAAATGTTCTTAAGTCATTTCAGGTATACTTTTTAAAAGATAATATTATTTATCAAAATTGAATTTTTTATAAGTTTTATTGATTATTAAGATATTGTTTAAATATCTTTGTATTATATATTATAGGGGGATCTGACATTTTAGCGGCGTATGAAAAGTTCGATTTTATTACAGCAACACAATTTTATTGATTTAAATTACACTCATGGAGACAAAACTTAAGGAAGTTGTATCTTTTAGCATGTATATCGTGGCAATAACTCTGAAATATATTACACTGACCTTTATTGAAGACACACGAGAAAACCAAATGTGAACAAAATTGACTGTCTCCTTTGAAAAAAAAAAAAAAACGGCCTTTGACATAAACGACTTTTCACTTCCTTAAGTTTAGTCCATGAGTGTGATTTGTGAAAATTTCAATCGCATATGCAATGGCCGCGGATGTTCTATTAAATTTACATATCTCAACTAGGAACTGTAATAACTACTAAACGTCTATTGTCTGTTCAGCGGTACAACTACTAAAATTGGAACGATACAAAGAAGATTAGCATGGTCCCTGCGCAAGGATGATTCGCAAAATCGTGAAGCGTGTTCTATTGTCTGTTACGTTGTATGTATGACGGACGGGATGATAATGTACGCATGCTATATAAGGTAAGCTGTTCTCACTGAATCAAGAGTTCAGGGGAGTACAGTAAAGAGAAGAAGGATCTAGCGTACCGACATTGTAGGAGGTATATTTATGGGGAGGAAGGTTGTTTGACAAGGGGTTGGCCAAGGTTCAACCTGAGAGGGACAGATATAGCCGCCATACAGCCAGCTGCCTGAGGAGAATAAGAATTCGCTTCTATCGTCTTTCTGATATAATACAATCTTGACAGCACTCTACTGCCATGACATGTTTCCGTTTTTTGAAAACTTTTAAAAAATATTATATATATATATACCAAAAAAAAAAAAAAAGAAAATGCTCTAATGGTCTCCGATTCTTGCAAAAACCCAACCCCACCAGCGAGTGCAATTAACCAAACGGGGCTATGGAACATTTGTAAATGCATAGTCGAACTGCTTTTCACATGTGTAGACATGTGGTGCACTTACAGCAAAAGCAGGCGTCAACCTCTACCCACCATTATTATCATGGCCTATACAATGTGTACTAGGGATAAGCAAAATATATATATAAATATTATTCCTAGTACACGTGGAACAGGACATTATAATCATGGTGGGTAGAGGTTGACGACTGCTTTTGCTGTAAGTGCACCACATGTCTACACATGTGAAAAGCAGTTCGACTTTTGCACTTAGAAGTGAACCAGAGCCCCGTTTGGTTACTTGCATTCGCTGGTGGGGTTGGATTTTTGCAAGAATCGGGGGCCATTTATACTTTTTTATATATATATATCAGAAAAAAAGTCCCAATACGGGATTCGATACCATGTCGTAGCGGTCATTTTTGAAAACTAAAAACTATTTTTTACCGAGGTCGAATGAAGTATAAAAATACATAGATAGGAATTATTTCTGTGCGAACCGACAATTTCTACCTTTAAACAATTCGGGTTTAATACAACGATAGCCAACACACGAGCCACCAACTGTTGCAGCCCCGTAATCAAATTGCAGCTCAACAATGATCAATGTTAAGAAAAATCACATTAGTTGACCATTAGAGTCTACATGGATGCCGTTTTAAGGGACCAATAAAGTTGCGGGAGAACGATATTCATGTACTAAAAGATGCACCTCTCCCCTTAAAAATGCATTAAAACAATGCGTTTTTGTTTATCATCCAAATACAAAAATGCAATGATAGTGATAAAGAATGAGGCACAAACACCATTTCTTACCATCACTATTATACACATAATAGTAAATACAAATAAGTATATTGGAATAATAAACCAAAATGCATTGTATTCATGTTTTTTTTAAAGGGAGAGGTTCCTCTTTATATATTTATATGTCAATTGATTTAAATCTCCTGGATATCAATCAAACAATGCTACAGGTTTCTGGAGATGGGTTTCTTTATCTTTACTAAACGTAACCTCGAGTTTTCGGGTATCTCTGTCCTTCTACAGGAGTACATAAAAAACGTATGTTTATGTACTCCTGTAGAAGGGTAGAAATACCCCAAAACTCAAGATTACGTCAATAAAGATAAAGAAACCCATCTCCAGAAACCTGTAGCATTGTTTGATATGTATATATGCAAATATAAGGAAATATTAGCTTTCGGACAAGTCTTTCTTCATCTAAAAACGTTAACAACGTGATTGCGCAAAGAATATATATATACTAGACGGGTGACCCGGGCTTTGCCCAGGGATTGACCCGTGTGCATATCTACCCGAGTGATATATATTTAGATAAGATTTTTTTATATAATTGTTTGTTATTAGCATTATCTATTTGTTTGTTAACGAAAAATAAAATTTCTCTTTAAAGACTTATAAAATGCTAACAAAGTAGAGAAAAAGTTTTCTTTATTAAAATGTATAAGTTACTAGCTTTCGGGCTCCAAGCCCTTCCACAGGTACAACACAGTTGTACCTGTGGAAGGGCTTGGAGCCCGAAAGCTAGTAACTTATACATTTTAATAAAGAAAACTTTTTCTCTACTTTGTTAGCATTTTATATATCTATTTGTTTGCATCAGCATAATTTAATATAATCTTTGATAGAGGGCGCTGTTCGTGAGCTAAGTAGAATAATTTGAATATATAGTTTTAATAATTGATTTATATATTTTTTAAAATAGCCTATCGTCTTCCCCGTAATTTTTTACCTATGTATGGAAATTTTGGTTTGAATTAGTGAACTACTGCGAATTTGTATACAGGACATAAAAACAAACAAACAAACAAACATACAAACATTGATTTATATATATCTAAAAAGACAAAGATCGCCTCTCCCGTCAGAATAGACGTCAAAACTAGACGCCATCTATTGACCGTCGCCGCAAACTAGCTGCCTCGGGTCGGTGACAAAGCCACAACACCAGCTTTGGTAAACTGAAAAGCGCCACCTAGAGACCATGGATTCCGGCTAATGGCCCTCGTCAGTCTAGGGCGGACTTTATTCCATGAGATCCACACAGGATCTAAGGGAATCTTAACAATCTGCCAAAGAGGTGTTTAACTGGCAAAGTGGCTGGGCCAAATCTGTGGCTAAAATATAGATGGCGTCTAGTTTTGACGTCTATTTTGACGGGAGAGGCTACCTTTGTCTCTTTAGATCAATATCCTCCCGGCAAAATTTCCATATATATATGACCGTTTTTTAAAGGTTAAAAATGTGCTAATTTACTATAAATATTTACATAAAAATAAGTTAGAACAAGAAATGAATTGGGGTGAAGAAAGGCATGCTTTGAGGCAACCTTGAATCATTTTAAACAAAAATGTGTAAAAAGCTATACCTTTTGTTAATAGGGATATTACATAAGATTCCATATTTCTACCACAGTAGAACCTCCCTGTAAAGGACAACACCTAATTACAGAGCCAAAGTGTCTTTTAGGGAGAGGTATCCTCTTACCGGAGTTACTAAATAGCAAAAATGAAAATTTTACAAATTAAAACTGTCCTTTGTGGAGAGGTGTCCGCAATATTCCCCAATGATCTCTATGACAAAAAAGACATGTGAGAGGAACAGCCGGCTAGAACCAAGCACAAAGAATGATCTAAGGGTATCCATCCAGACACTACTCTGGGAATGAGCCAATCAAGTCACCGTTGAATCTCTTTTGTGTACAAACATGACTGTCTCTGACCAATGAGTGGTCATGGAAGATCAGTTCGCTTAACAAATAAAAATAGCTTTTTTTTCTAGTGTTAAAAGATAAACTCTAAGATGTTGAATTATGAAAACTGTCCTTTATGGAGAGGTGTCCGCTAAAGGGAGGTTCTACTGTACTAGAAAGCGGACACTTATCAAAACGTAATTTTCTACCCAAGTAGCCGTTGTCATGTACATGTAGAATAAGAAGATATGAAGGATCAATTCCAATCATCGTGAAATCCTTCCCATTACAAAAGTCATTTGCGTTATTAGCAAGAGGTCGGATGGAAGTGGCAGCTGTGGAGTAATTATATTTCTGTTATTGATACTGAAGCCTGGCTGGGTTATTACAACTGCTATCTCCAACTGTTTCCCTTTTTTTCTCCAACTTGGCAGAAAAATAAAAAGAGGGAATATGGTTTGTTTCCAAATTATTGTTCTGATTAGATTGGACGATTTCTCGCTCCCCTATTGATTCCTTCTTCCTATAATTTGTTACATAGCTGTGTGTGGTGCTACAAAATGTTCTAATCTTGTAAGACTTGTTAAATTCTCTTATTCTTTGTTTTAATTATTTCGGGTACACGTAGTACATGCCATGATAATCATGGTGAAAGTTAGCGACGGCTTTTATTATAAGTCGCCACATGTCTAGATACATGAAAAACAGTTAGAATTTTGCACTTACAAGTGTTACAGACACACTATTTGGTTACTTGAACTCGCTGTTGGAGTTGGACTTTTGTAAGAATCGGGAGGCCATTGGAGCATTTTTTTTTTTAATTATATAAAAAAAAAAAGTACCCAATGCGGGATTCGAACCCAGGTCGTAGCGGTCCAAAAACAATGGTTTAGACCAGCCTTCCACCTCTATAAAGGATACCTAGTTGCAGAGCAAAATTGTCCTTTATGGAGAGGTGTCCTTTTACCAGAGAGTTACTAAGTAGTAATAATGGTAATTTTGACAATAAAAACTGTCCTTTGTAGAGAAGTGTCCTCTAGCCGGAGTGTCCTCTCATAGAGGTTTTACTGTATATATTTCAATTAGAAGAAATATTATTAACATATATTACATATATATAAGCACAAGGAGAGATAGTAAAAAGACATTTTAAAATTTAAAATATCATGTTTTATGTATTTGGCGTTCACTTTTTAACACCCTGAAGCCGTTATGTGGTTAGGAGGAAAACTGTTTAAAAATTCTAATAAGGAAGGTTGGTAAAGAGAAGTGCGGGAAATGGTAAATTTCTTCAATGGCACCATCTTCAATTTTCATCTACTTTAAATGCAACAACAGACACCTATTTACATAGGGTGAAATATAAGCAGAGTGCGGAGAAGGGGGGAAAATATCGCATTTTGTAACACACATTCACAACAAGCTTGTCATACTAAGGAATAAAGGAGATAGTATAAAGGAATTTTATACTATTTTAAACACACGTCAACATTTTTTTAAAAATTAAGAGACATTTCGACTAGAGTAAATGTTTTTATTATCTCGGCGTTTCGATAAAAAGCTTTAGTCCTCGTCAGTAATTTACCACAAAGAGATTCAACTACCATATTCCTCTACCATAAAAGGTTTAGGCTGGTCTAAACCGTTGGTTTTCGACCGCTACGACCCGGGATCGAATCCCGCGTTTTCAGATTTAAAAATAAAATAAAAATGCTCCAATGGCCCCCGATTCTTGTATGGTATGAGAGACCAAATCAAAATAAGGTAAAGTCGCCTGACACAATTTTGTTTTGTTACTTTTTGATTAGAAAGAGCGATTGGTTTTCGATCAAATTCCGCTAGATGTTGAGGGAATCTGAACAAATATTTGTGGGTGACAATGGGTGACGTAAGGCAAATTGAGTAAAAAGATGTCTTTCAGGAGGAAACACTCGTCACCTCCGTTTGCAACACGGCGCCGTTTCCTCTGGGGAATTTCTCCCGGTCTATTAGCAACTGTACAGCGCTCGAACAACCGACAATCCTAGAGAGCAAAGTTGTCTTCTTAGGAAACAAGCTTTACTTCAAAACATAGTTTTTTTTTTCCGCGACGATACAATTACTAGTCGAATAAGCCGTAATTTACTGGTAGGAATGATGATTGCCCAACGAATATTGTTTTAACAAATGTTACACTCGTTATAATAATTATTATTATTATTCTATAATTAGTAGTGGTACTTAAAATAGAGGAAATCATTAATAAATTATCATAAAAATTAAATGGCGAATCTAGAATATGCAAATTAATTTGATTTTTTAAAGACAAATCGGGGTTCGTTAAACATAAAAGGCAGCTAGCCTATTCCACGACGTAATCGACTTACAAACTTCATTAGAATCCGTCCTACCGTTCGAACATGATGGAAGGACAAAACATAACACAAAACAAATAAAATACACTTATAGACAAAACATAAGGAAGTTGTACCTTTTAGCATGTATATCGGGATTCAGACAATAACTCTGAAATATATTGCAGTGACCTTTATTGAAGATACACGAGATAACCAATATACACCCATGAACAAAACTTAAGAAAGTTGTACCTTTTAGCATGTATATCGGGATTAAGGCAATAACTCTGAAAGATATTACAGTGACCTTTATTGTAAACACACGAGATAACCAAGTGTGAACAGCCTCTGTCTCCTACAAAAAAAAAAACAAACGACTGGTAACATTAAGACTTTCCATTTCCTTAAGTTTTGTCCGTTTGTGTGTATGATAGACACAACAATTATAAATAAATAGATTACATTAATTATTAATTCAAAAATATTGAGATATATACAGAACTAATCATTTGAGAGCTGAGATAAATAAATATTAAATTAATAAAGGGAAACAACAATGTTCTCTCTCACACAAAGAGGAATACTACATAGTATACCGATAAATATAATACATAAGTATTGAAATATACTTTATTGACTTCCAGTTAACATCAAAGTTTCAAAACAAAGTTACAACAATAATACAGCTATCAGCATTATAATAAAATATGACATCAGACTTCTCCGAGGGACGTCTAGATTACATCAATGGCTACAAGCCGCCCTGAGTCCGGATAGGTGCTTGGACATAATGGAGTTGTTGTTCCCAACATGTTCAATTGCCATGTTGAGGAATTCACACAGAATGGTCTTGTTTTCATAGGTTATTGTGATTAAATGCGCTTTAAAAATACATTTTAGAAAAAAAAATTTCCCCCAAATGGTGTAGCGTGAATGGTATTCGAAGAACAAGATGGTGGAATTTCTAGAAATATCTAGAAGCGGTAGTGAGTCCTCACTCACCTAATCATCACCACTTCAACACAAATATTGGAATCATTTGGAAACAAACACGTCCGTCTTGTTAGCGGGCAAGATTTGGACGGGTGTCCTCAATTTAACACCTGTGAACTTCTGTTTTTGTCTACCTTAAAATGTTTTCCATTTATTGCCTACAACACAATTGTTTTTCTGCCCGTGTTATTTACGAGTGAATGGTTTTGCTTGGCAAAAAAAAATATTTTTTAATAAAAGGCGGCATATACGAGAAGATACCACTTTTATAACCCCCATTGTTATTCTTATTATAGGGAAATAACCAGTTAAAGAACTTCAACCTCGAAATATAACCTTTTTATAAATGCAAATAAAAGGTTATATTTCGAGGTTGAAGTTTATTAACGAGTTTATTTCCTTATAATAAGACTAACAATGAGGGTTATATGAGTGGTATCTTCTCGTATATGCCGCCTTTTATAACCCAGATTTTGGAAGTTTGCCAATCCTATTGAAGGGAGATGAGACCATTGAAGAGATTTTAGCTCGCGGGAAGGCCTTTAAAAAAAAAAACAATTAAAAGATGCTCAATGTAGGCTATTTTTTAACTTAATAGATACGTCTTGTAAGTTTAATATTGTATTAGAATATTACTTTTGAGAGATACAAACAGTCCATTCTTATCATTAGTAGTAGTAGAGGATATTGTGCTGATTGGTCGATTATGGGTGTGACGTCACAGCAGTAAGTTGTGAACAAAATTGCCCCCGTAATCTTAAAAAAAAAAAAAAAAAACAGACGACAAGCGACTTAAAATACTTTCCAATTGCTTAATTTTTGTCCATGAGTGTATGTTAATGTCTATATACAATACATAAAAATCAATGAATAAATGGCAGTGTAAGGAAAGCTTAGACAAATATGATGAATAGGCATTGTCCAAATATCACATTTCACAATCATCTTTTTTGATAGATGGTCAGAATTTTAAGAGAGAGAGAGAGAGAGAGATTTATAGATAGGAATAATTGAAGGTTTCATATTTTCTCCTCTATATATGTAAAATAGACGAAGAGGATCTTGGGTTTCACCAACAGCCCCACGCCATCCAATGTCGCGTCAAATATCACCTAAACGACATCTCCATTTACATCCCTTACAAAAAGAACACAACTGTGCTAAGCCACATCTACTGTAAATGTCTAATCAATCGTGTGGAGGCACTAATTAGAGTCATTAGGACCTAGGCGATCTCTGTACACTACTTCAATCCCCATTAGGGTGCGTGTAGTTGCACTTAGTTCTTCAAAGCATTGTGTGAGATGTCCAAAATCTTTCTTTACAACAACAAATGTAATCATTTCTAGGATGACACTGATCAATGAACATCTTAATTTATGAAAAAAATGTTACAAAAGCGAAATTTGTACTGAGATCAGGTTGATAAATTAAGATAAAGGCATATCCTGATTGTATAACTGAAGGTTTCTGCCATCTGTCGGAATAAATATTAACTAATCGTTGATTTTTAATTATTCCAGAAATAGTCAAATACCTTTTTTCAATAATCAAGTTCTACACAATAAAATGCTAAATAATTGCAATTAGATATTCAATGAATGAAAGGAAGAAAAAATTGCAACGAGTTTCTTTATTCTGAATGTTGGCGAGCTTTGCGAAATCGGCCTGAAGATAGGCTAACGCCTGAAAGCTCGCCAACATTCAGAATAAAGAAACTCGTTGCAATTTTTTCTTCCTTTCATTCATTCAATAATCAAGTTGCATGATCAGGAGATACCTTTCTCTTAATATTGAGATGACTTGTCAATACCTTTTTCTCTTATATTAAAATTCTTAATTATTTTTCACAACCAGTTTTTTAAATTTAAAAATACAAGCTTTTTCAAGTAAGAATCGCTCTTCTTCCAGTTAATATCAAAGATAGAGCATAACTATTTCTCTCTTTACTTTCACCTTTTAAATTTAAAAGGAGAAAAAAGACATCTTAAATGACGCTACTTTATATGTAAATCGATAAAGAATATAACTTGTAGGGAAAACGCGAATATATAATTAGATATTAAACATCAACATGTTATCCTCTAGCCAAATACAAAATCTGTATATAGGAATACTAGAGAAAAAGAGAAATCTTCAATCAGTTTGGGAAAATTTGCTCTTAACTATTACATGTGCCTAAAACGAATTTGTGTTAAAATTGCTTTAAAAATTCTTGCATCGCGCCGAAAATCTACTTAACTTTAAAGTGTATCGCTAGCGGAAAAAAATTAAAAAGAGCTATATAAGGACTACCGATTTATACATTATCGCTTCAAATTAGTTTAGAGTTAGTTACAAGGCAATCCATTTCAAAGGCGTACCTGGATTTGTGTGAAAAAGAGAAAAAAAAAAAGATTTCAAAATACTTCGAAAGATTTCTCTCTCTCTACCAATTTATTGTTTAAAAAGTGCACAGAAGGTTTAAAAGTAATTTACAAATTCTTTTAGGTCGCGTAGACGTTGTATCTAAACTTCAAGAAACAAATATGTAGACACTAACAGATACTGGAGCATTGATATTCATCTTGTGTAAAAAGAACATGGTGTGGTTGAACCTCTTGATTTATCCAGGAATGGAGAGTTGCTGATCATCATCAATAACCATCAAAATAGAGCTTGGCGGACTTCCAAACCTCCCCATCGTTTAGCAGAGTTCACTTTATTTATGCCTTGTGTCGAATCTGGGAAAATAATCCTTTGGCAGCGTTTTCGACGAAGTCTTGACGCTGAGAAATGTGGTAGAATTAACATTGGTTTATATAAGAGTCTATGGTTACTTAAATTCTCGCTATGTCGTTAACTCCGGTAGGGATTGTAAAAAAACTCAAGCAGACATCTTCTTAAACAACATCGACTATGGTCACAACCAGGACTTGATTCAAGTCTAACCCTACTAATGAGTCGAGGTATCAGAACGGAGCTATATCACCTTGTAAGTGCATAAGTCGGATTGTTTCTACATATGCAGACATACACTGTACCTCCAGAACTATCATGGCCTATACCAGGGGGTCGGCAATCTTTTGAGACGGAAGAGTCACAAATTACAATATACAAAGTTTTTAAAGAGCCACATTTTTGTTTTCTTGCCAACAATAAATAGTACTCACATAAATTATATTTACATATGGAACTATATAAAGAGCCGTATGTGGCTCGAAAGCCGCAGTTTGCCGACCACTGGCCTATACCATGTGGGGCTTACAGTAGAGTAGCCTTCCATAAAAGACCATAACATTACAAAACCCGTTTTCTCCTGGAGGTAGTATCTTATCGGAATCTCTTGTTTCTCATTGGCGCCATCGTGGGGAAGGTACATTGTCTGCGTGCATTCGACATCGTCATACTGGCCAATCGCCTGTTGTTGTCGTGTCCAATGAAGAGCCTCAGATGTCTCCGTACATCTCTATCACAGCAGTCGCAATGTCCTCTATCTTGGGTGTGTAAAGCTGCTGTTCTGTGTCCATGACAATTTTCTGCAAGGCTGCGGCCATTGCTGGGCATGAGAATATGTGAGTAGGTGTTAGTTCCACACCAGACAGTTGGCCCATCACCTGCGGTGATTACATGGAATTGTGTTCTACATGAATTACATGAGTCCTTGATAAGAAACCGCCTATTGAAAGACTTAGTTTAGCCATGTTCTTAGGCCTTTAATAGGAAACTCTACTGTACTTGGAATAATTGAAAAATAATAGCCGCACAGATTTCTTTCTCTCATCCACAACAATTCTAAATACCTTTTCTCAGAAAGTAGCGCGTGCTATAACAAAGAGAATATATAAGGAGGAGGGCGACGACGTCTTCAATAGGCGTAAGGCTATTCTCAGCCGCAGGGGGGAAATTTCATTCAAGCGAGAAAATTCCGATCATTGACAGAAAAATCTTAATTTTACAAGCATTTCTCTTGTATTCTAGAAATTCCTTTTCAATTTAAAGATGTAAAATACAGAAAATTAGCATTAATAAAAGAAACACGTCGCCGTAAACTTTTATTCCTTCTTCAAGGTGATGTCAGGCGATTCCTTCTCCTGTAAAGGTATAAATCTTATTGATGATTGGTTGGATATTACCTATGTAGGGAGGTATAACTGGAAATCAAACGTCTACATGGAGGAGTTTAATCGAGAAAGAATTAATTGTACTCTACACTCTATCGTAACACTTGAATGTCGACAAACATCTACCATCACACTGACAAGAGATGAATGACATCGGGACAGTTCCTGACCTGTAACGACACACCCAGGTATTGTCCGAGTCTCACCAACCCTAATTGTTTTAACAAAGTTATATCAAAATTTTCAAAAATTAGTTTTACAATAAGATTCTTTTTTTTTTAACGAGAATCCTCTTCAACAGGCTTATATCAAAGAAAGATATCAATTATTTATTAACTAGGAGTGTTGTGGCTTTGTAAACGACAAGAGGCCGCTAGTTTGCTGTGACGGTCAATAGATGGCGTCTAGTTTTGACGGGAGAGGCAACCTTTGCTTTTATAGAACAATATCCTCCCGGTAAAATTTCCATCTATAGGAGTGTTTGCTTGTGTTCGCGCGTAGCATACGTATATACAGTTGAACCTGTCTATAGCGCCTCCTCTATATAGCACCTCCCTTTCTGTAGCTCCCGATTTTAAATACGTAGTACGATGCGATTTACATTAAAAGTGACCTGTCTATAAAACCCTATTTTGGTGAGTCCCAAGAGGGGCACTATAGACAGGTTTAACTGTATATATTAAAAAGATATTCTTTCACACACGTTATTGAAAAAAAAAATAATTTAAACATCTTTCTCTCACAATTCCACCATAATACATTAACAAAAGTTTTTCATTAATAGTAGTATTAAAAGAATTGGCAGTAAGAGTATAGTGCGGATAAGGAAACCCTTTAAAATAATACTCACATAACTAATTTACTCAAAAATTAATTAAACATTTAACATTATATATATATATTTTTTTCAATTGGAGAAGCGAGCTTTAGAGCAACGACGCTCTTCTACTGCCTTTACAATGTCAAATAGAGAAATACAAACTGTTTGTAGAAACCAATGTTCACCTGCACACGTGAATAACGAATTAAAAACTTCAAAAACCCTTTAAACCACTCAATTATCCCATGTATTTACAATTTCAAGAAATAATAGTAAAAACTTAAAACTCTTCCGGTGTACAACTTATGAATAAACGTATCATTAAATGGAAGATAGGTATCTTTTATTTGTAAACGTTACGAGCTTTCGGGCAAACGCCCTTCTACAGGTTTGACCAAAGGTCAAACCTGTAGAAGGGCGTTTGCCCGAAAGCTCGTAACGTTTACAAATAAAAGATACCTATCTTCCATTTAATGATACGTTTATTCATAAATTTCAAGAAATGTTAGAATTATTTTACTTATACAGTTGAACCTGTCTATAGCGCCCTCTCTTGGGACTCACCAAAATAGGGTGCTATAGACAGGTCACTTTTAATGTAAATCGCATCGTACTACGTATTTAAAATTGGGCGCTATAGAGAGGAAGGTTCTATTTAGAGGAGGCGCTATAGACAGGTTTAACTGTATATAAAGTGAATAACAGATTTCTAACATCAAAACTTTGGTCTTATTATTTCAAAATAAGCTTGATCAAATAAACATACACTCTGCTGATAATTGACAAAGAGCGTTAATAGTTAATCTAGGTTTGAGAATTCCCGTGTTCTTTAGCAAAAACGATTCTTAATCAAAAACGACATCCGACTCTATCTTCAATTTTCAACATAGTTTTCCTATTTATTTTAATTTCCAATTTCCTTTCAAGTTGTAAGGCAATATTAATAAGAAGCAAATAAAGATGTGGAAAAAGAGAGAGAAAAACGCAGTTCTTTAAAAAATAGATTTAAAGGATAATCATAACCGAGGGTTAGGCGTTTAAAGACAGATGGGCTATTGATTGTCCATTGGGACTAGAGGAGAAGGAGAGAAGAAAAAAGAAGGATGGGGAAAAAGATGGAAGAGAGTTGGAAATTTTTAAGAGCAACGGAAGGCGTTAAATGAAAAGGTAAAATACGAGAATTGGCACGGGGAATGAAAAATGAGAAGAAATGGGAGGATACGAAGAATAAGAATCCTTAAAAAAAAAACTGATTTTTCTCACTCTTCCTTCGAAAATTACTCTCATTTTTTAATATAGAAGAGTTTCTGAGGGTACGTTGGGGTAATAACCCTTGCGTTGAGTCTCCTGAGACATAAAGGATGAATAAAGTGGGTGGATTCTTTCTGAAATGGTCGAAGATGTTTCCATATTGGGAAAAGTTTCGGAATCCACTCGAGAAAAAAAGATTAATTTGAATATGTTTAAACAGGAAATTTTTATATTTATAATATTGTCACTGAATAATTATTATAAACTAGCCGAATGACCCGGGCAACGCCCGTGTTTTGCCCGATTGAATGTTTTGTTTCAAATAATATTTGTTACAATTATAAATTGTGGTCATGTGGCCTAGTGGTCATGGCATCTGCCCGGTAAGCGGAAGGTCGTGGGTTCGATTCCCATCCCTTGACACTTTTTTTATTTTATCCATTCTGACCAAAATCTATCCGTGAACTTCACACAGTGAACTTCACACAGACAGAATAAGGCAATTATATAAGTAGATACTTTGTTATCACTTGCTTAACGGTTGCCCAGATGGTACATCGAGTTCAAGACAGAGATGGCTGGCGTCGCATCGTGTTTGGGATGTAATACATACAGTGGACCACAATGTTCGATCGTGAATAAAATTATTTATGAACTGTTGTGTTAGTTTATCAACTAAACCTTACCATTCTTGTAAATTATCACTTGTAAAATTATTATCACGTTTTGTATTCTATAGATTTTGTTAATAAATCATTTTCAACTTAAACTTTTGGAATGCTTGTCTCCTCTACCGTGACAATATTAACATAAAGAAGAATACACAAAGAAGAAAATTAAAGAAGATACGGAAACATGCATGATCGTTGAGCCGGTTTCTAGTTTCAGTCCAGTCAACTACGCTCTTGACCGCGACATGCCGGCGGAAATACGTTGTATTTTAAACAAGATGAAATACGAAATCTACAAGTATTTTATAGATATCGATTTTACCCCCTCCCCCACTAACAATAGAGCTGTAACGACGTTTTTGACTGAATATAAATATAAAGGATATCATAAAAAGAAGAGTTATTTATAAAGTAATTTAGCTTCTAGCTTTCGAATCCAATACGCCGTACGCTAAAGCAGTCTTCTCAATGAGGCAGATATATACTCCCATCCTATATTGACTAGAGACCAGTTTACACATCTCCAGAATGTGTACGCACCATCTTCCTTAAAGTAAATAAAAGAAAAACTTCACTTTTCGAGAGAGCTAACTCTAAACAGCGCAGGATGACAGCAAACACCCATTAGCTGTCAAAGAGGGGTTGCCATGTAGCATCCAGAGGGAGGATAGAAGAGGAAATGTAATACACAGGCTGAAGAGAGAAAGCCAGATAAAAGATTTATCCATTGTCGGAGGATCTATAGAAATAAATGTGTGGTTATTTCTTATACGTCTCTCTCTCTCTCTTCACAATATCTCGATGTACCAATAGGTCTGGAAGGACAGAGTTGCTGGCAAACTTCCGAATATTCAAATTGTTATACGTTACCAGACTAATTTGCATATATTGAGATAATATATTTGTGGGTGTCAAAATACGATATAAATTTATTCTTATTATCCACGCTTCTGCTATTCTCTAAACTGACGAGGGCCATTAGCCCGAAACCATGGTCTCTAAGTGGACGCTTCTCAGTTTACCAAACCTGGTGTTGTGGCTTTGTCATCGACCTGAGGCCGCTAGTTTGCGGCGGTCAATAAATGGTGTCTAGTTTTGACGTCTATTTTGACGTTGAATAGAGTTTGGCATTTGTCAGAATTTGTCCAAAAAGGTGTTGGGCCACATTCTTTATCACTACTATAACATTCTGTACTTGAATGATCAACCAATAGTACTGTTATGGATGTGAAGCTATGGGCAGAGATGGAACTAAGGTAGCAACCGAGGAATGTTTGATTATGGCAAAGAGATGAGGGACAGAGAGACCATGCGAAAGTCCACAGATGCTGTGAAGGAGGAGGGAGGGCTACAGAATAATCTGTAGAGATGGTTTAATTACAGCAGGAATGTGGTGGGACATTTAATTAGTGGCTTCATATAGACAGACCTTATGGTGATTGATATCCGACTCTGTTGCCGCGAGATTGAAATATCTAATTGAAGGCGTCGATCTGTGATTGGAGGAACTAACCCAGCACACAAATAGGATTAAATGGACGAAATCTGACACTAAATGTGAGAAAAAGACATATTCTGAGCGTGTAAATGAACATTCCTGATGGTTCTTACCATCTATCGGAATAAATATCAACTAATACAAATATTAAAGTAAATTTTTGGACCAATATTGATTAAATCAGGAAAAAATCCTAGAATAGTGGAGAAATTTTTCTTTTTATTATATTGGTAGAACACGGGCTCTTTCAAACACCTCACCGTTCTTCTACTACAAATTTTCTCTATATATCTAAGGTGACTATTTTTTTTAGAATAAAAAAAAAAAAAAGTCGGTGGACGAGTAGGTAACACCCTCGATTCCCGACAGTCATGAACCGGGATTGAATCCCACGTTAACATTTTGTTTAAAAGTTTATTTATTACTTTAAATGATAAATATATTAATAAGGAAACTTCATACAAAAAAGTTAGAAATAGTAAATATTTCTCTTTGAAATAAATATTGATTTTTCACAAAAAAAAAAAACTTATGCGGTGAAACTTTAAGTGTTGTTTATAAGTTTCCTTATTAATATATTTAACATTTTGTTTAATATATGAATAACCTTCACATATTATTCACTGTTTCAATTATCTTGAACTAGGTTGCTCTTGTTGAGCGGTACCTATTAATGTGATTTTGAACCAGGTTTTAGAATAATTATAGAATTTTTACATTAACAAATAAATGGTATTCCGATACGCAGGCCATCATCAACGTTCAATTAAACGAGTTCGGGGAATATTTAAAAATAAATTGTTCTAAGGAATCATTAGAATCTGATCAATTGACGAGGGATTTTTATATCTAGTGACACACTTGGATGACTTTTTGGAGTGACATTTTAATGTGACACTCCCTTTAAGATTAAAAAAAAAGAGAACTTGTAAAGATAATTGACGGGTGTTTAGCTATGTTAACAAGTAATTAATGCAGAACAATAACGCACCATCTATATATATGAAATTAGAGTTTTTAAAAGCACGAATGCTTCTTTTTCACACAAAAAAAAAATCTACTGTACTTACTGAAAAGAAAAAATATTGGGAGGGCTTGGCTCATCAGTGGTGAACTCACCTAGCGGTTTCGCCAATTTAATCTATCAGACCGCTTCTTAAAGCTCTAATACGATATTGGATCATTCTGCTTATATATGCTACACTGAAGGGTGGAATATTAGAAATGGTATTTAAGCAAACTATAGACATAAGCTTTTAGGGGACAGTAGATTTACATTTATATATTTACATCGAGCAATACTCTTCCGCAAACAATAAGAACAAAGCTAATTAGGCATAAATTAATATAAAGCAATAACGCGCCATCTATTTACAGGTAATGAGAAAATACTAATACACCAAATACATAAAAGAATGAACCATATGCTTATATACGTAAGTCTATAATACTATTTATTCATTTAGATAACCCAGGTTCCTGGAGCCACGTACTGAAGCCGCAAACTACTCGGGTTATCCTTCTGACATATATCTTTCAGTCTTCTTGATTTTAGTTATAACTAGCGGATGTACCCGGCTTCGCCCGGGTTTTACCCGAGTAAAGGTTTGTCTAACGAATCTCTCGATAAAGTGAATATTTTTTCCCAGTCCCTTGAAAAATACTCGATAAGTTGAATAAAATCAATATTAATTGGTTCCCTCAGTAATTGGAAGTTAAAGGAATAGTATCTTGCCTTGAAATTGTATCGTTATTCTTGTCTCAAATAAATTGCCGTGTCATCCTGAATTTTGTCTTTCCTAATTTTCTACATTACAAAATCATCGTATCACCATGATAATATTTAGAGCAGATTGTTGAATTATAACAGATAAATTAGAATATTTATCTTGATTATTTTTAGGCGAAAAGTTATTTCAAAAATTTTATTTGCTAGAAACCTTCCCAGTACTATACTAAATAACTTCCCAAAGTTTCATGGCGTTCCAATGAGTGGTTTGGTCAGGCATAAAGGACACACACACACATACATTCATTCATTTATATATATATAGATGTCAGTGGAAGTCCAATACATGAGGTGGCGTAGGCAGATTTATTTCTGCTGTACATAGATTGGTGATACCTAGGAGTGGTCTAATACTAAAAGACTGATTAAAAGACGCATTGCAGGATATCATAATCAAGAAAGACATCCTCGTACTACATTACGTACTACAACTGATAGGAGAAACTGCAATAACGTCTTGTTACCATTTGAAAACAATAGCTAGGACATTGGTCAGAATTGAGATTAAGAAGGTACATCACAGTTATAATACCTGAGATAAATAAACGATCTAGCTGGTTGTAAACAACGAGGAGAGGTGAAGAAGAAAAATCACTTTCGGAGCAATCAATGATAGGAGAGAATCTCTGAGGAGACTTCTTTCTCCACGGAATCAATATACGCCGGGCTGTGAAATAGGATTTGAGAGAAGCTCCATAAATCCAATTGAATGTAATAGATCGATTGGAGTGGGCGCAGTATCTATGATTATCATGGCCGGATGTATGGTGATAACAGGACGTTCTTCTTTTGTTGGACACTTATCTCACTTCTCTAGAAGAGGGAAAGCAAATTTACCTCATCCCCGTATGGGCGCCCCATGGGTTTTTTCCCTTAGGAATGTCGATGCAGTAAAACATAAGGCATTAAAACGGCGTGTTCTATATCTATTAAAGTAGTGTTATATCTATAATATAAGAAAGAAAATTGGAAGGAGAGAAGGGGAGTAAAGAAAGTTAAAATAAAAGTAGATAAATATTAAATTATGAAAAAGGCATCTCCTTATCGAACAATTGAAAGTTGCTGGTGGCTTGCGCCATCTATCGGAATAAATATCAACTATTCTCGTTGATTTTTAATTATTACAGAATTGGCCAATTCTTGATTAATCAAGAAAAGCTAACCACGGACGCGTTTCAGGCTGTTGGCCCTCATCAGCATGGTGTAAGCTGTGTGTGCCTCAACTATCAAAAAATTGGTCATTCAGGCATCCTGAAAAATCATGAAACGGGTAGTAAATATTAAATTGTCGCGAAGTATTTATTACTTTATTAACAGAGTATCATTTTTTGATGTTTATATTTTGCTACTCTTTAAATTTCACTCATTGATTATCTTTTTTTTTTTATCATTCATAGATTGTTCTTGCCTTGAATAAATTGCAGTGTTATCCTGAAGTTTGTCTTTCCTAATTTTCCACGTGGTAATATTTTAAGGTATCAAAAAGATTTTTGTATTTTTTGAACAAATTAGGGTTATAACAAGTTCACGCTGTAGCCTCGGCAGTTACGCGTCATATGAGCGGATCATAGGGGGAAAATATTTCAAAAGGAAGAATTGAAGATATACAAATATAAGAAAAAGAGAATAGACATGATCATGTTAACCTTTCATCAAAATTTCAAAAGTAAAAATAAAGAAATTTAATGGCGTGATAGTGTATTTGCGCCTATTACATATAGGCCCTGTCTATACTAGCTCCTTTACAATTCAGACCATCTCAGTGGCGGCCATGGTAGACCAATGTATAAACACTAGACAATTCAGAAAATCCTGGAAGCAATGGTAGACTAATGCCACTACACTAATATGTACTACACTATAGACTTGCTATATAATGATTCCAACAAAAGTTAACAGATCCTATGATGTGAAAAAATGGACTCTTGAGATAGTACAAGTTTGCTGAACACAAACCCTGTTGCAGTTTTAAACAACAAAAAACTGCGCTGCAGATCAACTTTGCTAGGAAATACATAGGAGAGGATTTCTGATCACAGATGAGTAAACAGAAAAACAAACAAACTGAAACTTAGGATTAAACATTTACATATTTACATGTATCAAGCAACAGAGTTAATAAAAGTTGTATAAATAAATAAAGTGATTTGTGTAATTTTCCCTATAGATCCAAGTATGCCCTTTTATATAAACTTATTTGATGGATCGCCTTTTGACTCAAATTATGTAAGAGAGTTGTATCATTTAGAACTGGAAACAATCGATATTTCACTTCTACAAAATTCGCACAGCCATAAGGTAGAGAGAGCAGTTTGTTCAGTTTAATACACGAAGTTCATTTTTGTGTTTTCATTTGTTTTCTTAAATAGGATTGTACGTGTATTACAGCTCGAATTTCTCATAAGGCCCATACTAACTTAGGGGTCGTTATTTGGGACATCCACCCTCTCGTCCGGGAGGCATCCAACATCATAGGAAGGCCCCCTGACCTCCAGTCCTGGATCTTCGGGACAGGCCTGATAGAAGACTATCTGGCCATCCTCGCATCGGCGAAATCAAGAATCAACCGATACTTCATCCAGGTCGGACTGGGCCAGACCATCGAGGACCCCGTCATCGCCTGGAGGAGGACACTATCGCGGTGGGAACCTGGCTGATTGTATATAATTCCCTCGATCTTTTCATGTAAATAAAGAAGTCAATAAAAGTGTTCTAATTGTCACCTTCTCTTGTGTACACACAAACGTCGTATAGTCGACCTTATAGAATGGGTCATTCCTGTAGAAAATACGACATGGAATGGTCACCACTATTATCCTTACTGGTCACGTTCTGGCAGATCTCTGGCATAGAGATCCAACATGTCCTCACTGCCGGGAAGAGTCACAGACTGTGGATCACCTCCTATTCTTCTATCCAGCTTTTATACTACACAGACTACAGACCTCCCTACTGATTGGAGTACAAGACTTTCAGCTCTGCCCCTACTTACTGACTCCCTGCCGGCCTGGAACTACCAGGTTCACCTCAGCAATCTGTCCTCCCCATGACTAGACTTCTAGACTGTAGCTGTACAACCCCCGGGTAGTTGGCGATTTATGCTCCAGGAGCCCAGGTTACCTCTATTTTCTCTCTCCTTATAGAATATCAATTTTGTACTCTTGTATTACAGTCCTCTGTTAAACTCTCACAATGATGAGAAGGCTTCAATATTCTATTGGAAAACATAAAATATTGTAAGAAAACTACAAAAACTCTTCTTATATATCGACCTAAAAGAGAGTTGTATACAAAAAATAAAAACGAATTAAACATAAAAACTGAAATCGTTTCATATTTTCAAAAATAATTCCTCTCTTTACTCTCTTCCACCCAATTATTTTTATAATTAAAAAATGTGTTTTTTTTTTTGCGTTTAAAAGTGCTTAGAAAAAAGCCCACGTTGTGGTAATACCTCAATTTAATTGCACACTTTACGGAACAAAAACTAACCCAAAGCTCTACATATACATATAAAGAAATAGTAAAAATGAAGGAATAAAATAAGAAGAACGTCATTTGTAAAAGAATCACGTTTTATCCAGAGTACAGAAGGAAAAAACGGCAATTAAAACAAAGATGGGGAGTAATTAGAAAGTGTTCACCAATTAAATATGAAGAAATAGCTTCCATCCGCCGAGGGTAGCAGGTGCTCCTATTAGGAGGTCCAATTATATTAACGTGCTGGGTTAATTACTTAGCAGAGGAAAGAGAAGGTAATGATCTCCAATTGTCCATCATTCAAATCTCTGGAGGTTATTGAATATCTTTTCTTTGAGATTGTAGAAAACTAAACGTATTCGGAAGAAAAACTAATTGAAAACTGCCTTAGGAACAGCTTGTCTGTGATCAGAAATCCTTTCCTCTCCTATGTATTTCCTAGCAAATTTAGTCTGCAGCGCAGTTTTTGTTGTTTAAAACTGCAACAGATTTTGTGTTCAGAAAATTTGTACCGTCTCAAGAGTCCGTTTTTTCCACATCATAGGATCTGTTAACTTTTGTTTGAAATATATCTCAATATTATATAGCAAATCTATAGTGTCTACACATATTAGTGTAGTGACATGGGTCTACCATTGCCACCGCTGGGATTGTCTGAATTGTAATAGGAGCTGGTCTAGTGTTTATACATTGGTCTACCATTGCCGCCACTGGGATTGTCTGAATTGTAATAGGAGCTGGTCTAGTGTTTATACATTGGTCTACCATTGCCGCCACTGGGATTGTCTGAATTGTAATAGGAGCTGGTCTAGTGTTTATACATTGGTCTACCATTGCTGCTGGGATTGTCTGAATTGTAATAGGAGCTGGTCTAGTGTTTATACATTGGTGTATCATTGCCGCCAGGGTTATCAGAATTATAATAGGAGCTGGTCTAGTGTTTATACATGGTCTACCATTGCTGCCAGGATTGTCTGAATTGTAATAGGAGCTGGTCTAGTGTTTATACATTGGTCTACCATTGCTGCCAGGATTGTCTGAATTGTAATAGGAGCTGGTCTAGTGTTTATACATTGGTCTACCATTGCCACCACTGGGATTGTCTGAATTGTAATAGGAGCTGGTCTAGTGTTTATACATTGGTCTACCATTGCTTCTGGGATTGTCTAAATTGTAATAGGAGCTGGTCTAGTGTTTATACATTGGTCTACCATTGCCGCCAGGGTTATCAGAATTGTAATAGGAGCTGGTCTAGTGTTTATACATTGGTCTACCATTGCCGCCACTGGGATTGCCTGAATTGTAAGTGGAGCTAGTGTAGACAGAGCCTAGATTTCTTAGTGAATGTATAAATCAAGAGAAACCAAATATAATAAGAGATATACGAACTACCTCTAGAATTTCCCATTTGAATAATAAAAGCTTATTTATTAAGTTACAAAATATCTAAGAGAGCACATTATTTACTTATTCCAAGTACACATGGTGCAGGTCATGGTAAATCATAGGGATAGTGGTTTAGTGACTGTTTTTACCACACGTAGAGTTCTACTGTTGAACCTACATGGTATTAAGGCCACACTACTTGCAGTGAAAATGGGATGTAAGAATTGGAGAATGATGAAGAACAAGAATTCTCTAAGAGAGCATTAATGTAGGATGTTTTGGAAAGTGGCCAAAATCTGGGCATTGTAGTTAGCTGTTTGTGGTTTATAAATATTCCTCATACATACAATAAAGTAATAAATAAACAAAAGATAAATAAAGATTGTTTTGAAGAGATGGAAAGGTCAGGTCACAAAGAGGTATTACATACATTGGAATTGAACCATCGTAAGAATTCTAAACCTTTCACAAAAGAAAGATCCTAACTATGAAGAGATTGTAGACCATCTTGGAGGTGAGCCAAGATTTCTAGAAGAAAGAGGTCATATGGAATGGTTTGAATCAGATGCTGAATTGTATGTAAGTCATCCACAAAGAAACATCCTATAGAAACGGCGCTTTTTTGTTAGATACATCTTGAAGAAGTGCCAAGAACTCGGGCAAGTAAGTTACTTATAAGTGGCCCAACTGTTGGCTTTATGGAAGGAAATTTTAGCGTTTTGATGCAACTCGCATTTATATAAACAACAAAAGGGAATATTTTTCCAGTGAATTTCATTTTTATAGATTTAAAAATATTGCAAACTGCCTCTTTAACGACCACACAAGTATTTTAAAGACCACGAGTTTTGAACAAACCCTCTTTAACGGCCATGCTTCTTTAACGACCACGCTTCTTTGATGACCACGCTTTTTTAACAACCACGCTTCTTTAACGACCACGTTTCTTTAACGAAGATGTTTCTTTAACGGTCATGTCTATTTAATCGGTCACGCTTCTTTACCGACCACGTCTATTTAAGGACCACGTCTCTTTAACGACCTAGCTCCTTTAAAGACCACCCCTCTTTAACGGCCATGATTATAATGTCCACCCCTCGAAAATAAACAAAAAAAAAAACGGTTATTAAATATGATTCGTTCTCAAATGCAAACAGTCTAATTCCTTATAAAAGTTTTCGTATTAAAATTGTATTCAGGATCCGAAAATGTTAAATGTAGTTTTGTCTTAGATATGGTGGTTCTTAAATTGAAAAATCAGCTTAATGTACTTTAAAATTTATATTGGGGGATCCAATTTCACCGAAAGATGGCATTAATCCATCAGCAACATTCACTATCATGACATAATAGTTTCTTATATTTCTATTACAGCCTGTTGAAGGATGTTATTGTCCGAAAGCTCTCTCGCCAAGCTTATATTTCTTTAATACAACAACAACAACAACAAAAAGGCTTTTATTAGGGCCCATTGCCTTGTATGGATTCGCCATACAACAACAAAATAATACAGCAATTTTTGTTTCTCCCTTTCCCCATGTGCACGTGAGTCTTTGTTTGAAAAGGGATTTATTTACACATCTATTCTAAAACTTTCCTCACTACCTCTTTTGTGTATGAATGTATTTACAATTGATTTGTAGAAATTAGAAGAGTTCTATTGCTATATTTTTCTTTTCTGAAATAGTTCTCAGCGTCTTCAGTGGGTTGCTAAATCCCCAGAAGGTGTTTTTAAGAGTTATATGTCTTTAATAAAGAAACTCCTCACTTTTATCTTTGCTCTCTTCTTAACGTACGTGATACCAAAATGAGCCACAACACTAATTTTGTTAAATTCAGACAAAACCCAACCTGTATACAATAGATCATTAGATAGAGCGGTATCAATTTCATACCATCCTAAGGGATTAATAAAAAATTCAATAGGTTTATAATGGTTTACGTATTGATAAAAAAAAAAAAGAATCAAATTCCTGTAAATAATTGATTCCATTATATCATTTAAGTTCTCCCCCAAAGAAGAGAGAGCATTCAACCAATCAAATCACTCCATTGAGAAAAATGTGTATTAAGCAATCAACACAGCTTCCTCTAGAGAATTTGGAACTAAAAATATATTTGATTATTAGTTGTGGAAAGAGTTTAGAGAAGGAGAATAATTTAAGAATAAATAAATAAAAAAATACCGTGCGCGAAATATTTCTAGCCAAATCGATAGGTTGGGGAGTTTATTGATTGCCTTTCGAAGTGTTGTGTTCAAACTTTAGATGAAGGCTAAAAGTTTTTGGGGCGAAAAATTAAATTATAATTAAAATCTGGCTTAAAAGTAATTTTTTTAGGAACGCCAGTTTGGCTACGTGGAATAAATAAGGTAAATGTGGAAGTGGAGCGGTTTCATGTTGACAACAAATTCGATCGGTTTGCGAGCAAGCACTGCGCCACTGGCTGCATTTCTCTTCTCTAATGGCGGGGAAATACTTTGCTCTGAATCCTATTTCAAACGTTTAGAACAGAAATAAAATCAATTATCTCTTAAATGTATCATTATTAATGCGATGACACTTTCTAAATTGTATAGTCATCTTACAAGAAACCTAACGTGCAATGAAATACCAAAAAATCATTCATGGCTTATTAAATTGTGGTAAAAATTCAAAATTTAAAAGAGTAAAACATTTTAAATATTTTAATAAATAAATAAAAACCTTGAATATTATATATACTATATAACACTTGTTTGGAACTCCGCCTTTGCTGGTCCCAAGCCCGGATGAAAAAGGAGGAGGGGGAGCAGTAAGACGCTCACTAAAAAACCTGGGTTCAGCTGGCCCGGCTGATAGTACCCTGCAAGGTCTCCTAATCCAGGGATACAGGATGAGCAGCGTCTGTACTTTTTCATAAAGATGAAATATTTATTCCGCATACATTCATTTAAAAAAAACGTTGACCTACCCATATAAAACTTTGACACTATATCTTTAGGCCTGAGAAAGGAATCACCGTTGTAGTTTCGATTCCCGCAATATGCAAATTAGCAGATTGATTTGCATATGCCGTGCTAACGGAACACGCTTATTATAATAAAATAATATAATAATAAATAACTATCTTTACTACTGCTACTAATAATTCCTCAACAACTGCCAATAGTATTCTAAGGTGTGTAAAAACATCCCCTCAAACAGAACTCGTTAGTTCGGCTAGTTGACAACTGAAACTATACTATACATAATTTGTGGGGAAAAAAATAGTACAAATATGACATTGTACTGGGATAAGATGCATAAATTATTTAAAAAGACATCTCCTTATCGTGCAACTGAAAGTTGCTGATAGCTTGCGCCATCTATCGGAATAAATATAAACTATTCTCGTTGATTTTCAAATATGCCTTTTTTCATAATTTATGCACCTTATCCCAATACAATGTCATATTGGTACTATTTTTCACATTGTGTCGCGGTCTCACGCAATTCTGGCCTTAAGTACCTGTTTCATAATTTTTCAGGATGCCTGAATGACCAGTGTTTTGCTCGTTGAGGTACAGCTTGCACCACGCTGATGAGAGCCAACAGCCCGAAACACGTCCGTGGTTAGCTTTTCTTGATTAATCAAGAATGGGTATTTGGCCAATTCTGCAATAATTAAAAATCAACAAAAATAGTTGATATTTATTCCGATAGATGGCGCAAGCCATCAGCAACTTTTAGTTGCACGATAAGGAGATGCCTTTTTCATAACACATTAATATGTTATAATACTTTGATAGAGGTTGGCGTTCAGCCAACTGAAATATTGGTGAAATAAAAGATATTTTGATCCAATATATGCCTTTTTAATTAAAGATTTATTTATGGATTGCTCTATTTTCAAAAAATATTTAAGATGTGTGTAAACATATCCCCTCAAACAGAATTCGCTAAGTTTGGCTAGTTGATAACCGAAACTATACTTAATGAGAGAGATATGTGGATTGAACTCAATTATAAAAATTGCCAAGAAGATATTATAAAAGGACATAAGTAACTTCCATCAATAATTCATTACAATTCAAACACGGAGAGTTGTTAATAATGATCGATTTTCCATTATTTTCAAATTTCAAAAAGAGAACGCAACGTAGCAATTTCTCCAAACAAACCAAGTCAAACAAATAAATATAGTTATTCTTCAACAACTACAAGTGGTGTTCTGTGATAACAGGCAATCACCTACTTCCTAGAAATAAAAAAGAGCTAAATAAAAAAAAATACAAAATAAGAAATCTCTCAGAAACGTTAATAAAAAATAACCAGCGGCTTCGATCAATAAATACTCTATGAAAAAAAAAATCGTTGAAATATTGCGAGCGCTCCGAAATAAAGGAGCTATGCTGGCAGCCACTTGAGGATCAACTTGTAGTCCCCCCCCCCCCCCCCCCCCCCCTTAACCATTTCCTTGGCGTTATTTTTGTCGCCGAGTTTTTCCCTCGAGGCGAGGAAAAATGCTCGGCTAAATAAGCCTTTTTCCATGCAAAGCAAGTCGCTAGGTCCCCAACTAATTTGATGGAGGAATTCTGGACCGAAGGTTAGAAAGAAATTAGGTTCCGAGGGTAAACGTATTTCTTCAATCGGTTAGTTAATAGATACATCATTTACAAAGGTATTTATATTTAATTAGTTAATAATCTTATTTAACACCGTAATTAATTTTAATACAAAGTAGAATATTAAAAAAAAAAACATTCAAATAGACGCCCAGTTCCATATTATTGCGTCAACTTTTGAAATGTAATAATACTTTATTTATGTATAACCCAAGTTAAAAAAAAAAAGAAGGAAACCACCTCATTATATTCCCCATGAGATTTTTCAAGGACCAACTGAACTAAGTCAACATCTTACCATCAGAATATGGCTATAGATCCATTGTCTTGGAGAAACCTGATTTAAAAGACACATTTGTCTTAGGACAGATTCAGCTGGAATAATAATCTAACTCTTTAGCAAATTCCCAACCAATTTAAAAGGTTTGTCTCCCACGTGTTAAAAGTCAAAACTTGTAGGAGACAAATTTTCTCATTTCCGGACCTGAATTGCCTCTTAGCAATTTAAAGTTCTGCTTTAAATGAAAACAAAAATATGCAAAAAAATTGTAAATTTAATTTTTAAAACATAAATTGATGGCTTAAATGGGGAAATGGTGTAGTTGGGTTGAAAATTCAGGAATAAGTAAAAAAAAAAGGAGGATTTTTAGTAGCGCCTATGTTAGCGTAGTGGGTTTCCTAATGGGTTTGGGTTCAAAATATTGGTTAGGAAGTGATTATATTGAGCGTTTGATAGCGAGTTCATTATGATAGTTTGTTCAATAAATTGATCCCCTCTATCTATTAAGGTGAGACATCAGACTTTCCGGGGGAAAAGTTTCTTTTTATATATATTTAATACGTGATTCCTTAGCTATTACCCTAGATATTACAGTGACCTTTATTGAAGACACACGAGATACCCAAGTGTGAATACACTCATAGACAAAACTTAAGGAAGTTGTACCTTTTAGCATGTATATCTGGATTCATACAATAACTCTGAAAGATATTACAGTGACCTTTATTGAAGACACACGAGATAACCAAATGTGAACAAAATTGCCTCTGTCCCCTTGAAAAAAAAAAAAAAAAAACCAAGACGACCGGTCACATCAAAGACTTTTGTCCATGAGTGTACGTCAGGTGGAGGAGGAAGTCCTTGGTGACATTACAATCCACACCTGAGTGACGCAGCATTTGACTACAAAAGTTCCACCTTAGAGGTAACAGAATGTACTTCCAAACAATGGAAACGATTCTATATAAAGTCTTTCCTTATGTTAGGTAAGGGCTAACATTCTAAAGAATAATTACACCTTTCTGGTAGATTTTCGTTGAAAATAAGTTAATATTACGTTTTATTTTCACCTATATTATACCTTTGTTTATTATAAGTTTTTTTTATATATGTTTTATATCTAAAATCCTTTGGGTTTTTTTTCAGAGTTTTTAATAACCATTTGTGTGTCTGTATTATTGTAATTATTACAATACGTATTACTAATAATCGATCTTCCCTAATTAATAATGTGTATATAAAATTGTATTTATTATTTTAAGTTGTTAGCGTGATAAGCCTGTTGAAGGACTGACAAGTCTGAAAGCTTGAAAATAAAATGTTGCACAAGAAACTTAACCCTGGAAGCTTTATTTATTTATTAATACGTATTACTACTACTAATTACTATAATACTATTAAAATTCGAAACTATTTTAAAGGCGTAAGATTCTTTTTGAAATTAAACAATTTCTACTGCCCTTACTGCAATGGAAAAATTAATGGGAGGGACTGACTCATCAGTGGTGAACCCTCCCAGCGGTTTCGCCAGTTTAATCTACCATACCGCTGTTATATTGCATTTTTGGAACTTCCTTTAATAGTGATACTGTTGCTAGACTCTTGGAATGGGTATTTTAGAAGAACTATGGACATAAGGTTTGAGGACAGTAGAATACCATTACTATTACTAAATTACACCATAGAAGAGATCCAGGAGAACGACCTAGAGCAGATGACTGAAGACCTGACAGACAAGAATGGATCGAGGCCAGGGGACCATCTTATCGAGGAGCCACTAGAAGAGGCCATAGAAAGAGCTGTAGGACATCAGGGGACCATATCTGTGAGGGCCACAGCACTGACCAGGAGTCAATACTGTAATTGTAAATATCTTTGTTTACTTTTACAGTTATTATTTATTGAAGTTGTAAATAAAAATTTGTAAATAGACTGACCATTCGTTACAATTTTTAGAGAAAACTTGTAATATTTTTGAAAAATACTAAATTACTATTACTACTATATTACTATTACTAATTGTAATTATATTACACTATTTGTTTTATATGTGCTGTTTATAGAATCTGTAGGTACACAGTCATTGAGTTCAATCAATCATCCCAATCTAGATCTTCATTTTCAACAGCATGTAACTCATACAGCAAATTTATTATACTTATTTACATATTGTAGCAAATTATTTATTATTTTATTAACAGAGTATCATTTTTTTATGTTTATATTTTGTTACTCTGTAAACTTCCCTCATTGCTTATCTTTTGTTTATTATTTCATAGTTTGAAAAATAGTACAAAAAGTAAATTTATACTTGGATCAGGTAGAAAAATTAAGAAAAAAGAGGCATTTCCTGATCGTGAAACTGAAAGTTGCTGATGGTTTGCGCCATCTATCGGAATAAATATTACCTAATGGTTGATTTTTAGTTATTTAGACAATTCTGGAAAAACTATTTAAAAAAAAATAGTATTTCATAAGTTATGCACCTTATCCCAGTACAATGTCACATTTGTACTTTTTTTTTTTTAACATTGTGTCGCGGTCTCACGCAATTCTGGCCTTAACTACCCGTTTCATTATTTTTCAGGATGCCTGAATGACCAGTTTTTTGGTCGTTGAGATACAGTTTGCACCACGCTGATGAGGGCCAACAGCCCGAAACGCGTCCGTGGTTAGCTTTTCTTGATTAATAAAGAATGGGTATTTGGCCAATTCCGGAATAATTAAAAATCAACGAGAATAGTTGATATTTATTCCGATAGATGGCGCAAGCCATCAGCAACTTTCAGTTGCACGATCAGGAAATGCTCTTTTTTTCTTAATTTCATAGTTTGTTCTTGTGCCTTAAATAAATCTCTGTGTCATCCTGAAGTTTGTCTTTCCTAATTTTCCACGTAGCAATATTGAACTGTAGACAATCTCACGAAATCCTAGCTCCCCCTCAGTTTGCCAATGGTTTAGTTGGAACTGTTTTTGCCTCCACCTTCACTGTCCTCTCCTACTGGACTTCCTGCCAAGACTGCTGCCTCTCCTTGCTCCCAGGGGCTGTTTCCCTGCCATCTCTACGTTACCTCCACCCCTGCGAGACACCTTTGCTGCCAGATCCACGGGTCACTTGCCACTGGAAGTCGCGTTCTGCCATAGGGGTTAGAAGACCATGCTCTAAATGGCCAGTTAACCCGGAAAAGAAAGGCAGAAAGATAGTTGGAACTGTGGTAAATAGGCTTTCGACTTGTTAATGCAGTTGGTAATACACTACGTGTTCCTCGTGTTTTCTTACACTTGGTGTAGACTACGTCAGTATTAGATGGCGCGTAATTTTGGCGTCTATCTTGACGGAGGAGAGGTAGACATTATATTTTTGGATCAATAACATTCCAGCTAAATATTCATCTATATTTGGGTCTTACACATCACATTTTACTAGCTAAACTTCCTTGGAAAATTAACAATTAACACAATTTTATTGACATCTTGTCAATACACGGTAAAAGTGCACAGTACACACTATTTAAGTATTCTTCTTCTTTCTTATATCCACTCAATCATATTAGGGTATCAAGCTTGTAGAGGCTTGTGATGGTTTCTGCTGGAGATGAGCAGAGCTCATCAAAGAAGATTTGACATCCATAATGATTGGGTATTTAAGTAATGATAATGAGTAATTTAAAATTATGATGATGAATATATAAAAATTAGATGTCTCTATACACAATGAATATGTACATGGCCACCGCTGCAGAGTTTGATGGAAGATCGCTAGCGGGTCTCCAGAGACACTACGTATTTCACGATCTACGAAGAAAACGTAGATCGCATGCTCTTTAGAACCTCTTTGGAACATTCTAGATTTCATGATCCCTTGTAGATCTCATGAAATTAAAACCCGCCCTGAACTAGCAAGAGACAAACCTTGAAAACATGATCTTCAGATGCGCTCTTTGAATTTTCCAAAGCCACTGACCTATATCTTCTAGATTGCAGAGTCGTTCGATCAATAGATGGCGTATAGCTTATACATCTATTTTGACAGGAAAAAAGGAATCATTTCTCTTTTACATCTATATATCTCCCGTAAAATATATATGTGCAACACAATTTTAAAGAATACCAAGTCCATAAGTGAGTAAATTTTATGAAATCAAAGCCCTCCCTGGACTAGCAAGAGACAAACCCTGAAAACATGGTCTTCAGATTGGCTCTTTGAATTTTCCATAGCTTATGTTGTGGCTTTGTCACCGACCTAATTCTTCTAGATTTCAGAAACGATCAATCGATGGCTTATAGCTTATACATCTATTATGACAGGAAAAAAAGGAATCATTTCTCTTTTACCTTTATATATATCTTCCGGGAAAAAATATCCATCTATATGCAAGACAATTTTAAAGAATACCAAGTCCATAAGATGGTAAAAGAAAGTGATAAATACAAAAAAAAAGGACTTTCAAGGTCTAATCATCTCTTACCGTAGCGTGCTGAGGTCACACACACAAAAACAGGTCGCCTAATTGTTTGTCGGCGGAGTGGCAGAGTAATATCTATGGAAATGGGGTGATGATCATCGGACGATTGGTATTTCCGCATTGCTGAATACAACACCGCCGCTAAATTGATTTGCACGCCGCACTCTGCAAATATATGTACGTTTCCCTCCCTCCCTTCCATCGTGAAATACGTGGTATCGCTGGAGACCCGCTGGGTTTTATACGTCTTGGGTTTTTTACTTAATAAACCTCCCTGGAAAATTTGACAATCAACACAATTTTATTGACATCCTGTCAATACACGGTAAAATTGCACAGTACGCACTATTTGAGTATTCTTCTTTCTTATTATAGCTCTGCAGTGGTGGCTGAGACGCCATGTACAGAGTCATTGTACATAGTTTATTATTTTTTATTTTAATTTTTCGTATTGTACCCATCATCTTTATTATTATTAATTTCTAATAAATAGTGCAGAATGTGCACTTTATACCTGTATTGACAAGAGGTTAACGAAACTATGTCAATTGTCTCCCTTTCTTCCTCTAGGACTGGTAGTAGGGACAATAAATACACTCATGTACAATAGGAAGTTGAAGTCTTGTCGCCGATCTATTCTTTTGAAGGAAACAGGGATTGTTCACACTTTGTTATCACGTGTATCTTCAATAAAGGATACTGTAATATCTTTCATAGTTATTGTCTGAATCCCTATATACATGCTAAAAGTTACAACTTCTTAAGTTTTGTCCATGAGTGTATATTGGTTATCTCGTGTATCTTCAATAAAGGTCACTGTAATATCTTTCAGAGTTATTGTCTGAATCCCGATATACATGCTAAAAGATATAACTTCCTTAAGTTTTGTCCATGAGTGTATATTGGTTATCTCGTGTGTCTTCAATAAAGTTCACTGTAATATCTTTCAGAGGTATTGTCTGAATCCCGATATACATGCTAAAAGGTATAACTTCCTTAAGTTTTGTCCATGAGTGTATATCCAAATTTTCTCGAGAGTTCTTTCTACACTAGCACCACAATTCAGAAAGTTCCAGTGGCAATGGTAGATTACAAGAATAAACAGAAAGGTTCTGAATGATATAAAAAGATTAATGAAAGTATAAAGAATCTGAAAAACAGAAACCAACAGTATATCCCGACTGGATACAAATAAATAACAGAAATAATAACGTGAAATTCAAAATTTCAAATAAAGAACGGTAGGAGCATAAGATTTTTAGAAGGTAACAATGAAACACACATTAACTTACATTATTTACTTAATTGGTGTGCATATGTTTATATAATTATCAATATCAGCGCTTTCTCTTTTTATTACCTATTTATATTCGAGGTTCCATCGCAGTAAGGACAGTAGAAGTTTGTTTTATGTTTAAAAAGAAACATTCGTGCTTCCATTTCTTATATACATATGGCATGTTATCACCTTATAATTTATATTCGAGATGTTGACACCTTGCATGTTGCAGTCGTTTATTCGACATGGATAATAAATTCAACGCATCATTCTGTCATTTACTCTTTAAAAAAAAAGGGGGATTCGACAGTGAGTTGTCTTAACATCGCAAATAAGGATCAATGACATGCAAAGTCAAACTTTCACCAAAGTGTGCCTGGATCATGGTGCCATGATCAACGAAAGCTGCACCCTTGCACCCCATTCCATGAGCAGGACCTTTGGGAGAGGCCGCTGCTTATCATAAAACAGCTCAAGGAGCATGAACTCATGGTATTCGTGTAAGCTTTACACAAGGGGATAAGAAACAACAACAACAACAACATCATCAATGAAATTTGCTAAGGTTTCATGTAAGAGCGAAATCTAGTGACACCAATGTGGTAGGAGATGTGACTGTCACAATGCCACAGGGATTAATTGGACGACCAGGACTTAGAATAACAATGGCTGCCAGAGTTTAATTACGTCTTGAGGTTGTTTGTTATCTTAGCAATCCCTCGTGTTTAACACCCACTTTAGGGAAATACCGTCTGACACATCTTGATATGTTGTGTCGCTATACATATTGAGTGTATATAGAAAATAATCCTATACCGCCATTTTTATTCTCAATTGATACTTTCAGACTTGATATTCAGCGCATCTCAACAATACAACTGGTTGTACCGATTCTTCAAGTATGAATAAACAATAAAGTGGCGGTATAATTACTATTTTTATATCTTGAAAGCTAGTTTTCTTTTATTTATTTATTTATTATCCAAAATGGCGCGATGTTGAAGTAATTGCGTCTATTACAGAGGAAACAAAAAGTAAACAGATAAACAAAGAAACTGAAACTTATAATTATATATTTACCTGTAGTGTAGATACATCTTCTGCGGATAGGCTTTTCATATATATAAAATAATAAACAAAACGGCTTCTCTCCGAAGGTGAGTTTCTTGCTTTATTTCATATTCTTCTTATCGAGACGATATAGAGGCATGGCTTTCAATATCTGGTCTAGACTTGAAGTCCAGACCTGGGACAAGAAAAAAAAAATACTTCTCATCCTCGGAAGCCGTTTTGTTTATTATTTTATATGTGTTGCATAGGATTTTACTTTTGGGAAGACCTTTCATATGAGATCCAAAACCCTCTCTACATTTTTTGTCCAAAACTTCAAGCAGTAATGTAGACGCCATCATCGCGTTTGTGAATAGGCAAAGCGGATGTTCAAACATTTTATAGACGTAGATGCGATGTGACATCAAAGACTCTCTTACTATCTGAAGAAAGACATTTCAACGTCGGGGAAGCTTATCAAGATCTATTCGTATATGTCTAAATAAATTGTCATTATGTATTATTAAGTCAACAACGCGGGGCTCTGGCACTCCTGTGTGTCTTGCCAGAAATCTTGTACGATCGTTTTATTCTATTGTTACGAGAAGAACACTTGCAACCTCCGCCAATAGATGGCGCTTTCGCCTGTTTTGCTTCTGAAACTGATCGCAGGCTGCTGTAGTCCTGTTTCCAGGGGAAAACTTACACTTACACTTTTATATTGTCCCTAGGAGGTAACATAATGTAAATACCCGTTGTTTATTATCCCATTTAAATGTAACGTTTAGTAATAAAAGACAATAAAAGTCATTGTTTAAAGTGTCCGTGCCGCCTGCTGTCGTTACTCTTGCCATCATCGTTGCTGTTGCTCTTCTGGACGTCTATAGGTGGCCTGCAGGGAAGAGCTACAAAGAAGATCAACGGGAGTCCGGGCAGGTGATCCACGGCGGAAGAAGCGCATCGTCGCAGAGAACCGGAGGGGCCAAGCCACGACAATATAAAGTTCTTCTCCCTGACTTGTGTATCTTGTTTTATGGCGAATAGGGAGATTATGGTTGTCTTATTTCTACCTCTTGTAAATGCTAAAGTCGAACTGCATGTGTAGACATGCGGTACACTTGCTGTAAAAGCAATTGACAACTGCTCACCATGATTATTATGGCCTGTACTACGTATACTAGGAATAATATTAATTTAAATTATCATTATTGTTAATATTCCATGATATCATTATCGCAATAGTTGCCATCAGAAATCATCAAACGTTACTGACTTAAAACGCCTTCGTTTTACAGCTGCGTAAACAATTTTGGAAGACATAAATGTGGATAATAGCTTTATACGAGGGGCGAAATATGAAGATTGTCAGCAATGGAAGTCAGATTACTTGAGGCTTTAAAGATGTTGTGCTGAAGACATATGTTGAAAACATCGTGGAGTACTTACTGTACATATTACAATAACGAGGTGTCAGCACTAGCGGGGGAGAACAGATACTTCATTAAAATGCTAAGGGAACTTGATTTGGATAGATCATGTCTCAATAAAATACTATGAAAACGAAGACTAAGTTGTTATCCAAGTCATGTGTCATAAGACAGCCTAGTAAAAAAGATTAGTTGCAGGACGCATTGAAGATTAAAAGAAAGTCCTTATGGTATATTGGTAGACTTCGCTAGACTCGACAATTCGAATATTTTTTAAAACTATAAACTTCTCTGTAATTCATTTATGCCAGAACGCTACTTGTCATGGAATCTGTCATCGAAGATAATAGCCTTCATTGCACGGACTAGAATTACTTCAACTCTAGATAGAGAAAGTCATATTCTCATCATCAAAAAAGAAAACATTCACTGCAGGATTTGTGGAAATATGATATCTGATGAAATCTCCCACTATATCATAGAATGCAAATATTTAAGTGAAGAAAGAGAAAAAACTCTTAAAAACACCTTCTGGAGATTTAGCAACCCACTGAAGACGCTGGGAACTATTTCAGAAAAGAAAAATATAGCAATAGAACTCTATAATTTCTAAAGATCAATTGTAAATAGATTCACACACAAAAGAGGTAGTGAGGAAAGTTTTAGAACAGATGTGTAAATAAATCCCTTTTCAAACAAAGGCTCACGTGCACATGGGGAAAGAGAGAAAAAAAATTGCTGTATTGTTTTCTTGTTGTATGGCGAATCCATACAGGGCAATGGGCCCTAATAAATCCCTTTTTGTTGTTGTTATATTGGTAGACCAAGTTAAGAGACGACAGATTAAGAAAATCTAAAAATTATGGATCAATCCTAATGAAGAGAGAGAGATAGAGAGAAACCTCCAGAGGCCAAGGGACTAAATTACCTCAAATATAATGATGATTATTATCTTTATCTACAATTTTCTAATCTTCAACTTTATTAGCCGTTGTAAAAATCAATAGTTTTAACACAATTCACTTTATAAAAAACAAAAGAATTTACCCACAAATTTTATACACAGGCATTTTAATTATAAATAAAATTGGTGAGAATACCAGAGATTAGAGAAAAAAATCAATAAACTAGTAAACTTTTAATTAAGAAAAAACATTTTTGACACGCTAATCCTAAATGTATTATAGAAACTTTTCCTTTTATAAAGAAGAAGTAAAAAAAAAAAAGTTAATCTTTTAATGGAATAAATGAATTATAATCTTACTTAGAATATGCATACTTACTTCAATACGATTAACAATTTTTTTATAAGAAAAGGAAAAGAGATAAAAAAAAGGAGTTCTCCAATCATATAGCGATTGAAAAAGAAGTTTAATAAAAAGGTATCAACAGAATTCAACTAGCTTACCATGAGCCTTACTGACAATTCCATTTTACAAATCCTATTTGGTCGATGCTCTAATTGAATTTGCTTTTGGATAAAAATATGGGGATGGATTTATTTAGAAATATATCCTATTTGGGGTCTCACACAATTGAATTTTCTAAACATATGCATGCATGCAGGCATCCCATAGCCATTGCTTGTAAAGATGGGTAGTCTTGGCATCGTACCAACCTACTAAAGATGCAATCCAAAACAGCTGGGGAAGGAAAGATATCACAATAACATTACAATTTGTTTTCAATTCAGAATTTTGGTGAACAAGAATGAATGACTAACTAATTTTTAACTAGCACAGCTATCAAACTAGCTTACGAACTGAACTAGAATTATAGTTAGTTTAATATATAGTATTAAAAAAAAGAATCTTCATACAAAGTTGTCCCAAAAGTTCGTAAACACTTATAAAAAATTGTAATACCAATACTATTCGCCGTTATGTATAATGTCTTTGTATTATGTATAAAGTAATTGTATTATGTATTATTAGGTATTCGCCAATTAATAAGAAAAACACGAACTTTTGGGACCACCTTATAATATCGTTTTTCTTATCATTTGTATTATTTTTTAAAATGAAAACTTTGGTAGATATTAGACACAATATGAGGAACTACAAAGACACAAAACTGTTATTTCAGGGTCTTTGATTGTCCTCTCACAGGGTGTACCGTTACGAGAAATACACACATATACAGCTTTATTAAGACCACCGATCTTATACAAATTCACCACAGGAAGGAAACACAGATAGAACTCCTATACTCCAGGCAGCACAGAACCCAACAACAGCCTCCAGGTCCGACATATGTCCAATGGCCACAGATTCCACCGTACATAGGTTAGCGTATCATTGAAAAGACGAGTGTGGAATCAGCCGCGTTTTAATCTTCACTTTCCTCATCTAAATGGACCACATTAAGCGATTCTATTAATCTCCTCCGAACGGTGACTGCGGTCTTGTCGAACTTATAAAACCAAAGAGAAATCAAGCTTCAACCAAAAATTTGAAAGTCGTGTTTTATTATTTTTAATTCAAGTTAATATAGTTCTCCTGTAGAAAGACCTTCTAGCCCTAGATAAAGATATTAAATATATTCTCTTAAAAGAAACTACTGGATATAGTTTAATCTTAATTTTAATTAAACTAAAATTATCAATTACAAAAAAAAAATCATGTTATACTTGTCTTTAATTATAATACATTGTGTGTACAATAAAAAAAAAAAATAACGAAACGCATTGTGTGAAATCATATTTTTACAAAATTTTCAAAAAAATCGTAATATTTGATCATAAAAATCTAAATAAAGAAAAATTATGTATACACTGCGCAAATTCGTTTTTCTTCTTCTATCAACATATAAAATTTTAATTAGAAATATAATAAAAGATAAGAGATATGAAGATAGGCCGCATTGCAGTAGAATAATTTTGAAATTGAAAGAAATATTTGATTAACCCACACGTTCCCTAGACCGTAAAATATATTTAAGTAATTACTTAGAGAGATGAAAATAAAAACAAAGGTACCACAGATTACTTTATCTATGAAATATACATATAGTAAAAATAGATCTTTGTTTTCCTTATTCCAAGAACCTGGATTATTTACAAGTAACTTGAATATTTTTATCTTTTAATCTTAGTAAAGGCTTATGTATCATATATAAATACCAGTGTTTTTTTTTCTTTTATATATATATGTTATGAAAAAAGGCATCTCCTTATCGTGCAACTGAAAGTTGCTGATGGCTTGCGCTATCTATCGGAATAAATATCAACTATTCTCGTTGATTTTTAATTATTCCAGAATTGGCCAAATACCCATTCTTAATTATCTAGATTCGGGCTGTTGGCCCTTATCAGCATGGTGCAAGCTAAGCTGTATCTCAACATAAAAAAAAACTGGTCATTCAGGCATCCTGAAAAATCATGAAACGGGTAGTTAAGGCCATATATATGTTGTATCTTTTTTTTTTTCTTCGGATTTACCCAGACCAATCTGTTTATGAGCTTGATTGTTTTAATTAGGTTTTTCTTGTATATATAAATTTCACTATTAATATTAAATTTATGATTATAGCTTTTACTTTTTTTTTCACTCGCAGAGACTCCAGGGTAAATCCAGGTATAAGAAATTTATTTTCCTCCCATTTACCCAGATTAATCTATTTATTATCTTGATTGTCTTAATTAAGTTTTCCTGTATATAAATTTCATATTACCTTTATGTAATTAGCTTTTAAAAAATAATAACAATGTTTATTACTGGTACTATTACTGTTATTCCTGCATGTACCTATTTCTCTCTCTTTGTGTTTTCTACGAATATTTCTCAAAAACTTTTTATCAGTAAACTACAACAAGCCTTTTATTGGGGACCTATATCCTACATAGGATTCCCCCTGGTGATAATCGCCCAGAAAAGATCAGTTATTTACAAGTAATCGTTCATTTATATATTTATTTACATACGGCTCTCTTTCCTCAGTGTTTCTTCTCTTCCTCCCTGTAAAACTTGTACAGGACCAATGTATTGGATTTATTCTTTGTCGTCTTAGACAGCAGAGTCTCCAGAGCAAGATAATATGACCAATTTTTTGTAAAAGAAGTTCTTTCTTTTCTTAACTTTAAACAGAAAAACATGTGGTGCTCCAGTTCCGAGTCAGTTTTTTTTTTATTACATAATGGACATATTAGATCAGTTGAGTTGAATATCTTAGCGTGGTTTTATTTAAACAGTGAAAAGAGTATTCTTGTTTGTGTGATACATCTTTTAACTGGTAATTGGAGATTTCTGATCGAATATTGTTCTGTTGTTATACAGTAGAACCTCCCTTTAGCGGACACTCGCGCTAGCGGACACCTCTCTACAAAGGACAGTTTCCATTTGCTAAATGATCATTTTTTACTATTTAGTAACTCTCCGGTAAGAAGACATCTCTCTCTAAAGGACACTTTGGCTCTTCCAGGTTACCATATTTACCCATGGTAATAAAAGGCAACGAAGAGAGATAACTAAAGAAAAGGCATCTGTTCGTGCAACTAAAAGTTGCTGATGATCAGAAGATGCCCTTTTCTTAATATATCCATTTGATCCCAGTACAATTTCTCACTTATATATTATTTTTTTTTAAACTAAGAAAGATATCTCGTTTCGTATATTTCAATTTAATATCATACGTCCTAATTACACGTTTATATACAATAACTGTGCAATTGGGTGTCCTTTACAGGGAGGTTCTACTGTATAAGGGAGTATGTTTTCATAGCGTGAATAAAATTTCGAATTCGCTATTCTTCTTATCATGAAACTATAGTTTTTGTCTGGTATATTGAGGAGTGAAATTAATTATACATACAACCTATTTAAATAATGGATAGAACCACCCTCTTTATAACGTTCCTTAAACAACAAAAGAAGAAAAGCTTGTATAAAAGTTAGTAAAAGAGGGTTGATAATTATATCTTGTGCTGCCTTCATTATGCTAGCCTCACCCTTATTATGGATTTCTTGGGTATATATAAGCAGCATCAAAAAAAGGACATACCATTAACCCTCATACATTATTGATAGAAAGTTACCCACACTTTCAGTATATATCCTCTTCCATCAAAAAAATAAGGTATTAAAAGATGGTATAAGTAATGAAACTATTCAGAGAGAATCTTTTTAACTTTCAGATAGAACAACTTCCTATATACAGTTAAACCTTATAAAGGACTGCGGCGTATGATTATAAAACAACACTTAAAGTTTCACCGCATAAGTTTCTTTTCTGTGAAAAATCAATATTTATTTCAAAGAGAAATATCTACTATTTCTAACTTTTTTGGATGAAGTATGAAAGGGTGAAAATATGAAGAGTAATGGCGAAGTATGAAGTATGAAAGGGTGAAAATATGAAGAGTAATGGCGAACGGAAAATAAAAGTGTCCAGGGGCGGGAATCGAACCCACAACGTTCCGCTTACCGGGCAGATGCCATGTCCACTAGGCTACCCTGGACATACCCTGGAAACCTTGTCTATAGCGACCCCTCTTGGGACTCACCAAAATAGGGTGCTATAGGGTTCCAAAATCACTTTATTAGCTACCGCTCAACAAGAGCAACCTAGTTTATGCTAATTGAAACAGTGAATAATATGTGAAGGTTATTCACATATTAAACAAAATGTTAACGTGGGATTTAATCCCAGTTCATGACTGTCGGGAATCGAGGGTGTTACCCACTCGTACACCGAATTCTTTGTGTGCTATAGAGAGGAGGTGCTATAGACAGGTCACTTTTAATGTAAAACGCATCGTACTACGTATTTAAAATCGGGCGCTATAGAGAGGGAGGCGCTATTAAGAGGGGGCGCTATAGACAGGTTTAACTGTATATATGAAAAAATATATTTAAATGGTCAGGTGTTGATATTAAAAACAAAATTGGGGCATTTCCTGACCGCTCATTTGAGCATTTTAGATGGCAGAGCGCCATCTAGTGAGACAAAAATCAACTAAACATTTAGCCTGTTCCAATGATATTTGGCTAACACAATTTCTTGATAAATCAAGAAAAGTCAAACCACGTACGCGTTTCTTGATTTCTCAGGAAGTCTCTGGGATCAAATTTTTGGTCGTATAGATTCCATCTGTATTACGCTAACGAGGGCTAACAGCCCGAAACGCGTATGTGATTGACTTTTCTTGATTTATCAGGAAATTGGGTTGGTCATATATTATTGGAACAAGCTAAATGGAAATGATACTGTAGGAATAAAGCCTTTATTAGAAGAATAGTACCTTTTAGTCACATGATATAAGAGCGCCGTTTTCACAAATTAAATTGGTAGATTAATTTGGCGAAATTGCTGAAAGGGTTCAGCACTGATGAGTCAGGCCCTCGCAATAATTTACATTGCAGCATGTTTGTTGGGGTATTGTCTATTTCGAAGGGTAAAAAAAAAAGAAAAAACGTGCGTTAATAGTTTATAATTATGAAGGCTAATTTTACCCATGGTAATAAAAGGCAACTAAGAGAGATAGCTAAATAAAAGGCATCTGATCGTACACCTAAAAGTTGCTGATGGCTTGCTGATGATCAGAAGATGCCCTTTTCTTAATGAATTCATCTGATCCCAGTACAATTTCTCACTTCTATACTATTTTTTTAACTAAGAAAGATATCTCGTTTCGTATATTTCACTTTAATACCATGCGTCCTAATTAGACGTTCTAAAAAAATTTCAATCCTCAAATTACTCAAATTTTCAACGTAGATTCAGATTAATCAACACACAAAACCAATTTTCAATGTGTTGTCTTTAAAATAAGCAAAATCATCGACTCACAAGACCGACAATTATAGCAAAAAATATCATCTGGGGTAAGAGGGGTTGTTGTTGTTGTTGTCGTGTCCAAAGAAGAGCCTCAGATGTCTCCATACATCTCTATCACAGCAGCAGCAATGTCCACTATCCTGGGTGTGTAAGGCAGCTGCTCTGGGTCTATGTCAATTTTCTGCAAGGCTGCGGCCATGAGAATATGTGGGTAGGTGTTAGTTCCACACCAGGACAGTTGTTGCAGGTCCTATAGGTTTTTGTGCTTAAGAGGGGTTAAAAAACATAAAAACGAACAAAAGGAAATATAACCATCTTCAATTTTTTTAAATGAACGAAACAAAAAAAAAACGTGTCATCTCTTTCAGGTCATGATGGGAGGGAGGTTGCAAAACAGCGTTTGTCGATTAGTCACTTCAAGCTGATTGCCATTCTACAGAGATACAACAGCAGTCTACTTGTCTTACATACTAATAAAGTGTTTCCTTCCTTTCCCATTGTTGAGAGTGATAATGAACAAGAGATAAATCCTTGTTAAGAGAGAATGGAGTACCATTAGATGTGAGTTACTCAGATAAATGATGGTATGGCTGTCTAACTCTAAGATAACACACGACTAAAATATGGATTTAAAACCAAAAAATAAATAAAATGTATACAATTGGTGAAGATATAGTACAGAAGTGATATTGTACTGGGACCAGGTGGATAAATTAAGACTAAATGTCATCTCCTGATCGTGCAACTAAAAGTAGCTAATGGATTGCGCCATCTGTCGGATTGAATTGCAACTAACCGTTGATTTTTATTCTGGAATAATTAAAAAAATCAACGATTAGTTTATATTTATTCCGACAGATGGCGCAAGTCATTAGCAACTTTTAGTTGCACGAACAGGAGATGCTATTTTTCTTAAAGTACACAATTGGATCACAAAAAAAAAAATGGAGAGATGTTACTTCTCACTGTTAAAAGAGAACACACAAACTCCCACCAGCTACAACCCGAAGAAATGCCTCACAATAGGATGTTGCTCCACCAATGCCTCAAGATGAGTTAAACTAAAGAGAAGAAACCTAGTACTGCCCTAAAGTCGAGAGAAAGTCTGTAAAAAAAAAAAAAAGAGGATGCCCCACGGTACCCAAGAAAAAAGTTTATTAAAATCAACTTGCCAACATTGTTGTATTGTGCTGTAAAAAACAATATCATACGCAATAAATAAATAAATTCAAATCATAAGTAGCTTAAGTCGAGATACTACTGATATCGATGAAATATGGCTTAATCCCTATAAAAGGATGTTCCGGAATTTAAAAAAAAGGTTAGTTAAAATGAAGATGATGGTCTATCTCCAACAAAAGGTCGGTTAAAATCAAGATGGTGCTCCAAAGAATGATTATGCGATAATATTCCATGAATAGGCTTGGATTAAATTAATGCTGCGCTCAAGAGAATCCCGAGAAGAAGTGGCTTAAAATAAAGATGATGCTCCAGAGACTAAGATGCTTAAGCACCGAGATGATGTTCCAATGTCCCGAGAATACCTTGGCTAAAAGCAATGTTGTACTAGAGTTCCAAGAAGAGATCATCTGAAAACGAGATTGTGCTCCAGAGCCTTCAAAAACGCCAAGCCCAAAGATGATGCTATAAAATTACAAGAGTAAACGACTGGAATCTAGTTTTATTTTGGTTTCAGCAAGAAGTTTGTTAAATCCATGATGATACTCCAAGAATAAATTAGCCAAGATCAAAGTTGTTCTGGATTCAAGCAAGAAGTCACTTAAAGCCCAGATGTTGCACCAATACTCCAAGAGTGAATTGATTGAGATCAACGTTGCTCTGAAAATTCCAGCAAGAAGACCTCAGCCAAAATTATTCTCCAATACTCCAAGAGTAGATTGCCTAAGATCCAAGTTGCTCCAGTAAGAAGTCAGTTGAATCCCAGATGTTGCACCAATATTCCAAGAGTGAATTGACTGAAATCAAAGTTGCTCTGAGAATTCCTGCAAGAAGGCCTCAGCTAAAGCCAAGATGATGCTCCAATACTCCAAGAGTAGATTGCCTAAGATCCAAGTCGCTCTGGGCTCCAGTCAGTTAAAGCCCAGATGATGCACCAAGAAGAGGTCGATGTAGGCAGGACAAAGAGGCTAACGAGCAAGGCCGGCGGAATCAAATTAGAGCCAGCCAAGCCAGCCAGCCGGCCGACGGCATATTAAAGTCGCCTCCTCCAACTTCTATTAATAAGGATCGATGGCGGGCGACAAAGGGTGAAAAATTGTCTCCTTCCCGCATAAATCAACTACACGCGCAATCTGGACTTGAGGGGAATAAGAGACCTTTAATAAAAGGAGAGTGAGAATATTAATCATAAATATGGACGTCGTATTTTGACGCTGTGCAGAGGTTCGTGGAATCCTGGCAGGAAAAAGGTAGATTTAATATCCTCTCTACATGCGGAACTAACCTTGGCCGCAGGTTGACCCTAAAGAACGTCGAATGGTTATTCAATTCCTCAGCTTTATCTGTCCTTTCAGACTTTATTCAACGTCATGTTATGGATCGATTAATTGTAAATTTTCATCTCCAGAAGGTAAGATCTCAATTTGGAGATCAGAAATTATTTTCCAAAAAATGGCAGTTTCTCATGAAATAGATGAGAATTGAGTTTTACTAATGGGAAGGAAGAACTTGTTGGAAGGGGTACCGAAGAAAGAGAGAACTAAAAAACCAAGGGGTAAGCTTTTACCTAACAGTGGATTGGCAGAAGCTGAAGAAGAAGAAAGCTTAGCTAATATCAATCACTAAAGAAATATCGATATTTCTGTAATGCTTTCAGCAAAAACATATTTACTACAAAAATGACTTCAACAAGTAAATTCTTTAAATCTTTATCGAAATTTAATGTACACATTTTATAAGGAAATGGAATTCCATCCCGTGGCATAGCCATAGCCAAAACTGGAGAGAAAGGGGGTGATGTAGGAATAAACATAAATTGATAGAGAATAAAAATCACAATGAAGAAACTTAGAATGCTTTGGCCATTCAATATAAGCCTCTGCTAATGAAGAGCCATCAAAAATATTACATCTAAATGAAATGGCCAGCCTAAATATGATGTTCCAGAGTTTCAAAAGGTCTTCTAAAGCGATGATATATCCCAAAAAAAAAAAAGACTTCGGTTAAAATTAAAATGGTCCAGAGCCCATAAAAAAAAAAGCTAAAGCCCCAATAAGATTCTATGGCAAGGTCGCAATATATTTTGAACGGAAGTCCCTCGCTAACTACAGTACAAGCTGTTACTTCATCGATTGGTCGACCATAAAGATTCCAAATTTAGGGAGGGAAATGGCCAATATTGTGGAGAATTTCCCCACCAAATGGATCGCTAATCTCTGGAGGCCAATGGTAGAAATAATAAAATAGGATCGTTACTGCGATGGAATAATTTGAAGGGATCCTCGTTATGGAAGTAATAGCTTGATTGCACACGTGCTATTTATGATTTCTTCTATTGACGAATTACTTAGTAACCCATCTCTAGAAATTGGTAATGGTAAAAATAGGTTGAAAAAGCAATGTAATCGTTTTAGGTTGTTAAATCTTCCAGCAATTTGGCATACATTTCGTAGAATGACGAGGCCATTTATTTTAGCCAAAACAATTTTACTCTATTTACCTAAAAGAATAGGGGAACATGTTGAAAAATAAGATGAATAACAGATTGGATAAATTAGTAAAATGTGGATATGGTGATTTTTCTGTTACCTCTAACTCTTTCACTATGAGAGTCATAAACTTCCCGCAACCTTTCAAATTTTGTTGATTCTGTCGTGGATCTTGACGTTTTTGTGTCAACCTGCCCTACATGTCTTAAAATTTGGTCTCTTCTTGTCTTCTTAGAGCATGAAGACCCTGATAATCTTGAAATTAAGAGAGGCTATCTTCTTGGAGGGAAGTCCTTGGCTAGGATAGGGCGAGATCCTGGAGTCAGTCATCACAAAATGGAATCTACAGGACCTCAAGGTCTTCTCAACGATATTCAGTTTCTGTAGGCATTTAACATTCTTTTTTTTTTTTAATCATTTCAGGCGAATCCATCCTAATACTGGTGTGAGCCGCCTCATTCAAGCTTCTTTCTCCTAGACGATAATAACATAAGACTAAGCTTTATAAGAAAATACAAGGGGGGATCAATAAATAAGGTGATTTATCTTATTTCTTAAAAATTAAAAAAGCAAAAATAATTTAAACCACAGAATATTAAAATACAACATCGAGCCTATTTAAGGTGTTCTGTTCTTTTTTCTCACGCGCGGCGCGAGACTTATAAATAAACTAAAATGGAAGCTCCCTTGAAGGATTGCACCACGCTTGAACAACGTGCAGTTATTCGTTTTTTGAATGCAGAAGGTATTCAAACATCTCAAATATGCCAAAGAATGAAAAATATCTATGGTGAGTCTTGTTTGTCTAAAAAAAAACATTTATAAATGGGTTAACGAGTTCAAAAATGAACGAATTACATGTACCGATATTGAGCGACCTGGACGACCAAGTGTTACAGCGACGCCAAGCACGATAAATGCGGTTGAGAACTTAATTTTGGAGAATAGAAAAATATCCATTTTTACCATAGCCGACAATTTGAATATAAGCTATGGAACTGTGCACACCATATTTTATTGTTAAAGAACAATTGCAATTTAGAAAAATATGCTGCAGATGGATTCCACATTTCCTCAATTTGGACCAAAAACTTAACCGTATTCGGGTTTCAAAGGCCCTGTTAAAGCGGTATGAAGAGGAAGGTGATCATTTCCTTGACCAAATTGTAACTGGATATGAGAGTTGGTGTTATCATTATGATCCTTCTACAAAACGTGCATCTATGGAATGGAAACGAGGCGACTCTCCAAGACCAAAAAAAAAAAATCAGGTCTCAACATTCGGCCGGTAAAGTTTTGTTAACAATTTTTTGAGATGTTGATGGACCAATCTGTCTTGATTTTTTTTATCCTCAAGGCAACGTATGAACAGCGACCTTTATTGTGACATTCTTGTAAATAAGCTAAAGCCCGGTATAAGAAACAAAAGAAGAGGGAAGCTTAGTAAAGGTGTTCTCTTCCTTCATGATATTGCAAGGCCGCATACATCATGTGAAACTGTATCTACAATCATTAAATTAGGTTTGGAAGTTTTAGAACATCCTGCATATAGTCCAGACCTAGCCCCCTCTGACTATTTCCTTTTTGGACTACTAAAGAAGGAGTTAAAGGGAAAGCTATTTGACTCGGATGAAGATGTCCAGAAAGTGGTGCAAGATTTTTTTCACACGCTTCCTAAGATGGCCTATAAAGAGGGTATTTACAAGTTGCCAGAACGATGGAGACGATGTATAGAAAGCCAAGGTGATTATTTTGAATAAATCAAGTCCTAATTTTTAATATCGTTCTTATTTTTTTTAATAAATTATAATTCACCTTATTTATTGATCCCACCTTGTACATTAAAATTTGAAACATTTAAGTACCAAAAAACTCTCTATAAATTAAAAACTAATTTTAATATACCATAAGAAGCAAAACAACGAAGTTGACGTGATTACTGAATCGTATAGAAATGCCTTCTACCTAGTTTGGCCCCTAAACTTGGATCTGTTTATGTGATAGAGCTGTTCCGAGTTTTCTCCAAGAAAAATTCTTTTTTAAAAATATATTTACGATTTGTCTTGAATTATAGGGTACTGATGTAAGGTAGGGGCACTTTCGAAAAGGTTAGAATGGATTTCTTGAAAAATAGGACATTCGACTTCTTTTACTGACCCTGTGGTAATAAAGAAATGTGTGGCGGTGGACCAAGGATACGAAAGCTGTTCGTAAGGGTCTGTTTATGTGATATAGTTGTTCAGAGTTTTCTTCAAGCAAACTTCTTTTTTTTTTTTTTTCTTTTCAAATATATATTTTCAATTTGTTTTGAATTATATGGTACTGATGTATGTAAGGGGCACTTTCGAGAAGGGTAGGATGGATTTCTTGAAAAATTGGGAATTCGTGATAACAAGAAATTTGACTTCTTTTACTGACCCTGTGGTAATGTGTGGCGGTCGACCAAGAGTACGAGAGCTGACCACGTGGCAAGTAGTTGGCAAGGTTTGCTTACATCCGTTACTGAACGTAGCCAACAAGTCAACTTGGGACTTTCCCAGGAAACAAAAATTTGAAATATTACTCATTTCCTCCATGTAAATAATTGGGCGATCGTGTTTGTCGGCCATTCGACAGTTTCCACACTGGCGAGTAAAAAATAATCGTCCTGATTCAATGAATGGCATACAATTTATAAGAAATTCTATAAATTATTATCGAAGATGTGTCCCACGTATACAATATATAACCAGGGCATCAAAGAGAATTGTTATACTTAATCCAGAACAGTCTCTTAATACGACCTCCTTTCTATCCGCAAATGAAAAGATGATGATAAAGTACACTTTAGTCATACTCTTAGAAATAATTATCCTTTATGTAAATAGATACTTTGCATTTTTCTCATTTATTTTTTACGATATAAAAAGGGGATGCTGCGTGTGGCTTGAGGAGAGCGCGCCACTTGCTGATACAATAAACATGCCTTTTTTGCAAGTCAATTAAAACTCACGATCTAAGTTTATTTCTGGAGTGTTTAGCTTCTTGAAGCATATAAGGCGATTTTGGTGCAGACTTATATCTCCGCGACACATACATTGCAGACCTTGCTCTATGATATTTCCTAATGGAAGAATCCTAGACAGTGAATCACTTCCAGTTTTTTGTTCCATTGTTTTTTTACAGTTTTTTTACACCTTCCTGGCTTTCTTGAAGTTCGAATGTCATTTCTTCTTGAATTTCTCCACCTTAATTCTACCTCATCGACCAGTATCGGACTCACTGTCAGCAAGAAAACATCTAGTTAACAAATTCAGGCTTACAGAACGTGACTCAACTTTAGACCTAAAAACATGTTGAGCAGTTGGCATTATAGGAATCCGCACACTTTGAAGCTTCTATACCAGCATGTTCGGACATCTTGTCTGACATTCGGAATGGCTACAGGTATTGCTGGAGGGATGAAAGACAAGGAAGGAGCTGAGAATGGAATTGATGAGCAAGACCCTACAAAGTATCATCAAAAGAGTAGCCATAAAAAGGAAGGAATCTCTGAAAGCTAAACTCATGAACAAAAGGAAGTTTCATATTTTAAGCATAAACAACTCTTTATTTGTTTATATAACGGAGGATTTTTCATACATGTAAATTCGAGAGAACGTTCTCCTTTAAAAAGAAAAAATATAAATAATATATTTTTTAACGCAAGCTAAAAGGTACAGCTTCCTCAAGTTTTGTCCATGAGTCTATCATAAAGCAGTAAATCTCTCGTGAACAACCCATCTGTCGAAATAACAACCACAAAACTCTCAACTTGGCACAACCTTACCTCCAAAGAGAGATCAGCAAAGTTTCCTTTTTTCTTGCTCTCTGGGGAGGTTTTATTGTACACATCTTTTGTACAATGATCATTTTCAATGATTTGATAAGTCAAAGGCTATTGAAGAGAACGACTGTTGATCCGTAAAAAAAAAAAAAAAACACTAAATATTACAACAAAGATGACTATTATAGACGCGTATGATTCCTTCAAAAATTAAACAATTTCTACTGCTTTTTTAAATTTGTAAAAGAATCATACGCGTCTATAATAGTTTAGAATTTTCATAACAGATGGCGCACTAATGCCTTAAAATATAAAGATGACTATACACATCGATAGCTACTAAGAAAAGAGTTAAAGGTGCAGAAAACATGTTGGTAAAGACCTGTTGTGAATCTTTAAAAAATATATATATATAAAATAAACCTGACTCCCTATCTTTTATACATATTACACTTATACCTTACCCAAGAGTTTATCATCAGTATAAGGTATAAAACCAAAACCAAGCTCAATACAATAATATAGCGGCATTAAACTGACGAAACCGCTGGAAGGGTTTACCACTGATGAGCCAGGCCCTCCCATTATTTTAACATTGCAGTAAGGACAGTAAAAAAAAAAAAACGGATTTTTAAAAGGAACATACGCGTGAAAATAGTTTACATTTCTTATATAAGGGGTGGCGAACTAATGCATCATGTATATATTACCACTCAATCTACCAAAAAAAAAAGGTTAAAAAGTGATCAAAACATGCTGTGTTATGTCCCGCCTATATAGAGAAACAACCTAATTGGTTTAGGATCACTGGCATCCCCGCCGCATGTGTCTACAAGCTCGACAAACACTACCAGAGGTAAACAACCTCTTTCGTAATCTCGGTAGATTAAAAGGTCTCCTTGTTTACATATCTAACAGCACATAACGGCTGTTGTAAACAGATCGAGGCTTCCTTGTGTGAGCTCGCTGGGATTCTGTGGCGATTTCGGTAAAGTTGGCCGTCCTTCCAGATGGACATTTCGCTCTATCAGAAAGACGCAAAGTGGCAAAAACTCTGAACGATACCAGAATAACCATTTTAAAATGCTCATTAATTTCAATGATGAATCGATAATAGTAAAGAATTGGGTTTTAAAATAGTACAAAATTGAATTTATCGTAAAGATAGAGGCTGCCTGGCCGGCATTCAATTTTTCTTCAAATTAAAGATACGTACTTCGGTCAGTAAATATTGTTTATGTTGAGATAATAAAAAAAGATTTACTGGGCGAAGTATATTTGATTTGAAGAAAAATTGAATTTGTACTTGGATCAGGTAGATAAATTAAGCAAAAATGGCATCTCCTGATAGTGCAACTAAAGGTTACTACTATTTCTATAATTTGCTTGTATTTGGTCAATAATTGAATAATTAACGATTAGTTTATATTTATTCCTATAGATGACGTAAACAATCAGCTACTTTTTAGTTGTATGATTTTATTTATTTATTTCAACACACAAACGCGATATCCCGGCTAGGGATAATTGCGTCGATTTACATTTTTAAACAGAAACAGTTATAAAATTTTTACAAAAAAAAAAAGTAATCGAAATAAAAAGAGAAAAAATATATATATATTAGGAACCTGAACCTTTCAGGTTTGAAAGAAAATCATAAATCATGAATCAATAAATCATAGTTGTATGATAAGGAGATGTCTTTTTTTCTGAGTAAAGAATTTGTCTACCCACCATGCTTTATCATGGTATAGTACTAGAGAGACGTATTATAGTTTCATTCCAAAGATATACTCGTAAAAGACGTAATAAAGAGATGAGTTTCGAATTTCTTAGTTATCCCAAACTCAGCCAGCATCGACTCTTCATCAGGTCTCTTCCAATTGATGGAAGGTTTACGGCAGAAAATGGTTCTTTTGTATTTCTCCAAGTCGTAGATAGACATCAGTTCCATTCTGTATATTCTTATTCTGGGGGTCGGTGGAAAGATGGTCTAAACAGTTGGTTTTAGACCGCTACGATCCGGGATTGAATTCCGCATTGGCCACTTTTTTCTAATAATAATAATAATAAATTGTTCCAAAGGCCCCCAATTCTTACAAAAGTCCAACCCCACCAGCAATTGCAAGTGACCTAAACAGGGCTCTGGCACATTTGTATGTGCAAAAGTCGAACTGCTTTTCACATATGTAGACATGTGGTGCACTTACAGTAAAAGCAGTCGCCAACTTCTACCCACCATGATTATCATGGCCTGTACCACATCTATACTAGGGATAATATACAAATTTTAAAAGATCTGAGGATACTTAGAGCTAAAGACGTTTGTGGAAGTCAAATAAAAGAACGAAAGGATGTTCCTTACTTATTATATACTCGATAAAACACACTCTAGATGTAACTTTTCCTCCATTTGACTTCCATTTCTTGTATGAGAAGATATAAAAAGAAGGTATCTCTCTGTAGTTACGCTCCAGGAGCCCGTGTTACCTCTATTCTCTCTCTCTCTGTGGATATATCTCGGCGGTAGGTAAATTGAAGTTGAGATAACGTAACTCTTTTTCGCAACCGCTTCACAAATCCATAAATCTCAGGTGGCTAATCTTGTTGACGTCTAGATAGTGGCGGCACACAATAGACAACAAGTGAATGTCAGGACCCACATATACCTGATTCAAGGTAGAATTGTGAAAGGCGTTTTAAAAAACGACAAAGATTTCTCATAATGAATTTCTTCTTATTATTTTAAAATGTTAGTTTTGAAATGATGATCGCTCTTTAACGAGCTTAATTAAAAATGCATCGACTATTTCTTACAACTCATGGACAAAATTTAAGGAATTTGTACCTTTTAGGCATTTATATCGGGATTTAGACAATAACTCTGAAAGATATTAGTGACTTTTATTGAAGACACACGAGATACATACCCAGGTGTGAAACAAAATTTGCCTCTATCTCTAAAAAAAAGACCATTTGCGACATCGGAATATGAAACTTCCATGAGTCTACATAGTTGTGTTAGGTGTATGATTTATCTATTAAAATTCTTCTATTTTTGTACATTTGTTTATTCATATAGGTGAATTTATGTTAAGACGTTTGATTGAAATGTTTTTTTTTTTTGCTTATCCCTAGTACACGTGGTACAGGCCATGATAATCATGGTGGGTAGTTAGCGACTGCTTTTTTTTTACTGTAAGCGCACCACATCTCTACACATGTGAAAGCAGTTCGACTTTGCACTTACAAATGTGCCAGAGCCCCGTTTGGTTATTTGCACTCGCTGGTGGGGTTGGACTTTTGCAAGAATCGGGGCCCATTGGAGCATTTTTTTTTTCAAACAGAAAAAAGTGTCCAATGCGGGAATCGAACCCGGGTCGTAGTGGTCGAAAACCAAACGGTTTAACCAGCCTTCCACCGACCCCCTGATTGAAATTTAAATTAGGTAAGATAATAAAAAAAGCAAAGTTCTCCAGAAAAATAAAAGATTCAATTTTAGTGGAAGCATTGATGCTTGGCGAGTATTACTCAGTCTATAAACATTGTCCACAACATTCGGTGAGATTGTAAAGAGAAATACCTCTCCTTCACATGTGCAAGCGAAGGAGATATTAAAAAACCTACACGCTTCTGGTTGGAACATAACGTTTCCCCCCCTTTTGCGTTAACATTTCAACATTGAATGACATTTCAGACCAGGTCTAGGTTTCTATATTAGGTCTACGAACGGAAACTTCGGCCAAAAGCACAGTTAAAGTGAGACAACTCTAAGCGACACTCCTGTCAAAATTTCTGTGTACAAAAGGTTCAATGATCCCACTATGTTCTTGCACAATTTTAATCCCGCTAGCGAAGTGCAAGTATCCAACCAAACGGGACTCTGGCAACTTATAAAATGCCAAAGTCGAACTGCTTTCTACGTGTATGTGGTGTACTTGCTGTAAAGAAGAGGTTGCTAAATATCGACCAAGAATACCATGTGGAATAAAGGAGAGGTCACCCAATAGGAAGGAAGTGTCCTACGAAAGCCGGGCTATAGTAGCGGTGGCAAAGCCAGGCTACAGTACCAAAGCAGGGCTACAGTGCTAAAGCCTGGATATAGTAGCGGTGGCAAAGACCAGCTACAGTGTCAAAGACCAGCTACAGTGTCAAAGACCAGCTACAGTGTCAAAGACCAGCTACAGTGCCAAAGACCAGGTACAGTACCAAAGCCAGCTACAGTAGCGGTGGCAAAGCCGGGCTACAGTTCCAAAGCAGGGCTACAGTACCAAATCCCAGCTACAGTACCAAATAACAGCTACAGTAGCGGTGCCAAAGACCAGCTACAGTAGCAGTGGTAAAGCCGGGCTGCGGTAGCAAGGAGGAAGTCGGCCGATGAACCCGGGCGAGCATCAATGCGGGCCTCACTGCACCAAAGCGGGGGCTGCGGAGCGAGTGAAGGAGCAACAGCTCCAGACAATCGAGTCGATGGGGTGGAAGGAAGTTGATCACCATTATGGTGTAACTCAGCTCGGGCCATTTTCTTGTTAGAACCCTACGTCCCTAATTAACCAACCACTTCTCAACTCCTGAGACTGCGCTTGCGCGAGACCATCGATTCTGGAGGCAAGCTGGACGAACCGGGCTGGAGGTGTCAAAACAATTGGCCGGGGAACCATCAACTTCCGCGCACACATTAGCTCCACTTCTCTCTGTACCGTCTCTCCCAACACAATATAAACATTTATAATATGATGCACTAGCGCGCCATCTGTTATCAAAATTCGAAACTTTAATTTCCCCATTAATTTTTCCATTGCAGTAAGGGCAGTAGAAATTGTTTAATTTCAAAAAGAATCTTACGCCTTTAAAATAGTTTCGAATTTTACAATATAAAAATACCTAGATATAATATAAGAAAACTCACCTGACTATACTAGCTTTATTTTTCCAACTTTTTCGTTTCTCCCTCCACATAAGGAAGCACAAGCTTTTTTCATTTTTTCATCTACTAATACATCGCAAACTTTACTTAAAGATTTCCACCTTGAAAAGGGGACACAGTGGGTAACCGAAGCATCGGATAAGAAACTTTTAGAAAATTTATAAATCCGCATCTTGAACAAATCATAATCCAACATAAGCATTAGGGTATTCTATATCATCTACTGTGTTTTTTTTTATCTACGTTTTCTTCGTAGATGGTAAAATACGTAGTATCGCTGGAGACCCGCTGGCGATCTTCCATCAAGCTCTGCAGCCGTGGCGCCATGTACATTGTACATAATTACATATATCTAATTATTGTAAATAAACATTATCATCATTGTAAATCAATAGTGCATACACTGTGCACTTTTACATGTAATTTCAACAATCTACTCGTAAGGAAAACATCCACTCGGGCAGAACTCGGACGAAACCAGCTAGTGCTATATTAAACTGGCGAAACCGCTGGTATAGAGGGCTCACTCAACACTGATGAGCTAGAACCCTCATATTATTGATCATAATTGTCTCTCTATTCACCATCACGACTGCGTGAAGGCTTTTATTTGCCAACACAAGACTCCTGACGAAGACAAAATATTTTTGCCGAAACGTTGATAAAAAAAAAATAAAAAACTCCAACTGGCCGAAGTGTCTATTTTTTATATAAATATGAATGACAGCCAGGCAGCCTCTATCTTTACGACAAGGTACAAGGCTAACTTGTTTAACGTGCTAGTGGACTGCCGCTCCCTTATTTTGCCAAGCAGACGTGTTGGTAAATGGAGAGACACGAGAGACGACACAACAATACATTTAATAATTGGATAAAAATTATTCCTAAATTAAACACCAAATATTTAGATAACATTAAGTTAGGTCTCTCTACAATACAATCTATGCTGTCCATTACATCGTCCATATATATACATACAAATATATTTCTAAATGTATGTATTAAGTACATTGTATTTTAATAAACTTTTAGAACTTCAACTTTTTTTTTTTTACACTTAAAATTAAAATACACTTATATATTTATAAATGTATGTAATTCTACTGTCCTCAAAGCTTATGTCCATAGTTCTTCTAAAATACCCATTCCAAGAGTCTAGCAACAGTATCACTATAAAAGGAAGTTCCAAAAATGCAATATAACAGCGGTATGGTAGATTAAACTGGCGAAACCGCTGGGAGGGTTCACCACTGATGAGCCAGGCCTTCCCATTAATTTTTCCATTGCAGTAAGGGCAGTAGAAATTGTTTAATTTCAAAAAGAATCATACGCCTTTAAAATATTTTCGAATTTTGAAACAGATGGTGCGCTAGTGCATCATATTTCTAAATACATACACCCAAGAGAGGCAAATTAGAAAAAAAAACAATTAGGAGAAAGAAGGGAAAAAAGACGAAAGTTTTTATAAAACAATTAAGAAGAAACAATTCAATTAATTAGGCGTTAAGAAAAGTTAATCAATTTATATGAGAGGGGGCTAATCAAGTGTCCCCAGGGTGACACCGTGCAGAAGGCAACGATAGAAGGAAGATATCGACAGGGGTCGGCAAACACGCGAGCCACATGCGGCTCTTTGGATGTGAAGCTCTTTATATAGTTCCATACGTAAATATTTACTTATGCGAGAATATACTATTTATTGTAGAACGACATTTTAAAATTATCCCGCTTGTGCTTCTTTTGAACGAAAAAATCGAAATTTATTTTAAGGAGAAATAACAATTATTTCTAACCTTAGGGATGAAGTATGAAAGGATGAATTGTGAAGAGTAATGATAAACGGAAAAATAAAAGTGTCCAGGGATGGGAATCGAACCCACAGTGTTCCGCTCACCGGGCAGATGTCATGTCCACTAGGCTACCCTGGACATATTTTTCCGTTCGTAAATATTATATAAAGTAATTTATAATGCAATATAATGCGGCTTATGATTGCATTATAAAATACTATTCATTGTTGGCAATATAAACATTTTATGGCTCTTTAAAAAAAGAAATTTTGTAAATTGTAATTTTTGACTCTTCCAACTCAAAAGATTGCCGATCCCTGTTCTAGGAGAATGTGACGTCATTCCCTCTCTTGGCGAGTATTCTACGAGGATTTGTTTTAGACTTAAGAGATGGCAGTAGTGAACGTTTCTCTATGTATAAATCTATTACAGAAACGCATATGTGCATAAGGCAATAAAGTGCCATCTAAGAAATGGAAGCGTTAAAGAATCATCCTCACAAGGAGGTAACAACACAATACAGCGAAGATGGGAGATAGAACACATCAGCAAACAGTTTGTATTTCCCCAATTCCGTGTCTTTTATCTAGGTGTAGAGAGTTTTGAGCTATCTTTCTTTATAAGTGTACAGTAGTACAGAGCATTGCTCTAAAGAAAGTAGCTAGTAGCTGTCTTTATTCTTTATACATTCATGGTCAAAACTTAAGAAAGTTAAAAGTATTTTATGTTCGCGGGTCGTCTATTTTTTTTATTTATTTTTTATTTTTTAAAGAGACAGAGGCTGATCACACTTGGTTATCTCGTATGTTTTCAATAAAAGCCATTGTAATATATTTCAGAGTTATTGTCTGAATCCCGATATAAGTAAGGTAAAACTTCCTTAAGTTTTGTCCATGAGTTTTTTTTTTTTTTTGCTTATCCCTAGTACACGTGGTACAGGCCATGATAATCATGATGGGTAGAAGTAGGCGACTGCTTTTACTGTAAGTGCACCATATGTCTACACATGTGAAAAGCAGTTCGACTTTTTCACTTACAAAATGTACCAGAGCCCCGTTTGGTTACTTGCACTCGCTGGTGGGGTTGGACTTTTGCAAGAATCGGAGGTTATTGGAGCATCCATGAGTGCAATCCTCTAAAATACTAGACTTCACATGAATCTAAAAAATAAGTTCTATCACGATGAAAGGAAAAGTCTTATTTGGTATATCCTGAAAACGCGATGAGTCACTTTGATAAACCTTGATTTCGTGGAATTGAAACCGTTCTGGAGAGATGAGAGCAATAACTTCAAACCATGGATTTCAGATTACCTTTTCGGGTTTACCAAATCTGGTGTGATGTCTAATTTAACGACCGGGTCATGGTGATTGCAGATACTTTCCAAATATGGCGTATTTTTTGGGTCTATTTATAATGGGAAAAAATGTTTTGCTGCTGTTATCGAGGTGTTATCTATGGAAATTACACTCATGGATTAAACTTAAGAAAGTTGTATCCTTTAGCATGTATATCGGAAATGAGACAATAACTCTGAAAGATATTACAGTGACGTTTATTGAAGACACATGATATAACCAAGTGTAAACGAAACTGCCACTGTCTCCTTTAAAGAAAAAAATAGGCGACCGGCGACATTGAAGACTTTCCACATCCTTAAGTTTTGTCCATGAGTGAGGTTGCAGAGTTAAAGTGTCCTATAGAGAAAGATGTCCTCTTACTGAAGAGTTAATTGTCAAAATATGTCATTTAGTGGTGAAAAATGTCCTCTGTATAGAGAGGTGTCCACTCATGGAGGTTCTACTGTATACACAAAGACATCTAACTATCAGAGAATGTTTTAAAAATTATCCCTAGTACACGTGATACAGGCCATGATAATCATAGTGGGTAGAATTTGGCGACTGTTTTTACTTGTAAGTGCACCACATATCTACACATGTGAAAAGCAGCTCGACTTTTGCACTTACAAATGTGACATAGCCCCGTTTGGTTACTTGCACTCGCTGGTGGGGGGTTGGACTTTTGCAAGAATCTCCCTCATTGGAGCTTTTTTTTTTTTTAATTAGAAAAAAAAAGTGTCTAATGCACGGGATTCGATTCCGGGTTGTAGCGATCGAAAAAAACCCACGGTTTAGACAATCCTTCTACCAACACCCATCAGATAAAATGAGTAGAGAAAACAGTTAAGAGAGTTTTGTCTCTAGCCGAGTTTGCCATGATGCCAAACCCTGTTGAAATACCGACCTATCAATCTTCTAACACTGTAAAAAAAGGTTGGGAAGCTTCCCAGATTAGTTTAGCTTCTGATGCTTATCGACGTAAAAGAAACAAAAATAGGATGCCGTGGGAGATTGGCTTTCTACTTGTTCTCTAAGGTATCGTGGAACCCGAGAGTTTTGACAGATTTCTACCTTACAGTTGGTTATTCCAGTATCGCACGTTTCCATTCGCTCTTTATTGTTCTAAATACACTTTCAATTATATATACTAGCCGAATGACCCGGGTTTTATCCGATTAAATGTTTTTATTAAAATACTATTCGTTACAATTATAAATTGGCGCCGTGGATGTCACTCTTGTGAAACGTCCCGCTCCAAACTTTACATGTACATTAGGTCAGCTGATATTACCTTCCATATTCACCGCTAAAGGCGCTGCTCGCGAGCGAAAGGGCAAATTTGCAAATAACTCTACGAATATTCGGGATAGAGACCTAAATTTTTCACTATAAGTTTTTCCAGATTCTACTATATATACTGTTAAAATTTCAGTCATATTAGTTACGTGGACGTGTATAGCCGACAAACATACATACATACATACAATGACTTTTATATATATATATAGGGATAACAAGGAGGTAAAATTAAAGAGAAAAATATTTTATAGGTTGACTTTTATAATAAAAACTTTGGCCAGTTAGAGTTTTATAAAGTGGCCGAAGTGTCTATTTTTTAAAGAAATATGATTGCCGGCCAGGAAGCCTCATCTTTACGATTTTATAATCGAGTTGAAAATAATTTCCTTCTCCCAATCTTTTATAACTTTATTCCGGCGTTTCGAATACCCGCTGTCGCCCTTTTTTCAAGGAAAAATTTCTTGATATGGACAAAAATATATATGTAGTACAAAAGTTGAATTGTACTTGGATCTGGTGGATAAATTAAGACGGCAAAACAAGGCGTCCACACAATTTGACCGTTATCCTGTTGTCTTTCAATTACACAGACAATTTTTATTTTTTACAGACAACGCTTAGTTTCTATTTATTCTGAATGATGGTGCAAACCATCAGCAAATATCGCATTGGGTGCGAAGTGTACCTCAAAACAATGTGTCCACACAATTTGACCGCTATCCTGTAATTGAAAGACAACACTTAGTTTCTATTTATTCCGATAGATGGTGCAAACCATCAGCAAACATCGCATTGGATGAGAGGTGTACCTCAAAGCAAGGCGTCCACATTATTTGACCGCTATCCTGTAATTGAGAGACAACGCTTAGTTTCTATTTATTCCGATAGATGGTGCGAGCCATCAGCAAACACCACATTGGATGAGAGGTGTACCTCAAAGCAAGGCGTCCACATAATTTGACCGCTATCCTGTAATTGAAAGACAACACTTAGTTTCTATTTGTTCCGATAGATGGTGCGAGCCATCAGCAAACACCCGTTGTAGATGATCACGGGATATTATTATTTTAGTATTTACACTTCTTTCTTAAAGGTGTTAAGGCTTGTGTTCAACGAGAAAGAGAGATCGTAAAATAAAAGTCAATTAGAATAAGAAAGAGAGGAGATTGATGGGGAAGGGAACACGTTTATGACGGTCATTGCAAGTTTACTGTCCCTTCATTAAATCCCCTCACTGCCGTGTGATTGAGGTGACGTAATTGATACATCGTGGTGGTCACCATTCGTTCACTTCTAGAGCGAATTCTGCACTTTGTGAGATCTTGTGGCATCATTGTCTGTCTATACTGTTTTAGTCCTAACACAAAGTAAGCTTGGTACAGTGGAAACTGACTAAAGTAACGCTGTCTTAAGCTATTCATCCGGCCTTATTATTGTTTTTAATTAAACAATTTCTACTGCCCTTACTGCAATGGAAAAATTAAAAGGAGGGTCTTGCTCATCAGCCCTCCCAGCGGTTTCGCCAGTTTAATCTACCATACCGCTGTTATATTGCATTTTTTTGTATTTTTATTTTATAGTAATACTGATACTAGACTCTTAGAATGTATTTTTTTTTATCTGATAATATATCTAGCAATGTGATAATATTGCAATGCTTATAACTTGCAAAATTTGCAGTGTGATAGAATAATAGCGGTTTCTAATAGAGATAAACACATTATTCTTTACTCCTTTTAATGTTTCCATTTCAGTAAGAGCAGTAGAAATAGTGTATTTTTTAAAAAGAATCATAGGCGTCTATAATAGTTTCGAATTTTCATAACAGATGGCGGGCCAATGTATCATAATATATGATTTTAAATTAATTCTACATTTTAATAATGATCGGTGGCCGGTGGTATAAGCCGTCGGTTTCCGACAGCCATGAACTGGGATCGAATCCCGCATTGGACTTTCTTTCTTTTTTTTTTTTTGTGAAGAACCTGTTCATATATTAGTCATTGTAAATAACATAATCTAGTGGTTGTTCTTTTTGAGCTGTACCCGATAAAGTTGTTTTGGAACAGGATTCTGCATTTTCTGATAATTAGAAGATGTATCAAAAATTTTCTATCCTATTCGGCATATTATGTTTAACCATATCGCGATCTCAACGAACTTTTTGGACGAAGGAACAATCAGCCAAAAAAGCCAAAATTTGAAAGATAGTTCAAAAGTTCCAATGGGGCAATACATACCTCATAGATAAAGAGGTTGACCAACAAATTTCGACGACCAGGCATTTTGGCAGGCGTGGAAGAGTCGTTGAACGAAAACTTGACAATAACGAGAATTAATAAAAAAGGCATCTCCTTATCGTGTAAGTGAAAGTTACTGATGGCTTGCACATCTATCGGAATAAATATCAACTATTCGTTGATGTTTAATAAAGTTTCACGAATAAGAGATGCCTTTTTATTAATTTATGAACTTTATCCCAGTACAATGTCACATTTATACTTTTTTTTTTCACAAATAACGATAATGTTTATATAAAAAAAAAGGGAATCTATCTGAATCTGTTAAAGACAAAATTGCTTTCAAAACATGAAGTTTAACAAGAAAACTAATGAAAGTTTTGGAGTGTTGTAACATAATCTTTAAACCAAACTTAAGAAAGAGTTAAATACAATTGTTGAAATTGGATCTCGACCAGCGAGAGCGTCCAGTGTAGAGAGAAAGAATCAAACTTTTATTCCCATCACTTCAATCTTTATTTAATCTGATTAAACACGAATAAAAATAGAACACAAATACTTGACAGTCAATTAGCTAACATCCCTCCATTCAATAGCTCGTTAGAAATCTTTAAATAAGTAGAAAGAAAGAGAGAGGAAAGGAAGAAGAGATGAATTGAAGAGGAAGAAAAAAAAACTAACAAAATTCTTACAAACTCCGCTCGTAATAATTAAGAGGGAGAAAACTTATAATTAAAATTAGTTAATTCTATTTAATTAAAATTGTTTAACAATTCGAATAAGAAATATTTAGCTTAATTAAAACTTTTAAGGGGGAAAGAAAATATGTTTTCATTCTTTTTTAATAACGGCTCGAGTTTGAAGACAGGAAAGGAGAAAGAAGGGGGGGGGGGGGGGGGGGGGGGGGGGAAGGAGAGAGGGGTTTAGTTAAATAAAGAGTAGGAGTGACTGCCATTATATATATTGCGTATGATATTGTTTTTTACAGCACAATACAACAATGTTGGCAAGTTTCTCTAGAGTGGAATGTCGAGGTGACGAATCCACTCCAGGGCCTCCTCTGTGCACCGGTGGATATCCCCAAGTGTTCCCTGGAAGAATCTTCGAGGACAGTCCCTTAGGATATGGTGCATTGTTTGTATTTGTCCACAGTCGCAGTTCTGGTCTGGACTCATGTTCCACTTATTTAGTAGGTAGTTGCATCTACCAGTAGAGGTCCTGATTCTATTGAGGGTTGACCAGGTCCTCCTAGGTAGGTTGTAGCCGGGAGGTTTGGTGTTAGGATCCTCCACCAGGTCTTTGTTGGCGACTGCCATTAAAAATGGATGAGGAAGCTTCTCTCTTCCTAACTATATTTATAAAATAATAAAAAATCAATAAATATCCTGACCACGATATTTGACTGGGATAAACAACGGCGGCTGCTATGAAAATACTTCATCACCCAACAGTTGTAAGGTCTTCCATCTCTACTCCACCAACTCGCCATGTTGCCAAGACAAGGTGACTCGAAACCTGTAAACTGAGACGTAACAAATAAATACTTCATTCAGAAATGGTTCGAAGTGAGAGATTGAGAAGATGGATTGTTAGAATTTGATCATGGCGTTATCCACGGCGAGTTCTTGGAGATAATGACCAATAAAAATTTGATTTTAAAATACAATATAACGCGGCTGATGATTGTAAAACGAAAATTGCAATTATACCGCGAATGTTTCTTTTATACAAAAATCGAAATTTATTTAAAAGAGAAATAGCGACCATATCTAACTTTTTTGAATGAAGTATGAGAGGGTGAAAATATGAAGAGTAATGGCGAACACGGAAAAATAAAAGTGTCCAGGGGCGGGAATCGATTGTGGGTTCGATTCCCGCCCCTGGACACTTTTATTTTTCCGTTCGCCATTACTCTTCATATTTTCACCCTCTCATACTTCATTCAAAAAAGTTAGAAATGGTCGCTATTTCTCTTTTAAATAAATTTCGATTTTTGTATAAAAGAAACATTCGCGGTATAATTGCAATTTTCGTAAAAATTTGATTTATTGATATCTTGTCAATTACATAGGTACACAGTATATGCATAATTAGTAGTAGAATGATAAGATGATTTTGATTGGACGTGCGTCAGACCTGGAGGCTGGGTTCTGTGCTGTCTGGAGTATAGAAGCTCTATCTGTGCTTCCTTCCTTCCTTCCTTTATGCGATCAAGTAGCGAGAGAAGGGAAAATTTTCGAGCACAATCTCTTCAACAAATCTCTCTGCGGCAGTAACTGTTTGGTCGAGATATGAGGACAAGAGAGAACAAAATACAACCTGGGAAGAATATACATTAATAGAAAGTGGAATATCAATAAACTTGGGATGTAGGTACAGGCTATGACATAGGTCAAATTATTTTTTGTAATAAAAAATAATTCAAATTTATACCTATAGATGGAAATTTTTCCGGGAGGTTATTGATCTATAAAATGAAGGTCACCTCTTCCGTCAAAATAGACGTCAAAACGACGCCATTAGCCCGAAACTATGTTCTCCAAATGGACGCTTCGCGGTTTGCCAAAGCTGGTGTTGTGTCTTTGTCGCCTACCCGAGGCCGTTAGTTTGCGGCGACGATCAATAGATGGCGCCCAGTTTTGGCATCTATTTTGACGGGAGAGGAGACCTTTATTATTATTTTTTTTAATGTACCTATATTTTTATACGTTTTAACCCCAAAATGTAGTTATTCATTACACGCCATATGAAGATAATTTAAGCCACATTCTCCATTTTTCAACTTCTAAGTGTAACAATATTTCTATTTCCACTAGTGAGTGTAGAGGGCTGTTGGATGAATGAAATAAACCGTCGATTTTCAATAGCCACAACCTGGGATCGAATCCTGCATTGGGAACTTTTTTTTTTTTTAATAAAATTTTCTTCAATGGCTTCGATCTGCTCTCTATACGGGTAGATGTGTGGGTTTACTTATAGCAAAAGTAGTCACTAACTACCCACCATGATGATCAAGGTCTGTACCGTGTGTATTTGGGGATAAGTAAAAAAAAAAAACTAGCTAATGTTTTTAAGGATCTCTTTTGAAAGGTATTTTCAATGACCGGTATTCCCATTGCTTGCTGACAAGAGAAAGTTATTAAAAGTTAATCTAAAATTAATTCCTCCCGAAGAGAATCTCCGGGGAACGGCTGGCAAGGTAACAGTTAATGACGGCACGCCCCAGAGGGATGATCGAAGAAGAAGAAGCGCCACAAGTTGAACACGCCAGGGCGTTGGCCATTGCTTCCCGGGGGAATACGGGTCACGGCATACCGCCATTGCACGGCCTTCCAAGATCCTCACAGTTCCAGGCCTCACTGCAACTCGGTCTAAACTGCAGCGGATCAAACAGAAAGGAGAGATCTTCCTGAACTCTAAAGAGATCTTGAGAAAGCGAGATATGCACAACCTACAAGAACTGGTGTGAAGACTGGAACAACCACCACTACGGTCTCTTCCATGACGACAGATAGGTTCATTGTAACACACCGTTTTAAAGAGATCCCCGTACAAGAATAAAGGATGAATACGCGATGAGAGGCGATGTGATAAATTGGTAGTTCGATGAAGACGTATGTCACGACATCTACAGTACTACCATCCTCCTCTCTCTACAACTAACCTGCCCACTCTGTGGAAGAGAACTCTCGCAGTCCACCGGTGGCGGAGTTTTTTTCCGCGGTGGGCGCCACCAATGAAGACCTTGTATATATTTTAATATATATGTATATTTATAAATTATTTTATATATTTACATTTATTTATTCCTATATTTATCATTACATAATCTTATTTACTCATATTTATGTATTTAACCTTATATAATCTTATATGAACGTTGTAATAAATCAGTTTCAATCTCAATCTTTACAACTAACCCACTAGAGAATATATAGCTCATGCCCTATTGACGATTTATTGTATCGTGTTTTCTCTCCTGTAGGAGGGTTTACGTGCCAGAGATACAATGATCACAAAACTCTACTTGTATAGACTACCTCCATTCTAGAATGGAATAAGAAAAATCAAGAAACAATTCAATAAGAAAGACATAAATGAGAAAGAAAGAGAAGGAATTGTGAGTAAAAAGAGAAATTAAAGAAAAGACAAAATTACAACCATTCTAAATGGCGGGCGTAGGAAATAAAAACTATAAAAGCGGCAAGGTCAGAGAATTGCTTTTAAAATGGCTCCATTTATTTAATTTCCGTTTGCAGGGAGGAGTGTAAGGCAAGCACTGTCGTCTTGCATTCCAAGAGTGTCGTTAGTGGGAACATCTAGGTAGCCAGCCTTGTGTAGCAGCCATGTCGTGTCATAATGGTCGGAAACCATTCTATCTTAATAGAGGGGAGTGTTTATCATTCACAATCTTCCTGTTGAAAGTAAAGCATTCATAATGGCAATTTATAGGAATAGCTTGCTATTAGTTTGAAACCACAACATTTTTTTAAATTAGAGACATCATTGCTTCGAAACGAGTTATTTATAAAGACTATATTTATAGATATGACTAAACGAGAGAGAGTAAGCTTTTTGAATTGGATAGAAAATTGATTTGCCTATTGATTTACTCCTAAAATCACTGCAGTAGGTATGTAATAATACCACATGTAGAAATGTATCATTCAGAGATGTTTAAATAAACTGTGTGGAGGAGAGTATAAGGAGAGGAAAGTTGGAAGATACCACACCCCTAGTCGACCACATGTTCTGTCTTCTATTAATGGATGTTTCAGGGAACTGGCAGTCACAGTCCTCCCTCACTGTTTTATCCGATTCAGAATGATGATCAGCGGACAATTCTCTCGAAGGCCGTCTCCACGCCGGTTGATCCCAGGGTGGTCCTCGGATCTTCTATTTCCTCTCCGATCAACTCCTCAAGGATCCTGCCTCTTGTATACATCCTTACCACAACCCATGACCGCTTAGAAAACTCCGAGAGACGATGATGCTTGCCTCCACTCTTGAAGTAAGTTGAATGTATTTTTTCCTCTAATAAAAAAATAATTTTAAGATGTCGAAGAAAAATAGTCTTGGCGACAATAAAAAAATCCTAACACAGAAGATGGGTTTCCATTAGTGGATGGTTCTCCACACTTTTTTTTTTTTTTGAGTAAGTATCAATTGATAAATGTATATAACATCCATATTAAATTACAAAGCGAAAAACAAGACGCTACTAAAAGCGTATGATTGCTAAATCAAATAATCTTCTACGTATAGACCTTGAATAAGGACAAGTATACATAGTGGGGAAAATTAGATTCATCATAAAGAAGAAGGAAAGAATGGAAAAACGGATAATCATCCAGAAAGTAGGATGATGAGATAGATTGAAGAATGGTATAAAAAGGTAGATTTTACATGTACCATAAATTTTTTCGTAGAAAAGTGTTTTAAGTAGTTTCTGGAACTAAAAATAAAAAGCCAGATAGGCACACGTAAGCTTGCGTCCATTATCCAAAGAGGAAAGTAAAAACGTGCTTATTTTAGATTACCAATACCTCAATTTACGCTCCAAAAAAGGCCATGATAACTCGTGAGTAGCAGACAGCAACATGTAGGAATATCTCTGGCGATCGATGTCGTGAGAAGATGGAATTCCGCGGAAAGGTCGATACCTATACAAAGTTATCTGCCACCGGATATCGAACATCCATCGACCTGGCGTTACGTAGGTCGGGAGGGATAAAGGTGAGCAATCCTAGATACAGGCGAGCAAAGAGTTAACGTGTCTACCTTAGAGTCCTAACCAGGGGGTGACATTGCTGTTTTTGTAATGTGTCCCATCGACGTGGACAGGTAAAAGTAGGATGGGACATTCTCTCTATCTTACTAGATTGTTGAAGGTTACTTGTCTGAAGGATTTAACTTCCAAAACTGTAGATGTGCTTCCCTGACGTTTAATGGCATAGACCATATCCATGGCAATCACGGTCTTGGCGTGCTTGGATCAACATCAAAAGATCACATTCTTAAGGAAGGCTATGGATCTCTTTATAGATGAGAGATCACACCTAACGTACAAGACGACCGGCCAGGTTGGAGATTCTCTGGATATTGTCACCAAAGACTTTGCGATGGCTCTTGGCCCTAACCTTTCCAAGTACCTCGCCTTCTTTGCCGCGTCCAGTCAGGATTGAGCTGACCATTCGGTTTAACTGTATATATCTTCTATCCATTCAAACACAGTCTTTTAATAAGACTTCATCGGAACAGGGTTTTCTGAACAAAGCGAAATAAGAGAAAACTAATAAAGGAAATGTGTCTAGTAACAGCTTGGCTAGTTCAGCAAGTAATTCCTTACCCTTGACAGATTTAGAAAAGTACAAAGTTGTATTTATGAGAATCACATTGATATTAGACTTTTTATATCTTTGTATTAGAGAAGCATGAGTGACTCAACTCCGCCTTTGCCGGTCCCAAGCCCGGATGAAAAAGGAGGAGGGGGAGCAGTAACAAGCTCATTAAAAAACCTGGGTTCAGCTGGCCCGGCTGATAGTACCCTGTAAGGGCTCCTAATCCAGGGATACAGGATGATTCTACTTCACCCAGTGTGGAGATTTTTTTAAATGTAATTTGCTTTAAAAAGACATTGTGGAGATAAGAAAGAAGAAGAGGATCTGTGACACTTTTGATTTCTTTTTTTCTGTATTGGTAAAATTTAGCGGCGTAATAATTATACCGTTACTTCTTTTAGATTTAATTTTCTTGAATATTTTTTCCCCGTTGCACATGCGCGACGTGATAATGCAGTCTGTAAATATAAAAGAATAATAGCATTCGCGATATACGTTAGTAACATTGTAAAATCGCTTCCGAAATAGGAAGATAGGATAAACACAGCCGTTTTTGATGTGACAAAATTCAAGTTCAATCAGCTCGCGTTCTGTTTACATTGTGTGCAGCAACGGTGTGGTTAGCGATAAAAGAACCTATTTTAACGTTATAGATTTCCACATTTAACGCTGTACACATAAGGGGTGGTATAGTTTACCCAAGCTGTGTTGACATCTTGTAAGCCTATAAATGAAGTAGGGAATAAGGAAGGAAGCTATAATCCATCTAGAGGCGCCATTGGCCATAATCTGTGGTTCGGCGCCATTATACCCTCTCTCTCTCTAGCGGTAATCATCATCATCATCATCTGCGTATTTATTATTGGACGCGCTGCGCCAAATGGGTATTTAGGCGAGATGAAAAAAATGCCGATTAAAGAGAAAAGAAGTGGGAATTAAATGATTATTCTCTTCCCCTCTTTGTAAATATGAGAGGATTCAATAAGGATGAAGATAGGTCAAGTGGATGAGATAGCTGTGCTGATTAATAAGCGGAGGTAGGTAGGATTGACGTGGGTCTGATAGGGAAGATAGGATAGCGAGTGATCCAGCTTGCCTCTGTTAGGGCAGTGCTCTTTGGTCGCTGATCCCAGCTCTTTGGACATTCATTCTAGATCTTTGGTCACTGTCCTTTGGGTAGCCGGCTTATGTACCTAAATGTCTGGAAGGCCATCTGTTTCTAGGATGTCCTTAACCGACTTATGGGCCTTCTAGGCCTGGATGGTCATTCGATTCGAGGATGTCCTTATGGAGTGAAAGGTCAAGGAGGCCATTTGCTTCTAGGATGACCTTTGGGTAATGATTCTGATATTTAAAGCAGTTACCTTCTCTTTGGTCACTGATTCTGCTAGTTGGACAATGGGCTTGCGAATTGATATTGAAATTGAGGCCTTTATCTAGCTCTTTGTGGAAGCTGATCCTACTTTATAGGCATTGATTCTGCTTGATTGTTGGAGCAGTAATTCCGTTCTTTGATCTATAATCCTCCTAATTGGATCATAAACTTGTGATGCTGGAATTTATTTTGGAAATCAGACATTGATAAAGTTTTTTGGACATTCATATTGACATTTGGGACTTTATTTAGAGATCGTTGGAGGTTTAACCTGCTCTTTGAGTATTAATCCTACACATTGGGCATTGATCCATCTCTTTAAGAATTGTACCATCTTGGGATAAGTGAAGAACTAGAGTATAACCCCAGTATATACAGATTCTGGAGAAACTAACGAGTACCAGAATATAGGTTTCATTTATAGAAATTGATACATTTAGTGGGGGAGACATAGACTCGTTTTATGTTAGGACCATGATTGAAACTAGAAGGCCTCCAAATTTTAGTACAAGTTTTTTGTGGCCTCTAAATGAGTAGATAGCTAAGAAGCAACAATTCTGCAGATGAATTCCTGCCCCAGACAATATTTTATGCCGTGACATTCACTGTCAACAGTTTCCCCTGCGGTCATCACATAACCTTTCAATAAAATTTTATGTCCTTAAAAGAAAAGGGAGGCTGGAAGGAAAAATCAATAACCAACCATTCTTTACCGTTTTTAATATTTCCTTTACTAGCAACGTCTTTTATCCCCTTCTTATTTTTTACAGAGTGTAACAGAATAGATATTATTTATTAGGCATACTATTATATCTGTGATATTTTATTACTCGGTTTAATTACGTGACAATATATAGGTAAGTTCTTAGTAGTTTTGAATAGATGTTTGCAATGGGTAACGGATTCAGCTTTCTAATTGGAGGTTTATCGCATTTTAAAATATATATACACTCATGGACAAAACTTATGAAAGTTGTACCTTTCCGTATAACGGGATTCAGACAATAAATCTGAAAGATATTACAGTGACCTTTATTGAAGACACACGAGATAACCAAGTGTGATTACACTCATGGACAAAACTTAAGGAAGTTGTACCTTTTAGCATGTATAACAACTCCGCCTTTGCCAGTCCCAAGCCCGGATGAAAAAGGAGGAGGGGGGAGCAGTAACAAGCTTACTAAAAAACCTGGGTTCAGCTGGCCCGGCTGATAGTACCCTGTAAGGGCTCCTAATCCAGGGATACAGGATGAGCAGCGTTTGTACTCCATGTTAGGAGCGGCTGCACATGGCGTCTGTTCCTCATGTCAGAGGCGGCCATTTCTTTTGGAGCTAAGTCGGCCTGCCACTGAGTAGTGCTCCCAGTCTTGATGACAAAGGCAGACGCATTCTACTTCACCCAGTGTGGAGATTAGAAAGAAGAAGAGCATGTATAACGGGACAATAACTCTGAAAGATATTACAGCGACCTTTATTGAAGTCACACAAGATAACCAAGTGTGAACAGCTTCTGTCCCCTTAAAAAAAGACGACCATCAAAATATGAAAGTTTCTTAAGGTTTATACATGAGTGTACATTCTCTCTATAGGGAGAGAGTGCCACATTTAAAAACAAAGACTACAGAAAATGTCTTAAATTATTGAACAAACTACAAATCTTCATTAAAAAATAATACAGTAGGTAAATAAACTAGTTAAACCCTCCAGCTTTAAGCTTTATTTTTCGTGACCAATATTTCCAAATCGTTATCTCTGATTTCCCGTTTATAACGCTAACTTATAGTAAGGCAAAGTACCCAGAATAGCGTTCTTGTAGCGATGTTCGACCGTATTGGAATTGAATATAATGAGTAACCAATAAGAGAGGATTAAAGTTTATAAACTGCAAGTCCATATATGGAAACCTCAATAGGTCGTGAAGTAAATCGCTCATTTTAGGTTACGAATTTTCAAGGCGAACTTTCGAGTTACCATCATTTTTCAACTGGCTAAAGAACAGAAGACATTACAATCCAAAGACAACAAGCTAAGTAAATTTATCAACAATTATTCAACCTCCAACATTAATATATACAGTTATCAGCGTCATAATCAAGCAACAATTCTTAATTCTGTCACCGCTTGCTTTGTGAATGGAATAAATACCCAAATATGGCCATTTCTCATAACCATCGGTGGTTCAGTGGTAGAATGCTCGCCTGCCACGCGGGCGGCCCGGGTTCGATTCCCGGCCGATGCATTTTTTTTTTTTTTTTACAATTTTTAAAACTCATTTATATATTATACAAGAATGACATCCACGGCGCCAATTTATAATTGTAACGAATAGTATTTGAATAAAAGCATTTAATCGGGTAAAACCCGGGTCATTCGGCTAGTTATTCTCTAACCACAATAAAGTCTTTATAGAACCGGGGGGGGGGGGGGGGGAGTATTTAAAAAAACTTTGAGAAAAATTAGTTTTAATTTCAATCGATAGAAGGCGCTATTCATTTAAAAATTATATTTAGATTAAAAGAGAAAGAAAGATTGAAACAAATAGAAAGGTCGAGTAAAATGCAATACACATGTCCACAACACAGGAAAAGGGGGGAAAAAGTTAGATAGAGAAAAAGTGATAGAGACGTGTATATAAAAAGAGTAATGAAGGAAGGGCCAATTTTTCCTTATTTCTGAATGGAGTGTCACCCAGAAATGGTAAAAATGGTAAAACGCCGACAGAATAATGAGGAAAAGGAAGGAAAAGGGGTGGACACGAGACTTGTCGTGCTATTTTTGCCTTCCCTCCACACACACACAATGAGAGCTAGTTACAGTTCCCTTCAAGGCTACAATTGTAAAGAAAGACACAAAATATTTATTCCCCTTGATAGATGGAGCGTGCACAGCCATCCCTGTTTAATCAAGCTTCTTTTTTTTCTTCCCTTCCATTTGATGACATCTTTCTTAAAAGATCGCCGAGTATTTGCATTCAAGCTAATTATCCAACTCTGAGGGGGGAAAAAAGAAACAAATTGAAACCAATTTTTAACAAACGATTCTGTTTACGATTAGTGAAATCCACCATTTTGTCTTTTTATTTGTCGAGTAATAAAAATAAAACATCTGCTGTGATTTTGTAACTCAACGTTGCTGATGGCTTACGCCATCTATCGGAATAAATATCAACTAGACGTTTTATTTTAGTGATTTATTATAAGATTTTTGGTCAATATTTTTCTAAATGAATTATTGTTATTTATTTATTTTTATTATTGTACACAGAATACTCAAACACACATTTTCTTCAATGCACTAGCGCGCCATCGTCTAGCATCAGTATCACTATAAAAGGAAGTTCCAAAAATGCAATATAACAGCGGTATGGTAGATTAAACTGGCGAAACCGCTGGGGGGGTTCATCACTGATGAGCCAGGCCCTCCCATAAATTTTTCCATTGCAGTAAGGACAGTAGAAATTGTTTTATTTTAAAAAGAATCATACGTGTCTAAAATGATTTCGTATTTTGACACATTTTCTTGTCAAATTATTTCTCAACTTTCGATTGATAAAAATATTAATGTAAATTTAACGGAACTGTAAATATAAATGTGATTATTCTAAAATCAATAATAATCTCTCTCCCACATATCCAGGAAATTTAAACAAACCATTAATGTTTATGTAGTAGTTTGTGTAGAGTTCACATAAAGTGAATGACGGGGGAAATATATTATTATTTAGTTAGTTATGTCAAGATGGTCGAATGGTCATTGAGGTGCCAGACTCAAGAGTAAATCTTATGTAGCTAGTTATAGTTTTTCGCTTGTAATGTAACAATTAGTTATTTGGGCTCGTTAAGATATTGTGTGTATGACCTTGACTAAATCACAAGGCCAAGAGTTAGTATTACAGAAAGTGGTTTGGATAAACCTCTACGACATGATAAAACCTACTAAAAAGAAAGGTTGAAGACACCAGATCAAGAAGACGTCTTGGTAGTACATTTGTGGACTTAACTGAAGATAGATTAATAGATTGAAGATAGGTTGATAACTGGGGCTATGGATCGATATCTTGGAGTTATATAATTGAGGTAGATCCTACAGGAACTGCAATAACTATTACAACACCCAACTCACTCCGCACCACATATACAGTTGCCTGGTCATCCTTTTGCAGCCCTCTATATGGCAGGCATCAATCCAGAAGAGGACATCCATACGGACAAGGTACCTTAGTTGGCCGGTATTGTGATCAGGGTGCATGGACCGATCTGCTCTACTCCATGGACAAGACACCACCACCTCAGTTGGCCGGTATTGTGATCAGGGTGCATGGACCGATCTGATCCATGGACAAGACACCACCACCATATCATTAATTAGAACTTGTCTTAATGGACGGACGGACGGCGGCCATCAGGTCCTTCTTAATTACAAAGGAGGATGGACAACCGGTGACAAATAGGATTACTGAACAAAGGTTAAAGGTATCGTTCCTTCTCACATTTCCCTATAACAGATGTCACTTCCTCACACACATCGATAACATGCTCTCGTTGAGATGTCCTATAGCCATCCCATGTTAGCACTCACCTACCTAAGAATATGGTTTCATATGTTGTTGTTTTTTTTTTTTTTGTCTTTCCCTGCATCCTAAGGTAGTCATCCTTTTCTCAGAACAAATTTGTTTACATAGATAAAGAGAAAAGAATTTTGTATAATAATCATTTATTTCACTAAGAAAAGTTATAATTAAGTAAATATTTACCTGTATATATATATACAGTGACTCTCCTATAACGCGATAAAAAAAATTACGACAATTTTATTTATACAACGCGATATTTGTCACTAACAATTTACCCTAACAACATTCGCGTTATACAAGTTTTATTTCGTACAACGCGAATTCCTATAACGCGATTTCATACAACACGGAACACATTAATCGCGTTATAGGAGGGTTTACTGTATATAATATTTCAGTTTCTTGGAAAGTTGCCTGTCGAAGGGCATCAAAGTCCGAAAACTTGCCGAATTTACAGCATTAATAAAAGAAACCCGTTGCCGTTAACTTTTATTCTTTCTTCAAGATGATGTCTGGCGATTCCTTCTCCTGTAACAAAAGATAAAAACAAGCCCGTATGCACTATTCCTTCCATGCGTATTCTTCTATGCGTTATTGTCCTTAGTACAGATTCAGTAAAGAATTAAGAGATTCCAGCTATAGGTGATAACTGTACGTAACCCGACCGCGGACTCCTAGAGCCACGTACAGAAGTTATCCGAGTGATTGGTCCTACAAAGTAAAGAAAGAGTTTAATCTAGACATCTGATATCTTATCTTCACTTATCTCTGGGTGTCTTCGTACCCATCTTTCAAGAGAGTAGACCAAACTGTTTCTCTCAACACTCCCTATAACTATTGTTCTGATATTATTTTGGTAATATGTTTCCCTTATGATTTATATATTCTTGAATAGTATCGCTGCAAAAAAAAAAAAAGAAGAAGAAAAAGAATGTCAAAATGTATCTATATATGACAAATGAAATTATATAATTGCAACTCCCTATAACTAGGACTATAAGACCTCTTGACATATTTAATAAAATTTTAAAAGTGTTTAAATAAATATATAATTTCATTTTATAAATACATTCATGGGCAAATATTAAGTGGAAAGTCTTTGATGTCGCCGGTCGTCTTTTTTTTTTTTTTATGGGGACAGAGGCAATTTCGTTTACACTTGGTTATCTCGTGTGTCTTTAATAAAGGTCACTATAATATCTTTCAGAGTTATTGTCTGAATACTGATATATATACAGGGTGATCCAAAAGTCCCGCACAACTTTAAAAATTAATAACTCCGCGAATATTAGCGCTAGAGCAATGCGGTAAACACCATTGTGTTCAGAATGCAATGGGATTTTTTATGGCAAATAATGAAAAATTGGAAATTGATTTTAGTTACAACTTTATTCGCTAGATAGCGCTCTACAAGAATCAGCGATTAAGCGGCCAAATTGTTTGATAAATTGAAAAATATAACTGAACGACACGTATTTTTCCTTTTTGAATACCAGGAAAGAACCCTAAAAATATCAAATGATAAATTAATAAAACACCATTTCGCCAAAAGTTAGAAGAAATGGTTAACGATTTTTAAATACAATCTGAGATATGTAAAATAGGTATATGCAAATTAAAACATGTAGCAAAAAAAAAAAACCTGATATTTCAGATGCGGTTTTCTGGAATCCTCTCAGCTATATTAATTTCGAAAATAATAATTTTTAATTATTTTAATTCAACTCTCTCAGTATCGATTATATTTATTTTAATTGATTTGAAAAATATTTATCTATCTCTGATGATTTATTTTACTCTGGAATTTCGTTGTTGTTTTTGTCGTGTCCAATAAATAGCCTCAGATGTCTCCATGCATCTCTATCACAGCAGCAGCAGCATTGTCCACCTTCTTGAGTGTGTAAAGCAGCTGCTCTGGGTCTATGTCAATTTTCTGCAAGACTGCGGGCATGAGAATATGTGGGTAGGTGTTAGTTCCACACCAGGACAGTCGTTGCAAGTTCTATAGGTTCTTGTGCCATCTGGATGTATTGTCATCCTTTATAATGTTATGCTCTAAATCTTGTTATAGTTTTGTCATTTTTCTCTCGAAGTTTATTTCACATTTTGATCTTTTCTTATTTTTTGTTTAATTATCTTGTATTTTGCAAAAGCATTAGCGTCAAATAATGACATTTGTTCTTTCCTTTGGTTCAACTTTCTGGCTTCCTTTGCGAATTCAACTGCCATTTCATTACCCCTGATCCAAACACTAGCAGGAATCCATTGTAGAATGCAGTTATTCTCCAATGATATCAGTTGAGTAAGTAACGAATGTATTTTCTGTGTAAATATAGTATTGCCCTTCTGAATTGCTTCTAGATCGGATATGAAGTCGTTTTACGGTTTATTATAATTCCTTCTGCTTGATGCAGTGATGGTTGGTTAAAGCATACATCAAGAGCTTTCCAGATAGCTGTCAGTTCACAAATGAAGTTTGACGAAATCTTACTTTTTCCTTCTTTGATTTTGATGTATGTTCCATCTTGCAGTATTATGTTAATCCCAGCCCCTCCATTACTTATGGTAAGGTCTGATGATCCATCTGTATATGCTGTTAAATAATTTATCTGATCGCATAAACCAATTGTGTCAAGTCCTTTCTTTTTAAGTATATTTTTGTTATCTTTTTTTTTATTGCCGGGTTCATTAAGGTTAAGATTGATGATTACATTTTATGGCAATGGGGTAGGAAATATTGGTTATTCTCGAATTTGAAATTCATTATGTTTCATATTTATGCTATTTCTAATATTGTTGTTGTACTGAAGTGTTAAAGATCTTTTGAGCCTTTCTTTTTTTTTTGTCCAGTTTAAATAGGTTCTATGGGATATGTGTTCGGTTTCTTTAGTTTTTAAGCTATTGGTGAATTTTATTGTTTTTAATTGTCTTCTGCTTTCAAGTAGGTCTAGACCACATTCTCTCTGAATTTTCTAATTGTTGGTATTTGAAACAGAACCAGTGATTAATTTGGCCGCTTTTGCTTGAACACTGTCTAGTCTTCTTTTTAGTGATGAACTTGAGGGAGCCCAGACGGGTGTTGCATATTCCATTATTGGCCTTATTAAGGTGATATATGTTGTTCTGAGAATTTTGGGTTTTGCTTCCCAATTTGTTTCACATAGTCTTCTCAGAATGTTTAGGTTTCTGGTAGCTCTATTTGAGGTGCTAATTATGTGTTCTGTAAATCGCAATTCCTCATCAAGTATCACACCTAGGTAATTTCGAGATAAAATTTTATCAATTATATGGTTGTTTGTGCATATTTTGGAGTTAAATGCATGCCTTTTTTTCTGTCAGTTAAGGAGACCTATAGGTTTGTGTTTATTGGGTTTATTGTCATTTTGAGTTTCATTGCCCACTTCTCCAGTCCTCTCATTGATGTGTTCAGTATTTTTCTGATATTTCTATACTGCTACTTGTGTGCCATATGGCTATATAATCTTCATTACAGGCAACTTTTGTGTCTTCAGTGAGGATGGATGTTGTTAAGGTTGTGTCGTAATTAGATGTACAACAACTCAAACTTGACCATGACTTTTTTTAGCTCTTATTCTTTTCGTTTGGCCAACAAGAAATGTCCAATTTATATACACATCTATTCTTACATAATGAGACTTTAAAGAATGCAAATAATCTTCACTATTTACATACACAACACATCTCCCCCTTAATAATACTCCAGTCGGTCTGGGGGTTTCCTGGCTCTCTGAGGGTGAGTTCAAGGGTCCAGGGGGGACCGCAAGGAGGTGTGGTCGGACTTCTCCCCTTCCCCCTGGAATGTCGTCACTACAGGATAAAGCACTCTTGGTGAATTTTTTAAATTGTGATTCAGAATCTGCCACCGAAGCTTTACGAGCGTTTCGTTCCTTTAAAGATATTCGAAGCGGTAAAGGACAAATGAATTGCTACTCTCTAAAGCGATTGATTAAAAGTTTTGAGGAAACTGGATCTCTGGAAGCAAAACCTCGGAGTGGAAGACCATCGACATGTAAGTCAGTGGCTGTTACGGTTTTACAGAATGCTGAAGCTATTGAAACGTTATCCACGTATGGAGAAGTAAGTGCTAGACAAGTTTCTCGACAAACGGGGATTTCGTATGGAACAGTTTGGAGAGAACACACATTTAGAATTTTTCTATAAAAATACCCTAACAAAATTCAAAGTTTTCATGAGTTGATAGTCAGAGATTTTGGAAAGCGTCAAGAATTCGCTGCATGGGGTTTCCGGAAAATTGATATTGATGAAAACTGGCTGTCAAATGTTCTAAGAACAGATGATGCTCACTTTTATCTGAAGGGAGAATTTAACATTCAAAACCGCCTCATTTTGGCAACAGAAAACCCTAGGAATTTTACAGAAAAACCACTTCGTAAGCACAGAGTTAGTTTTGTGTGGGTTCACTTCTTCTTTTATTATTGGGCCATTTTTCTTTGAAAAAATAAATAGACTAAATTTTAAAACCGTTTTTGTAACTGGTGAACGTTATGTTCAACTTTTGAGAGAAAAGGTTATTCCTATATTGCAGGACAGACAAGCGCTAAGCGAAATAACATTCATGTAAGATGGAGGACCTCCTCATAGCTCCCGCGGTGCCATACAATTGCTGAAGGATACGTTCGGTGGAATTCGTTGATAAGTCGCTACTTTATATACCAGTGGCCTCCAATATCACCAGACTTGACGCCTTACAATTTCGGTTATGGGGGTACATTAAGTCGCGTTTTTATCGATGCCGGCCTACCACATTGGCCATGTTGAAGGCTTCTATCAGATGGCACGTTTTATAAATTTCAACTATTTAATTGTGACCATTCTGTCATCTATCGTATGCAGGCGGTGTTTGAGAATGAAGGGCGCCACATTGAACAAGGATTGTGACCTAATACAAGAGAGAAGGCAGTGTTATATTTTGAAGCTCTTTGTTTTGGGTTATGGGAATAATAAATGCTGTCCTCACATCTTTACTCTTTTTTTTTCTGTGAACAGTAATTTTTTTGTTTGTCATTTGCCCACATATTATATTATGTCGTGCAGGCCAAAGTGTTATAACTTCTCGAATAACACTGGTATACACAATTTACCCCTTATGTTTAGTTTATCGCTTTTCGCTCATTAGAAGAAATAGCATAAGGAATATTCTCTGTATCCCCCCCCCCCCCCCCCCCCCCCCCCCATCTTTAGAAATTTTGCGCAAAAAATAATACAAAATGATTTTACTACCACGTTTTTCAACGCAAAAGGTCGATTTAAAAATGATTTTTTTAGGGGATACATTTTCAAAATTATATACAGTATAATAAACAATGATAACATTTGACAAACCCATAGGATATTTGGAATAAAGTACGACAAATATATTTTGTCACTCCCCTCTATATTTCATTTTTGGATCATGACAAATATCCAGTTAAATAGTCAAGTGTCGCCAATTAGTCAAGAAACTATACATTCCTTATAGCACGAAATCCTATTAGTAGTGCCATCATAAATTTTGGTACTATATTAACATTTCAAAAATCGTGTATTGATATCAGTAGTTATTTTCAAACATTCAATCTATTTCACAAAACTCCATATTAAATATAAATATTTTTTGCTACATGTTTTAATTTGCATATACCTATTTTACATATCTCAGATTGTATTTAAAAATCGTCAACCAATTCTTCTAACTTTTGGCGAAATGGTGTTTTATTAATTTATCCTTTGATATTATTAGGGTTCTTTCCTGGTATTCAAAAAGGAAAAATACGTGTCGTTCAGTTATATTTTTCAATTTATATAACAATTTGGCCGCCGAATCTCTGATTCTGGTAGAGCGCCATCTCTAGCGAATAAAGTTGTAACTAAAATCAAATACGAATTTTTCATTATTTGCCATAAAAAATCCCATTGCATCCTGAACACAATGGTGCTTACCGCATTGCTCTAGAGCAAATATTAGCAGAGTTATTAATTTTTAAAGTTGTGCGGGACTTTTGGATCACCCTGTATATGTATATTATAATTTATTTCAAAGATCATAGTCTTTTTTTGAGTGAAATGTTTATTTTTGACTCGTGCTTTAGATGTTCTACAAAATTTTAAATATCGCGTGAGAACGCCCTTGGAATCTTAGAAAGATTTTTAACGCCTTGCTAAATGTTTAATTTTTGTTTTCTTCTGACGAGGGCAAAATATTTTTGCGAAACGTCCAGGTAATAAAAAGATTTACTTGCCGAAGTATCTTTATTTTCAAGAAATTTGAATTCCGGCCAGGCAGCCTCTATCTTTACGAAAATATTTTTGCTAGCACCAAATATAATTTATTTATAAAATCAATCATTGAAGAGGCACATAGTCACAAAATTTCACAATAGAAGATTATTTTATAATACATATACTATAATTAGAAAAATAAATAAATATAAAATTGATAATTATTATTATAAATATTTGAAAATAATATTTTAGAAATTGTTCATAATAATAATAGGAACATTTCAAACCTGATATGATAATATTTATAAGAGAGAGGTTGCCTGGCTGGTATTCATAGTTCTTAGAAAAAAAAAAAATTAAGAGAAACTTCTGTCAGTAAATCTTTTTTCTTTCTCTCAAATAATTTACTGGCCGAAAAGTTGTCTTAATTCAAAGAAATATTTATAAGACAGTTTTCATAGAAATCGGCTATATTTTCAATAGATAATATGGCGGTTCTATGTTCGTAATGAAATGATACATTGAATTTAAAGATTTTCTGGAAAGTTTATTGATGCGAGGGAAATGAAAAATGTGAAAGTGGAGCAAACAAAGATGTATTGATAGAGGAAATTTTAATGGCGTCAACGGACGTCCATCATTCGAGAATAATCCATTCCAGACATCCTCTGTAATTTGGATATATTACAGGTCATCTTGGAAGACATTGGAATCTATTTCCTTTCTGCTGAGTTACTTTGAGAAGTTTTGAATTCATTGTTTCTCCTTCGAAGTTTCTTTTTAACTATTATTTTATTTATTATAATGGTTTAACCAATGAATTAATTCAATGTTCAGGATTCAACCTAATAAATGATATTTAGATTTTCAATTAGTAAAAATGAAGCTAATAAATAAATATTATATCTAAATATTATTAAAAAAGAAAAATAAGCTATTTCATCAACGATATTTGTTTATTTATTTCGTTTCAAACTTAAATAGGTAATTTGTCAATTTCATTTTAAGTATACGCTCATGAACAAAAGTTAAGGAAGTTGTACCCTTTTAGCATGTATATCGGGATTCATACAATAATTCTGAAAGATATTTGATGCACAATGATCTTTATTGAAGACACACAGAATAACCAAGTATGAAAAAAAATTCTGTCTCCTTAAATAAAATAGATGATTAGCGACATTAAAGATTTTCTAATCCTTTAGGTTTTGTCTAGAGTGTATATTCTTATAGAAATTCATTTCCCCGTGTAGGCAATTCTCTCTATATGAACTCTATTTCCAATTTTTTTTTATATCCATAATAGAGTATATAATTGAAATACTAAATGTATGTTTGTTGCTCTTGAGACCCCAAAAAATCTGTGAAGCCAAAATGAGTTTGGCAAACATTTGCTCAGGTAGAATCTGGGTAAAGCCTTATTTTTTCGGTTAGTTTATATACAGGGTGATCCAAAAGTCCCGCACTATTTTAAAAATTAATAACTCTGCGAATATTTGCGCTAGAGCAATGCGGTAAACACCATTGTATTCAGGATGCAATGGGATTTTTTATGGCAAATAATGAAAAATTCGAAATTGATTTTAGTTACAATTTTATTCGCCAGATGGCGCTCTACCAGAATCAGAGATTCAGCGGCCAGATTGTTTGATAAATTGAAAAATATAACTGATCGACACGTATTTTCCCTTTTTGAATACCAGGAAAGAACCCTAATAATATCAAATAACAAATTAATAAAACACCACTTCGCCAAAAGTATGAAGAATTGGTTAACGATTTTCAAATACAATCAGAGATATGTAAAATAGGTAAATGCAAATTAAAACATGTAGCAAAAATATGTATATTTTATATGGGGTTTTGTGAAATAGATTGAATGTTTGAAAAACACTGCTGATATCAATACACGAATTTTTGAAATGTTAATATAGTACCAAAAATTATTATGGCACTACTAATAGGATTTCTTGCTATAAGAAATGTGTAGTTTCTTGATTGATTGGCGACACTTGACTATTTAACTGGATATTTGTCATGATCCAACAAATCAAATATAGAGGGGAGTGACAAAATATATTTTTCGTACTTTATTACAAATATCCTATGGGCTTGTCAAATGTTATCATTGTTTATTATACTGTACACAATTTTAAAAAATGTGTCCCCTCAAATAAAAATAATTTTTAAATCGACCTTTTGCGTTGAAAAACGTGGTAGTAAAATCATTTTGTATTTTTTTTTTCACAAAATTTCTAAAGTTATTGGTGTACAGAAAATATTCCTTATGCTATTTCTTTTAATGAGCGAAAAGCGAAAACTAAACATAAGGGGGAAAATTGTGTGTACCAGTGTTATTCGAGAAGTTATAACACTCTGGTTTGCACGACATAATATGTGAGCAAATAACAAACAAAATATTACTGTTCACAAAAAATAGAGTCAAGATGTGAGGACAGCATTTATTATCCCCATATCCCAACACAAAGAGCTGCAAAATATTGGTAGATAATATAATACATGGCAGCTTATATAACACATGAGGTAACTGCTTTCTCTCTTGTATTAGGTCACAATCCTTGCTCAATGTGGCACCCTTTATTCTCAATCACCGCCTGGAGACGATAAATGACAGAATGGACAGCATTAAATAACATATATCTGTTGAAATTGATAAAACGTGCCATCTGATAGAAGCCTTCAACATGGCCAATGTGGTAGGCCAGCATCGATAAACACACGATTTAATGTACCCCCATAGACAAAAATCGCAAGGCGTCAAGTCTGGTGATCTTGGAGGCCACTGGTATATAAAGTGGCGACTTATCATATGATTTTCACCGAACGTATCCTTCAGCAATTGTTTGGCACCTCGGGAGATATGAGGAGGTCCTCCATCTTTCATGAATGTTATTTCGCTTAGTGCTTTTGCCCTGCACAATATGGGAATAGCCTTTTCTCTCAAAAGTTGAACATAACGTTCACCAGTTACAAAAACGGGTTTAAAAGTTCTTCCGTTGCTTTTTCAAAGAAAAATGGCCCAATAATAAAAGAAGTGAACCCACACAAAACTAACTCTAGGCTGGTAAAGTGGCATTTCTGTAAAAATCCTAGGGTTTTCTGTTGCCCAAATGCGGCTGTTTTGAATGTTAAATTTTCCGTTTAGAGAAAAGTGAGCATCATCTGTCCACAGAACATTCGACAGCCAGTTTTCATCAATATCAATTTGCCGTAAAACCCATGCAGCGAATTCTTGACGCATCTCAAAATCGCCAACTTTCAGCTCGTGAAATCTTTGAATTTTGTATGGGTACACACAATGGAGACATTAAGTGAAGCGTCTTCGGATATCACAATCATACTCGGCGAATTTAACGCCAAAAGTTCAATTTGGGGATCACCTGTCCAGGATAACAAAAGTCAGCAGGTTGAGGACATGCTAACTGACCTCGACCTTACACCGTTAAATAACGGAGAGAACACCTACCTATCTAAGTCCACAGGCACAGAATCCGCAATAGACATCACAGCGATAAATTACAACATCGCAACCACAACACAATGGAAAATCCTGAGAGGTGCAATCAGTGACCACAGGCCAATTTTAACAACCCTAAACTTCAAAATTGAGAATGTCCATTAGAATAAAAGAACAAGGAACTTTAGGAAAGCCGACTTGAAAAAAAATCACAGAAAAGCTTGAAGAACTGTGCAACGAAAAATTGAATTACAAAACGCTTGACAAAAACTTGGAAAAATTCTCTTCGAACATTTCAAAAGCTGCAAAAGCATCGATACCTAGAGGCAGACGTAAAGACCTGTGGATACCTTACTGGAAGGACCACAACATCGAGGCAATGATTTCAGAGAGAGAGAGAGACAATATCAATGAACTTCTTAAAAAAATAAAACAGAAGAAAACAGAAAGGAACTCATTGAAATTAGTCACAAAATAGAACAAGAAATTTGGATATGCAAACAAGAGAAATGGCAGAATTCTGCGAAAAAATGGATCCAAGAAAGAACAGCCAACACTGGAATATGATTAGAGTGTTAGAGAACAATCAAAACCAACACCAATCCTCCAATACTCTAACCGATATGAATAGAACAGCGAGAACGAGAACAAACAGATGGCTGACATAATTGCTGAATATCTTTCAAGCACTTCCATACTCAACTATACGAATGAAGACAGGACTCTAAAAATAATATAACCAGTTAGTTAAGCAAGCAAGAAACTTCCATCAACAAGATATTTTCTCGAGAGACTTCACACTGAATGAGCTAAACTTATCAATAAAAGAATCCAAGAGGTCACCAAGAGATAATCTAATCTTTGGTCAAATGATTAAACACTTTGAAGACAAAGCTAATAATCAACTCCTACGAATACTGAACATTTCATGGCAAACTGGTAAACTACCAGAGAATTGGAAGATATCAATTATAGTGCCAATACTGAAGCCAAACAAAGATGCCAAGGAATACAAGAACTATCGGCCAATTGCTCTCACCAGCATACTTTGTAAAATACCAGAACGAATTATCCACTCTAGGCTCATAGTCTGGCTCACTAACAATAATAAAATAAACCTCTACCAAACTGCCTAAAGATCCCAGCACTGTACGACTGATCAACTGTTCTACTTCTGTCAACCAATAATAGATTCTTTCCAGGAAAAACCGCTAAAGAAGACCACGGCTATATTCCTTGATATGACCTCAGCTTTTGATCGAGTGTGGAGGGAGAAATTACGTGAAAAGCTGCAAAACATCGGAGTAAGAGGAAAAACCTTAATCTGGATTGCAGACTTCTTAAGGGGAAGAAGGTTAAAGGTTCGGGTCAATGGAGAATTTTCCAAGGAAGGAAGAACATGGGCTGGTGTAACTCAGGGATCTGTGCTCAGTCCTCTACTCTATCTGCTATATATTAACGACATCCATCCTTACCTCACTGAAGACACAAAGGTTGCCTGTTATGCAGATGATATAGCCATATGGCACACAAGTAGCAGCATAGAAAAGCGTAAAAAATACTGAACACATCAATGAGAGGACTGGAAAAGTGGGCAATGGAACTCCAAATGACCATAAACCCAATAAAACCAAACCTATGCGTCTTCTCCACTCACAGGGAAAAAGGCATAAATATAACCACAAAATAAACATAAACAAACAAATATTTGATAAAATTAGGAATCCATAATACCTAGGTGTGATACTGCAGTCCTGGATCTTTCAAGTTGGTCTCGAGGACCACGCCATCACCATCTCCTAAGCGGCGAAGTACGCGACCTACGTATTCATCGTAGATCGCAAAATGCGTGGTGTCGCTGGAGACCCACTGGCGATTCTCCACCAAATTCTGCAGCGCTGGCAAAGGCGCCATATTCATTGTACATAGTGTATATAATGCATATTATATTTTTTAATAGTGCAGACTGTGCATGTATTGACAAGATGTGTCAACAAAATTATTTTAATTATTATTGATGAGGAATTGGAATTTTCAGAACACATAATTAGCACCTCAAATAGAGCTATCATAAAACTAAACATTCTGAGAAGGCTATGTGGAACAAATTGGGGAGCAAAACCCAGAATTCTCAGAACAAGATATACCACCTTAATAAGGCCGATAATGGAATATGCAACACCGGTTTGGGCTCCCTCAAGCTCATCACTAAAAGTAAGACTAGACAGTGTTCAAAGAAAAGCGGCCAAAATAATCACTGGTGCTGTTTCATCCACCAACAATGAGAAAATTCAGAGAGAATGTGTTCTAGACCCACTCGCTCGAAAGCAGAAGACAAAATAAAAACAACTTGGATCGGCACTTCGGAAACGAGGAACCAGAGGACGAGATCTCTCTGACCACTTGTGGTTTGGTAGATCCGCCCTTTTCTGAGAATGAGGTGAAACTGACGGCTTTCAAGTTCGGGAAAAGGGAAATCTCCTGGTCCCGAAGGGATCGATAGCACGGTCGTGAAAGCCCTGTTAAGGATTCACCCATCGCTTCTTTCCAGATTATTTAATAGATGCCTGGACACTGGTGCATTTCCTGAGGCATGGAAGGTTGCCCGAGTAGTGCTTCTGGAAAAGTCTGCTAAAAAGGGTAATTCTCCTAATGATTATCGTCCGCTTTCTTTACTAGTGTGTCTGGGTATGGTCCTGGATAGCCTAGTAGCTCAGCGACTGAAGCATTGGCTAGAGAGTAATGAACTCCTTTCCTCTTTCCAACATGGTTTTAGGGAAGGGAAGTCCACAACCACAGCTCTGAACGAGGTGTTAGAGGGGGTTGAGATGGGCTTAAATAAGGGTGCTTGGGTTCTTTTCGTGGCCCTGGACATGGATGGCGCGTTCAACTCCATAAGCTGGAACAAGCTGATGAGAAATTTGATGGACATGGGTTGTCCTGATAATTTGTGCAGCTTGGTTCGTGACTTCCTGAGGGATAGACGGATTAGCCTCAGTTTTGGTGGGCGGAAGTTGGAAAGAAACTGTGCTAGGGGTTGCCCCCAGGGCTCTTGCTGCGGACCTATTCTGTAGAATATCCTGGTAAACACCGTTTTCCAGGAGGAGCTCCCTGAGGGAGACAGGCTGGTTCTCTATGCTGACGACCAGTTCCTCATCATTGAGGCTGCTTCGAGAGCGAAGGCTGAGAAGTGTGTTGGAACTTCTCTCCAAATTCTCTTGATCTGGGACCATAACTCTGGCCTTAAGTTCAATGTCTCCAAAACTAAAGCCCTCAGCTTTAAGCCTAGGGACATAAGAACTAAAAGGAAAGGGATCAAATGGGAACACAAGCCGGCTATCCGGATGGAAGGACGGAGGGTAGCGTTGGTCAATAGAATGACCATTCTGGGGGTGGTCATTGATGACAAGATGGGTTGGCAATACCAGGAGATGGTGGCGAGAGGCAGGGAGGCGTTGTGCAGGCCTGTCCTGGTTGGCTCTCAACAGGGGGGGGGGGAGAAGGAGGGTACTATTTTTAGGAACCTCTGCCTCTCCTGTGTCGAGCCAATCTTGCTATACGCTTCCGGGGCTTGGTGGCGCCGAAACAGGGATCAGAAGGTGGCAACAACTCTAGAGAGAGTGCAGAGGACAGCGGCACTCAGAATCACAGAGGGATATCGCACTACCAGCAGTGAGGCCTTTTTGGTCCTCGCTGGGCATATTCCCCTGGGATTGAAACTAGAGGAGGAGACCATCAGACAACAGAGAACAGGGAAGATGCCCTGGGACTTTAAGCGGGGGCCCTGGAATCGAAGAGGGATCCAAGGAAGCCTCCGCAGTGGTTGCCTAAGTGGAATTGGAGTCCTGGAGGGCCGACAGGGATTGGCACGGAGGTTTTCACTGATTGTAGTAAGTCTGGAACCAATACTGGAGCTGGGGTAGTGATATTCACTAATGGAGAGCTGATCTTCCAAGAAAGTTTAACACTCAGAGTGGACGAATTGGTCTTTTCAGCCGAGCTGGTTGCGATCAGGGTAGCCCTCAGAGTGTGTGCCGAGAAGAACTTCAGCCCGGACTGCCTCTATTCAGATTGTATGTCGGCCCTCGTCGCCATCAATCTGGAGAAAGGGAAACTCGCGCATCAAATAATCCAGGAGCTGGAGATGATGACGCGGGCTCCGGAGCTCCCTTGGTTTAGGAGGCACAGCCTCATCGAAGGTAATGAGTTCGCAGACAGGATCGCTAAGGCAGAATGCTTTAGAGGTAGATCACTGAGGACCCCAGTGACCAAGAAAGAAGTTTATAGGAGGATCAGGGGGCACGTCCAGGACTTATGGTTGGACAGATGGAGGAACAGTGTGAAGGGGAGAGAGGTATTCAATGGGGTAACAACACCCAAGTACCTCTGTAAGGTAATGTCCCACAAACTCATTAGGGTAGTTCGGGACATGGGCTCTTCCCCAAGTCTCCACAGATTTAAAATTAAGAGAAACCCTGATTGCGTCTATGGAGAAAGGGATATGAATGCCCGCCACTACGTCTTGGATTGTCCAAGGGTAGTGGGTGTGCAGGAAGAGAGAAGGAGGGCGAGGGGCGCGATCGAGAGTAAGCTGCTGAGAAATCACAGCAAGCTTCTTGATAAAGCCCACGACGTGGCAGCTGAGCTTTTCCTCAGCTGTGAGTGAACAGAGTCGACCGGGGGCTGCCTTCCCGCGGTCCCTGCTGGACACAGTAGATAGTTTCCTATTTTGCTATGATTAAAGGCCACCGGTATAGAAATCCTTCCAGACACGCTGTCTGGGAGGTGGTGTTTCCAGGTACAATGTCCAAGCACTAGCTTGGATACCGTTACTTGGCTTATGAAATGAACAGAATAGCAGCGAAGGGCATGCTTCGCATGCCGAATTGTGGACCTAAAGGTCTGGGTGACCATCAGCTTCTAGGGTATACCAACTGTGCTTAGGTGGGATCCTATGTTCTATAGCAAGGGTTCTTTTGTGCCTTTTTTCGCTAGCGCATCAGCAGCTTCATTGCCTTCAATGCTAACATGTAAGGGTATCCATTGAAGGTGAATTTTTGAGGTATTGAGAGTTTTTGGAGATAACCAATTATGTTCCTGCTTACTTTGTCTCTAAGATCCCCTGTGTGACTCAAGTGTTGTATGGCACTTCTACTATCATTAAGAATCCATATATCGTGATGTTTAATGTTTCTGATGGATTTTAAGACTTCATAGATGGCTATAAGTTCTGATCTGAAGACTGAGCAAAATTCTGGGTTTCTTCTGTTTATTTTCTCAATGCCATTTGTGGTTTTGATGAGACAGCCACTGCCAGTGTGTCCCAACTCGTCTCTGCTACCATCGGTATAGATAGTTATTGCATTTTTAGGAATTTTATTAATTATTTCTAATGATAATTGTTTTAAGTATTCTGGATTTTTATATTGTTTGTTGGTGGGTTCATTTAAAGTGGCATTAAAAATAACTTTTTGTTAATGGTTCGCATGGAGATATTTTTTCAGCTAAATAATATTTTTCCACTTTATATTTTAAAAATCCATTTCTTTTGGCCAGGTGGAGAGGGCCTTCTTTTTTTTATCTTATATTGGGTTCCCAATTAAGTATGTAATTGAAAGTTCTTTGTTTGTTTTCATAACTCTTGATTTTGTTTATATATTTTGGCAGATTGTAGCTTATTCTATCCTTCAAGGGCATAATGTCTGCCTCGTAAAGTACAATATCGTTAGGGCAGGTTTTTCGAAGACCTGTAATATTTCTGGCTGCACTTAGTTGTATCCTTTCCAGTGTTTTTAGATTTGTTTCAGATGCTGTACCATAGATTTGATATCCATATTCCAAGATAGGTCTCATTAGAGATGTGTAAGTTAATTTTAGTGTTGTTGCTTCAGCTCCCCACTCTTCCTGAAATATATTTCAAGATTTTTAGTCGGTCTCTTCATTTTCTAACAACTCCTTCAATATGCTTACTGGTTTTAATTTCTGGATCCAGGGTGTAGCCGAGATATTTAGGATGTTTATTATATTGTAATTGTTGTTCTTTCAGAATAATATTTGGTCTTATTTTGTATAGTTTCTTATCGGTAGTAAAAAGACAGGTGCCAGATTTTTGGGGGTTAAATTCTAATTTATTTTTTATTAGCAAATTTTTCTAGGTGGAGAAGAGTCTTGTTCAAATTTCTTTCAGCTTTTTTCCAGTTACTGTTAATGCTCCATAGAATAATGTCATCAGCGAAAAGTCCAATATTGGGTTTATTTGAAAATTTTTCTTCTATGCCTGCAATAAATAGGGTGAAGAGAGTTGGGCTAAGGATTGATCCTTGTGGTAATCCTTGGTACAATTTGAAGGTTTTAGATAGAGTGCCATTATATTTGACCCTGATTTATATATTTTTAAGGGAATTATTTATCCAAGTGATAGCTTTTCCATCAATTTTGAAATGTTTGTATAATTTTGTAATTAACTTGTTTTTCCATACCTTATCAAAAGCTTGTGTAAGGTCTAAAAAGCAGCTATGGTGTGGTTAGTTGGCTTTTTTGTTTTGTGCATCTTTTACCTTTTGTGTGAAAAATAAGAGTTGGTCTATTGTCCCATGTCCTTTCCTAAATCCATATTGTTCTTCTGGTAAGAGATTTCTTGTGTCGGGGTGGTAGGTGAGTCGTCTGAGTATAATTTTTTCCATTAATTTGCAGCAAATATTTGTTAGGGAGATAGGTCGGTAGTTTTTTGGGTCATCAGCAGATTTGTCAAGTTTTTTAATGGGAAATATTGTTGCATTTTTACAGTCTTGAGGCAATTTTCCAGCTTTCCAGGAGTTATTGAAAATATTAAGAAGTCTTTCTTTGCCAATTTTGCCCAAGTTTGATATCATTCGGCCATGGATTCCATCTGGCCCAGGAGTCTTGTTTAGGTCAGTGTTTTCTAATGCATAAGCTAGCTTTTTCATATTGATTTTTTTCATGGAAAATATTATGAGTGCTGGTGACATTTTACAGTCATGAATAATCTTTCGGGCCTTTTTTCAACCTTGATTTTACTACTTATTTGATATAAATTACCTAAAAGATTGGCAGCAATTTTGTCATTAGTTGCTGGTGTACTATCTGTATTCTTAATCATATTTGTGTTTTCAGTTTTTGGCTGGGCTCTGTCAATTTGTTTTGCCAAATTCCAAAGTTTTGTATTTGGGTTTCTTGGGTTCAGGTTTTCACAAGTTTGTTTCCATTTTTTCCTTTTCACATTTACGTATAATCTTTTAATTTTTGCAATCACAATGTTCAGTTCAGTTATACAATTTGTTTGGTTTTGGGTGCACTTTTTTGTAGTTAATTTCTTTTAGTTATAGGTGTTTGAATATTTTTTGCCTGGTGTGTATAATTTGGAATCCATTTCTTAATATTACCTCTTGGTATTGAAACTTTGGCTGCTTTAATAACGGTGTTTTCGAAAGATATCATATTAGCCTTTTTGAAGTTCCAGAATATTTCTTAATTGAGCTAGTTTTGGTCTTGGTGCTAATTTCTATCAAATTAGGCAAATGATCACTTCCAAAACCTTTTAATATTTGCTATTTGCATTTGTGGAAAATCTCAGGATAGTAAAAACTTATATCAAGGGCTTGTGCAGTATTATAGCTTGTAGGAATGATGGGTAGGATTCCCATCATTTAAGCACATGAAGGCATTGTCGTCAAATATGTTTGATAGTATTTTGCCTCTTGGGTTTGGCGTAGGACATCCCCATAGTAGATGTTTGGCATTAAGGTCACCTACAATAATAGTGTTGTCTGTAAGAAATTGAGCCATTGTTCCATCGTCAATAAATGTATTGTTTGGAGGGTGATACATATTGTATATGTTGATGGCTTTGGTTTGATTGAGGTAGACTTTGATACCTTGGGCTTCGAGGTCTAATGTGTTTGGAATATTAATGGCTATGTCCTCATAGTACAAATTCTTGATTTAAAATGTTAGGCCACGCCCTTTAACAACATATACAGATGGATCTTCAGACCTTACCCTGAGTAATGGAGGGGACGGAATTAACATAATACTGCAAGATGGAACAAACATCAAAATCAAAGAAGGAGCAGGACAGATTTCGTAAAACTTCACTTGTGAACTGACAGCTATCTGGAAAGCTCTTGATTTATGCCTTAACCAACCATCCCTGCATCAAGCAGAAGGAATTTTAATATACAGCGACTCCATATCCGCTCTAGAAGCAATTCAGAAGGGCAATACTAGAATCACACAGAAAATACACTCGTTACTTACCCAACTGGAATCATTGGAGAATAACTGCATTTGAGATCGGGGTAATGAAATGGCAGTTGAATTGGCAAAGGAAGCCAGAAAGCTGAGCCAAAATAAAGAACAAATGTCAGTATTTGACGCTGATGCTTTGGCAAAATACAAGAAAATTAAACAAAAAATAAGAAAAGATCAAATATGTGAAATAAACTCTGAGAGAAAACTGACAAAAACTATAGCAAGACTTAGAACAAAACATTATAAGGGAATGAAAATACATCCAGATGGCACAAGAACCTATAGAACATGCAACAACTGTCCTGGTGTGGAACTAACACCTACCCACATATTCTCATTCCCGCAGCCTTGCAGAAAATTGACATAGACCCAGAGCAGCAGCTTCATACATCCAAGATAGTGGACATTGCTGCTGCTGCTGTGATAGAAATGCATGGAGACATCTGAGGCTATTTATTGGACACGACAAAAACAACAACGGCATTCCAGAGTAAAATAAATTATCAGAGATAGATACATATTTTTCAAATGAATTAAAATAAACATAATCGATACTGAGTGAGAGTTGAATTAAAAATATTAGAAATTTATTATCTTCGGAAACAAACCGTATCTAAAATATCAATTTTCTTTTTGCTACATGTTTTAATTTGCATTTACCTATTTTACATATCTCTGATTGTATTTGAAAATCGTTAACCAATTCTTCATACTTTTGGCGAAGTGGTGTTTTATTAATTTGTTATTTGTTATTATTAGGGTTCTTTCCTGGTATTCAAAAAGGAAAAATATGTGTCGATCAGTTATATTTTTCAATTTATCAAACAATTTGGCCGCTGAATCTCTGATTCTGATAGAGCGCCATCTGGCGAATAAAATTGTAACTAAAATCAATTTCGAATTTTTCATTATTTGCCATAAAAAATCCCATTGCATCCTGAACACAATGGTGTTTACCGCATTGCTCTAGCGCAAATATTCGGGGAGTTATTAATTTTTAAAGTTGTGCGGGACTTTTGGATCACCCTGTATATGCTAAAAGGTACAACTTCTTTAATTTTTGTTCGTGAATGTAAAAAATATATATTACTTAAACTGCTAGTGTTAAAATATCTATAATGGAAGAAAAATAAATCCTGAACTGAAGTGAACTGAGAGTCATTGATCGTTGAGCGCCATCTATCGGAATAAACATCGACTGATTTTTCTAAAGAAAAAATATATTTTTGTAAGAGACTTGCGCCATCTATCGTCATGAATACCAATTAAACTCTTATTTATTCTAGAATCACACCGGGAGATGCGAGTGTTCGCGCGGCCCCATTCTTATTTCTTACTTTAAGGAGAATTAATATAACGAAATAATATAAAACTGGTATTGAAACTAAAGACTAGTTTTCAAGAACGACTCCCACGCATTAAAACCCAAATGGATTTAATTAAAAACTTTTTGAAAATATTGTAACATAGAAAATTAGGGAAGACAAACCTCAGAATAACACAGAAATTCATTTAATGTAAAACCAAATTTAAAACTAATAAAATAGCAGATAAGCACTGAGAAAAATTTTACAGTGTATCAAAATACAAATATCGAAATTTAAAAAATATTTTCATAGAATAGTAAATAATCTGCTACAATATCATTTTTGTTCTTACCAGCCATCTAAAATTTCCCTTCATGTTAAAAACTCCACATTAGATTAAATTTCATAAATACCGCTTTTTTGATGGTGGTGGATCTCAATAATTACAGTAGACTTTCCTATAACGCGAGTTTTTACAACGCGATAAAAAAAATTGCGACAAATTTATTTATACAACGCGAATTTTCGTATAACGCGTTATAAAATAAAACAATTTACCCTAACAACATTCGCGTTATACAAGTTTTATTTCGTACAACGCGAATTCCTATAACGCGATTTCAAATAACACGGAACACATTAATCGCGTTATAGGAGAGTTTACTGTACTTCTCTTCTAAAATATAAATCTTCTTTATTGAAGATACAAAAATAAGAAACATAAATTACTAAATATATCTAAGTAAACATTACTGATAACATCTCTCTCTCACCACACCTAACTCTCGTCGTCTTTGGGTTCCGGGCTAATTGGCCTATCAAGTAAGGTCTTCTAGCCCCACACCTAACTCTATTAACTCTCACCTATATATATAAACACTCCTGACACCACAGATTTTTAAGTCACAGATTATTACAATCATAGAATAAAAATAATATTTGACAATAACATACAACATTTTTGTCATGTATCGTATTTCTTATGAGAAATAGCATTAGGGAATGGAAGATTTCTGGATATTTATATCCGAGAATAGTCATAAGGAGATTATCTATTGACCATATATACTGAAGGGATACCACACCTTGAAGAATGGAGGGAGAGAGGAAGACCAAGAACAGATTAGTTCTTTAATCAGAAAGAATGACAAAACTGGAAGTATCAGATACGAAGAGATTATGGGAATTGGGGCAAAACAGGTATTGTTTATACCAAATAAACATGGTACAGGCCATGATAATTCTGTAGGTAGTTAGCGACTGCTTTTACTGTAAGTGTACACCACATGTCTACACAGGTATAAAGCAGTTCGGCTTCTGCATTTACAAGTTGGCCAGAGAGCCGTTAGGTTGCTTGTATTCACTGGTGGTTGCAAGAATCAGGGGCCATTGAACTTTTTTTTTTCAAAGTTTCCAATTCGGGATTCGATCCTGAATCGTTGCTGTCGGACAACAACGGTTTATACCATTCATCATTGACCCTCATGCTCCATAATAGCTACGTCGAAACTATCCTGAGCCCCTATATGAGAAAGCGGTAGTCAGGGAGGAAATCATGTTCGTGGTTCTATACCGCGATGATAGGGATGATCTCATCGAAATGCTATCGCCTGAACACAGGATTATTCTTGTCAAATTCCTCAATACTGTCATCCAGCATGCTGGGGACAGGGATTCCAGAATTGGCAAGGGCCTGTCCGAACTCAGGACGTTTTTAAGCTCCTGATAGGATCCAGACGTCCCTTCGGAGAAGGCGTCGTCTGGTGTATATATTTTCTCTACTATTTTAAACTTTGTAAACTCTCTCTTGACCGTTGACTAGATGTCAATAAACTATTTTTAATTGTCATAACGGCTACGTCAGGTGGCGATAATCGTATTCCCTAGTAGTACTAGCTAGACACATCTGTTCCTCGAGATGGATGGACTGTAAGAAATAGAAAACCTTTGTGGACCAACTGAAGAGAAAAACAAGAACAACCAAGTCTTAACACCAGTTGAAAACTGGGGCTGGGGATCGATTTTCTAGGAGGAGCCTGATTGCGAAGGCTGATTTGTCTTATTCTCTATAAATAAATAAAACAGGTTGTTCTTCGGCTAGGAACTTGTTCCCATATAATCAAACAAAAATTGGGAAAGGAATTCTCAAAAAATGTGTTCATAGTCGCGAACTCTAATCCTGGCGTTATACAAAGAGTAACTAAAACACAGCCTGCCTCCTATATGGCTGTAAATAGAATGGCATAGCTCCCGAGGTAAAGGCTTAGGTAGCAAGGTCGAATTGATTAGGGGCGAGACAGGAATTCATTAATTAGAACTTGTCTTAATGGACGGACGGACGGCGGCCATCAGGTCCTTCTTAATTACAAAGGAGGATGGACAACCGGTGACAAATAGGATTACTGAACAAAGGTTAAAGGTATCGTTCCTTCTCACATTTCCCTACAACTGATGTCACTTCCTCACACACATCGATAACATGCTCTCGTTGAGATGTCCTATGGCCATCCCATGTTAGCACTCACCTACCCAAGAATACAAAAGGTAAAACAAGCCCCTATGCACTATTCCTTCCATTCAAACTCTACTATGCGTCAATGTCAATGCGTCATTTGGTGACTATATGAACGAATATTCTCCAATTTGATCTGTTTTTGACCATCACTGGTAGCCCATCTAGTAACTTTCGGGTAGATAAGATTCCTTGATTCCTTCCAACCAGCTTATTACAGATCTTCTTCTCTTTCTTCTTCCCTCAATTATTCCCAACATCAAAATCTTCTCTAAATCATTTGCCCTCCTATATGTCCGTCTTTAGTTGCATCTCTTTGGGATTCTACTACGCCTTACTAAAAATACAATTTACAACAGTCAATGGTGGCACCTGTTTACCAAGTTGTATGATATATGCTGGTGCAGGATGAATATGCAGGATAAACATTGAAATGCTAATTCTTTGACCCGTAAAAGAAGGAAGGTTCGAAAGCGCGCCGTGTTTTGAATAAAAGAAACGTCTTGCGAAAGACTTAGGCAATTTTATCGCGGATATAGAAACATGAAAGGGATCCTACCGATTCGGAAATACAAAATGTATCTCTTCAACTAGCAAAACGTATGTAGACAGATATGCAAAGCTTATATTATCTACATGCCGCATCTCTCTAGTATATGCATTCCATACAATTATATAAAGAAGAAAAGGAAATGATTTTTTAGCTCGATTTCTTCTTTTTCCAAAAAAAAAAAAAACAACAACTCCCTACTATCCTTACTGCGATGGAAAAATGTTAGTATGCTCGATGAATGTATTTGTATGTTTATGCTTCATCATATTTCAAATCACAAAGATGTCATTCACATAGACGGCATTGCTCAAGCATTTTTAAAGGATGGATTGACATAAACATCAACAGTTCTACGCGTGTTAAACAAGATCTCAACATGAACTTCTCATCAATTCAAGAAATTCAAGAACATAATAAAGAACAACCTTTGTATGGAGTTCACGAGAGAACTTCAAATTTGCATATGTGTGTGCGTGCACATGTTAGGTTGAGTGCGTTCGTGTGTGTAGCATCAGTTGTTCATGTCTGGAGAAAAGAAATAGAAAGTTGTCAGATCTACGGTACCACGCGAGGTAGACGTTCAAATTTCGAGGGCCCAACCTTGGTGAGTCAGCCGTTATTTATACATTCACGGTCGCCTAGAGAGGTCTGTGCGACATGGCGGGTCGCCAACCTGTATGCAGCAAAAACATACCCCTAGTAGACATAGAACCTCGCCTTACACACAATACATATATACTGTAGCCCTTGTCAGGGCAGTCCCCTAGGGTAGGGCAGTCGCTTCGAGCGCTCTATCAGAAGAGTCTCCGCAAGAAGGCCGCAAAATGGCAAATAATCATATAATGTGATACCAAAATTACAATTTATAACGTCCTATTATATATATTTTTAATGCAAAGTCTATAATATTGAAATATTTTTGGTCGTTGAGTCTGCATCACTTAGAATAGGCCCAATATCCCGACACGCGTACGTGGTTAGCTTGATTTATCACCAAAAATAAGTTTGCCAATATCACAGAAAGTACTAAATCAAATGTTTGATATTTGTTTCAATAGATGACATTCTGCTAACTAAAAAATGATCATTTGTTCAGTCAGGATATGTCTATTTATTCATCTTAGTGCTTGACCTTCTTCTCTCCTTACATATTTTCTTCTTGCATTGAAAGATGAGTTAAAAGATTTGGAAGTGAAGAGATAGTGGGGAGAGGAAACATAGCTGGGATAGGGCGCCGGGCGAAATCTCGCCCCTGGCGACCACAACCCTCGGGACGGTGGCCCGGGGACTTACAATTTAACACCCGTACAGCTGGCATTTTCTGTTTATCCCCTGGGATTGATGCCTAACTTACACTATTCAGGTAACACATTGAAAATGTTAACGTACTTCAAAAAACTCGGTTCCAAATAGTATTTTAAACATCAAGAAAATTGTTCTAAGGCTGTCAAATATAGGAAGTATTATTATCTAATATACTCAAGGCTATGTAAAAAGAGCTTAACCGTTTTTAAAATATCTCTCACAATTACTACAGTGGGCATAGATACCACCATATTACAAAAATTAAAATCCAAAAACGTTAAGTGACTGATAATTTTCCAGTCCGTCCAGCTTTAAACACACGTTAGTTGATATTAGAATTCGAAAATCACCCATTGCGCACTCGCAAGTTAATAAATAGAAAACAATATTCCTATTTAAAAAAAAAGTTTGAGGTAACCGATCTTAAAGAATAAGTTCCCCCATCGTAACACATCGATACGTTTTAAAAACTCGATAATTGAATGTCTTCAAAATTTTACTTGGGAAGTCTCTTGTAGAAAGACTATATTGTTCCATTAACCGAATATCAATTTATCTAGCGTTGACCCGATGTTTAGTGACTCACCGCCATATTTATCACAAGGCAGTAAAAATTCCCAGCATCCTTTGGAAAATCTTCCAAGAAATAAACCTGCTTGACGGCACCTCATGAATTGGACGGACGTTCACTTGCCTTGTAAATAAAACAGAGTTTGAAGGACAACCCGGGTAGTTGGAGATTTCTGTAATGCCTCAGGAACCTGGGTTAGCCAAATAGATAATTGGCATTTACGAACATACTATCAGAATAATTAGAATATGATATTTCTAAAGGCAAGTATGAACACGCTTTCGGGTTAACATGTGCCTACCAGAAACTTATAGAAGGATCTGAAAGTTTGGCTCTTTATTTCAATCAACATGATGCCACAACAGAAACCTAAAATCTTATTAAACTTGAACAAATTAGTAATAAACGTGAAACGACGCAATATGTTTCTTTATTAAAATACTGCAAGAGCTCTCGCTTCCTCAGAAGCCTAAACGGATTGAATGGCCAGAGAACAATTTCAGAAAGAGAGTGGACCATCATATCAACTCTAGCAAAGTACTTGGGAAAACATTATCAGGTGAGGAGAAAGAAAAATTTGTTAGGAGAAACTTGATGTAACAACACACTTGTGTTTGTGCAACATGATTTCAATCGTTTTGTCACATTAAATAAAGAGTGGACAATGAAATAAAAGTGAGAGCAACAAAGAGATTGTAGCAAATGCCTATCAAACGTGAAGGTCCGATGCACCTGACAACTGCAGGAATAATGTTGATAGCCTTGGAACCCGACGGCAGGCAAGTAGTCAAGGTCGTTCGGGTTTTTCCTGGTCGGGACACAAATCAGCCTGCCTGCGGGATTTGAAAACATCGCCATCCGTTTTGAAGAACGCTCCACAATGTTCTTTTTTATCTGGGATACATCTGTGATACTATCGTGAAAACTGCTATGTGCAATTTTGTAGTCTAAATTCCTTTTTTGCTGTTGTTTTTCTTCCTCTATGCAACAGTTTAGATGGCCCGATGAGGTAGTTTTAGGTGTTGAAGCCTCAGAAGAATATATTTTGTATGAAATAGAAATAGAAGAGAGAGAAAAGAGAGTATCCTCAATATAAGATGACAAAAACAAAATGCTTGAAGATGTGATGGGGGGGGGGGGGGAAATAAGTTTTCTAAATAAGATAATCAAAAGGAAATTGAAGTTAGCAGGAAGTTTCGAGTTTAATCATATCGTTAATTGTCAATACTGAAAGTATACATATTGAATAAAGGAAAAGATAGACCAAGGAAGGATTGGTTTGATAATCTAATGTATAATGGTCGGTAATGAGGAGATGAAGACATTTGCGCAGTGGCATTTCCTGATGGCCGGCCTAGATGACTGTACTATGATGATGATAAAAGCGGATAATTCCCAAAATATTTGGATTCTCTCTTTCCTTCCCCACTAAAAGAAAAAGATAAATAAATTATTGAGCCATCTTTATGGGAAGTGAAGGGATGATCCGTCGACCGTAGACAAGACAGATTAAGAAGCCTTCACAAGAAGCCTCTGCAAAGAAGTCAATTCCTGTCAAATTGAGCTAAAGATAGAATAAGTTGTGACATTGAGATCGAAACAGTTGTCTCAAAGAAGCTCACTTAATGGACGTCTAGCGACCTTGATTCCACGTCAACCAGTTAATCCTACAACAGTGAAGGTAGCAGAAAGGATTCTTATTTTCTAGAAGAGGAATGAAGAGGTGTGAAGAATCAATTGAATGGCTAGATGAAGGAACCTGGAGGTGAAGTAAAGAGAGAGAATCTTGATATGGTGTGATGCCGTTTTTTTTTTTTTTTTTTTTTTTTTTTTTTTTTTCACAATGATGAAACATTTTTCAAATATAGTTGAACCTTTACTTAAGTGATTCCTCCTACAAATATATATCTTCTTCTACATTTTTCCCTTAATTCCAAATTTATTTGATCTCAAAATAATTTCTCAAAAGCATTCTAGCGTCTCATTTTTGTTACTAAATACTAACTCATAGCATCTATAGCTTCTTACTTCTTACTCTATACTTCTACTTATAAAATTTAAAGTCTATCTGCTGCAATAACACCTCTGGAAATGGCGCAATAACTCTTCTAAAAAAAAAAAATTCACCGGCCATTTGTAAATGCAATTTCTTTCAACTGTCGTATTTTCTACTTTGAACTGTGAAGCGATATTGCCTTATCGAATATTACAATGAATACAAAAGGCGATATCATTAATAATATTGAAACAAAAAAATATTAAAGAACACGCAGGTTTGTTATTTATATTTTCCTATACACATAGCAAACGTTTCTCATTGCTGGTAATTTCATACGGTTGAATGGCTTGCAATCAAAATAAAATTGCTTTATCATCCTGACGTAGGCACCTTTCCTTAATTTTCGACGTGGCGATTCACCCCTTATTAGAATTCAATCAATAATACTATTTTTATCTAAAAAGCAAGAAAACTTTCTCCACTGATTATATTAACTAGAAATAAAGCGTAAGGAGAAAAGATTATGTAAATAAAAAATATTTTCTCCTTACGCTTTATTTCTAGTTAATATAATACTATTTTTATAATGCTGATAATGGAGATAAGGATAAAAACAATGTCAATTTACTCATACTATTGGACCCGTCTCTGCCTCCCCCTGATCTCCGCGGATCACCACCCTGACCCTCCTCTCTATATCCCGGCTCTCCTGGCGATGATCCCCTGGCCACCCTTCCCCAGGCCCTCCAACAATGCAATGTATATATTCCGCCTTATACGTCCATCGAAGCTCAAAAATCATCCATTCTGGTTAGCAGCCCCGTAAATAAATATATTTCCAACAATGACAATAAAAATGCTGCTTTATTTTAAACGACTTCTGTACGTGGCTCCAGGAGTTACACACAGTTAGTAGTTAGCTACTTTTTTACAGATTTTTTAGTAGTACAGTAGAACCTCCCTGTAAAGAACACCTCATTGCAGATCCAAAGAGAAAACACGATAAAATAAATCGCTATAAAGACAAGCATTAAATATAATCAAATACTATTTTACATATTTTCCATACATGCCAATGTATACCGTTGGAGACTGTAATATATATTTAATAATATTTGACCATTGGCTATGATGATGCTGTAAATGTAAGTGCATTCAATGTTGTTTCGTCCACCTCCTTTTCACCTGCCCAACCTTCCAATACCATAGATTCCTGAAGGTCACCCTCCTACAATACAGCATCCCTGGAAAATCTTCCAAGAAAGAAAGCTGCATGACGCCACCTTATGAATTGGACTTCCCATTGACATTGTAGATAAAACTAAAAGACTTAGGTGTCAGAAGGATAGTCTGGGTAGTTGGTGACTTCTGTACGTGGCTCCAGGAACCAACTGGGTTAACTAAAATAATAATATGATTTTATTAGTGTCATTGTAATTTTAAAATAATAAATTAATATATTGAGCTAGTGTCTTATCGTGAATACTTAGTATAGTAAATATACAACAGAAGCAAACATCCTGTTATATTGTAATGTAGATGATAGATCGTAAAGATAGAGGTTGCCTGGCCGGCATTCATATTTCTTCAAATAAAAGACACTTCGGCCAGTAAATCTTTTTATTTCTAACGCTTTGCCTAATGTTTTCACTTTTGTTCGCTCCTGACGAGGACAAAAGATTTTTGTCGAAACGTCGAGACAATAAAAATATTTACTGGCCGAAGTGTATTTTATTTGAAGTAGATGATAGAATTAGTTAAAACTGTTTTTTTTTTTTTTTTAATAAAAAGGACGAATTTCTATTAAAATCGAACAGAATAATAGAAAGAGAACAGTTCCATTCTCTATATACAGAGAGATCTATGTATGTATACTGTGTAGTGTTATAGGAATTGTATAGAAATGTGCCAACGGCTAAATGAAGAGGTACTAAACTCTCCCAATACCCCTGCTGCCCCTCTTAATCCCAGAAAAGGTAACTTCGAATGAAATCCTCGCAGATGATGATGATGATGAAGGATTTAAATTTCGTTGAAATCCAATTTACATTCAACTCGTGCGAATTTTAATTAGTTGAACAATCCCTTCTTAATTACGGTTTAATTAGTTAGGAAGGAAGGAAACTAAACATTCCCTAAAGTTGGGGCATGTCCGAGCAAATTTGTTACGTCCCCGAGGCTTTTCCAGTAATCCTTTCCTACATTTGAATTTAGTCTGCTCCTATGGGACAACCCTGTGAAAATCTAGATTTCCGACTTTGGCGTTATTCTGGGAGGACACCAACCATTCCAAACTTGCTGAATACCTTAACGATTTATCTACCAACACTATTAGATGAATGGGCCATGGCAATTTCCAGGGTTTTATCCACAGGTAAAGTTTTACCCAAGTATCTAGACAATTGACATCTTGTCAATGCATGCAAAAGTGCACAGTCTCCACTATTGTTTAAAATTTTTCCGGGAGGAAATTGATCTATAAAAAATAAGGTCGCCTCTTCCGTCAAATTAAACGTCAAAACTAGACGCCATCAGTGACCGTCGCCACAAACTAGCGGCCTCGGGTCGGTAACAAAGCCACAACACCAGCTTTAGCAAACTGAGAAGAATAAATATACATAACACTATGTTCAATGTATATGGCGCCTCTCTGCCGCCAGTTATCTAGAAAGAGAACTACATGCAATCTTATCAACAATGGTATCATATCAATATATTTGCTAACTGTTTCAAGCTTATGTCTATAGATTTGCTTATCCAAGAATTCAAGCGCTGGGTATATATATGAGCAAATTAACCCAATAAGATAGTAGAAGCAGGCATGCGCAATATCATAGCGAACTGATTGGTTAAACCGTTGGAAGAGAGACTATGGATTTACGGGCTACTAACTAAAGTGTATGAATTTTGAGCCCAAAAAGATCTATTCCCAGGCCCTTACAATATCTTATCATTGCAGTAAGGGCATCAGGATATTGTTTTCAAAGCAACATACGCCTGAAGATCGTTATTATTTGAATATACAGAGTTCAATTTAGATACCATCGCATATGTCAACTTCTCTCTTCAGCTCTGGATGATGAATTACTGATTGTTAGATACTTTAAGTTCTGCACAGAAGCTGGGCGCATGAGAAAGAATGCAGGGCAAAGGATACTGGAAGATGACCTATCTGTAAATAGGTAACTGAATGTGAGACAAACTTTATTTTGTTGTAAATGTTTCCTCTTCCCTCTCCTCTTGTTGATGTGTAAATACGGCTAATCCTATATGGGGCGGAATGTCCTAAATAAAGGCTTTTGTTTGTTTGTTTTTGTTTTGTTTGAATACACAGAGTTGAACCCACAGCTTACACTCTGAAATTAATCTTTATCTATAAGTTCATTAACAACTAAAGTGTCAGCTTCTCATCTATAAACCGGAAATATGATGTACTAGAGCGCCATCTGTTATCAAATTATAAAACTATTTTAGTGGCGTATTATTCTTTTTAAAATAAAACAATTTCTACTGTCCTTACTGCGATGAAAAAATTAAAGGGAGGGCCTGGCTCATCAGTGGTGAACCCTCCCAGCGGTTTCGCCAGTTTAATCTAGCGGTATGGTAGATTAAACTGGCGAAACCACTGGGAGGGTTCACCACTGATGAGCCAGGCCCTCCCTTTAATTTTTTCATCGCAGTAAGGACAGTAGAAATTGTTTTATTTTAAAAAGAATAATACGCCACTAAAATAGTTTTATAATTTGAAACCGGAAATATCTTTATTTACGGGAATGCTAATCAGAATGAATTATTTTTGAGCCCCGATGGAGGCATAAAGCGGAATATATACAAAGCATTATTGGCGTGGCCTAGGGATGGGTGGCCAGGGGATCATCGTCAGGTGAGGCCAGGAGAGTTGGGATGTAGAAGGTTTACATCTATAAACCTAAGTTAAAAAACTAATTTCAAACCCAACCTATGTCTAACCATTATTAAATAATTCATTATTAATTAATTCTCTTCATATAATTAATATTTTAAAAAGTGTTAATAGTATAATTTAAAAAAAGGACGGGAGAGAAAAACAACGACGGCTGTCAATCCTTAAGCCAATTACTGAATGGTAATGATGGCGTTGTTGAAAAGATGGGGAAATTTTTTTGAATTCTGTCTTAGAAGAGAGAGAGAGAGATGGGAGGAAAAGGTTTTTAAAGAAAAATTATATTAAAAATAAAAAAAGATTTTTTAATTTTTTTTTAAATAAGGGGCGTGAAAAATGATTCGAAGCGAAATTTAAAACCTGAAGAATGTAATTAAATTTTTGCTCCATTTTTATTTTTTTAAGAGAAGAAGAAGAAAAAAGAGAAATTTCAATTAAAAACGTCGCCACGTATCAATGTATTCATAATGAATCCATTTATTTCACACCATCTTCCACAGTAACCCAAATATGTTTTCGTTCTTTCTTTTTTCTCAAAAAAATCGATTGCTTTTTTTTTTCTTTCATGCGATTTTAAATAGAATTGTTTTCGCATTGAGAGTTTTTGACTTGCTTAGTATAAAAAAAAAAGTCAGATAATCTTTTTGTGCTTTGTGAATTTTTTTTTAATAAAAAAAATGGGGTCAAATATAGTTTGAAAGAGAAAATATATTCATTGATGATATTAAACTGAATTGACGATTTTTTTTTATTTTTTGAATTTCTCTTCTTTTTTCTCTCTATCTCTCTTTAGAGAAGGATATTTTAAAGGAGATTTTGAAATACATTAACAAACATACTATTTTATTAATTCCACTGTGCTGGTTGACCTAAGTTTTACTTTTAAATATTTTTGATTTTATAAGGCTGCGAGTGATATTTGAAGTAACTTAATGAAGCTTCTACTGAACAACTGGGTGAATGAACAAATTAATTAACTTCTAAGACTTTATATTCTGTCTTTAAACAACCTTCTACCCTTGTTCCATCCATGTATAAAACTGTATAGTTGTCTGATATTTACGAAGGAATGTGTGGCTGTTGGACATGCATCGGACCTGAAGACTGTTGTTGGGTGCTACGCTGCCTGGAGTATAGGAGCTCCATCTATGCTTTCTTTCTTCCTGTGGTGAATCTGTATAAGACCGGTGGTCTTAATAAATCTTTGTGTGTGTGAATTATGTATATTTCTGTCAATTCTACTAATAGTAATGCGTTTATACTAATTCTAAACTATTTTATTTTCTTATAGTAAAGATGGTTATTACTAGGGGGTGGCATTCGCTAGCTAAAATGACACTTCAGCTCGAAGCATTTCTTCATCGAAGTTTCGGACAATACAGACCTTCGTCAGGAGAGAGGAATCCCGAGTTTACCACAAGGGAGAATGTAGCTATCCCAAGTGTGTGGATACCATCCAAGATACGGAAACAAAGAAAGAGTGAGAGTCCATTGTTGAGGAGACTCCTCTTTTCCACGAGTTTATTCTAAATGACGACGCCAGCGTACACAATTGGAAGGTTGCCCAGGGCCAATCCCAAAATTTCTCGGGAGGTGTGCGTGGATTGAAGGTGAAAAACCACGGAAGAATGTGATACTGAAGGTCGTTTTATATTTAGAGATTGAGGGGGGCAATCATCTCAGCGAACTCTGGCACGTTCTTTAATCAGGATTAACCATCTACCAAGTTGGTGAGATTTCTTTAAACTCACATTCATAAATTACTGCATGCATTTATAAACCCTTCCTTTACCTCACGGGGATTAAAAGCATATCCATATCTTTCAACTGAAAAATGTCCAATGGATAGTAGCGACATCTATAAGAATAAATATCAACTAATCGTTAAATTTTTCACCATCCAGAATATCAAGAAATCGTTGTATAGCCAATATTCTGGAATGAAAAAGAAAAGAAATCAACGATTAGATGACGCAAGCCAAATAGTAAACTTTCAGTTGAACGAACAGGGGTTGTTTTTTCCTCAATCAAATCCCTGATCTCGGTAAGTTTTCCTCTTTGTGTTCTATTCTTTCTATAAAAGTTATTTTTACAGATTTTTTTTATGATTCCAAGGGCATTCAGCTAATTAATAAAGAAGTAATATACTGAAATTCCAATAAACTTATTTTTACAACATCATCATCTATATAAAGTGAAGCTTTTGCCATGGGGATTGTCTTAAAGACGTGATGACTAGTCGCTCTTTTAAAAGATCTATCACTGAAGAAAGTTAGGTCAGGTTAAGTATTTTTTATTAAATTTATATATGTATAGAACCCCCATGAGAGGACACTTGCGCTAGAGGACATCTCTCTACAAAAGACAGTTTTCATTTGCAAAATTGCCATTTTTGCTATTTAGTAACTCTCCGGTAAGATGACACCTCTCTCTAAAGGACACTTTGGCTCTGCAATTAGGTGTTGTCCTTTACAGGGAGGTTCCACTGTATATAATTTTCAAAGGTGTGATCGCCCATCGGATGAGTCGCAATGTAATACATATTTAATGTTGAAATGGTTCCCTCAGTTTGTTGATCACATTTGGACATCGTAACTGACACTTAGGGTGTAGTTAACAGTATTGCTGATGAGATGTATGGAGGGAATTCCAGGAAGAGGAAGGCCGAGAATGGACAATTTTGGTAGAAGGTCCTACGATATGAACAAAAGACTAGCCATAGAAAGGAAACTCTGAGAGAACAAGAATACTGCCAGCCACCAACCTATGGCTGGTTGAGGAGAAAATGATGGCTTGTTGATTCAAGCTATTTTATCCGATCTAGCATTGCTTATTACTCGTACTATTACTGTTATTCCTACATGTATCCTACATTTCTGCTTGGAGAATCTGTATAAGACTAAAAGGTCTTAATAAACCTTTTTGTTGTTGTTCGTATTTTCTCCGAATCTCAAACAGGAAGATTGGAAGAGGCTGAGATCAATGATAGTGAGAACTATATTTTTATTCAAAAAATATATAAAGAGCGTTTTTGTTGCTGTTATAAAGGTTATTTATAGAATGGACATAGACTTTATTTTCGTTATTTAGAGAGCATAATTATGAATAATTTCCCATTATAGAATGGTCTTGTATATCTATAGAACTACTAACTTAGGGGGGATAACATAGCAGGCTTTACAGATGGTAGAAAATTGTCTTAGAAAGGAGAATAAATACAACGAAGTAATTTTACATTAAAGAAGTAATTTTACAACGGCCTTCTATCGTATCGAAGATTGACAGAGAAAAGGAGAGAGATCCAATTAACAGTCTCCACCACAAAGTGAAAAGAACACAAATAGGAGAGCACAGCACGTCTCTAGCATTATTCAGATGGTACTGTGCCAGGTGTTCTCAAGCCTCCATATGGCAAACCAGACTCGACGCCTAGAGAACAAGACCTACCTAGGCTCTCTCTCTCTTATTTATATTTATTCTGTATTTAACCTTATATAATCTAATATGGACTTTGAAATAAAGTAGTTTCAATCTCTCTCTCTCTCTCTGTTTCTTGGGGCAATATGAAGTTTGATGTTTTCATTCCTTATACGGATAACTTGAATGAGTAATGCGGTTGGGTCGCGTCAACAGTTCTCTTTAGGCTTTTCTTTTCTACTTTTGGCATTCTTAAGCCACTTTTGGCCTTTTATAGAATGAATAAAGATTAGGTGAAGATTCCTTTGGAGGGTGTCCGACGTATAGCCTTTCACCACGCTGATGATTCAACAGTCCGCAACGCGTATAGTTGGCTTAGGACCCAAAACATATACGGTTAGCATTCCCTTGACAGGGATAGAATGGTCTTCAAACTCAACACATACACGGATCCTCTCTCTCGCTCTATGATCAATGTTGGGGAAAAGGCTGATGCTCCTATCACGAATTCTCCCTGGTGTATGAAGCCGTTTAAAACGCTCTCTCTGCAATTAAACACCATAACTACCCCCCTGTGACATACGTGGCTATAGAGATAATTACTTCCCTTGAGGTTTGGCAAAAAATGAGAGATCGGTCAAAAATAGGTCCTTAGAGACAATGGTTGGTCATTCTGCCAAACACGATCATTCTAAAATGGATTGCTGACGTTACAACCGTGATCTTGGCCTCGCGTAAATACACGTGTATATATCGGGGTCAAATCACCTGTACGCTACCTATACATCCATGATTTTGTGGGGAAAAAATAGTACAAAAGTGGAATTATACTGGTATCAGGTGAATAAATTAAGAAAAAGGCATCTCCTGCCTTTTTCTTAATCCATCATTTTGTTGTTTACAGACATTTTTCCTATATATATGCATGAATGGGAAAAACCTAATTATAACCTGTGTGCTCCGATACTATTTGCTATCTAAACGTGTGCAACTATATGGAATTTAACTTTCGATGATCATGTCGAACTATCGTGTATAGTCATTTATACAACACTAGACGAATGGCCCGGGAAACGCCCGGGTTTTACCCGAGTGCGAATATATTTTAAAAACGTTGTCTTGGGTGGTCGCTATAGACAGGGTGGTCTGTATAGACAGGTGTATGTATCACACTGCTGATAACAGGGTTGCCTAAAGTGACCGCTATAGACAGGGTGGACTGTATAGACAGGTGGATGTATCACACAGCTGATAACAGGGTTGTCTAGAGTGGCCGCTATAGACAGGTGTATGTATCACACAGCTGATAACAGGGTTATCTAGAGTGGTCGCTATAGGCAGGGTGGTCAGTGGTCGCTATAGACAGGGTGGTCTGTAAAGACAGGTGGATGTATCACACAGCTGATAACAGGGTTGTCTAGAGTGGTCGCTATAGGCAGGGTGGTCAGTGGTCGCTATAGACAGGGTGGTCTGTATAGACAGGTGGATGTAACACACTGCTGATAACAGGGTTGTCTAGAACGGCCGCTATAGACAGGTGTATGTATCACACAGCTGATAACAGGGTTGTCTAGAGGGGGGCAGGGAGGACACGTGTTCGCCGGCAGCCAATGGGCGCGCATTCTATCCGTGAGCTTCAGACAGAATAAGGCAATTATATATATAGATTGCTCTACCTCGGGTCAAGTGTCCCCGCGCGAGGGAATGTCTAACTATCAACTATTATTTTATAAAATGATAATTATTATCATTATCTTATAGTAGAGGTGAGATAACAATAGGAATCCATTGATGTCACGCAGGAAAATTAGAAGAAAGACATAGAACGGCAATGTATTTAATTTAAAATAGTTCACAACTATTTGTTTAAATTCCAGATAGAGGCAAATTTACAGAGTGTTAGCAAAATATAAAAATAGATAGCTACAATATATCATCATCACCATCCGACCCCGAAAATATGCAAAATAGTCCGATGTTGGGTTAATTTGTATGGGCTATGAATAGCGCCTGAAGGTCTATGTATTACCTTCAGCCGCTATATCTACATGTGAAATTTCTTGCTGATTGGTTCAGTAGGTTTGTTTGTATGTGGTGATGGAGAGTAACAAACTTCTATCGAGCCTCTATCTATAAATATGGATATAAGGTATTAATTGTTTGTCTGAATTTGCATAAACTGGTGGCGTGGAACATTCTTAATCGCCACCATAACGTTCACAGAACTGAGGAGGTTAAACTAAAGTCTTTGTTTTAATGCATTTTTAAAAGGGAGAAGTGTCATTTTTGGTTCATAAATGTCATCCTCTCCACTTTATGTTCTTTATATACACTCATGGACAAAACTTAAGTAAGTTGTACCTTCTAGCATGTATATCGGGATTCAGACAATAACTCTGAAAGATATAACAGTGACCTTTATTGAAGACATGCAAGATAACCAAGTGTGAACAAAATTGCCTGTCTCCTTAAAAAAAAACGATCACCGAAGACATCAAAATATGAAAAACTTCCTTGAGTTTTGTCCAAGAGTGTAAATATATATATCATATTATCATAGAAAGAGGAGTTTCAAGCTGTCCTAAGAGTATCTTAGATGTGTCCAGTTTCAAACAAACATTCTCCTATAAAAAAATGTTTGTTTTTATCGATATCTACCAGGGCTTTCAAAAGGCCAGTCATCGATTTATAGGAATTTCCGAGAAAGAACGGAAGAGATGGGGGGAGGGAAGACAACACAATTTAAACACAATAAAAAGAAGGGGGGGGGGGGGGTAGTTCGAAGATATACAAGAAATCCATCAACGTCGAGTAAAGAAAACTCAAACAAGAAGAAGAAGAAAAAAAAAAGAGGATTGTTTGCCATTGTTTAGGTAAAAATCAATTGGATAGCCTGGTACATTGTTAGGATAGCCATCACATAGGAAGAACATAGAACAAGGCTGGTTTCTCTCTTCTGGAGATGATTCATCCTTTATCGAAAGTTGGATTTGATGAAATCAAGACGGTGTCGATTGAAGAAAAGTGTTCTTTCATTCGATGGGTCGTTCATGGGAGGTTTTTTCGGACATCTCCTTTTCTTTCTTATCTCCTTTCAATCAAATAAGGATGTTAAAATCTGTGTTGTTGATCTTTCTGATGCTATCTTTTGCAGATAAGTAGAGCTCATCAATGGATGAGCCGGTGTAGTCAATGATGGAGTTAGGGGCTGAACTTGGAACAACTTGACCTAACCTAACTTCATAAGAGTGACTCTTCCTCATCTGATGAACATCAACTTTCAAGAGCGACCACCTTTCTAATTGTTTTTCAATGAAACACTTGAAATCAGTTTCTTTTCTCTCCCTTTATATCTTTCCCAATCCTATAATGGTGTCAAATTGGTGGATCTTGAACTTTCGCTGTTTTTCATTGATGAATATACCGATGTAGTCAATGAAGGAATTAGGTTTTGCAGGTCGGAAATTACACTTGGAACACAACTACCCCACCCTCTCTGACTCACATGATGAGAAATCAATTCAAGAGAGAAGGCCTTTTTAATATCAAGATTTTTTAAAATCCCTTCTTTCTTAACTTCGCTCAATCATATAAATATGTCAAGCTTGTGGATCTTAAGATTTTCTATAACGTTGGCTGGAGATGAGTAGAGCAGTTCATCGATAGATGAGCCAATGCAGTCAATGAAATGATTAACAACTCTATTTTTTGTAATTAAGCAATATTTTAAAGCATAGGCAGATCTGCAGACCCCGTACCTACCATGTATATCCTTGCACAATACTACAAGTAACATCTTGGTGTATAATGGGAAAAGAATAAAGAAATGGAGGAGAGAATCGATTTGATGCAACTAAGGATATCTAAATTTGAGTTTACGAGCATTTTTTAAACCCTCTCCAAACAAATTCTCATAGTAAAATACTGAAAACAATTATGATAGATATTATTTTCCAATTCTCTTGTATATTATATAAGTGACCGCATTTGTACTATGCAAGTTTGTAAAAGCTTTATTTGCAGTCGCTCTTTCTCTCCGCTGGTGTTTTTCTTCCATTTTAAAGTGATTCGTACTAGATCGAAGCTGTCGCCAAGTAACGATTAAACAAATAAAACTGAGCTAATTATGTATCTTATTCAGTCATCGATTGTTTAAATTTGAGATAAGCCTGCTATATAACTTCCGGCTATTGATCAGCGCTAGTTGTGTTATTGGCTTCTTGTCTCAAATACACATGGCACATACCAGGATTATATCACGGTGGGTATAGGTTTGCGGATAAATGTAAGTAGCAATACACACGTAGAAACAGATCAATTTCTGCCCTCACATGATGCTAAAGCCGCTCTCGTTAGTTACTGGTAGAGTTTGGCCTGTACCAGAGTCGAGAGATGGGAGCATTTACCCTCTTCAGTTTGGGATCAACCCAGATTGAGACGTAAAAGATCAGAGAAGTCAGAACAAGCCCCTTGAGAGAAAGAATGTTGGTGAAGCATTCCAACCAATCGCACAGGCTTGATCGGCGCGACAAAAGGAAATAACGTTGCGGATAATAGTGAAATGCTTCCTGAGAAGGATTGGCATTCGAAATTACTTCAGGGTACGGGATTATTCAACTGTACATCGACTACAAAGAGGAGGCTTACAAAGAATGATTCCTACGAAAAGCCGAGACGTCAAATCGTCCCAATCACCCAAGCCGAGGTAGTAAAGTGATGGGATGGCAGGCAGTTAGATCGCCCCTGGAGACACATTTGCCGCAGAGACCAGGTCTCTGGAGGGGTAAAACAGTCCCTAAATGGGAAACCCGTATAGCCCCGAGGCCAATTAGTAAAAACACTCAATCGACACGATCCATAGGTTTTTCTAAGGCATTTAGGAAATTCGGAAAATACTTCCACATTCTTCTCGAGAGTTCTTCTTTAAACAGGTCCTGTGATAAATGACACAAACGGTCGTTTTACCATTATCCATCTAATGATGAAATAGTAAGAGAGAAATTAGAATGGTAAATACCATCGATGTTCATAGAAATCCTAAACGTTTATTGTAAATACCGCCGCACGGGGAGAAATAGCTCAATTTTACACTTAGAAGGTTCCAGACTTCCTTTTGTTTCTTACGTTATCTTGAGGTTGGACGATTTGAATAAGAGAATTGGGGAAGCATGAAAGTTTGGAGAAAGGGGAAAGTTTGATATAAATTATTTCTTCAGTGCGGATTGAACCTGATTGTCGAAAACAACTGATCAGACCTCTTCCTCCATATCAGTATTATATCCTATTCTTAGTGTGTGTCAACATATCACTAAATCAGTTATAAGAACAAATAGTGTCTAGTAACTATGAGTTATATTATTTCAACTATTTCCCTACAAATGATACAAGAAAAAGAGGAACACTCAATACTGGCAATATATAACCAAATCTTACATCTCTCATCATTCCCAGTTTTCTACAGAATCGCCCAGAACAGAGAAAGAGGAACATAATCATACCAACCAATGTTTCCCAAGATTTGCGGAATTTTAGATAGCAATTTACACGAATTTTAAAATTATAACGATGAACCTACAGTTAAATTCATCTGGCAACTTACCGATAAAATGATTTTAGAGAGAAATATCCTTTCCTAACGTCATTTAACAGCTACCAAAGAAAGAAAAAGACCAATTAAATAGTTTCACATTTCACACAACAGAATAAAAAAGGTATAAAGAGGAGATCAGCAGCAATTTACTTAGAAATTAGATTGAAGCATATACCTTAAAGAAGACACCAATAAAACCATTAAAAAAGAATGCAATAAAAAGAACCAGAAAATTCTAATAGCTTAGTAATTTTCTTATATTTGTTGTTACCATTCTTAAGAGAGATGTATAGATTAAGAATTAGAGATAGCATTTTTGCGCAAAAGAGGGGAGGAGAATCCAATTGAAAGAAAAGTTAAGGAAAAGAGTGGCGGTGGAAAAGGTCCATTATTCTAAGTAGTTTAAAAGTGCATTTTAAATGGATTTTTTAACCCCCTCGATTTTATTCTTTTGAATAAACACTCTGATCAGATTCGAGGGAGTCTATTTAAAAGCGACAACAACAAAAAAAATTACAATACCTGCTTTCTTTTTCATCTCGCTGGAAAAATGCCAAAGGAAAAAAATATATTACATCATGAATTATCTTTATGATGTGCATCACAAGAACGTACGTTCGCTGAATTCCTTAAATTAACTGAATATAACTCGGATATATGTAAATATGGGAATCAATTTTTTTATACAACATCTCTGTCTTCCCTGACATTTCTTATAACTATTAGTGGTCCTTTTATCTTTGTAAGTCCCCCACCGCCCTTAAATATAAACATTATTATAAAAATACAATATATTTATATATATATTATATATCAAATTATCCCAATAACAAACGGATTTGCATAATTTAATCAGAAAATTATGATATGATGATCATTTCAATTTTTATTTGATTTAAATCTACTAAATATAGATTAAAATAATACATCAGATTTCTGGGGTTTCTTTCTTCTTCTTTTTTTTTTTTTTGAGAAAAATCATCTCCTTAAACCTGTTGTATTATTTTAATGGCGATCATTTATCAATGAATTCCTATCAGCATGATGATAATAATTAAGAATATTAATTGTTTAACAATGATTTGCACCATCTCTATCGGAATATAATTGTTGATTTTTATAAATTATTTCAGATGTCCCTTCTTGATATATCAAGAAGAAAAAAAAACAACAGTCAAAAAAAGAGTATTTGGCCTATTTTATGGAAATTAATTATAATTGAAAAAAAAAATGCAGAACGATCATTGGTCGCTTAATTAGCCTGGTGCTGTTACTTCGCCTCGTATTTACTCCGGGTAAAAAAAAAAAGTTAATCAAATGAAAAAAAAATAAATAGCCAAAAATACTAATCAAAATGTAGCCGAAAATTTTCCTCGGGTTTATAAAAAGCGACATGGAAAATTTGGTACTAATTGGTTTAGTAGTTTTGAGTTTATCGCGAAACAGACATTGACTTTTATATATAAGAAGATTTCAGATGCCCCTTTTCTATAAATCAAGGGAAAAAAAGTCAAGAAAGAGTATTTGGTCTATTTTCTGGGAATTAAATATAATCAACGATTAGTTGAGAATTATTACGATAGATTGCGCTAACCAATATCTTTCAGGTTAAAAAATCAGGAGATGCTTTTTTTCTTAATATAGCCATTTGATCCCAGTACAATTTCACTATGTACTATTGGTCCACATATAACTAAAGATTGATTTTTTTCAAAAGGAGCTTAATGCAGATTTCTATCTTAGATTATTTTTTATCAATATAGTTGACAGTTTGTTTTTTACCACTACTATTGATGATAGTTTACATCAATCTCCTAAAAAAAACTTTTTAAAAAATGCAATGGGGATATTTCCATTTGAAAACAAAAAGCAATGCGTAACCTTACCAAAAAAAAAAAGTTTTTTTTACAAATACAAATACAAAAAAAAAACGACCAAAAAAATAAAATGTAAGGGGTAAAAAATCAATCGCGAAAGAACGAAAAAAGAAGAAATGAACGACGATGAAAAAAAAAGAAAGTAGAAGACCATCACCAATTAGATCTTCGACTTGGCGCTTAAAGTCAGACGTGATCGAAGAACCAATGAAATAACGCGGCACAGATTTTATCTCCAACAGAGGAGATTGAGGGAGAAGGAAAGAGAGAGAGAGAGAGGTGAAAAAAGGCATTTTATTTTCGATGTCCTAGAAATTAGAAGGCTAGAAAAATCTCAAAAAAAAAAAAAGTTATCAAACGCAAGAACTAGAAAAAAAGAAGAGATAACTTGGTAGAGACTCTATCAGTAAATAAAAGGTGCGACATTTAAATATTCCATTAGGTAACATTTTTGGTAAAGGGAGGGGGCGATTGTGTTTTTTTAAACAATTTTTAGAGGTATCGATTAAACCATTATAAATCGCTTTTTTAAATATTGGAACTTCAGTTCAAACTTTCATTTTTTGGGGCCTTCTGAATTTGAAGGGAAGAGAAAGAGAGTGGTAAAAAGATTCCTAATTTTAATTCACTCTTTTATAAAATTGCCAATTTATTGATTTCGTTTGCCCCATATACGCCTCAAACATTTGTTTTTGGCATCTTAAAAGTCATTAGCATTTTTGTTCTTTTTAAGAAAAGGGAGGGTGCATTGTTATTTCTATTGATAGAATCTCTAATGAACCTCTAAATAAATATTTGAAGAGTAAATTAAGGGGGTGATTGTTTTTTTTTAAAACATGATTACACAGTTGATTCTCAATTAAGACGTATCTAAATGGAACAAAAATGTCTTATATCCTATTTGGTTTTAAATCCGGTGTTTAATACCACTCTCCCAATCATACCTATGAGTATAATTTCTAATAAATAGCCATAGAAAGTATGAATTTTTATCCCATCGAAGAAATTTGCTAATTTGTATATGACAAAGACACTTATTAAGCAAAAGGCATCTCCTTATCGTGCAACTGAAAGTTGCTGATGGCTTGCGCCATCTATCGGAATAAATATCAACTATTCTCGTTGATTTTTAATTATTCCAGAATTGGCTAAATACCCATTCTTGATTAATCAAGAAAAGCTAACCACGGACGCGGCTGTTGGCCCTCATCAGACACTTATGTAAAATTCAATATTTTTTTGTAAATTCATTTTAGATTTTCTTTTCTGTTTGAGAAAACCAACGTTTTAGTTTTATTATTGTTATTAGTCCTGTTATTGAATTGTATATAGGTTGATAAAATGTATTTAGACACAAGTATCTCAAGCTGGGATGTCGCGTCCGAAATGTCAAATAATAATAAATAAAAAGCAAGAATAATTCCATATAGTTATAGTAAACTTCCATCAATGTATAAATTAAATAAACACTAATCATTTCAATAATTATACAAATTTATATAAATCAATAACGCGCCATCTATATATAACAAATGAGAACATTAAGACGCGAATGTTTCTTTTAAACACCAATCAAACTTCTACTGTCCTTACTGCGATGATAAAAATATATTGGGAGGGCTTGGCTCATCAGTGGTAAACCCTCACAGCAGTTTCGCCAATTTAATCCACCAGACCCCTGGCCCCCTGACCTGCAGGGCTGGGTCTTCGGGCATGGCCTAGACGATGACACCATCCTGGCGTCTGCCAAGACACGCGTCTATAGGTACTTCCTCAGTGTGGAACTGAGGAGTGTACAAGAAGACCTTGTCTGGAGGAGGATTCTCTCAAGATGGGGAAGTCTTCCTTGCTGAAGATATTTGTACACAACTATATATATACATTCCCCTACACTTTATATGCCCTTTTACTCTTTTATTTTTCCACCTTTGTAAAATTTGATTAAAATAATGAATAAAATTGTTTAAATTGTCCACCAGACCGCTTCTTTAGAGCTCTAATACTGTTCTAATATATTACAGTTCTAATACTTTTCATCGCAGTAAGGACAGTAGAAGTTTGATTTATGTCTGAAAGAAGCATTCGCGTCTTAATGTTTTCATTTGCTAATTATATAAATGTTATAACATACACTCATGGACAAAACTTAAGGAAGTTGTACCTTATATAACCAGTAGCACAATTCAAATAAACCCCTAGTGTCCTTCATACAATGATAACCAATTGTCAACAAAATCTCAAAGAAACCGCTACAATCTAAGTGTTAATTGGTACTACCGTATAGTAAAATAAAATATTTTTTAAAAGTATTTTTCCGTTATTGAATTTATTTATTTAAAATCTGCGAATTTCAAGACGGGCCACATTATAAAATGATGTGGCATAAGAGGGGACACCTCTCCCTTTAAAATGCACGAATAAACCTAGCTTCGTAACTTTTCCTTTTTAAATGAATAAGCTCAATTGCAAAATCAAAAGAAAAAAAAGCATAAGCACATTTATAAACTAAAGTGTATCTCGCATTGGGCACTTTTTCTGAAGAAAGATTTACTTTCAATGGCTCCCGATTCTTTCATAAGTCCGACGACCCTACAAGTGAGTGCAAGTAACTAAGGAAAACACTTGTAGTGCAAATGTCAAAATACTTTCTACATGATATGGGAATTACTTGGAGTAAAAGTAGTCCCTCTAACTATCCACCATGATTACACAGGTCGACAAAACTTAAGGAAGTTGTACCTTATAGCATATATATATATATATCTCTCAGAGTTTTTTTCTGAATCCCGATATATATATGCTATAAGGTACAACTTCCTTAAGTTTTGTAGACCTGTGTTATCATAGCCTGTATCACTTTTACTTAGTATCACTTTACTAAGTATTAGGTTTTAGGTTTCTAAGTGTATACACACACACAAAGAAAACAACAAATCAGCAATTAATACTATGCATGATGCATTAGCGCGCCATCTGTTATTAAAAATTTAAACTATTTTTAACGCGCATGTTTCTTTTTAAAATAAAACCATTTTCTACTGCTTTTACTCCAATGATAAAATAATAGGAGTGCCTGACTCATCAGTGGTGAACTCTCCCAGCAGTTTCGCCAGTTTAATCTACCATACTGCTGTAATATTGCATATGGCTGTTTTCCATTTATATTAATGCTGAAGCTGACTTCTTGGAAGATGTAAAACAATGAACAATGGACAGTAGAAATACAAACTATAACAAATTGCTCTTCCGTAAATTGCAATTAAAGTATTTTTCAAACATATTATATAAAAATAAACCTTCCAAGGCTAAGTTTCTTGTGTAACTTTTTATTTTCAAGCTTTCGGACTTTTCAGTCCTTCAACAGGATTATCACGATAATAAATTGACGAATACAAAACAAGTTGCTTTTGCAATAAAGACCAATACATTAATAGATTCTGCAGGATGTAAGGCGAAAGTGTTGACTCTACATATTTCAAGCTACTATTTCTAATTGCTATATGCAAAATTTGACATCGAACGTTTAATTTTCATGATTCCTAATGTTCAATTGTGTTAATTATATATAATTTCAGATATACACGCAATTATCCTAATTGTGGATATGGCGTGTCTCTCCCAACTGTTAAATAATATTTTAAAAAAAATATATATATATATATATACTATTTTTATATACATATTATTTTTTACATATTTTATTAATTTGTATATAAAATAGTATATATCATCAATTTATTAACGTGATACTCCTGTAGAAGGACTGACAAGTCCGAAAGCTTGAAAATAAAAAAAGTTGAACAAGAAACTTGGAAGCTTTATTTACTTTATAATATTATATAAAACATTATCGCGACACCTGTTATAAAAACTTATACAATCGTTATCCTTCAGTTTTCTTATTATCAATGGGAGAACAAATCTATTTAATTGTATAGAGAGAGATATAAGAGAGAGAGGGGAGTTCAAGAGAGTGATTTAACAAAAACTTTAATTTGAAAAAAAAATCCCCCTTGTATCCAGGAGCGCCAGAGCGACATTAAAAACTGCAGTCTCAGCTAGATTTGAAGACAACAAGTATCAGCAGAAAACGGCTTGTTATAGGAACGTTGGCACTTTTTGTCCCTTCCTCCTAGTTAAGCATTTTAAACCTAGGTGGGTTGGTGAAAGGATGGTCTAAACCGTTTGTTTTCGACCTCTACGACAAGGGTTCAATTCCCGCATTGGACAACTTTTTTCTAATTGAAAAAAAAATAATAATAAATGCGCCAATGGCCCCCGATTCTTGCAAAAGTCCAACCCCACCAGCGAGTGCAAGTAACCAAACGGGGCTCTGGCACATTTGTAAGTGCAAAAGTCGAACTGCTTTTCACATGTGTAGATATGTGGTGCACTTACAGTAAGAGCAGTCGCCTACTTCTACCCACCATGATTATCATGGCCTGTACCACGTGTACTAGGGATAAGAAAAAAAATGAACTTAAAAAACTCTCTTACGTTGCTTTAAACAAACCTTATTGCATATACCTTAGGTTTAAGTACGTCTTGTTTTACACGGTATAGTTTGATCCGAGTTAAGTTATACAGCCGCTTAGATCATTGTTGAATATTTTAATTATGAACGTAAACAAATGAATGTTTGGCATTCGGAGTATACTACTTTATCAAACAATAACTATAAACACTAAATCGTTTAGTTGTGCGTTAGATAAATATTTCTCCGAAAGCCCAGCTTATACAGAGCGGAAACTGTAAGGGATCAGAAGGTTAAATTGTGAAAAGGCATCTCTTGATTATGTAACTGAAAGTTGCTGATGGCTTGCGCCATTTATCGGAATAAATATCAACTAATCATTTATAAATATATTGTTTATTTATTTATTCTAGAATATTGGCATCTAGTATCCTTTCTTGATAAATTAAGGAAAGTCAACCAACCGCGTACGGGTTTCAAGCTGTTGGCCAACGTGGTGTAGGCATCAACGATCAAAAAAGCTGGTTCTAGAAACTTCCTGAAAAATCGAACAAATTTTGTCTTTATTTCAGTATTCAGTGCAAGATGTGTGCCTTAAACAGCCTCTGTGGACCGAGGCAGCTATTTAACACAGATCCTCGCCATTATGTAAGGTTCCGAGGGGTCGGTGGAAGGATGATGGTCTAAACCGTTGGTTTTCGACCGCTACGACCCGGGTTCGATTCCCGCATTGGGCACTTATTTTTTTCTAATAAAAAAAAATTAAAATGCTCCAATGGCCCCGATTCTTGAAAAAGTCCAACCCCACCAGCAAGTACAAGTAACCAAACGGGGCTCTGGCACATTTGTGAGTGCAAAGTCGAACTGTTTTTCACATGTGTAGACATGTGGTGCATTTACAGTAAAAGCAGTCGCCAACTTCTACCCACCATGATTATCATGGCCTGTCCACGTATAATTGGGATAAAAAAAAAAGGTTCCACCGTTTTTTTTTACTTAGTTATAAAAACTTAGAAAATAAAATACACACAAACCCTATTTTAAAAATAAATCACTTGCTGGTTGGGAATTTGTTTAAAAACGGGTATAGATACATCAGCTGTGTTTGAGTTATTGCCGACGTTTCAGCAGTTCACTGTTGCCTTCCTCGAGGGAATGGGTTTTTCAGAATTCAAGAACCCCCTGAGGAAGGTGATAGTGAATTCGCCGAAAGGTCGGGATGTAAATAAGTCAAGAAAGGTTGATGTATCTGTAGTCGTCTTTAAACATCTAAATTTAACATTTGCTATTTATTTGAAGGGCTGGCTAGTTTCTCGATACATAATAATTAAATAACCATGACGTATGTACAAAGGAACGTGTGGCTGTTGGACATGCGTCGGACCAGGAGGCTGTTGTTGGGTGCTGCGCTGCCTAGAGTATAGGAGCTCCATCTATTATTTATTCCTGTGGTGAATCTGTATAATACCGTTGGTCTTAATGAAGCTTTGTTTGTGTGTGTACCTAATAATTAAATGTATTTCTAATAAATATATTTGTTTCTCTTTTACAAATTTGTCTGTAAAGAGAAAAATATTTGATTGGTGATGCTTATTTTAGTGTTTCTTTTTCTCCTCAAGCCATAGGTTGGTGGCTGGCAGTATTCCTGTTTTCTCAGAGCTTCCTTTCTATGGCTAATCTTATTATGGATGAACGTTTAGTTACATGATCTACATATTTAATTTCATAATTGATATCATTTTAGAAATTTCTCTTTTTTTGTGGGGGCAATATCCATCAGTTTTTATTATTGGGACACATGTAGATTAAAATTAGAATAAAAAGTTTGTCATTGTCAGATTTGTAATATCTCTCTCCATGTATACATTATTAAACAAAGAAGAAGAAGAAGCTTATCTACCTGTTATCGAATACAGGCCGTTGGTAAGTTTGACTTGAAAACCATTCGCCGAATGTTTCAAAGTGTTCCTTCAAAGTCACATGATATTTAAAACTAGAAACCTGGAAGCGACAGAAGAAGATAACGTTTTTTTTTTTTAAATGCCGGGGGCAAGCAGCAGCAGTGGAGTCGTCGGTGTGGGTAGTAAGTAAGTACAATAAAGCAGCGCCACCGCTCCTCGAGATAAGATAAGGTAACTGCAGGAAATGGAAAAATGCATGAAATGATATTGATTCACCTCCAAGCCGGAAGATAGAGGAAATGAGGTGACCCTTTTTTTTTTTAAACGAGTTAAAAATCTAGAAAAAGATAGGAGATGAGAGGAGAATTTTTTTTTTCAATTTTCGTTTTGTAACTGAGTAGTAACGAAATTGTTCGTATATAGGGCGCTCAATACGAAATCGTCTAATAAACCAATATCGGAGGTATTATTACTGGGAGTATTGAATGATAACACGTTTTATAATTGTCACGTGTAGTAGTAGCATATTAACAGGATAGTTGGTACGCTCTTTTAAGAGAATACACCACGTTAATAACGGAAGAGTACACACTTCTTCGACGGTACATATACTAAAATTGGAATTAATAACAGAAGAAATGAACACCTAATTATTCAAAAAATGAACAATTATATTTTTGGTACTATCTACAGATCTTATCAGAAAACTTAAGATTCGGAAATTTCGGAATAACCACCTGAAGACTTGGCATTCAGAAAAGAAAGACTTATTTAGTACAGGGTGGTTTCAATTTAACAGAGTTATCAAATCTCTCAAGTCCGCCAAATAACCCAATATACGAGCTTACACAAAATTGACAAAACTTAAGGAAGTTGTACCTTTTAACATGTATATCGGAATTCAGACAATAACTCTGAAAGATATTACAGTTACCTTTGTTGAAGACGCATGAAATACACAGAGGCAATTTTGCCTCCGTCTCATTAAAAAAAAAAAAAAGACAACCGGAGACATCAAAGTATTTCCACTTTCTTAAGTTTTTTTTTTCCATGAGTATATAAACACAGGCAATAATTGGTGTAAAAGTTTGTGCATTTATTTGGACGAAAAGATTACTTTTATCATGCTTTCTTCCTAGCCCCCATTTCTTTCTGTATATATAATAACATACATAGTGACAATTCTAAAAACTAATTAACAAGATTAATGGTGTCTTGATTAAAGATATCATCAATCCAATACTTGTCTAGAAATCAATAGCTTATTTTATAAGGTTTTGTGTGTTCCGCGAAAGAGAATGCATTCGAGCCAACAAAGTTTTAAAATGCGGTGAGGAAAAAAGAAAAACTATCAAAAAGTTGAGAAAAATGTAAAACAAGTTGGCAACTTTTGGGAAAAGTGACGACGAGAGAACATTCCTAGGAAAAGTTTTCACTCAAAAACTTTCTCGGCAGTACCTTCTCACAAATTACTTGATGGCACGAAGCCATAGCTTCTGGAAAATGGCCTTTCTTCAACCTTCGCCATTTTTATCGCTTTATTTCGAGCTGGAGATAAGATAGAAGAAGTAAAATTTTACTATGGCGATATACAAGAGTAATCTGTTTGCCAAGGAATTTAAATTTAACAACAGAATGGTCAGGTTGGGATCTACAAATTGTGATTGGGAAGGTTGCCAGCCCAGTTCGATGAATAAGCATCTTTATATGGAAGTCTTGGCGTGTTGCTGCAAGGAATGGCCGTCACATTATGGATTGGATACGATAACGTCTACATGATAAGAATTTTCATAGTCGATGACATCTACTTGTCATTCTACCAAACACTGAAGGGTATGTTTCTATAAGCATATCTTCCTACACATTAGAACTTCCAGTAACCAATTCTTCAAAAAATAAACTACCTTCAGATTTCATTCACGATCATTTCTAGCTCTGTTTCTCTCTAAAGTAGTTCCAAAACAAATTTGATATACGCGCAGCTATTTATTTTTCTTAAGCTTAGGGCAGTTTTCATCGCCCAATTTGTTACTCTTTTTTAATTGTCTATTTTAATTCTCTTGTTTTAATTTTTTGCGTAGTAACTAATACAATTTGCAAAAAAAAAAAAAAACGTTTCTTTTATTAGACAAAACGGCAAACTTCTACGTCTTTACGGAACATTGACCTGATGAAGTACTAACGCATTATATCTTGTTATACATAAAACAAAGACACGTTTTGTAAATCGTGTTATTTTCTATGCATATATTCCTTGTTGCAATCATCCTTTAAATTTCGTAAAACGAATCCTCAAGAGAAAAAGAAACTGCGTGTATGCACAAAATTAAACTATTTCTTTGAAATTCCTAAAAGAGGCTAATAACGTTTGCAACTCAAACTTTGTTTAGTTACCAACCCAAGGATGGTAATTTTGATTTAATATAACAGATGAGATATTGTATATTGCAAGAACCACTGAAACAGGTTTAATAGTTGCAATATGCAGAGCAATAAAGGAAGTCAACAGGAAACCACCAGAACCCGGGTTTATCTTCGGCGATGATTAGGCTATAAGTAGAAAATAGATGTGGAACAGTCGTCTTCTTCTTCAACAATGGCAACTTGCCCAAATACACAATCAAATAATATAGAAAATGAGGCTACCCAAACATTCACATACTATAAAGCCTGTCGCATAGCTATGCATGCGGAAGGATTATAAAGATATGAAAGCTTGTACTTTGCACAAATAAAGAAACACATTGCTACGGTTTATATTCTTATTTTTATACTTTATAGCAATTTTCTCTTCTAATGGAATTCACATACTATGTATTACAGTAAAACGTGCCTTAGAAGTTACGAAGTCTTGGAAGTTTCCCTGTCTTAGAAATCTATGTTAATTTTTGTTTTATTAAGCCTTTATTTAGGGCCTCTCGCCCTATACAGGATTCTCCAGTTCACAATGGATGGAGAGAACACTGTGTGGCCTTTTTCCGGGATATAGTCTTGTGGAATCCAAATATCGCCATCGCTATATACCTATTTTTTGATATTTCATTAATTTTGTTTTGTTAAGCATCTAACCCTGTCTAATGCGTTCACGTCTACATTTTTAAACCCTTAAGTGGCCAATTGAGTAAAACATATTGTGTATGTATTGCCTTTGACAGATGTCCATAAAATGCCTTAAAACCTATGGATACGCACCAAGACCCATGTTACTCTCTTTCTTGTAGGAACACACATTGAAATAAAGTAGTTTCCATCTCTCTACTACCACCACTACTGATAATAATAATAAAAGCTTTATTAATAGAAAAATCGGTTAGGTAAACAATCACTCGGGTACTATCGGGGCGAAGCCGGGTGGGACATCTGTGTGTCGATATATTATTTAAAAACAATTAAGTTGACAAAATTCAAAGAGTAATCTTATGTGATAACCCATTAAAAATGTAGGTTTAAATATGATTAACTAAATAGAAGTTTTTAGGCGGCAATCCCACTCATTACCACATGGGAATTACAACAAGAACAAAAAAGGCCACCTTAAATAGCGAGAGGTTAAAGTGATATTAAATATATAATGGAAAGAGGGGGGGGGAGCATTAAAAAGAGAGAAAGAAAAAGAAACGCGACAAGCTCATTAAGAAGTTCTTCATCCCTTCTGAAGACGTCATCCCCTTCTAAATGCAATAAATAATTCAGAGCGGGGAGGACTTGACATTTTAGCAAGTTTGAATAATTAAAGCTAAACGAAGCGGCCCACTCATTTTTGACTGAATATATGAAAGGTGGAATCTTCGCCTTTTTTGTGTGTGAGATAGGATGAAGACGCTGGTGGTTCTCTGTCTTTTCGAAAATGGACTTTTGACAACAAAGAAGAAGGGCACGCATACTAAATGTTCAGCTAGATTAGTACCATTCAAGTGGTATTATGGAGAGCGAACTTTTTTTAGAAATAAGACGTTCAAAATACCTTTGCCAAGAGTATCTCCAGAATGTCATGATATAAAAAGAGAACAGAGGCAAATACAACATTAGAGCGATCTGGTAGATTAAACTGACGAAGTTGCATATGAGCCCTCCCAATATTTTATCATTGCAGTAAGGGTGAAGAGAAGGTGCAATAGAAAATGGCTTCAATTTTCAAAAATAAATAGTCACGGCAGAATTTATTTTTTTGCATTTTTAAATACAGATGGTGTTCTAATAGGTGATTATTACAACGTTATATCTGATATAGTTGTTCTAAACTGTTGAAAGATAATTGGTACATGAGAAGGAGTATTGATAGTTAAAAAGAAATATATATAATGAATCTCTTTTTCCCATCTATAGAATTCATCTCAAAACGATTATTATAAATAAATAACAGGAGATAAACCAACGTCATCAGAAAACTTCCAAGATTATGTGTTTACAGTATATGTAATTATAAGAAGACCACCCAGCCACATTTTACATAAAAACAGAAAACAGAAAAGATATATTCCTTAGAGTAAACACATTGCATGTTTTTAAAGTGACGGAGACGTCGTAAAGAGAGAGGGAGCAATAATAAAAAAAGTAGAAACCAAGCCAAATATCGAATTTGATTTGCTGCCAATGGCTGGTCTGCGGGCTAAAGAGTTGATACAGTCTCTGGAATATCAGCACATGCGACATTTTCAATAATAATTAAACTTTAAGACGATATAACAAAATATGACCATTCACACGTCGCTACATTTATAACCATTACAGGAGATCAAACGTCGGATCACTATTGTGAATAAAAAGTCTGGTAATCGTTTCACAAAACACTGATGCGAAATTCGGTAGAAGAATTCGCAATGATGATTCTTTTGTGGGCTGTTGCAAGGATTTAAATCAGATCACTAAATAGCAGAAAGGATTTGAAGGAGAGTCTCCTTCAAACTAACTTTATTTAAAACATATTAAGAGGACAGAGGAAAATACCCAACTGGTCAGCAGACCAGGCCGTACTCTCTTCCTTTGTTGCCGGCTGGTATAGGCTCGGGACAGATAAGACAATTTACAGTAGAACCTCCCTGTAAAGGACATCTAGTTGCAGAGCCAAAGTATCCTTTATGGAAAGGTGTCCTCTTACCGGAGAGTTGCTAAATAGTAAATATGGTAATTTTGCAAATGAAAACTATCCTTTATAGAGAGGTGTTCTCTAGCGCGAGTGTCCTCTCATGGTGGTTCTACTATAACAGAAAATATGAATTAAAAGAAGTAACAAATGTTAATTGGGACCGAGCCAATGCTACTCATTATCCAGATATACCAATTATCCGGAGTACCAATAAACCGGTTTCTACTGTTCGTGATGAACTTAAGAGTATAAGTAGTTGTGCAGACTGTCCTATCATACCATCGTAGCCATGTTTACTTGGGTCCTGCAGAGTTCCTGGGTGGAAGGATGTGGTCCAGTAGTGGAAGAAGCCCATTCTGATAAGAGAAAGATGGTGTTTGGCGAGGCTCCAGGATATGACCACCAACAATCATCAAACTGCTTTTTTTACACAATCTCCTTTTTTTATTATATATTTCGTTGAATAGGTGTTGGAGGAAAAAAAGGAAGTGAATCTGTACGTTCCAACAAACCTCATCTTTCTATGTCGTTGTTTCTTATAAACTTCGTCATATTTGGAAATGTGTGTTCTTCGGAATTAGTCATCATAGTGACCATGAAAGTGATCTACAATCACAGAAAAACTACACATTGGAAATTTCAAATAGTATTTAAACATCTAATTATCAATCACAATTTTGTCGCAAAAACTTCTTTAAAACGACGAATAGCCGCGATAATCACACAGTTGTCATTGTAGATGTAATTTCTCGGTCAACTGTCCGTATTGACTACTTTCAATTGTGAACCGGTAATGGCAATTATAGTGTACCAGCTTTTATGGTGTTATGTGATAAAATTCTTTGTCGTGGAATCGATCACTAAGAAATTTCGTAGGTAGGTGCAACTCAAGATATAGCTTAACCTATAAGCTATAATATACTATGCAAATTCGTTCAATAACCTAAAATTTGCATATTTTTGGAGTTTTCAAATAATTATAATAGGGAGATCATACTAATTTCCGTATATCGTTATTATTGTCCGTACTACTATAACTAATAGAGAGAGTAGTAATAATAACGATCATTATTAACATTTGATAAAAACAAGTATATCCGTGTGGCAAACATTCACTCGGAAAGAATCCGGACGAAGCCGGGTTACATTTTAGCTAGTAAAACTATATCTAGACTCCATTCTGTTAGGTTCGCAACGTGTTTCAAGTAAAAGGTAGTGAACTGAAGAGGGAGATACATTTATTCATTTTCGATAAACCTTCTATATTATTTTTTTCTAGAAAGACACCAGAGTGGAAGAATCACACACACAAAGCCTTTATTAGGGACATGCCCCATACAGATTCCAGAGTGGAAGAATCATAAGCGGTTGAAGGCCATTCAAGAGGCATCAGTATGCCATGTTCTGGACTATATTCAAATCTGAGCAACAGCCATCATCTACCGCTCCTGTAAACGATGCTGGTCACGACAACACCCCTAATGGTCGTCGATCTCACAACTAAGGTGTCCGATTTGGTAAACTTTCTGCCTTAGAGAAATCACACAAGCCATTTAAAGAGTCACTCCTTTATTAAAAAAAAAAAAAAAAGGGAGCAAGATTGTGGCTAATAAATCTTGAAAAACTCTCGTGTATTTGAAATCTATCCAAATGGTCCGTCTATGCTCCTGTATGGGGGGGGGGGGGGGGTGTCAATGAAATATGCAAATTAGCCTGTTACTGGAGTAATTTGCATATTCCTCAGCAGACACTATGTCTTATTCCAGACCTAACTCTATATCGTGACAAAATTTTCATCCGGATAGGTCAAGTATTAACGAAAACGTATACTGAACAGACCAAATATGCTAATTATCCTCTTTTCGAACTAATTTACATATTCGGGGCTTGAAACTATGGCAGCGACTCTTTCGGCCCAAACTCTTTATGATGATAAGGTTTCACATAGGTCAAATATTGTGGAAACGTGTGGATGATAAAAACAAACACACACAAATTCATTATTTATAATATATAGATTGCAATATCCCTCTACAACGTCGATATAATTACAATGATTGGCTTAATATCATTTTTTTTAAGCGAACATAAAATTTCTCATAAGGGGAGGAGGAAAGAGATCGAGTTATTTCGGTGTTTTTAATGGGACAATTACGCACGTGTTGGCCATTAGCTAGGTATTGGTAATCGAACTGAGTATTGATTTCGATTTGCACAAAACGAAAGGATTATATATATAAAGTATAGAATATATGTAAATTAGTATTGATCAAATTGGATCAATTCGAAATTAATCAAAGTGGCGCGGGCCAGAGAGTTCAACGAAAAAAAGAGTTCAACATTTAAGTGATATCCATTAATCGACTTTGTTTAAAATGCAAATTTTACATTGAAAAACCTTAAGGTATTCAAAGAAGAAAAAAGCAAATTACACGAATATATAGATATCAAATAAAAGAGGTTTTTATTCTCTCCAAATTTCCTATTTGTTCTTCATTCGTAAAAAAGAAGTACCATTTAGACCTTCGTGATCAAAACACAGGGAAAAAAAAGAGCAACAAAAAGCCTAGCTCGTCACCTAAATCGAACCTTTCCAGGTGTTTTAGCCAAATTCAAGGTCCCATTAAAAGAAGAGGACAATAAAAATAAATAAGTAAAAAGTGTCCGACACGCCAAACAACAATTACTCCGGTTGCCTGGGGGATAACGCCAGGCTCCAGCGGTGGACTTGTTCCCGGCAGGTTTTCCTCAAAAATGATCCTATCATAAGACTTGCTGAAATCATTCAGCCATATTCTTTTACATATAAGATTTCTCCATCAACATTGTATAAAGGAGAAGCTGGTGATTCGACCAATAAAGTTATCATAATGTTCACACTTTGCAACAGGTTCCACCATAACTTAGTAGAGAATGCACAGACTTTTTTTTCAATTTAGAAATACGAGTGTAATTCTAGACTTCAAAAATGACGTTTAGATGTTGGCCACTGTTTATATTGGAAACGTTAAAGGTATCCAAAGAAGAAAAGAAAAATACGAATTTACGGGCATCAAATAAAAAAGGTTTTATTCTCCCCATATTTCCTAATATTCTTCATTCGTAAGAAGAATTGTAGGTACATGTCTTATGTTTACAGAATGTAGATGGAAAGAGAAAACAAGAATGACAAAACGTAATCATATTTAAAAAAGGGGGGGAGGGGAGGGTGGTGAAACTAAAAGATTTAGATTCCATCGAAATAGGAAAGGAAAAACAGCCATTTTTTCTACTTATTCATGTGTGAAGATAACCGTCCCGAGGAATGAAATGGCCCGGGGCAAGATGTCTTTCAGCATAACCATCCCACCCACGCTAACTGCCTCTTCCTGACCTCTTCCAAATCTTGTGGTATTATCGATTTCTCAATATTGTCAAACTAGGGCGTTAGAAATGGCTATTTAGGTAGCATTATTTGCCACTTTGCGGCCTTCTTGAGGCGTCCCCTCTGATCGAGGGGCGATCCTGATAATTAACAGAGTCCACTAAATCCCAATAAGCATCGTGAGTTACGACTCCATGTACTTGAATGGAGATGAAAAAGGAAGATCGATCCTAATAAGGAAAGCCTATCTAGAGTATACTTTGCCAATTATTAAATAGAACTATCTAAGAAGCTGCGTTTGTAAAAGTGGGAATTAATAATTTTTTACTGTTTTATCAGGCGCAGGAGAGATCTTGTATATCTTTACAAAATTAGAAAAAAAAAAGGGAGGGGGAGGGGGGGGAGCTGTCCGACCACACCAGTCCCCCCTGGACCCTTGGAATATTCGACCAAATTCTGGTTCAAGGTGACTAACGTGGCAACGGCACCCATTTTCCAATGAAGATCAAATATTCTCATGCCCAGCAATGGCCGCAGCCTTGCAGAAAATCGACATGAACCCAGATCATCAGCTTTACACACCCAAGATAGAGAACATTGCTGCTGCTGTGATAGAGATGCATGGAGACATCTGAGGCTCTTCATTGGACACAACAACAACATTGGAAAAAAGGCCATTTTAAAAAACGATAATTCATTAGTAACTTTGAGTATCTATAGCGGGGGTCGGTGGAAGGATGGTCTAAACCGTCGGTTTTCGACCACTACGACCCGGGTTCGATTCCCGCATTGGGCACTTTTTTCTGATAAAAAAAAATGCTCCAATGGCCCCCCGATTCTTGCAAAAGTCCAACCCCACCAGCGAGTGCAAGTAACCAAACGGGGCTCTGGCACATTTGTACGTGCAAAGTCGAACTGCTTTTCACATGTGTAGACAAGTGGTGCATTTACAGTAAAAGCAGTCGCCTTTCTACCCACCATGATTATCATGGCCTGTACCACGTGTACTAGGGGATAAGTAAAAAAGTATCTATAGCCGTTCGGCGATGGCTCCGAAATCGCTGAGAGAACACAAGAGCAGCAGGTAAAGAAGGTAGGAATTCATCCATCTGGCAAATTAAGCTCGAGAAGTATCAACACCACGCGCGACAAGTGGCGGCCAGGTAATAAATCAATGATTCACGCCGAGTTCCCCCCCACACACACTCAGCTCTTTTAAAACTATTTCCCAAAAACTTTTCTAATTCCACCTTAAAAGGTATTTGCCCCCCTCCCTCCTTCTCCACACTTCTCTTGTCTGTCTTCTAAATCTATAACCTTTTTAACTTGTTGTGCACGGACTGAAAGAAAAACGAACCAATAGATTTTTGTAGGTTTATTACAGGTTTTTTACAATTTTATTGATATCAGGGTCAATGCTTTTTTTTTTAGATTTTTTTAAAAAGATTTTTTTACCCTCTAAAACTTAAAAAAAAAAACGACAAAATATAAAATCTTTAAAGTGCCCTACTCGAAACTTGAAAAGTCCTGGGAGTGAAGTACTGCTCTCCAGGTACCCACGTTATTTATAACTTTATATATAATAACAATTTTTGGGGGGAAAATCGATAAATAATAAATATATTTAGATTGTGGAATATATACTTCATCTATGGAAATCCTCAACAGTTTCTAGATCAGTTTCTCTCAATCTTTTTTGGACTTTGGACTGTTAAAATTTGCATGGATACATCTTTTTTTTTTTTAGATCTTCTTCTTCTTTCTTATCTCCACTCAATCATATTAGGGTAACAAGCTTGTAGAGCTTGAGACTTGACAACCATCATGACTGTGTGAAGTAGAATGTATCTGCCTTTATAATCAAGACTGGGAGCACTACTACTCAGTGGCAGGCTGACTTTTTTTTAGATAAATATATACTTTACTAGGTATTTAAAACCTGTTTTGATTTAAGAGAATATAATTTATTTTCAATCACCTTCTTTTCATCACAAACTTTTTGTTAAATTCTGACCGTCATAGATTAGGTTCAGCCTTGAAACCACAACTACCTATATAACTCTATGTAGATGAGCCAAAGTTAACTGGTTGAAAATTTCTATCGATTGTGTGTGCATGCCTGTGTTTGCATTTTAACGTCCCTCAGTAGAACTAACTCCCTGTAAAGGACAACACCTAATTGCAGAGCCAAACTGTCTTTTAAGGAGAGGTGTCCTCTTACTGAAAAGTTACTAAATAGTAAAAATGGTAATTTAGCAAATGAAAACTGTCCTTTATAGAGAGGTGTCCTCTAAAGGGGGGTTCTACTGTACTTACATTCATATATGACTACACCTTTCTTCCAGCAAACCAATTTGATGTTCACTATATAGTTCATTCAAAAATGGACACAGTAGAACCTTAATGAGATGACACCTCTCAACAAAGGAGAGTTTTCATTGCCAAAATTACCATTTATACTAATTAGCTGCTCTTCAGTAAGAAGACACCTCTCTCTAAAGGATATTTTGGCTCTGTAACTAGATGTCCTTTACAGAGAGGTTCTATTATATCATTAGAAAATTGAATCTATTTAGATACAATGCTTACAAAACTACTTGTATATATTTCTAGAATGAAAGATCAAGATACAATTCAACAAGAAAGATATTAATGAGAAAGAATTACAGAAAGGAGGGGGAGCAGTAACAAGCTCACTAAAAAACCTGGGCTCAGCTGGCCCGGCTGATAGTACCCTGTAAGGGTTCCTAATCCAGGGATACAGGATGAGCAGCGTTTGTACTCCATGTTAGGAGCGGCTGCACATGGCATCTGTTCCTAATGTCAGAGGCGGCCATTTCTTTCGGAGCTAAGTCGGCCTGCCACTGAGTAGTGCTCCCAGTCTTAATGACAAAGCCAGACATATTATACTTCACCCAGTCATGATGGTTTCAAGCTTTACAAGCTTGATACCCTAATATGATTGAGTGGAGATAAGAAAGAAGAAGAAGACAGAAAGACTACTCTACTAAAGTATACTCTGCTTTGTTTTGGTCTGAAAGATAATCAAGGTTTGAAACCTAGGAGGAGAATTGATTCTACCAGGCAGGAGGTGGCGGATAGGTGAACAGCTCCACCAGATATAACAATTAGCTGACAATGTCAATGGAATCAGGCGGCGTTTTATTCATGATATATGTTCTCCTGTAGGAGGGCAAAGATGCCAGAAAGCTTGAGACTGTTTTAATAAAATAAACAGAAACTCATCTCCAGAAACCTTTTTAATTATTTAATTAATTTCCGTGAGATTTAAATCATTTAATGTCTAAAAAGTAATCCCGAACCAACAGAGTGTGGTGGGATTGGACCAAGAAAAAGACACAAAACACAATGACAATACTAGACGAATGATGAAATTATATGCAAATATGAAATTAAGTTAGCACTACCAACTGTGTTTGTGTCAAAAATGTCTACTCTCCATGTTAAAGCAAATTCAACTGTAGTGAATCAGACTGCCACAGTATGTGCTTCAGATTCTTGGAATTAACGGCAGAACTACATCATCATGAAGTCACATCAACACTGATTTCATCAAGTTACCTAATCTATAGTCACTGGAATTAGAAAGAGGAGGTTTGAAAGGTAGGCATCCTATCCCTAGAAGCTGCTATTTTCAATGAGTATTATTGCTAATACAATAAGCTTCTGTGTGTGGACATTTCTCTACCTAGAAGAGTTTTCATCATCAAAATTACCATTTTTATTAATTATCTGCCTTTCAGTATAAGAACACTTTGGCTCAGTAACTAGGTGTTCACCAATAGAGAGAAGTGCTACTGTACTTCACTAAGCATATCCTGGTCTTTTTTTCTATTTAATCTAAAATGATATATTTTTATTATTTGAATTTGGTCTTAATAACTTTGGTTACTAATCTATAATCCAAATTGTACCTTATCATCTATATCCTCTTTCATCAAGTATCTTTTAGAGTTATTGACCTAATCCTACATTCTCCCCTGTACATACTAAAAGGCACAACTTCCTTAAGTTTTGTCCATTAGTGTATACCTATGTATAAACATTAAGGCTAGGTATTGTGACCTACATTAATCTTTCTCTCTCATCTGATAAAGAGCCTGGTAGTCGAAAGCTTACGTGTCTCTATGAAGAAGGTGGAGTAAGATCGGATGAGAAGTGCTTGGTGCTTGAAAGTTTATGCTAAGAAAATATAATGAATGAATCTAATTGCTGTATGTTTTTTTTTTTTATATCCTATTGTTGATATATATATTTAAAATTAAATCATGATGTGAATTCACATCAAGACATATTTAGGAGGCAACCAAACAACTCCTTGATGGCCGACCTTGTAGGAGATGTAGCGACACATCCCATTAGTCATTTCTAGAGGCAACAATTAGTGCTGCTAGGTTGGTCTAGATATCTTGGTGATTCTCAACTGTGGCCGACTTCACTACGGACTTCACAGGTCCTGTCTCTCTCTCTCTCTCTCTGATAATAAAATTCTCATTCAAAAATACATAATAAATTTGGTTACGCTATATATTTTTAGGTTAATACCTTGATTTTAGGTGATTAAGATTATCAGAATTAAAACAGAAGTAAAAGCAAATAAGAAAATCCTATCAAAACCCAATGTCAACAGGAAAAGGTATCGGCCACAGAGCAAAAAGGAACAAGCATCAAGTCAGGCATCTCAAGAGTACAGCCATCCTTGTTTCCAATCTTGTTATCTATGGACAATGGCTTTTCTGAAAGGTTGAAAGATTTCTCCACATACTATCTGCAGAGTTTAGCTCCCAACCTACAACTCCTAACCACCCATCATTCACTGTATCAATTCTGTCATTGATGAAATCTACTTCACTACAGGAGATACCGTTAAAAAGCTCAAATATCCACAGACATGTCACCTTTATATGATCAAGTAGAAATAAAGGAAGAAGAAGAAAGAGTTGCTTTAATCAATAAGATTTCTGTTTCAATTCTACGTGTACAGGCAGACTTTTAAATCATATGGCATTACGATCATGATAAATCCAATCCCTAGAGGAACAAAGGTAATGTGTGAGGAATCTTCAAATTCAACATCAAACTGATTTCTGAATATATGTGAATATGATGTATCTACAGCCAGAGGCAGCTACATTTTACCCCTAATTTTTTAAATTCTTTATTTCTATGTCTCTAAAAATAAAGAACAATATTCATAAAAAGAGTCTCTGAATTGAATACAACCATTAAGGAAATACTTTAATCAAAACATACTCTCAAACAACCAATTGTCACTCTCTTGCAATAATAGATAAAAGCATATTTCAACAACAGATTATATCAAATTTAGAAAAATAGTAGAATAATTCTTCCTGGAGTGAACTTATACGATAATAACAAGGCGAAGGAAGACGAGTATCTTTATTGGTGCATAAGAGCAAGCTTTCGGGCAAAAGCCCTTCGACTGGCAAGATATAACGACACTATGTATATAGTGTCGTTATATCTTGCCAGTCGAAGGGCTTTTGCCCGAAAGCTTGCTCTTATGCACCAATAAAGATACTCGTCTTCCTTCGCCTTGTTATTATCGTATAAGATTATATCAAGTTGATGACGAACACCACCTCAGACTCTATATAACCGAGGGACGACCATTAATGATGTCGCGTATGCGGTCCTGTACCCCCACCATCTTAGGGAGAGTTTCCTCGCGGATACCTTACCTAAACACAGTCATCGAGCATGCTGGGGACACAGATTCCATAACTCGCAAGTCTGAACTCAAGACGATTCTAAGCTCCCCTGATAGGATCCAGACGTACCTTCGGAGAAGGCTTCGTCTGGTGTATATATTTTTTCTCTACTATTTAAACTCTGTAAACTCTCTCTTGACCATTGACTGATGTCAATAAACCATTTTTAATTGTCATTGTCAGACTCTATATACAACATAGAACCTCTCTCTAAAGTACAATCCTTAGCTAGTGTATAGTGGTAAATCCAGAATAGAATTTAAATTAAGAGAAATTATAAATTATGTTTTCAAAAAGAAAGTTATAATATTACTTTAATTCTCATTTTATTCAAAATTATAAATATATGTTCCAACTGCTTTTAGTTCAACATACTAAGGGATCAGGATTTTTAGTTGAATTAAAAGTCAATGTTGAATTATAATTATTTCAGATGATTTTCAATTCAATCACAACATTCACTTTGCTAGTGGACATTTTTCCAAGGCATTTTGTTGTTAATACTTAAGAGGAGGTGTTGAATTATAGCCTGTTAAATTAAAAAAGAGGCCGATTGGGATTCGAAAAACTGTTGAATTAAAGTGAGTGTTGAAATATAGTCAGTTGAAATAAGGTAAAGAAGTTGATTGGGATTCGAAACACTGTAGAATTAAAGTGAGTTTTGAATTATAGTCGGTTAAATTGAAGTAAATAGGCTGATTGAGATTCGAAAAACTGTTGAATTAAAGTGAGTGTTGAAATATAGTCAGTTGAAATAAGGTAAAGAAGTTGATTGGGATTCGAAACACTGTTGAATTAAAGTGAGTTTTGAATTATAGTCGGTTAAATTGAAGTAAATAGGCTGATTGAGATTTGAAAAACTGTTGAATTAAAGTGAGTGTTGAATTATAGTCAGTTGAATTAAAGAGCTTACGCTGTTTAAATTAAATAAATTTTTTAAAAAGCTATTAAAAGATTGACAAGATAGTCAAAGAACTAGCTAATCCAATGATAGATAACCCTAGTGAAGTAAAAGAGACAATCTCCATCCATTTAAGCTTGGAATGATTGACAGGTATGGAGACATGCCAAAGCACACTGCTATTTTGGTAAGTAGCCGCATTGAGAATAGCTGAAACTAAGATGACAACGTTTAACATAGAAGTGGAGGAGGGAGGATACAATACACAATTACATTTTTTAAGGAAAAATAAGATTTCTTTATCCTTCAGAACAAGAATCCTTACAAATAGTACATTCCCTAAATCACAACCACATCTATTATAAATATGCAACCTCTGCTTTAGTAAAAAGAAATGTCATATACAGTAGGACCTCCCTTTAGTGGACACCTCTCCACAAAGAACAGAATTACTATTTTTACAATTTAGCAACTCTCCAGTTAGAGGACACCTCTCCCTAAAGGACACTTTGGCTCTGGTGTTGTCCTTTACAGAGAGGTAGATATTTAATAATATACATATAGAGCCTCCAGAATGGATACCTTTCTACAAAAGTCAGTTTTCATTGCCAAAAAAAAATTATCATTTAACAAATTAATAGTTAAATCATTAAATATAATGGATTAAAGAGAGATTCTCTGAAAGTTCACTTTTATTTTTAAATAGCTTTTTAAAGAATTAAAAGTGATGAAGCACAATTTGGATTCAAAATTTGAAACTATTTTAAATGCGCAAGATTCCTTTTGAAATTAAACAATTTCTACTGCCCTTACTGCAATGGAAAAATTAAAGGGAGGGCCTGGCTCATTATTGGTGAACCCTCCCAGTGGTTTTGCCAATTTAATCTACCTAACTGCTGTTATATTGCATTTTTGGAACTTCCTTTTATAGTGATACTGTTGGTAGACTCTTGGAATGTCCTCAAAGCTTATGTCCATAGTTCTTCTAAAATACCTATTGCGGTATGGTAGATTAAACTGCCGAAACCGCTGGGAGGGTTCACCACTGATGAGCCAGGCCCTCCCATTAATTTTTCCATTGCAGTAAGGGCAGTAGAAATTGTTTATTTTCAAAAAGAATCTTATGCCTTTAAAATAGTTTCAAATTTTGTTAACAGATGGCATGGTAGTGCATCATATTATAAATGTTCTAATAATAAAAGAAACAATTTGATATTTGCGGAAGAGCGATTGCTCGAAGCATATTATATATTTATAAATGTAGGGTAATTCTACTGTCCTCAAAGCCTATGTCCATAGTTCATCTAAAATACCCATTCCAAGAGTCTAGCAACAGTATCACTATAAAAGGAAGTTCCAAAAATGCAATATAACAGCGGTATGGTAGATTAAACTGGCGAAACCGCTGGGAGAGTTCACCACTGATGAGCCCAGCCCTCCCATTAATTTTTCCATTGCAGTAAGGGCAGTAGAAATTGTTTAATTTCAAAAGGAATCTTGCGTGTTTAAAATAGTTTCAAATTTTGATAACAGATGGCGCGCTGGTGCATCATACAATTTGGATTGTTGACTATAAATACAAGGAAATACAATAAACTATTTATTTATTTGGATTTGGTCTTATTATCTTGTTTTTAAAAAGAAATATAAAAAAAGAATTTGAAGTAATATTGAAACTTTTTAATTTTATAGAAAACTCCCCAATTTTATCGCTACAATAAACAGTAGGGAGGATGATTCTGTGGTCCAGAAATATTTCCTTCATCATTGGCAGCCTGGATCCATAAATTGGATGGAGGGAAAGCACTAAAATAAGTTACTAAGCTAATGACTTGTTAGGCCTAAGTGATGTCAGCAGCTCCTAATGGAGTTCTTGTCCAAACTTGTCTGGACGGACGGACGGACCTTAGATTCCATATTATTGTTGTTGTGGCTCTATTGGTTGGATATATTTAGGTAGCAGCTGTAACTTCCCTTAGAGAGTTGCTATAAAATATTTACTTTTTATATAAATGAAATTCACTCTTTTTATTTATTTATTATTATTTTTTTTTTTTTGCTTATCCCTAGTACACGTGGTACAGGCCATCATAATCATGGTGGGTAGAGGTTGACGACTGCTTTTACTGTAAATACACCACATGTCTACACATGTGAAAAGCAGTTTGACTTTGCACTTACAAATGTGCCAGTGCCCCGTTTGGTTACTTGCACTCGCTGGTTGGGTTGGACTTTTGCAGGAATCGGGGGGGCCATTGGAGCATTTTTTTTTTTAATCAGAAAAAAGTGCCCATACGGGAATTGAACCCAGGTCGTAGCGGTTGAAAACCAACGGTTTAGACCATCCTTTCACCGACCCCCCCACTCTTTTTATGATAAGGCACAATTTGGATTATAGATTATAAACACAAGGTAATAATATCAAATCCAAATAAATAAATAGGGTGTGACATTTCAGTAACAGTGTTGTTGCCATCATCAGACAAAAGACAGATTCAATAATTTTGACTGAAGATGGTAAAAACACTGTTACTGAAACGTCACACACTAATTATTTATCTGGATTTGGTCTTATTACCTTGTGTTTATACTCTTTTTATGTATATTTATTGGGAGAATTATTTGGGATGTGTGCATCTTTTAAAGAGAATATTTTGTGTTTTGTGAATAATATTCTGTGTTTCTCAGAAAACTATCTTCTTCTTATCTACTATCTTGTTTACACATTTGATAACAGTAACTATTTAAAACATGCTGTGGTAAGATTTCTCAATCAGTACTTTTGTCTGAAGATGGTAACAACACTGTTACTGAAACGTCACACACAATTTATTTATTTGGATTTGGTCTTATTACCTTGTGTTTATAATCTATAATCTAAATTGTGCTTTATCATGAAATAAGAGAAACATAAATATAGATTATTAATAGAAATGATAATGTTGCATTTTGGATTTATTCTGTTAAATGTGTGCGAGTGACTCAAATTAAGGTTTCCCTAATACAGTCAAACTTATTTAATTCGACACCCCAAGGGATCAGAGTTTTCGGATGAATTAACCTAAGTGTTGAATTAAAGGAAGTTAGATGATTTCATCACAACATTCACTGCTAGTGGACATTTTTCTAGGATATAACCAAATATATAATTAAAATAATGATTTATTAAAATAATGTTGCATTATATTTAATTAATAATGTGAATTGATACTATTGGGACTCTTTTTTTTTTTTCAGAATGTTTCATGATCAACTTGCTACAATACATCAACATGCTTAAAACATATCTATATTTGATGATTTCAAACCTATTTATTAAACAGATTGATATCTAGAAGGGATAAATGAAGAAAAATGTGAATTTTCAATAACTGAGAGAAGAGAGTATTATTTATTTCAATACAAATTTAGATACAAATCAGAAAATATTTTTACAAATGGATTCAACTATATTGACTTTTGATAAGGCACAATTTGGATTATAGATTATAAACACAAGGTAATAAGACCAAATGCAAATAAATAGTGTGTGATGTTTCGGTAACAGCGTTGTTACCATCTTCAGACAAAAGTACAGAAAGTTTGATTATTTTTCCTGGATTGTCCCAAAGTTTGTGTTTTGTGGCTTGGATACAATCAAGAGTATGTTGGCACTGTCATTTTTATTCTTGACACATGTCTTGATGTTGCCTGTAAGGTCAAATAAATCTACTCTCTAATAATGATTGGTAATGACCTTCAAAGTACAATAAGGAGTTGGCTCATTTAGTTTGAAACCTGGTTACAATAGAACTATACCTCTATCTAAAAGATCTAGTTTCAGAGCCAAAGTGTCTTTGAGAGAGAGGTGTCCCCATACCAGAGAGTTGCTAATTAGTTAAATGGTCATTTTGGCAATGAGAGAGAGAATTCTTTGTAGAGAGGTGACATCTAGCGCGGGTGTCCTCTCATGTAGGTTGTTCTACTGTATTATTTAGTAAATATTGCCCATAATTATATTTTCCTGGTAACTGGATGAGGCAATTTCTAGTGTTCCGATGCTGATACTTTACTCAGCATCCTGGTCAAATTAGTTTTTTCTATTCTGTTTCATAGAGTTCACAAAGATCCTTTATAGTGAATTTTGAGAGCAAGTTGAAGAAAGAGATGATTATTGTTTAGAAAGGTGCAGGTGGTTGCTTTCCAACTTTCTTAGAATTTCCTGGATGACTAAGCCACACATATGTTGGCTGGATCATTTCCCCAGCTCTGTTTTTGTTATATCCTCAATACACACATTGTGCTCAAGCCAGTGTTTTACTTTGTTTTACAGGCGAGTAATACACTCATGGACAAAACTTAAGGAAGTGGAAAGTCTTTGTGATGTTGCCAGTTGTCTATCTATATATTTTTTGAAGGAGACATAGGCTGTTCACACTTGGTTATCTCGTGTGTCTTCAATAAAGGTCACATCATAGTTAGAGAACCAATCAGTGAACAAATAAAACAGACACCTTATAAACATTGGGCCACATTTTGTTGATGTTTTCATCTTCAAATTTAATTTTAATGGCACACAATAGGATTAAATATTACTCTGTGGTGTTGAATTCCTTACAGAGCACAATTAATAAAAAAAAAGTTTGAATATTTCCATTGTTTCTTGCACAAATCCAACTCTACTGGTGAGTACAAGGTAATATGACCAAATCCAAATAAATAAATAGTGTGTGAAATTATGAAATGTTTAATTTATGAAGTGAAATGTGAAAAATGTAACCAATGTTATGTAGGACAAAAACATCCAGAACTTTAAAATAAAGAATGAAAAACCATGAATATGCTCTAAAATGGGATAAAATTCTTGAGTGAATTCTTCACTTATAGAACATAGAAAAATCATAGGGCATAATAATTTTAATCTAAAAGAAATAAAGATACTAGAGATTATGAGAAAAATTACTTACACACACTATTTATTTATAATATGATGCACTATTTATTTGTGTTTGGTCTTATTACCTTGTGTTTATAATCTATAATCCAAATTGTGTTTTATCTACCGGAAAGTGTAACTAGACAAGTTAGACACTTTCATCTCGCAATGTCAAGCCATTTCTATGTTGTGTAGGGTTGTGGATTACTTACACCTATCAGCCTGCCCATCACAGCCTATTCTATATGAAGTAATAATTGAGTCACTCACAAAAGCTAATATAAACACAAGGTAATAAGACCAAATCCAAATAAATAAATAGTGTGTGATGTTTCAGTAAAAGCGTTTAACAACCCTGTTTTGTGAGTCAGCTTCCTCACAGAAATCAAATACAAACAGATTCCACAACTAGGATTCCAAGCAAATTAACAAAGATTAAAGAGTCAAGCTATTTAGAAGCCTAAGCATCTGCATAAATACATATACCAACAGAGAGCTGGTACAAGTTAGATTGTTGTAAATAAAACACTGAACAAATCCAAGTAAATAAATAAAACTATATGACAGAATAGTATCATCAGAACAATGGTTATATCAGAGTCTGGTAGAATTACCTCTCTGTACCGGACAACACCAAGTTGTAGTGTCCTTTAGGGAGAGGTGTACTTTTTTTTTTTAAACTTATCCCTAGTACACGTGGTACAGGCCATGATAATCATGGTGGGTAGAAGTAGGCAACTACCTTTACTGTAGAGAGGTGTACCATTTCCTGAGAGTTTTCCTAATTAGTAAAAATAGTAATTCTGGCTATGAAAACTGTCCTTTGTATAGTGACTTGTAGCAGGAGTGTCCACTCATGGAGGTTCTACTGTCACATGACCTTAACCAGCCAATTAGTGTTAATGTAGTAAAGTGAGCGTGTTACCTTCTTTCATCAGTTGCTCCCCACATCTATGAGGGTACATTGAATGAATAACAGGATTTCAAATCTTGGCACTTTCTTCTTTTTTTTTTTTCTTGCACACTAAAACTATTTTCATTTTTGGTCATTTTATTTGTACATTTTAAAAACAAATTTAATTGCAGGATTGTATTTATAAATCATATATAAGATAGTATATATCAATAGTAGTGTTTAAATCTTAATACAGTAGAACTACCTCCCTGTAAAGGACAACACCTAATTGCAGAGTCAAAGTGTCCTTTAGGGAGAGGTGTCCTCTTACCAGAGAGCTACTAAATAGTAAAAATGGTAATTTTGCAAATGAAAACTATCAACTGTAGAGAGATGTCCACTAGTGGGGTGTCCGTTAAAGGGAGTTTCTACTGTATTATAAAAGGGATTTTGACAATTGTTTGATCTCCTTATTCTGATATGATAAATTTTGGTGGGGCATCAAACAATTTTATTACCACCAATACATTTTTATAGATTTAATTATTCTTGAAATTTCCTTTTCCCGCCATGTGTGATCTGATGCTCTAGTATATCTACATATTCCTGCTATATGTAAATATGGGTAAAAGAATACCCAATTCTAATCTTAAGTAGGAGTTAGGGACATTTTCAGAAAGGAGATCAATGGTGGTCCACCTTACCTATTGTTAGGGGGAAAAATATTTTCTTTTCCAAGCTGGAGCTTTATGCCAGAATCTTCAAATCCATTGATCTCTTCAAATTCAATTAGCATGCTAATTATCTGTCACCTCCTCGCCAACAATGACCTACAGAAGACTTGAGCTGGGAAAATTGAGAGGGCATACTTGCCTGACAACCATACCACCATTAAGTGAATTTGTTTAAACAATGCACAATTCTTTGTTAGCTTGTGTGTTGTACAATTTAATTATATATTGTAGGAGATAAACAGACATGAAGGCCAATCTGTGTGGAATTCTGGAGGAACACACATTTTCTAGGAACACTCCGTGGAAGTCTTCAATAAAAAAAAACTGCATAATTTTCAATAAAGTGGCATGTAAGCATATTGGAATAATCCCTGATCTTAATTTATTAATACAGGGTAGTCCGTAAGTCCTGATACCATTTTAAAAAGTTTTAACTGGTAAATTATTTATAATATTTGCCTAATTAACATATGTTTGTGTTCAGGTTCCATCCAAGTTTAATTCAGAAAATGTCTTTCCTCGATATTAAAGAAAGAATTAAAATGATCAAACTCTATTATCAACATGGTAGTTTTATAACTCTACGACGTCAATGGTCAAAGCATTCTGACTCTTCTGCACCTTCTATATCAACCGTAACAAGAATAATTTAAAAATTTGAAACTACCGGTAGTGTGGCAGATCTCCCTAGATCAGGAAGACCCCACTCTGCTACCTGTGAAACTAATATATACCTAGTTAAATCATCTTTAGAAGCTAGTCCTCAAAAATCAACTGTACAATAGAATCTTTCTTTTTTACAGAGAGCCGAGGTGTCCTCGTACCAAAGATCTACCAATATGTAAAAATAGTCATTTTGGCAATGAAAACTGTCCTTTGTAGAGAGTGGCTTCTAAAAAGAGTGTTCTCTCATTGAATTCCTACTGTATCATTTAATTAGACCCTAATATGATTGAGTGGAGATAAGAAAGAAGAATATTTAATTAGAAGTTGATATTGAGAAGATAGGGCATTATATAATGAACCACCTGATTAAACAAATGAATGTTACTGATGGCATGCTGCCAACTATCAGAAAAACTGTTGAATATTTATTATCCAGATATGTAAACACAGAATTCTCTCCATGAGATACTGCTCAAAAAGACAGAGATACTCCCAGTTTCCTTTAGAAATGGTCAGCTGTTCAAAGTTTGAAATTAAATCAAGACATCTTTCTTTTTTTCCAAAAGTAGTTTAGGAAGATAGTGGCTGGTCAAATGGTCAATCATGGAAGTTTTTTTACTACATTTTACACTACAATGGAACCCTGTTATAACAGCCTGGTTTATAACAACAACTTGGTTATAGCAACATAGAGTCAAATTGCTTTAATTCAGCACCCCAAGGGAGAGAAGTATTTCTTGTTTTGCCATTGTTGAATTATAGTCATTTAATTAAAGTATGATAAGCCACAATTTGATTTATAGATTACAAACACAAGGTCTTCTTCTTTCTTATCTCCACTTAATAATATTAGGGTATCAGAGTAAACACAAGGTAATAAGACCAAACCCAAATAAATAGTGAGTGACGTTTCGGTAACAACATTGTTACCATCTTCAGACAAAAGTGCTGAATGTTTTTTTTTTTCATCATTTGAGCACTTTTGTCTGAAGATGGTAACAATGCTGTTACTGAAACATCACACATTATTTATTTGGATGTAGTCTTATTACCTTGTGTTTTCAATTAAAGTATAAAATTTGGTTAAGGATTTGACAAACTGATTCATTATAGCAAATGTTGAATTAAAGAGGTTAAATTTTTATAATTATTTAATGACAGAGTACAATAATCCCTAGATAACATGTCCTTCAAACTTCTCTTTTAATATTATGTCATTTAGAAAGCTCTTGACTCATTATATTTTAATCCTGTTACTTGGTTAATAAAAAAAATCCTTTGTTAACATAGTCTCAAACATGGCTCAAAGCAAAAAGAAATCAGTTGGGAGGGTAGTGTTGGCAAAGGGTTACCAGAATGGTAGAATGCTTCACGATTTTGCATGTCATCCTTGCGCAGGGGCTATGCTAATCTTCTCTGTATCATTCCAATTTTAGTATATGTACTGCCGAACAAGTATCACAGGGGACATGCTAATCTTCTCTGTATCATTCCAATTTTAGTATATGTACGGGCAAACAAGTATCACAGGGACCATGCTAATCTTCTCTGTATCGTTCCAATTTTAGTATATGTACTGCCGAACAAGTATCACAGGGGCCATGCTAATCTTCTCTGTATCATTCCAATTTTAGTATATGTACTGCCGAACAAGTATCACAGGGACCATGCTAATCTTCTCTGTATCATTCCAATTTAAGTATATGTACTGCCGAACAAGTATCACAGGGACCATGCTAATCTTCTCTGTATCATTCCAATTTAAGTATATGTACTGCCGAACAAGTATCACAGGGGACATGCTAATCTTCTCTGTATCATTCCAATTTAAGTATATGTACTGCCGAACAAGTATCACAGGGACCATGCTAATCTTCTCTGTATCATTCCAATTTAAGTATATGTACTGCCGAACAAGTATCACAGGAGCCATGCTAATCTTCTCTGTATCATTCCAATTTTAGTATACGTACCGTCGAACAAGTATCACAGGAGCCATGCTAATCTTCTCTGTATCGTTCCAATTTTAGTATACGTACCTCCGAACAAGTATCACAGGAGCCATGCTAATCTTCTCTGTATCGTTCCAATTTTAGTATATGTACTGCCGAACAAGTATCACAGGGGCCATGCTAATCTTCTCTGTATCATTCCAATTTTAGTATATGTACTGCCGAACAAGTATCACAGGGACCATGCTAATCTTCTCTGTATCATTCCAATTTTAGTATACGTACCGTCGAACAAGTATCACAGGAGCCATGCTAATCTTCTCTGTATCGTTCCAATTTTAGTATACGTACCTCCGAACAAGTATCACAAGAGCCATGCTAATCTTCTCTGTATCGTTCCAATTTTAGTATATGTACCGCTGAACAAGTATCACAGGGGCCATGCTAATCTTCTCTGTATCGTTCCAATTTTAGTATATGTACCGCCGAACAAGTATCACAGGGACCATGCTAATCTTCTCTGTATCGTTCCAATTTTAGTATATGTACCGTCAAACAAGCGGTAAATGGTAGAGTCAGTTGAAGCCAGTGATCTATAACTGCTGTTTGTACAGTATCTATCCCCATTCCAATTCCTTCCTGGGCAGATAGTATGTGGAAGTGTAGGACAGGATAGGAAGTGGTAACAGCCTCCTAAGGGAAGTGATGCTCAAGGACTGGATTTGCCAATGTTTATAGCCGGGGAAATATGTTTCATGCAATATATAAGCTCTCATCAGAGACCATAGCCCAAAAACATGGTCTCTCATTGGAGGCTGAATCAAGCCAGTTTTGATTAAATATAGGTGGGTGGTTGCTTAAAGAGGTATTTGACCATGGAAGGTTTTATTGTAGAGAGAGTTGTAGATTTTATTTAAAGAACTTAAAGTTAAAAGGTAATAAGAGCAAATCCATATCTTGTAGTTCCAATCTGTAATCCAAATGGTGACTTATCAATGAAGAACTTATATGTATGTAGGAATCAGAATAGATAGATATAAATGGATTTATTTTTAGGTTCACCATGTTTTGAAACACACAAAATTAAAAAAGAAAGTTAAAAAGTCTTATAGTCTTTGTTTATCATTATAAACATGTCTTTTGCTCTTCTTGCTTCTGTTTTGCCAGCTTCTTCTTAATCAAATCTTACATGCATGTATGTGTTCATTGTTTTTCTTAATGCCAGAATTCCTCATACCTCAAAATTACCAAGATATATACAGTTGAATCTCATTATAACGGCCTCTTTAACACACACAGCTACTTGATTATAATGTCAATAAAACACAATTTGGATCATAGATACAAGAAAATAAGGCCTAATCCAAATAAATTAGTAGTATGTGACATTTCGATAACAGCGTTGTTACCAAAACGTCACACACAATTAATTTATTTGGATTAGGTCTTATTTTCTTGTATCTATAATTATAATGTCATATGTTCCAGATTTTTTTTTTTGAAGTTCCAATTGTTTCAATCATGGCCATAACAACATGTTAATAAAACATAAAATCTCAGTTCTAAGTGATGTTATATATATATTGGGAGGTTTAAACTGTATTATCAGAACAGCCCAGTACAATAGAACCTCTCTCTCTCTTTCCCGCGGTGGGTGCCACCAATGACGACTAGTATATATATGTGAATATTTATCAATTATTTTTATCTATTTATTCATATTTATATTTATTCTGTATTTAACCTTATATAATCTTATATGGAAGTTGTGATAAAAATCAGTTTCAATCTCAATCTTTCTCTCTCTAAAGGACTAAACCTAGTTTAAGAGCTAACAAGAGAGAGTACCCTTTTTCCAGAGAACTATAAATTAGTAAAAAATTATCATTTTGACTATGAAAACTGTCCTTTGTGAAGTGGTGTCCGTCCAATCATGGAAGTTCTACTGTACAGTCTAGTAGATCAAACAGGAAAAACTGCTGGTAGCATTCCCTAATGATGAACCTCTTCCCAATATACACTCATGGACAAAACTTAAGAAAGTTGTACCTTTTAGCATACAGGTATATATCTAAAGAGACAAAGGTGTTTGTCACGACCCGAGACCGCTAGTTTGCGGCGACGGTCAATAGATGGCGTCTAGTTTTGACGTCTATTTTGATGGGAGAGGCGACCTTTGTCTCTTTAGATCAATATCCTCCCGGCAAAATTTCCATCTAAAGGTATATATATATGAAAAAATAATAGAAAAAATAAATAAATAAAAAGGTTAGGTGTTGATATTAAAAATAATGAAGGCCTATCCTGACCAAAAGCACATGTGCTTTTAGATGAAAGAGTGCCATCAGGTATGCTTGTATATATCGGGATTCAGACACAGTGACCTTTATTGAAGACACACGAGATAACCAAGTGTGAATAAAATTGCCTCTATCTCCTTAAAAAAAATAGATAGCAGGGTGACATCAAAGATTTTCCACCTTCTTTAGTTTTGTCCATGAGTGTAAATACATTTTTTTTTCTGAGAAAAAAAAAAATTTTTTTGAGAATTTAAAATAAAGGCGCTCAGCCAAAAGGTCTTTGAATCATAACCTACCTTCCAGTGAGGAGACCTTGAAAGTGGCGTAAAGTTGACCAAGAGTTTGAAACCTGCGGTATTTTAAGATTTATAGCAACATAACTCTATCTTTGGTTGATGGAGTTGTTTTTTAGAGAATGCTCAACTACTGCACAATATATATTGTATATTTTTAAGTCTTTTTTTTTTTTATTCCAATATTTTGATTGGCAGATTGCTTATCTTTTCTCCTAGATTTTGTTTACATTTTTAAAATTTGATTTTACTGAACAAATCCCCATAGAAAATAGGTAATCTCTGCCAATGAAAAATATTTTAGGAATTTTTTTTTTTTATATTGTCAATGTGAGAATAATTATTGTAAATACTCTGTATTTATTTAGCTATGTCACTTACCATTCTTGTAGATAAGCACTTGTAAAATTATTATCACATTTTTTGTATTCTATAGATTTTGTTAATAAATTATTTTTTTACTTTTGGAATACTTGTCTTCTCTGCCGTGACAATATTATAAATGCTGTGATGTGGTGTGGTACCTATCAATGTAGTTAAAAGACTGAAATTTTTAAATAAAAAATATTTAAGTGAAAAAATCAAACAAAATGATAAATGTATATATATACTTTCATTGTCATTTCATATACATACATTATTCATTGTTGTAAATATCATAAACTAGGTTGCTCTTGTTGAGCGGTACCTAATAAAGTGATTTTGGAACTCTATAGCACCCCCTCTCTATAGCACACAAAGAAGTCGGTGGGTAACACCCTCGATTCCCGACAGTCATGAACTGGGATTGAATCCCACGTTAACATTTTGTTTAATATATGAATAACCTTAACATATTATTCATTGTTTCAATTATCATAAACTGGGTTGTTCTTGTTGAGCGGTACCTAATAAAGTGATTTTGGAACCGAATGATTTTCTAATTTATAATCCAAATGGTATCTAATCATTCACTCTTGAATCTTAATTCTTGTCTAAAAGGTATACCCTGACAGCTAAAATGAACATTAATGATGATAAAGCGCCATCTATTGGAATAAATGACAACTAAACGTTGATGTAATTTTATTTCTGAAGTAATCAGGATAAACCTTTTTAAAAAATAATTTTACCGCTTTATCTTTTTGTAATTTACCATTTTCATCCATTTGATTTACATTTATAGTATGTTATTTGTAAATATACTTTAATTACTTTTCAGAAATCACACATTATATTCTAGTTTTTTAATTGTTAAAAAAAAAATTCTTGAGAAAATACTTGTAAAAATTTAAATAATAGATGTTTGTATTATATTTGAAAAAAATCTTTTGATTATTTATAAAATAGAATTTGAAGAAAATAATCTATAGAAAAAATCATGTGAAACTATATTAGAAAGCATTATGACAGGAAATATTACCAAAAGATAATTTTAAAAATTTAAAATTTAAAAATGACCAAAATATGATGAATTTATATCTTCATATATAGTAAATATGTTTTTGATGTTTTAATAGTTTTAACTTACCTTTAAGTCTACACTCTAAATAATAATGATATTTTTAAAAAAGTTACACATTATAAAATTATCCAGTTAGATGTTAATTAAATATATTAAATATATCAAGGAGAGAGAGAATAGTTTTCTAAATTGATTATAAAATTCATTGATTCAAGTTTTCAAAGAGTGTTAAAAAAAAGAGTATTTGTGTGAGCCATAAAATAGCTTTCAACTGTTGCATATTTCTATTTTTACAAAGCCAATAATCAATATCTTCCAAAAAAAAACATTCTGTTTAATAGTATTTCATTAAAATATTTGTATATATATAATATAAATCCAATTTATAATCTTTCAAAAGAAATTAATGTAACTTGGTATTGTTTACAAATCATTTGAGATTTAGTTTGTATACAAATAGATTACATAATTTATTTATGAAAAGGATGTCTTACTTAAACTTAGGTAAAGCGATGTTTTTTCGTTTGATATTTTATGTATGTTAATGATTTTTTAAAAATAAGATTTACTTTTGAAATGGTCAAATATTGTGAGGGTGATTTCAAAGTTTGATTGCTTTTTCCTCTTTTATAGGAATTGTGATATCAGTATTCAATCGACATGAAATGTTTTAACATTTAAAACACTATTATAATATAAAATTAAAAAAAAAAGTACTAAATAAAATGTACTTACATCATCCCATTTGACAAATTTATTCCCAGTCTGCAAAGAAATGGGAACTGAAATTGGCTTGAGCTGAACAACGTGAACGCCAGATTTGGCCCCGGCCATATTTCAACATCTAGTTTTGTTTACTAATATTTCATGAAATTGTTTCAATACTTTAAAAATCCAAGCACTTCCGTATATAAATACGCCAGTACGCACAAACACTGCACGCCCGTCTGCTACAGGATAGATTTAAATCACAAGAAAACTGACGGCAGAGGGCGCATGCTTACAGTCAATCGAACTTATTGTTTTTATTTTTATTTTCACATAAAAATATATTTTATAGTAAATTTTGGTGATATTATTTGAAATATTTTATTTAACAAAACATATTAATTATTTCATATAATTATTAATAATTTTTTAAAACATTTATCATTTTAAATATCTGGTCATTGTGACTAGGCTTAGCGTTCTGTTTATTTTGAGAAGTCTTCAAACATGGCTTCGTTAGTCAATGGTTTAAAGAGATTGTACTATTTATATGAAATTAATACATCATTATATGTATTGGATCCCTGGGAGAAGAAATTTTTTAGTATCCTTTAACAAATTTTAATTAGTCTTCGTATGTAAACCTACTATTAATTATTTATATTTGTCTCAATGTGTGGTTCTTCAATTTCGACATTTACAAAATTCTTTTTAGCACATATGTTTGAAATCTTATTAAATATTTTAAATTAAATTTATATAATATATATTTATAATTGTTTTTACTTAGCGCATTTTAATTAACATTTATCTTATTAAAAGTATATATTTTAATCTATTGCTATAGTTCTCAAAGCTTATGTCCAATAGTTACCAAGAATTTCACTTTAAAGCTTTATACAATATACAAATACAATATTATTAGAGCTGTATGTTAAATCAAGATGGTGAAACCAATGGGAGGGTTCACCACTAATTAGCCAAGCCAATATTTTTCTCATTGCATTTAAAGCAGCAAGATAGTTTTTTTTTTTTTTTTGCATACGTACAAAAATATTTTATAATTTTGAATTTATGTGTTTCTTTCATATATATATTTAAAATATATATATATATATTTATTAATTATTTAAATATTAATCAATCATCAAAAGAAATTAAAACTTGACATTTCTGCTTTCAACCAATAATTAAAAAATAACTAGAGCATAAGATTGTTAGCCTATTTAGCAACCCTTTATACACATAGCTAGCATTTTATGAATATTTCATCAAATTATTTTCAAAAATTAAAACACTTTTTTTTTAATACAGAATCTTGATAATCCTGATAGAACAGTGATTCTCAACCTTTTTTTTGTTGCGGCATTATTTTAAAGATTTGAAAATTTGGCGGCACAATTTTAGAATTTCGCGGCACACTTTTGCTAACTTGAATGCAAGAAAATTCAAATTATGTATCAATATTTCTATGCAAAATATAAGTAATATACATCTCTAACATTCAATTTGCTAATTTCGTTATTTTAAAAAGTAAAAAAATGAAAAAGAAAAAAAGAAAAACCAATACAAACGTGAACATAATCATATGACTAAAATTCGGCGGCACATTTTTAGAATTTCGCGGCACACAAAATTACCGCGGCACATTGGTTGAGAATCACTGTGATAGAATAAAAGAAAACAAGACCTAATCCAAATAATTTAATCCTAATAAATTATTTGGATTAGGTCTTATTTTCTTTTATTATAATCTATAATCCAAATTGTGCTTTATCAATCCTGATAGAAATTTTAATTTAATTATGAAAAAGTGAAATTTTAATTAAGTTTATGCATGGATGGAATCAACCCATCCAGTTGAAGGTTCAAATTTTGTTGCTAATTTCTGTGGACCATTGGTGGCTACTGAGTGTATCAAATTAACTTAGGTTAGTCTCAGATAGTTTAAATTAGGTTAGGTTGTTAAACACAAAGTAATAAGACCAAATCCAAATAAATAAATAAATAGTGTGTGACGTTTCAGTAACAGCGTTGTTACCATCTTCAGACAAAAGTACTGAATGTACTTTTCAGTACTTTCATACATTCAGTACTTTTGTCTAAAGATGGTAACAACGCTGTTACAGAAACGTCACACTTATTTATTTAGTTGGATTTGGTCTTATTACCTTGTGTTTATAATCTATAATCCAAATGGTGTCTTATCAGGTTTAGTTGTTTTAAAAATAGAACTATTTTTACTAACCATAATTAGGCTTAGAGTGATGACTAACAGATCAAATTGGGGAATATTTGTCACCATATAGTTACCAAAAGTCGACTTAATGGACACTAACAACAATGTTTTTGACAAAAAGATTAGTTAAGGTTTAAAACCACCATCATATTCACTGAAACCAAGGCAGTAGAACCTCTCTCTCTAAAAGACAACCCCAATTTAATAAACAAAAAATGTAAATCATAAAGATAGAGGCTGCCTGGCCGGCATTTATATGAAAAATAGACACTTCAGCCAGTTAGTTTTTTAAGGCCTTGCCAAATGCTTTATTTTTATTTACTTCTCCTCACGAAGACAAAAGATTTTTTGTCGAAATGTTGAGAAAATAAAAAACTATAACTGGCCGAAGTATCTATTTTTCATATAAAAAAAAAATATATATATATATATAAAAGTATATCAGTTATGCATAGATTAAATAAAGGTAAACATTGAACCAGGATGGCCTTAGTCAAGTGCCACTATTAACACTTTCTGAACACATCATAGACTGTATTGACTCATCCATTGATGAGCTCTACTCATCCCCAGCAGACACCATCAAAAAGCATCAAAAGTAGCAACACCAACAGTCAAACCTCTTTATAATAACATTTCTTGAAATTAAGGGCAACCACAGAACTACAAGGTCTTCATTCTTATCTCCACTCAATCATATTATGGTGTCAAGCTTGTAGAGCTTGAGACTTGACAACCATCATGACTGGGTGAAGTAGAATGTGTCTGCCTTTGTCATTAAGACTGGGAGCACTACTCAGTGGCAGGCCGACTTAGCTCCAAAAGAAATGCCCGCCTCTGACATGAGGAACAGATACCATGTGCAGCTGCTCCTAACATGGAGTACAAACGCTGCTCATCCTGTATCCCTGGATCAGGAGACCTTACAGGGTACTATCAGCCGGGCCAGCTGAGCCCAGGTTTTTTAGCGAGCTTGTTACTGCTCCCCCTCCTCCTTTTTCATCCGGGCTTGGGACCGGCAAAGGCGGAGTTACTACAAGGTAACAAGACTAAATATAAATAGTGTGTGATGTTTCTGTAATAGCGTTGTTACCATCGTCAGACAAAAGACTGAATGAGAAAAAATATTGCAACATGTTATTAAATAGTACTGTTATCAAGTGTTTAAACAAGATAGCAGATAAGAAGAAAATAGTTTACACACTTGATAACAGTACTATTTAAGAGCGTGCTGTGATATTTTTTCCTCATTCATTCTTTTATCTGATAATGGTAACAATGCTGTTACAGAAACGTAACATACTATTTATTTATTGGATTTGGTGTCATATTATCTTGTAGTTCTAATTTATAACCCCAAAAATTGTGCGCCTTATGGTCAGTTATAACATTTCTTGAAATTAAGATCAACCACAGAACTACAAGGTCTTCTTCTTCTTTCTTATCTCCACTCAATCATATTAGGGTATCAAGCTTGTAGAGCTTGAGACTTGACAACCATCATGACTGGGTGAAGTATATGTGTCTGTCTTTGTCATTAAGACTGAGAGCACTACTCAGTAGCAGGCCGACTTAGCTCCAAAAGAAATGGCCGCCTCTGACATGAGGAACAGAGATGAATCAACTATGTGTTTATATGCCAAGGATTTCTTCCCAGAACTTCTTATGCAGAATTCCATCTCAATTCACTGACCACCTTCTGGCTTCCTACCAACACCCAGAATAGCTGTCGAATCAAAAGCTGAATACCCCAACATCTGGGGTCAGTGGGCCCACGGCCAAATCTCAGGAATGTCTTCTTACCCTCTCAGCTGCAACTTGTACCTCGGCTTCCAAGAAATTCTCTTTATTAAGGTGAAATCATGCAGGCTTTCCAGGGATAAGTTTCTTTGTTGAAAATTTTAATTTAGATCTCTAAATTCCATGCCCAAAAGCTAGAGATCTAAATTAAATTTTTCAAAAAAGAAACTTACTCCTGAAAGTTTGATGATTTCCCACCTTAATATTGAAACAAAAAATTATTATATTGAATTTTGAACTCAATTTCTCAATATATTCCTTTTTATATGCCTTTATACGTGTCTGGGATCATGTTATATACAATCCAAATTGGGGGCAATGTGATTATTTGATAGGGAATTGTAAACAAACTAGGGTGTGTTTTATGAGAATACCTGTTTGAACATGACAAATAACTTTCTTTTGTTTGAAGCTTATTCATAGTATGTGTATATTTACTTTTCCCAAGATGATGCTGTTGTTGTTAAAAATAAGGGGGTATGGTCATTTTATATATACAGTAGAACCTCCATGAGAGGACACCTCTCTACAAAAGACAGTTTTCATCATCTAAATTATCACTTTTAGTAAGTAACAACTCTTCGCTAAAAGGATACCTAAAGAATACTTTTGCTCTGTACCTAGGTATCTTTTACAGAGAGAGGTTCTAACTTTACTGTCATACTTCTCATTATAACAAGATAACTTGGGTTAATGTTGTTAATAACCACCATTGAAACAAATGGGACTTGAGAATGATGATGTTCTAACCAAGTTGCTGTTATAATAGAGCTTCTAAGGTAATAAATGAGTTGGTGTTTGGATAACAACAATGATACCCAAACTCCTCATATATAATCTACATATTTGGTTTTTCACCTCTTGAGTTTTATCTCGAATCCAGTTGGCCCCGCTGATAATACCCTGTAAGGTATACGGGATGAGCAGCGTCTGTTAGTAGCTGCTTCACATGGCATCTGTTCCTCATTTCAGATGCAGCTATTTCATTTTGGAGCTAAGTTAGCCTGCTACTGAGTAGTGCTCCCAGTCTTTATGACCAAAGACAGACGATACATTCTACTTCACCCAGTAACTCCACCTTTGCCGGTCCCAAGCCCAGATGAAAAAGGAGGAGGGGGAGCAGTAACAAGCTCACTAAAAAACCTGGGTTCAGCTGGCCCAGCTGATAGTACCCTGTAAGGGCTCCAGGGATACAGGATGAGCAGCGTTTGTACTCCATGTTAGGAGTGGCTGCACATGGCGTCTGTTCCTCATATCAGAGGTGGTCATTTCTTTTGAAGCTAAGTCGGCCTGCCACTGAGTAGTGCTCCCAGTCTTTATGACCAAAGACAGACGATACATTCTACTTCACCCAGTCATGATGGTTGTCAAATCTTGAAATAAGAAAGAAGATCTCTAATGCAAATTGTATCTTGAGAAGTATTTTACTTGACTGTTTGATGTAGATGAATGTTACTGTAGGTAGGTATCACCTTGCCTGCCCTAAATGTCCCATAGTTGTCCCTTAACTCCCCGTAGACACGGCAATGGTCGCCCTGGTGGCCATGTCCAGCTACACCACCTACGTCTACCTCCCAGGCTACACCACCAGCGTACTCTCCTTCCTAGGCCTCATCTGATGCTATCAACACCTACCTCTGCAAGATTCAATTGGGACCAGGTTGTGTGTTGTTTACTAAATTTGATATATTGTTTATATAAAATGCTATACACTTGTATCTAACCAAAGATATCATTCCACCATCGCTGTTGCCATAGTTGTACCATTTATTAAAGAAAATAAAGAATGTTTGTGCAGAATTATTAGGATTGTTTTTAATCTACTTTCCATGATTCTAACTGGAGGGGAAGCTTGTGATGACTAGAGGTGTATATACATATAATTACAAGAAACACACATGATAAAGCACAATTTGGATTATAGATTATAATAAAAGAAAATAAGACCTAATCCAAATAATTAGTGTGTGACGTTTTGACAACAACATTGTCACCATCATCAGACAAAAGAATGAAATGAAAAAAAATTTGTATTCTTTTGTCTGATGATGGTGACAATGCTGTTACCAAAACGTCACACACTAATAAATTATTTGGATTAGGTCTTATTTTCTTTTATTACAAGAAACACACAAAATAAACATAACTACAAGAAAATAAGACCAAATTTAAATTAATTAATATTCTATCTTATTTTCTTTATTTATTATCCAAATTGTACCTTATCAGAAACAAACATAAGAAACACATTCCTAAAAATAATTAAGAATTTTATTGATACAGTAGAACCTCCCTGTAAAAGACACCTAATTGCAGAGCCAAAGTGTCCTTTAGGGAGGGGTGCGCTCTTACTGGAGAGTTTCTAAATTGTAAAAATGGTAAGACATAATTTGGATTATATATTATAAACATAAGGTAATAAGACCAAATAAATAAATAAATAGTGTGTGACGTTTCGGTAACAGTATTGTTACCATCTTCATTCAGTACTTTTGTCTGAAGATGGTAACAACGCTGTTACTGAAACGCCACACACTATTTATTTATTTGGATTTGGTCTTATTACCTTGTGTGTAAAAATGTTAATTTTGCAAATGAAAACTGTCCTTTGTGGAGAGGTGTCTGCTAAAGGGAGGTTCTACTGTAGATAGAATTTAAGATGAAATGACCATATTTCTTCTTTCTTATCTCCACTCAATCATATTAGGATATCAAGTTGTGACCCTTGATAGTGTCTGTTTGACAACCATCATGACTGGGTGAAGTAGAATGCGTCTGCCTTTGTCATTAAGACTGGGAGCACTACTCAGTGGCAGGCCGACTTAGCTCCAAAAGATATGGCTGCCTTTGACATGAGGAACAGACGCCATGTGCAGCCGCTCCTAACATGGATACAAACGCTGCTCATCCTGTATCCCTGGATCAAAAGACCTTACAGAGTACTATCAGCCGGGCCAGCTGAACCCAGGTTTTTTAGCAAGCTTGTTACTGTTCCCCTTCTTCCTTTTTCATCTCGGCTTGAGACCGGCAAAGGCGAAGTTATGACCATATTTAAATGAGCTAACCAACATGTAGTGGTATGAAGACTGGTCAATGAAGGCTGCCACCAAAATTACATAGATCAGTGAGGCTCCCACCTGGACTCATCCACAGATGTGATCCTACTAGTACTGGAGCTTAATAAACACACCATCTATACAGAACAAATAAAGCCATCAAGCATCATTTTTTTTCTTTTCCAAATAAAATAAACTTTCTCTACTGTGATTTAAAAAAATATTGAGAGGGCTTGGCTCATCAGTTGAGAACCCTCCCAGCAGTTTTGCCAATTTATTCTACTATGTGAAAAATAGTCCAAAAGTGAAATTGTACCGAGATCAGGTGGGTAAATTAAGAAAGAAGGCATCTCTTGATCATGCAAATAAAAGTTGTTGATGGCTTGCGCCATCTGTCAGAATAAATATTAATTCATCATTGATTTTCAACAATTACTTTATATTTATTCTGACAGGCTGTTGTTGGGTGCTGTACTGCCTGGAGTACAGGAGCTCCATCTATGCTTCCTTTGGTGAATCTGTATTAGACCGGTGGTCTTAATAAAGCTGTGTTGTTGATGTTGTTTTCTGACAGATGGCCATCAGCAACTTTTAGTTGCACAATCAAGAGATGCTTTCCTCTTACCTATGCCTTCTACTATATCGCTCTTTAGAGAGCTCTAATACTGTATTGGTAGATATGGCTTATATAATATCTGATAAGGTAGAGTGGAATGATGGTTATGGTATTTAATTGAACTATGGAATTTTGCCTGCTGTGTTTATACTCCGGACTGATCCAGTCTTTCTTTGGTAGGTCCCAATGCTGGACCAACATTGGGAACGAGGATCAGTGGAAGGATGGTCTAAACCATTGGTTTTCGACCGCTATGACCAGGGATCGAATCCCGCATTGGACACTTTTTTCAGATTTAAAAAAAAATGCTCCAATGGCCCCCGATTCTTGTAAACGTCCAACCCCACCAGCGAGTGCAAGTAATCAAACGGGGCTCTGGCACATTTGTAAGTGCAAAGTCGAACTGCTTTTCATATGTGTAGACATGTGGTGCGCTTACAGTAAAAGCAGTCACCTACATCTAGCCACCATGATTATCATGGCCTGTGCCACGTGTACTAGGGATAAGCAAAAAAAAAAAAACAATGGAAACAAGAAGGTAGAACTCCTGATGAAGGCCAGAGCCTGACATCATAGTATAAAGGTTGATTTTGTCTGAAATTGCCAAAGCTGGTCTTGTGGTCTATTCTTTGACATTAATTAGAACCTGTCCTCCCAAGGAAACAGCAATCCTTGATTTCCATACTAAGTCTGGTCATCTACAGAGACAAATGACTTTCCAGAATGGTAGCAAGGTTTTCCCACTATGTACTAAGTGCCATTCTCAACCTGTAAGACCACATCATTGCCTGCAATGGCTCATCCATTGATGACCTCATCCCAATAAGGATGCATTGATGAGGTCATCCCAAGCTCTACAGGCTTGATAGCCTAATATGATTGAGTGGAGATAAGAAAGAGGAATTAGTACCTTCTGCATAAAGAATAACAACAAACTGTATTGATGCATTTTTATAAAGGGAAAGGCACCTTTTTTGCTAATTAAAACTATTCTATAATACAATATAATGCGGCTTATGATTGTTAAACAACATTTGAAATTTTTTTTTTTTTTACACTTTTATTTTTCCGTTTATCATTACTCTTCACAGTTCATCCTTTCATACTTCATCCCTAAGGTTAGAAATAATCGTTATTTCTCCTTAAAAATAAAATTCATTTTTTTGTTTATATATAAAAGAAACACATGCGGGATAATTTTCAAATGTCGTTTTATCAGCTTCCTACTGTCTGGCTTTATTGCGATGAAAAAAATGTTGGGAGGGCCTGGCTCATCAGTAGTGAACCCTCCCATCTGTTTCATTGACTTAATATTGTATTGGGCCTTCTTTTTTTTTTTGCCTAATTAGCCTTTAGTGAATTATTTGTCAATGCTTGATGAAAGTATTGATATATATTTCTGCTGTCCTCAAAGCTTATGGCAATAGTTTTCTTTTTATTATCCCTATTACATGTGTTACAGGCCATGATAATCATGGTGGGGGTATTAAGACACTGCTTTTACTGTAAGTGCACCACATGTCTAAACAGGTGAAAAGCAGTTGGACTTTGCACTTACAAATGTGCCAGAGTCCCATTTGGTTACTTGCACTCACTGGTGGGGTTGCACTTTTGTAAGAATCAGGGGCTATTGGAGCATTTTTTTTTTTATCAGAAAAAAAAAAGTGTCCAATGCAAGATTTGATCCTGGGTCAAGGGGTGGAAAACCAATGGTTCAGACATCCCTTCCACCAACCCCCTATAGTTTTGATGAGGCACAATTTGCATTCAGTACTTTTGGTCTGAAGATGGTAACAACGCTGTTATAGAAATTTAAAATATCTTTATAAAACAATTTCACTTATTTGGTCTGATTAAATTTGAATATTCCAGTATAGAATGTACATATAGAGTTTAACATGACTGACCTGTCAGAGGCTTGTGTAAGAGTCTGGAGTCAATTAACCCATTCAGTTCCTCTTTGTCATCCTTTTTACCCTACATTCAATCATCTCGCATATTAATTCTAAACCTTTGGTTTTCGACCGCTATGACACAAGTTCGATTCCCGCATTGGGCACTTTTTTTCTGATTTAAAAAAAAAATGCTCCAATGACCCCCATTTCTTGCAAAAGTCCAACCCTACCAGCGAGTGCAATTAACCAAACATGGCACTGGCACATTTGCAAGTGCAAAGTTGAGCTGCTTTTCACATGTGTAGACATGTGGTGCACTTACAGTAAAAGCAGTCGCTAACTACCCACCATGATTATCATGGCCTGTACCACGTGTACTAGGGATAAAAAAAAAAATTTTCTAAACTAATTTATTTTTATTATTCCTTATACATGCAGTACAGGTCATGTGGTGGATAGAAGTTAGTAGCTGCTTTTATTGTAAGCATATCACATGTCTACACATGTAAAAAGCAGTTCAAATTTTGCACTTATATGTGTACCAAAACCCATTTGCGCACTTGCATTCACTGGTGGAGTAGGACTTTTGCAAGAATCAGGGGCCATTCAAGCAATTTTTCGTATTCAGAAAAAAAGTGCCCAATGTGAGATTCAATTCCAGGCTATCAGAAATTATCAGTGTATACCACTGGTCTACAACATGTAGGTAACAAGGCCAAGTCTAAATAGGTATTCAATATGTAAGAATTTGACTGCAGTATTGCTATAAATCACAAGGATGTAATCAAAAGGAAAGATACAAGAAAATAAGACCAAATAAATAAATAGTGTCAGACATAATATAGCCACGCTCAATAAATTAAAACAGGAAGTAGGTGAACAGCGTGGTAAGTTTCTTTATTCTGCACTACGAGCTTTCGGACATCAGCTGCCCTTCATCAGGTACAATGCGTGATAAGAAAAAGTGAACCAATATATACATGCAGTGAATTAGCATAAAAGAAAGCTAACTAAGATCTATTTAAAATAATTAAGAAATTTACATATGGAACTAAAGATAAAAGTACGAAATTTCTAAAAAATAGACTAAAAATCTGTATATGACGAATTAAAGGTAAAACACGGGAAAAAAGGATGGAAAGACAAGAAAACGTAGGTATCTAGGCACAATGAAGGAAAGAAGCAAGATAAGATGTCAGTGGCCAAGTTTAGAAAAAGCAGTATATTGAGGGGGGAGATCTATTTTTCTATTAAAACTAGGGATGGAGTTGGACATGAGAGCCTCCAGGACCAAACGTTGATATTTATTCTTAACTTCACTATATACCGGAATCGTGTTGCGTAAATTAAAAGAATGGTTAAATTCGTGGCTGTGTTGATATAGTAGTGACTTACGATCATGGGAACGGATGTTACGTTCGTGTTCTAGGACACGTTCTTGCCACTCGTGTCCTAGAACACGAACGTAACATCCGTTCCCATGATCGTAAGTCACTACTATATCAACACAGCCACGAATTTAACCATTCTTTTAATTTACGCAACACGATTCCGGTATATAGTGAAGTTAAGAATAAATATCAACGTTTGGTCCTGGAGGCTCTCATGTCCAACTCCATCCCTAGTTTTAATAGAAAAATAGATCTCCCCCCTCAATATACTGCTTTTTCTAAACTTGGCCACTGACATCTTATCTTGCTTCTTTCCTTCATTGTGCCTAGATACCTACGTTTTCTTGTCTTTCCATCCTTTTTTCCCGTGTTTTACCTTTAATTCGTCATATACAGATTTTTAGTCTATTTTTTAGAAATTTCGTACTTTTATCTTTAGTTCCATATGTAAATTTCTTAATTATTTTAAATAGATCTTAGTTAGCTTTCTTTTATGCTAATTCACTGCATGTATATATTGGTTCACTTTTTCTTATCACGCATTGTACCTGATGAAGGGCAGCTGATGTCCGAAAGCTCGTAGTGCAGAATAAAGAAACTTACCACGCTGTTCACCTACTTCCTGTTTTAAAATAAATAGTGTGCAACATTTCGGTAACAGTGTTGTTACCATCTCTCATCAGACAAAAGAATAAAATGAAACGTAGCACACTATTAATTTATTTGGATTAGGTCTTATTTTCTTGTATCTATATTCCAAATTGTGGTTTATCATAATCAAAAGGAAGATGGCCCCCGATTCTTGCAAAAGTCCAACCCCACCAGCGAGTGCAAGTAACCAAACGGGGCTCTGGCATATTTGTAAGTGCAAAGTCGAACTGCTTTTTACATGTGTAGACACGTGGTGCACTTAGAATGAAAGCAGACACCATGATTATCATGGTTTATGTTACTAGAGATAAGTACCTCCACCATAGAATGATCTGGAATTAAAAGATAGGAAGAGAATTGCATAGAACATGGTGGAGTTCCAAATGGCCAAGCTTACATTATTCCATTTCTACATTCAGAATGTGGCAGTGTGGGAGGTGTTTAGCTTAAACTCCCACCAAGATGGCTGTACTACATTGGTCTAATCTACAGACTTATACTAAAGTAGTTTGATAGCTTGGTGGAGATAAGTGATATAAACCACTCATTACCGACAGTCACCACCCAGGGGATTGAATCCTGCATATTGGGCACAGTTTCTGAATACAAAATTGCCCCAATGGACTGTCCAACCCCACCAGTGAATGCAAATAACCAAGTGGGGCTCTGGGCAAAAGTCAAACTGCTTTCTTCATGTGTAGACAAGTGGTGCACTAACAGTAAAGGTAGTCAACAACTACTACCCACCATGTTTATCATGGCCTGTACAACATGTATTAATGATGAGAAAAAATACATCTTTTACACATTCCTTGATTGAAATAATCTATTTTCACACTAAATCCCCATTAAGGAATTGATTTAAAATTTATTAAAAAGTATTTATTTATACAGTAGAACACAAGGTAATAAGACCAAATCCAAATAAAAAAAATAGTGTGTGATGTTTTGGTAACAACGCTGTTACCGAAACGTCACACACTATTTATTTATTTGGATTTGGTCTTATTACCTTGTGTTTATAATATATAATCCAAATTGTGCCTTATCTATACAGTAGAACCTCTCTCTCTCTCTGCCTTGAGATGAGAACGTGAAAACCCCCTTACTGTCTGGAGGAGGACTCTGTCGTTGGGGGAATCTTCTGGACTACATAACTGTATATATTTTACTCCTTTATTTTATCCCTCTTTTTATGATTATCATATACTACTACCATTGACTTGTGTATGAAGTCAATAACAATTTTTAAATCTCAAAAATCTCTCTCTCTCCATGAAAGGATAATCTCACTAGAGGACAGCTAGCTCTCTACAAAGGACAGTTTCTTCATCAAATTATCATTTTTTGCTGATTAGCATCTCTCCAGTAAAGAGGACACCTCTCTTTAAAGGACACTTTGGCTCTGCAACTAGGTGTTGTCCTTTATAGAGAGGTTATACTGTACAAGATAGTGATATTTTTAATGTTGTATTGGGAATAAAATGTAGAAAGTAAACACAAGGTGTGATTTCCAAGTTGTGGAGGTAGCACCCAACCAAGCCAGGAAAGATAAGCCTATTTACAGGCCAACACACAAGTCAGATAATGGCATTCTGAAAGGTCACGTTGTGATTTGTGCTATGTAGCTCCTTCCTTCCTCTTCTACCATTACAATGTAATTATTGTAAAATGGTACATATATAGTGTATAAGATCATGGACAAAACTTGTTGTGGTTGCTTCTTATCACCTTGTGTAAAGATTACACGAATTCCATGAGTTCAGGAGAAAACTTAATTAAGTTTTACCTTTTAGCTTGTTTATCGGGATTCAGACAATAACTCTTGAAAGATATTACAGTGACCTTTATACAAGACACACGAGTTAGCCAATATACACTCATGGACAAAACTTGAGGAAGGTGTACCTTTTAGCATATATATCAAGATTCATACAATAACTCTAAAAGATATTAGTGACCTTTATTGAAGACACACAAGATAACCAATATACACTCATGGACAAAACTTGAGGAAGTTGTACCTTTTAGCATGTATATCAAGATTCATACAATAACTCTAAAAGATATTAGTGACCTTTATTGAAGACATACAAGATAACCAATATACACTCATGGACAAAACTTGAGGAAGTTGTACCTTTTAGCATGTATATCTGGATTCAGACAATAACTCTGAAAGATATTACAGTGAGCTTTATTGAAGATACATGAGATAACCAATATACACTCATGGACAAAACTTGAGGAAGTTGTACCTTTTAGCATGTATATCTGGATTCAGACAATAACTCTGAAAGATATTACAGTGAGCTTTATTGAAGATACATGAGATAACCAAGTGTGAACTGCCCCTGTCTCCTTCAAAAAATTAGAATACAGGCGACATCAAAGACTTTCCACTTCCTTAAGTTTTGTCCATGAGTGGAGTCTGTAAAAATAGGTTTAAATTATGGTTTCACTATAGCCATGGTTCACTCTGTTTAAAATTAAAAAAAAAAAGGGGGATTATTTTAAGTTTCGTTATAAGAGAAGGTTCTTTATATCTCCTGTTCATCTTTGTGAGGTTTTTTATATATTTATATGTACCTAGAAAAGAGACATATCTCCCTCTTGAGAGATGTTATGAAATAGAAGCCACCCCTGTACTGATACCATGGTATACAGGTTATTGGCTTTTGCATGATTTTGCTGAAACTGGTGTTAGGGCTTTATCATCACTAGTAAAATTTTTACTAGGATTATGAAGATAATGCATCGTTCTGATGCATAATTTTTTTTTTTGCTTATTCCTAGTACACGTGGTACAGGCCATGATAATCATGGTGGGTAGAAGTAGGCGACTACTTTTACTGTAAATACACCACATGTCTACACATGTGAAAAGTAGTTCGACTTTGCACTTACAAATGTGCCAGAGCCCCGTTTGGTTACTTGCACTCACTGGTGGGGTTGGACTTTTGCAAGAATAGGGGGCCATTGGAGCATTTTTTTTTAAACATAAAAAAGTGACCAATGCGGGAATCGAACCCGGGTCATAGCGGTCGAAAACCAACAGTTTAGACCATCCTTCCACCGACCCCTTGATGCATAATTAAAGGGAGAAATGCCTCCTCTCTCTCTAAATACATAAATACAATCCTCCTGCAACTTTATATTATATATGTACATATTTCTTACCTAAACAATATACATGGCACACTCTGTATATATGGAAAGGAATTGAGCAGGCTTGGCTCAGCAGTGGTGAACCTTCCCAGCAATTTTGCCAGATCATCAGATTGCTACAACTATTGTATTGTTAATTCTACTTTTGTAGTCTGCACTTGAGGTTCATTCTTGGTCTTCAACAAAGCTATGGGAAGATGCTTCTGTAATTTTGAAGAAATTTCAGAAATACTTTTGCTTTGCGAGAGCATACTCTTCCACTTAAAGGTCAAGACATCAAATTAAAAACTTGTTTCTTGTTCCAAAATCACTTTATTAGGTACCACTCAAAAAGAGCAACCTAGATATTTGCAACAATGAATAATATGTGAAGGTTATTCACATATTAAACATAGGTTCCAATGCGAGATTTGATCCCGGTTCATGGCTGTCGGGAATTGAGGGTTTTACCCACTCGTCCACCAACTTTTTTCAAAGTTTGTTTAGACAACATATGTAAATAATACACACAGCACATTACGTTGAAGATGGTATTAATCAAATTTTATTTTTACACTCTCATGTACAAAACTTAAGGAAGTGGAAAGTATATTGTTTCGAAGGAGACAGAGGCTGTTCACACTTGGTTATCTTGTGTCTTCAATAAGAGTCACTAATATCTTTCAATAGTTATTGCGGGAATCCTGTTTATACATGCTAAAAGGTACAACTTCCTTACGTTTTGTCTATGAATGGATACACACTTGGTTATCTCATGTATCTTCAATAAATATCACTGTAATATCTTTCAGAGTTATTATCTGAATCCCGATATACATGCAAAAAGGTACAACTTCCTTAAGTTTTGTCCATGAGTGTATATTGGTTATCTCATGTGTCTTCAATAAAGGTCAATGTAATATCTTTCATAGGTTTTGCATGAATCCCGATATACATGATAAAAGGTACAATTTCCTTAAGTTTTGTTAATGAGTGTATATATGTGTGTGTGTTCCAAAAGTAGCACCTCTCCTTTTATAAAGGCATTAAAATAATGCATTGTGTTTATCAAACCTGACCAAATCTTAATGGTAGTAATAAAGAAAGAGGCATAACACCAGTTTTTTCCAATTGAGACAAAAAGCCAAACAACCTGTATAGCATGGTTTCAGGCTTTGGCCCTCACTGCCACAATAGTGGCTTCAATTTAATAACATCCTCCCACAACATTATGTTATATATATGTATATATATAGTAGAACCTCCCTGTAAAGGATACCTAATTGCAGAGCCAAAGTGTACTTTAGGGAGAAATGTTCTCTTACCAGAGAGTTGCTAAATTGTAAAAATGGTAATTTTATCAATAAAAACTGTCCTTTGTAGATAGGTGTCCTCTAGCGGGAGTGTCCTCTTGTAGAGGTTCTACTGTATGTTATCTGACTAAACCTTAATTATTATAAATACTGTGGGTAACTTTGGAGCCAAAGATAAGCACATAGGAACAGAAATGTTTACAGATGGGATGGCAATAAGATTTTGCATGTAAGATATAAATACCATGGAGATAAAAATGTCCCAATATTGCCTTAGAGAAAGATATCCCTTTTGTTCTGGTGACCCCCTTTTTTTTTTTTGCTTATCCCTAGTACATGTGGTACAGGCCATGATAATAATGGTGGGTAGAAGTAGGCGACTGCTTTTACTGTAAGTACACCACATGTCTACACATGTGAAAAGCAGTTCGACTTTGCACTTACAAATGTGCCAGAGCCCCGTTTGGTTACTTGCACTTGCTGGTGGGGTTGGACTTTTGCAAGAATCGGGGGCCATTGGAGCATTTTTTTTTTTTTACAGAAAAAAGTACCCAATGCATGGTTCGAACCCGGGGTGTAGCGGTCTAAAACCAACGGTTTAGACCATCCTTCCACCGACCCCCCTCTGGTGACCCTAATCTATGGAGGAGATTCCATGAAAAACAGGACTTCTTGGTAAGGACTTGGTAGTAGTAATTTGCTGAACAGGTAACAATGCTGTACTAAGCTTGCTAAGACAAATGCCATCTTAACTCTGCTAGGCTCATTCCTCTTTCTTCCCTATATTGTCTGATATTTCCTGTCACTACGGACATGGTTGTACCAGATTGTACTGCCATCTCTCCACAACTGCCAAAATTTTCTAAATGCATCTATATTATACCACACACATATAAATACAGTAGAACCTCCCTTTAGTGGACACTTCTCCACAAAGGACAGTTTTAATTGCTGAAATCCTGGTTCATTGCTGTCAGGAATCAAGGGTTTTACCCACTCGTTCACTGAATCTTTTCAAAACCTGTTTAGACAACATATGTAAACAATACATATAGCATAATATTTATGCAATCCTCTCCACAAAGGACAGTTTTCATTTTTTACAATTTAGCAACTCTCTAGTAAGAGGACACACCTCTCTCTAAAGGACACTTTGGCTCTACAATTAGGTGTCCTTTACAGGGAGGTTCTACTGTTGTTATTAAAAACAGAAAGGGCAAACACTGAGTACTCACATGAACATTTCAGATGGCAGAGCGCCACAAGATGATAATGTGAGCGGTCAGGATTTGCCTTTTCTGTTTTTAATATTAACACCTGACCTTTATTCTCATTTTTTCATTTCAGTGAAAAAAAAAGAAAAAAGGTGTTGGTGGGTAAGAGTCAACAGTCTGAAACACATACATGGTTAGCTTTTCTTGATTAATTAAGAAAGGATATTCCTTCAGCAGAACTGACTGCTACAGGGCATTTCCCCAGGTGGCAGATAAGAGAACAACCTTCAGATATGAAGGCCAGCTGCGAAACAAGCAGAATAATTCTGACGAATAGGCAGTCACGAACCAACAGCAGCATTGTTAGAAGAGGAGAAAGACCTCTTTAAAAATCCTGATTTCAACTGACCCGGTTAAGGGACCTCAGCAAGGGTCCCTCTCCAGGGATACGGAGAAGCTGCATCTGTACTCATGTTAGATTCAGCAGCAAAGGCTTCCATGTTAAGAACGGCCTCAAAATACAGGCAATGTCAAGACTCAAGTCTGCCTGGATCATGTTGCCATGATCAACGAAAGCTGCACACCTACACCCCATTCCAAGAGAAAGCTTGAGGAGCATGAACTCAAGGAATTTGTGTAATCTTTACACAAGGGGATATGAAACAACAGAAAGGATATTTGGCCCATTCTGGAATAATTTAAAATCAACGATTGCACGCCATCAGAAACTTTTAGCTGCACAATCAAATGTCTTTCTCATAATTTATCAACCTAATCCCAGTACAATTTCACTTTTGTGACATTTTTTTAATTATTTCTTTGCTTTCTTATACTTTGTGATAAATATTGTAGCAAAGTATTTATTTTATGTACAGATTATTAATTTTTGATAATTTATATTTTGCTACTCTGGAAACTTCCTTCATTGCTTATCTTATAAATGTTTATTTTTGTTCTTGCCTTAAATAAATTTCTGCATCAGCCTGAAGTTTGTCTTTCCTAATTTTCATCATTACATTTTGGTGGAGATGTTGGGTAGATTGGGGAAGACAAACTGAAGATTGCTGAGAAGACCTTGAGTGCTGTAATTTACATTTTCCAAGATTGGCTCCAGGATTCCACCACCATGTCAAAGTCAAGGCTTCCCTAATTTTCTATGTGACAAAAAGCTTACAAAAAAATAAACTCCAAATATAAAATAAGATTTAAAATAAATATTGAAAATTAATTCTACCTGTTTATAGATCTACATGTTAATAATAACTGAATTAAAATTTATGGTTATATTATCTTCTTTCTTATCTCCACTCAATCACACTAAGGTATCAAGCTTGTAAAGCTTGAGATTTTTTATGGTTGAGATGGTTATATTATGAAAGGGGTGAATAAAAACAACTTTAATACTGCCATTCAATACTTTTGTCTGATGATTGTAACACTGTTACTGAAAAATACACACTTTTTTTTATTTGGATTTGATCTTGTTATATCTTTAGTTTCTAATCTATAATCTAAAGTTGATACTTTATCATGTATGTACTATTGTTTTTGGCTGTTCGGATTAACAATTAATATAATTATATAGAGTTAAACTTCTCTATAGCGCCCGATTTTAAATACGTAGTACGATGCGATTTACATTAAAAGTGACCTGTCTATAGCACCCTATTTTGGTGAGTCTCAAGAGGGGACACTATAGACAGGTTTAACTGTCATTGTGTACAATATATATATTGTACAACTACCACTTTCTTAAGGCCTACACTTAGTTTCAGAGCTAAAGTGTCTTTCAGAGTAAGGTGTCCTCTTAATTGAAAATGGTAATTTTGGCAAAATAAAAACTGTCCTTTGTAGAGAGGTGTTTCAAGTGAGGTGTCCTCTCATGGAGGTTGTTCTACTGTATTCGGCACTTTAGAGGAATTCTTGGTTAAACTATTTAAGAAAACTCTTGTCATGAGGACAGCAGAAATATATATCAATAACTTGCATCAAGCATTGCTTTTCTACAGATAATTCACTAAATGGCTAATAAGGCAAAAAGGCCCAATACAATATTAGATTGTGGATTAAGCCAATGAAACAGATGGGAGGGTTCACTACTGATGAGCCAGGCCCTCCCAACATTTTTTTCATTGCAATAAAGCCAGACAGTAGGAAGCTAATTTATTTTGTGAATAAAAAAAAATTATACTAAAAAATAGTTTTATTAGCAAAAAAAGTACCTTTCCTTTTATAAAAATGCATCAATACAGTTTGTTATTCTTTATGCAGAAGTCAAGCCTTTAGAGCTTGGGATGAGCTCATCAATGGATGAGCCATTGTAGGCAATGATGTGGTCTTACAGGTTGAGAATGGTACTTAGTACATAGTGGGAAAACCTTGTAACCATTCTGGAAAGTCATTTGTCTCTGTAGATGACTAGACTTCGTATGGAAATCAAGGATTGCTGTTCCCTTGGGAGGACAGGTTCTAATTAATGTCAAAAAATATACCACAAGACCAGCTTTAGCAATTTCAGACAAAATCAACCTTTATACTATGATGTCAGGCTCTGGCCTTCATCAACACACAGAGGCAGCTTCATAACATCATATGAGAGGAGAGTTATAGAATGGATTAAATTTACCAAAAAGATATTTTAGCTACATAAGGTATCAAGACTTAAATTCAAATCAATAAATTGTTTATGAAATGTCAGTATTGTTATCATCAGTTGTGTAAACAAGAAGAGTACTGATAAGAAAAATGAATTTCTATTCTTGTTTACACAAATGCAAACAAAGTGAAATAACCTGTCAAGTGACGTTGAGAGAAGCTGCTAACTGTTCTTGTGTTGAGAATTGTCTTCATCCAATAATGCTGGAAGTTCCTCATCCTCAAATTTTTTTGGTGGCTTTCCGTGTTCCTTGTCGTTAAAGTCAAAATCTCCAGATTTGAATCGTTTAAACCACTTTTGACAAGTTCTTAATGAAGGAGCATTGTTTCTCTCTCTCCATAGGTGCTTATAGAGTATTCAATGAGCTTTGGTTGCATTATTCCTGAGGGTGAAGATGAAAAGCAAAGTTAAGACTTTCCAGGCACAAAAGTAGACATCCAAAGAGATTAAAATAAAAATGCACATAAGATTTTATATTGAGTATTACATATAAATAGCTAGTGTTGCAGAAAGATGCAGAAATCGATGCAAAACAAAAGTTTTTTTTGGACAAATTTATGAGGAATTAAATAAAAATGCGGAGTCATACATGCACACCAG